>CM053586.1:183288919-183311783 GCA_028646515.1 Pseudochirops corinnae | reverse complement strand
AGAGAGAGAGAGAGAGAGAGAGAGAGAGAGAGAGAGAGAGAGAATCTTAAAAACCAAATGGAGAAATTTTCAATTTGTATGTAAGGAAAAAATTGAGTAGGATAGAACATGCTCAATAATAATACCTACGTAAACGCAAAAAGCTATGTATTTGTATATATGAAAAACATGCATGCACCCGAAGAATATATGAGACAAAAAAGAAAATACTATCTAGTTCTAAAAGACCACTTACTATAACTAAAAATATTAGTTTAAAATAGCCATAATAATAGCTAGCTTTTATATAAGACTTTCAAGTTTGCAAAGCAGTTTACATGTTATGTCATTTGATTTTCACAAAACTCTGTGCAGTAGGTGTTACTATTATCACTGTTTTTGAGAACAGGACACTGAGGCTGAGAAAGGCTAGGCAAACTTGTCCAAACAACTAATAAGTATCTGAGAGCCACGTTTGAATTTAGTTCTTCCTGATTATGAGTCTAGTACTCTGTCCACTGTATCACTTAGTCACCTACTATGATATGTAAAGAAAAATTATCTTTTATAGCTACCTCTGGTTCTGATATTAACACTTACCTTTGGGCTGTCTCCACCTGAAGCTTCCTTGTCATTTTCTGACTGTGAATTATCAGCCATTAAATGTAGGTCAGTGGGTATTACACGACCCATTTTGTACCCCGAAGAGCCTGCCCCCCGGGGACTAGATGGGCAGGAGTTTGCAGCACTATAGATGAGAAAAATAGATTCCTGTTACTTTGTTACATAATACAGTCAAATCTCAAATTGTTTAAGCAGTTGTCTATGTCCAGAAAACACACAAATTTTAACACCAAAATTAAGGGTGTGCCAGTATTTCCTCTGGAAAATGTGGTTTTTTTAATCAATATTCTATGAAATTTAAGATTACAAAAAAGAATTAATTTAAATTTCAATTTTCCACTTACTCTCCTGCTGAAAAAAGTCTCATAAAGTATTCCACCAGAATAATCCAACAATGGTGTCTCATAGAATTTTTCCACAACTCCAAGTCTAATTAATTGTAGGCAATAACACAAAAATTTATATAATTTGCAAATGACCCAAACTAAAAAAAAAAAATTACTCTGACTATTTTAAAGTAAACATTTTTTCACTCCTATTCCTAAGGAAACTGTAGTGGAGCCTCTGGTTTGGTTTTTTTTTAAATAAAAAAAACATCATATTTCATTTGTACTTTTTATTAAACATTCTACACAAATAATTTCACTAACTTCAATTTAATTAGAATAAAATTAAGAATTCATTTAATTTTGTAACACAAACACATCTTAAATCTACTGGTAATATCGTATAATTGTCACACTGTAAAATCCAACTTGTAAAACAGTAAGTTTTTACTCAAATTTTCTCAAAATGTGTTAT
This sequence comes from Pseudochirops corinnae, assembly GCA_028646515.1. Lineage (NCBI taxonomy): Eukaryota > Metazoa > Chordata > Mammalia > Diprotodontia > Pseudocheiridae > Pseudochirops > Pseudochirops corinnae. The sequence goes on along the minus strand of CM053586.1, from coordinate 183,310,379 downwards.
GTTTGTGATATTCTTTTAAAGTGTGACAATGTGTTAAAAACCACCTTTTTAGTTTCTGTGCTCTAAAAAGACCTTTCCAAAATCCTTGGAAAAGTTAAGCCCCTTGGAAAGATAATAAGTCAAAAGCAAAAAGCTTTCTTCTAGGGAAAGTGATTAAGATGGTACCCCACCTTTTAACAAAAAATTACTCTTTTCAGTGCCTCCTCACCCACCTGAAGTGATTGCACCCTTCTTCATACTGACATTAATATCTATCGAGGATATGGATAGCTACCACAGAGAAGAGGTCCCTTTGTTGACTCCAAGAGTGAGGGAAGTGGTCCAGGAGAGAATGGGATGGTTACTGACTATTCTGGAATATTAACACAAAACTGTATTTTACATATTGTGATCTTTTTCTTATTCAAAATTCCTATAAATGTTACCTGAAATCATCTTAGGGCAGAAAGTCATGTAGGAGGGCATCAGGTACTATGCCAATTTGGACATCCCTCTCTCCAAGCTAGAAATGCTTGGATGTTAGATTAAGGTTAAATAAAACAAAATTGTTTCTGGCAGACTTGAGCCTAAAAATGCAGTGTACAATATTAATATTCTTTTCTTGATAAAAGCAATACTTTCTTTTTATAACAGTTTTTAACAATATATGTGTGAATATATATATATATATACAATTAAGATGTCTGAACAGCAAAACAATTTCTACCACTTTGACAAATTAGGAGAATTCTTTATTTGCCCATAGTCCACAGTTAGATTTTCTGGTTTAAATGCTTATTTCAATGTTATCAAACCAAGTCTACTAAAACCATTCTTGTTCAGATAGAGTAATACCATTCATCATTAGAGATACATGTATTTAAAATAAAATGAGAATTGGTTCTATAATCAAGTGATTAATAAGTTAAGTAAAAAGACATTTATTAAGTGATTACCACATGCCAGGAAGTATGGTAAAGGCTGAGAATACAAATACAAGCAGAAAGAAAAGTCCCTGCCCTCAAAGAGCTTACATTCTAATGGGAGAAGATAACACATAAAATGAGTAATACAGACAAAGACTTCATTAAGACTTTTTGGGGCAGAGCCAAGATGGGGGAATAAAGGCAAGGACTTGCCTGAGCTCTCTCCCAAGCCCCTCTAGATGTCTTTAAAAAATTACTCTAAACAAATTGTAGAGCAACAGAACAAAAAGACAGAGTGAAACAAATTTGCAACCCAAGACAACTTGAAAGGTTGGCAGGAAAGGTCTGTTGCACCAAGGTGAGAGAGGAGAACAGTCCAGTGCAGGCTGAGCCAGCACAGACTGGACCACAGTAAACCCTGAATAGGCCTCAGGGTGAATGAATCACTAGCAGCAGTGGCGGTTTCCAGACTTCTCAGCCCATAGACACCAAAGACAACTCAGAAGGTCAGTAGGAAAAGTCTGTTGCACCTGGTTGATAAAGGAGAGCAGTCCAGCACAGCCTGCCCCAGCGCACAGCCCTGACCCCAGCAAACCAGAAGCAGGTATTGGGAGCTACTAAATTGGTGGTGGTAGTGGCAACAAGCAGCAGCTGTTTCCAGAAATCCCAGCCCAGAAATGCTAATGGGGTCAAATAAACAGTCAGAAGGCAACTTCAGAGGCCTTTTTGCTAGCACTGGGGCAGGATTCTGTTGCCTTGCCCGTACTCAGATCTCGGTGACTGTCCAGGGTGGCAGTCCCAGGGTGAGAAGGAGTACTAGCACAACAGAGTTTGTGGCCACAATGGGGGGGGGGGGGGGGCTCTCCTCACAGGTCCAGGGCAGAAAAGAATGCTTGTAGTCATCACAGACCAGAGCACAGGCCAGGAGAGAACACCTCTCCTTAGATCATACCATCCTTGGAAGAATTGAAAACTTAACATGCCATTGGAAGTATCTCTGAAAACAGTTGCACAAAACCCCTTCCACCCTGGAAGCAGAGCCCTACTTAAACAAAGAGTTAAAAAGTCAAGTAATAGGCTGGAAAAATGAGCAAACAAGTGAAAAAAAAAAACAAAAACAAATCCCAACTCTGAATATGGAAAGTTATTATGGTGACAAGGAAGATCAATACACACATACTCAGAAGAAGACAACAAAGTCAAAGCTCCTACATCCAAAGCCTCCAAGAAAAATATGAAGAGGTCACAGGTCATGGAAGAGTTCAAAAAGGATTTTGAAAATCAAGTAAGAGAAGCAGAGGAAAAACTGGGAAGAGAAATGAGAGTGATGAAAGAAAATCATGAAAAATGAGTCAATAGCTTGGTAAAGGAGACACACACACACAAAAATACTGAAGAAAATAATACCATAAAAAATAGGCTAGGCCAAAATGGTAAAAGAGGTCCAAAAGCTCATAGAAGAAAATAACTCCTTAAAAATCAGAATGGAGAAAATGGAAACTAATGACTTTATGAGAAATCAAGAAACAAAACAAAGCCAAAAGAATGAAAAAATAGAAGACCATGTGAAATATCTCACTGGAAAAACAACTGACCTAGAAAACAGATCCAAGAGAAATAATTATAAAATTATTGAACTACCTGAAGGTCATGATTGAAAAAAAAAAAAAAGAGCCTAGACATCATCTTCCAAGGAATTATCAAAGAAACCTGCCCTGATATTCTAGAACCAGAGGGTAAAATAGAAATTGAAAGAATCCACTGAACACCTCCTGAAAGAGATCCCAAAATGAAAACTCCCAGGAATATTATAGCCAAATCCAGAATTCCCAGGTCAAGGAGAAGGTATTGCAAGCATCCAGAAACAAACAATTAAAGTATGGTGGATTGACAATCAGGATAAGACAAGATTTGGCAGCTTCTATATTAAAGGACAAGAGGGCTTGGAATATGATATTCTGGAGGGCACAGGAGCTAGGATAATAACCAAGAATCACCTACCTAGCAAAACTGAGTATAATCCTTCAGGGAAAAAAATGAACATTCAATGAAACAGAGGAATTTCAAGCATTCTTGATGAAAAGACCTAAGCTGAACAGAAAACCTTACTTTCAAATATAAGACTTATGGGAAGCATAAAAAGGTAAATAGGAAAGAGAAATTATAAGGGATTTATTAAAGTTACGCTGTTTACATTCCTATGTGGAAAGATATTTGTAATTCATAAGAACTTTATTATTATTAGAGTATATAGAAGTATATATAGTATATAGTAGGAGTACATATGGACAGAGGGCATGATAGCTAAAAAATAAAATTAAGAGGTGAGGGAGGAATGTACTGGGAGAAAGAGAAAGAGAGGTAGAATGGCACAAATTACCTCACATAAAAGAGGAAAGAACAAACTTTTACTGTGGAGGAGAAGAGGGGGGAGGTGAGGGGGAGTAAGTGAACCTTACTCTCATTAGAATTGGCTCAAAGAGGGAATAACATACACACTCAATTGGATATAGAAATCTGTCTTAACCTACAGGAAAGTGTGTGTGTGTGTGTGTGTGTGTGTGTGTGTGTGTGTGTGTGTGTGTGTGTGTGTGTGTAGAGAACAAAAAAGGGGGAATTATAGAAGGGAGGTCAGACTGGGGGAGAGGATGGTCAGAAGCAAAACATTTTTGAGGAGGGACATGGTCAAAGGAGAGCGAGAATGGAATAAAAAAACAGAACAAAGAAAACAAAATAGAGGGGTAACAGGATAGAGGGAAATACAGTTAGCTATAGTAACTATGAAAAAAATTCAGAAGCAAGTTTCTCTGATAAAGGCTTCATTTCTTAAACACAGAGAACTGAGTTATTTATAAAAATGAGAACCATTCCCCAATTAACAAATGATCAAAAGATATGATCAGTTTTCAGATGAAGTAATCAAAGCCATCTATAGCCATATGAAAAAATATTCTAACTCACAATTAGAGAAATGAAGATTAAAACAATTCTGAGGATTGTTATTAGATTAGATAAATACCTATTAGATTAGATAAAAGAATAGCAAAGGTAAGTCATAAATGTTGGAGATGTGGGAAAAATGAGAAATTAAGGCATTGTTGGTGGAGTTGTGAACTGATTCAACCATTATGTAGAACAATATGGAACTATGCCCAAAGGTCTATAAAACAATGTATACCCTTTGAGCTAGCAATACCAGCACTAGATTTATATCCCAAAAGGGACAAAAAGACAAAAAGTAAAAGGGCCTACACATACAAAAATATTTATAAGCAGCTCTTTTCTGGAGGGGGTTAAAAATTGAGGGGATGCCCATCAACTGGGGAATGGCTGAGCAAATTGTGGTATGTGATTAGATGGAATACTATTGTACTATAGGAAATGATAAGCGGGATGCTCTCGGAGAAACCTGGAAAGACTTATATGAGCTGATGCAAAGTGAAATGTACTGTGTACAAAGTAACAGCAATACTGTAGGATGATCAGCTGTGAATGACTTAGCTATTCTCAGCATTACAATGATGCAAGATAACTCTGAAAGACCTATGATAAAAAATGCTACCCATCCCCAGACAAAGAACTGATGGTGTATGAATGCAGGCTGAAGCACACTTTTATTAACTTTATATGTTTTCTTTCACAACATGACTATTATGGAAGTGTTTTGCATGACTACACACATATAACCTATAAGGTTATATATTGCCTTCTCAATGGTGGTGAGGGGATTAGGAGGGAAGAAAGGAGAGAATTTGGAACTCAAAGTTTTAAAAATGAATGTTAAAAATTGTTTTTACATGTAGCTGGGGAAAAATGAAATACTTTAAAAAAAGACTAAATTAACTTTTTTTGGCTGCTATGTCCCATTGAGCTTGCAGTTCACTCAAAACCCTAAGTCACTTTTTTTACACAAACTCTTATCTAGTCATGACTCCCCAGTCTTGCACTTGTGAAGATGATTTTTCTGTTTGTTTTTTTGAGGGGGGAAGGAGAGGCAATTGGGGTTAAGTGACTTGTCCAAGGTCACACAGCTAGTATGTGTGTCAAATATCTGATGCCAAATTTAAACTCAGGCCCTCCTGACTCCAGGCCCAGTGCTCTATTCACTGTGCTGCCTAGCTGCCCCATGATGATTTTTTAAAAATCAAAATATAACTTTTCATTTATCCTTATTAAGTTTCATCTTGTTAGATTAGACCTGATGCTCCAGCTTGTCAGGTTTTTTCCATCCAGTGTGTTGGCTATCCCACTTGATGCTAGCTGTAAATTTGACAAGCACGCCATCTATGCTATTTAGTAGACACTGACAAAAATGATAAATAGGAGGAACAAGCACAGACTGCGAGGGCGTTCCACTGAGACCGCCTTTGTGCTCAAGTGAGTGACTATACTTAAGATCTGATCGTTCAAACAATACTGAATCATCAAAAATATGCATCTCTATAAAAGTTTTCATCAAGAAGCCACTAAGATTTGTTCAGATGTTTTGCTGAAATTTAGATAATATTTATAAGATTCTCAGTCTAGCAGCCTCAGCAAAAACAAAAAGAAGGAAGAAACAATGGAGTTGAAGTTGGTCTGGCATGACTTGTCCATGTTGAAACCAAGAACGCTGCTTTCTTTTCTAGATGTCCATTAACCATCCCTTTAAAAACATGCTCAAAGATGTTTTCAGAAAGAGAAATCAGACTCACTGACCTGTATCTACTTATTCCATTCGCTTCCTTTTTTTTTTTTTTTAATCAGGGCAATGTATGCCCTCAGTCTTGTCTTCTTCTCTGCCTATATTCATGGGATTCCCTATGCTCTGAGGATACTTCCTAAACCCCATCTCTAACTGTTAATCTCCTTCCTCCTCCTTCAAGGTCCAATTTAAAATGTCACTCCTTCTACAAGGTTTCCCCCCCCTCCAATTTATTTATTTATTTATTTTTAGTTTTCAACATTCATTTCCATAAGATTTTGAGTTACAAATTTTTCTCCCCGTCTTTCCCCTACCCCCACCCCAAAATAGTGAGCCTACTGAATACCCCTTTCCCCAGTCTGTTCTCTCTTATATCCTCCCTCATTCCCCCCCCCCCAACTTTCTAGTAGGGCAAGATGGATTTCTATACCCCAGTGCCTATAAATCTTATTTCCCAGTTGCATATAACAAGCAATTCTTCTACGAGGTTTTAACTGATACTTCCACACCCCAAGTACAAGTGAGTCATCCCTTCCCCACAATTTCTCACAAACCTTGGTCTAAACCTCTTCACTTACTTTTCTACTCTTTGTATCATAGCTACTTATATGCTTGTCCTTTTGCTCCCTTCTCACCACCTCCACTACTACATAAGTTCCTTGAAAGTAGGGCCTATGTGTATAATGTGCGTATACACATATATATGCATATATACACAAAGGCATGTGTATATGTACATACAAACATACATATATATTTATTTATATATTTATATATATTTATATTCCTAGTTATTACACAGCACAGTGCCTTACACATAAATTTTATGCCTATGCTTTGTAGGATTTTTAGAGTAAAAGAATGATGCACATTGTGAAAGGTCTTTTCTGTAGCTATTAAGATGATCATGCAATATTAGATATTTTGGTTTATAATATTATTGATTATGTTGATTTCCCCCATTAAACCATTCTTGTATCCCTGGTAAAAGTCCCATTTAGTCATAATGAATGACTTCTTAGATAAATCTCTGTAGTCTGTTTGACAGGATTTTGTTTAAAATTTTTGAGTCACTATCCATGAACAATATTAGCCTATGGTTTTCCTTTTGTGTTTTATCTTTCCTTGGTTTAGGTATTAAGAATATATTTGTCTCATATAATATTTCCGCTAGGGTACTTTCCCAATTTTTAAGAAAATCTGCGGAATAGTGGTACAAATTACACATTTAAAATTTTTTAAATTAATAAAAATTTGTTGAAGTGAAATGGTTATGCTAAATAAAACCAACATCTGACAAATTAGGTGACTTTACAGTAAAACATTATGATATTCTATCATAAAATTAGAAGTGAAATTGTTTTTGCTTTGATTAGACATGACAATTCACTTACCTTTAATTTAAATGACATTAAATGGATGCAGAGTTGGACAAGTTTTCTGTTCTATGTAATAGAATACTGTAATGAGAATGGGAATTTGAAGATCTTCCCTGCCCTTTAATAGACCTAGGGGAGTGTATGAAGACTTCCCCTGCTTTGAAAGTAAACCCTGCCCCCTAACAGGCTCAATGTAGTCACATGGAGCCTGTGATGGAGGGAATTTGCTGAAGGGCAGCAGAGCCCACAGGAAGCTTCCCTGCTGTGAAGATAAATTCTGCCCCCTAATAGGCTGAATGTAGTCACATGGAGCCTATGGTGGGAGGAGTTTGCTGAAGGGAAGCAGAGCCCACAGGAAGCTGGTCAGAGCTAGCCAGTTGGTAGGAGAGAGAGGTGCTCAAGCAAGAAGAGAGAGAAAGAGGTTTGTGAGTAAATATTGATCTCGTATTGGTTTGTGGGAAGGCTGAAGCATGCTGTGGCTCTCAGCATTATTATTGCTTCTAAAAATCTTTGGTACTAAAATGGAATTGGCTTACTGGTTTGGGGATTTGGTTTTCTGGTGTGTAAATAAATGTTTCAGTTCTGTCCTCTACCTGAAGAATCTGGTATATTTTGCAATCGAATGTTATGCGATATTTATAATCATGGTCTTTATCGTGATTGTGGGTGCTGTAAATATTGCATTGGCACTACATTTGGCAACAAGGATGCTATAAATATTGCATTGGTGCTACAAATACTGACAGCAAAATCCTTGGAAACTGATTTATACACTAAAAGAATTCAATACATTTCTATTAACATGTGTGTTTCACAATGATAATCAATGAATACATTTGTTAAAATCCTGCTTTGAAGGGGCACCTAGGTGGTGCAGTGAATAGAACACCAGCCTTGGAGTCAGGAGGACCTGAGTTCAAATCGGACCTCCGACACTTAACACTTACTAGCCGTGTGACCTTGGGCAAGTCACTTAACCCCAACTGCCCTTCCAAAAAGCAAAAAAATAAAAATAAAAATCCTGCCTTATAATTCTACTGTGAAAGATAATCATTTATTCATTTAAAGAAAATTCTAGGCCTTGATTAAAACTATAAAATGAAAATAAAGAGTGAAGTGGGCATAATGGTTTCTGTGAAATATAGGACTATAAAACAAACATAACTGTGTAAATCTAAGTGAAGACTTACTAGAAATGGAATAAAAATTTAAATCAAAACAAATAAATAATTATAGATGCCAATTCAATTAGGCTCTTCTCATCCAGTTCCTTCTCTCCTTCTTCTCTTCTCTCTCTCTCCACCCCCCCCCTTCAAAATGTATATAGAGCCCAAGCAAACATATTGTTCTAAGAATAGAGAAAAAAATTTTTTTTTACTTTAATGACAAGAGAATATACCAGCGCTCCTCTTTATTCCCTTGACTTTTGCTATATAAAATAGAACTAAAATTCCAAATACTGATTTTTATTCTCAAAAACTGGTACTTTCTTCAGGAGAAAAAAAGCATCATATTAAAAAAAATTATCAGATAAGTACAAATAGAACCCTGCTTAATAAAAGGCTAATATTAAACTGTCTTGCCTACAGGGGATGTCAAGTTTTGATCTGGTCTTCACAATATAAATTTCTTAATTTTGTAGGATATATGAGAAATTCATTAAAGGCATAAAAAATTAATAAGCTCCAAATAAAACCAAACATTTCTCCCCTTATCTATTACTCAAAAGACCATATCACTCAATTACCCTACACTAATAATGGAGAAATAATAACATGAATATAAAAGTTCAATTCTACTTTTCATAATTCATTGTAGGTACATCATGTCTTTTCCAGAGACGATATTTTTTATACTTTTAAACCATTAATAAGATCAAGTGATAATATGTGAATATTCACTATTGTAGTAGTGAGAGCAACAGCTTAGGAAAATACTTTCGTAATAGCAAGGGAAACCTAAACTGCCATTAAAAATGTAGTAGGAAAAGTTACAGATCCATAAAGAGGGACTCTTTTCTATTTGTAGCCCTAGAACTCAGCAGTGTTTTGCACACAGTAAACATTTAATGAATGCTTTATTTATTTTAGGAAACTAAGGCACAGGGGGGTTAGATGACTTGGCTAATGTGATACAGGGGTGTATGTCAGAAGTGGGATCTGAATCCAGGTCCTCTGACTCCAGAGCCAGTGCTTTCTCTTCCGTACCTCAGAATGAGTTATTAAAGTGAGAGCTTGAAGAATATACTTATAACTCGAGGTAAACTACTAAAAATACAAGCAAACAACAAAAAACCACCTTTCAACTTCATGGTATCTGAGCTTTTCAAGAGACTTCTGGCTTTTAAAAAGATACTTAGAGTAACACAAGAAAACTGCAGAGTTGAAACTCGTCTGACTCCTACACTTGCCATATTATGGAGTAAAACAAGGACCTAAAGCGATGCTGTCAACCTCAAGTAGAAGTGAATCCTGGTGGACAGCATCTTGACTGAGAAAACCCAAAATTAACGTAACCTTTGTAGTATTTGTATTTATTTTGTTAATAATTTCTAATTATATTTTAATTTGGTCTGATAGGCTGTTTTACACTTTCAATCTAAAGTCTAATAAGAACATTATAAATTCATGTTATTTAACTTCAATTGGGTCCTCACTGAAGCAAAATCATTCTTCTACTCTTCCATAATTGATTCCCTAGCTCATTGTCTACAGAAGCTATTCTAAACCTTTCCTTTCCTCTGCAAGTCTCTCACACTTCTCTATCAGCCAAGGATCTTGCTTCTTAATTTACTGAAAAAATTAAGGTCATTTAATGTGAGCTCCCTGTTCTCTCTTTCTCTTCACCTCAAAACCTGTCAACATCATCCTGAATTCTTAGCTCTTTTTCCCAGACTCTGACAACATGGTAGCCCTTTGATAAGATACCAAAGCCAACCCTTCTACATGTACAAATGATCCCGTATCTTCTGGTCTTTTCCAGGAGAATGCAACCTCAGTCATTCCTTTTCTCTCTCAGATTTTTAACCTCTCCTCTACTGCCTTCACATATGCCCAAATCCCCCATCCTTTAAAAATCTTGAATATGTCTTATCATTTCAAGCTACTGCCCTGTATCTGTCTTCCCTTTCTTAAACTCCTTGAAAAAGCTATTAATACTTGCAGTCTCCACTTCTCTCACTAGTTTCTGAACCCTTTACAATCTGGCTTCTATCACTTAAATGAAATCATTCTCTAGAAAGTTATTATAGCTGATGATCTTTTCTTTTTTTTTTTCTTTTTTGGAGGGCAACTGGGGTTAAATGACTTGCCCAAAGTCACGCGGCTAGTAAATGTGTCAAGTGTCTGAGGCCGCATTTGAACTCAGGTGCTCCTGACTCCAGGGCCGGTGCTCTATTCCCTGCACCACCTAGCTGCCCCGCTGATGATCTTTTCTTAGTCTCATTCATGTCAGTCTAGCATTTGACATTGCTGACCACCTTCCTCTCCTGAATATTCTCTCCTGTTTGGGTTTTCATGACACTGCCCTCTCTTGGTTCTCTTCTTACCTGTCTCACTGTTCTTTCTCCATCTCCCTAACCATTAAGTATTCTGCAATATTCTGTCACAGGCCCTCTCCTCTCATTTCTCTTTATACCTTCTCTGCTGATGCCTTCATCAGCTCCCATGAATTCAGTTACTTTTAGTGAGTGACTCAGAGATCTATCTATCCAGGCTTTATCTCTCCCCTCGGCTTCAGTACCGTATCACTTACTGGATATTTCAAACTGGACATTCTAGTCATCTCAGTATATGAGAAAAAAACCAAATAAAAATTCTGCTCTTCCAAACTTTCCTATTTCTGTCAAAGGCACCACCATCTTTGTAGCTGCTCAGGTTGATAATCTTAACTTTATCCTCAAGTAATTCTTTCTTGCTTTATATAACCAATGAGTTGCCAAATCTTGCCATTTCTACCGCTACAATATCTTTTATATCCAAATCTTTCCCCACACACAACTATTACCTCTGTTTAGGCCCTCATCACCGAATATTGCAGCAACAGCCTCCTATTTGGTATCCCTGCCTCATATCTCTCCCTACTCTCATTCAATCTATACACTACTGCCTTACATATAAATACGACCATGTCACTACCTTACTCAATCAACTTCATTGCCTCCTCACCACAACCTCTATTTAGCTTTTAAAGCCTATCACATTCTGTGTAATTTTACATCCAATGAATGTATGAGGAGCAGAAAGTGTGTGTATGTGGCCAGTGAGGCACAGCTTGTGGGGGCTGCAGAGAGGGCACCCAACTAATATCTCCAGCAGCTGCGAAAACCCCAGCAATTTGGGACAAAGCTCTCTCCATTCTGTAAGCAGAGTTCTACTGTGGCAAAGAGCTCAAAAGTCAAGTAACTGGAAAGATGAGGAAGAGCAGTCAGACCATAAAATCCTTTTTTGGGGACAAAAAGGATCAAAGCATGGAACTAGAGGAGGACAATGAAGTCAGAACTCCTGCATCAAAAGTTTCCAAGAAAAATACGAACTGCTCACAGGCCATGGAAGAGCTCAAAAAGGATTTTGAAAATAAAGTAAGAGAAGTGGAGGAAAAACTGGGAAGAGAAATGAAAATGATGCAAGAAAATCATGAAAAGCAAGTCAATAGCCTGCTAAAGGAGATCCCAAAAAATTCTGAAGACAATAACACCTTAAAAATGGACTAACTCGAATGGCAAAAGAGGCCCAAAAAAGCCAATAAGGAGAAGAATGCCTTAAAAGGCTGAATTTGCCAGATGGAAAAGGAATTTCAAAAACTCACTGAAGAGAATAATTCCTTCAAAATTAGTTTAGAGCAAATGTCAGCTAATGACTTTATGAGAAATCAAAATACTATGAAACAAATGCAAACAAATGAAAAAATAGTAGGCAATGTGAAATATCTCACTGGAAAAACCACTGACCTGGAAAATAGATCCAGGAGAAATAATTTAAAAATTATTGGACTACCTGAAAGCCATGATATAAAAAAGAACCTAGAAATCATCCTTCAAAAAATTCTCCAGCAAAACTGCCCTGATATTTTAGAACCAAAGAAACAGAAATAGAAATAGAAATTGAAAGAATTTGCTGATCATCTCTTCAAAAAGATCCCAAAAAGAAAACTCCTAGGAATCTCATAGTCAAATTCCAGAGTTCCCAGGTCAAGGAGAAAATATTACAAGCAGCCAGGAAGGAGCAATTTTACTACTGTGGAAACACAACCAGGATAACACAAGATCTAGCAGCTTCTTCATTAAGGGATTGAAGGGCTTGGAATATGACATTCCAGAGGTCAAGGGAGCCAGGATTAAAATCAAGAATCACCTACCCAGGAAAACTGAGTATAATGCTACAGGGGAAAATATTGTCATTCAATGAAATAGAGGAATTTCAGGCATTCTTGATGAAAAAACCAGAGCTGAACTTTCTGACTTTCAATTACAATAAGCAAGAGAAGCATGAGAAGGTAAATAGGAAAAAGAAATCATAAAGAACTTATTAAAGTTGAACTATTTATATTCCTACATAGAAAAATGATAATTATAACTCATGAGACTTTTCTCAATATGAGGGGAGTTGAAGGGACTATATAGGTATATGTGTATACATACATATATATGTATGTACAGGAGGGTGTATATGTGTATAAATATATATGTGAGTGTGTGCATGTGTGTACATGTATACATTGACAGCAGGCACAGGATGGGTTGAATATGAATGATGATATCTTAAAAATAAAATTAAGAGGTGAGAGAGGAATATATTGGGAGAAAGAGAAAGGGAGGGATAGATTAGGCTAAAATATCTCATATAAAAGAGGCAAGTGAACACTGTTACAATGGAAAGTCAGAGCAGGAAAGTGAAAGGGAATGGGTCAATCTTACTCTCAGTGAATTTGACTTAAGGAGAGAATAACATACACATTCCATTGGGTATCTTACCCTACAGGAAAGCACAGGGGAGGGAAGAGCAGGAGGTGATAGAAGGGAGGGCAGATTGAGGGAGAGGGTGGTCAGAAGCAAATACTTTTGAATAGGGATAGGGTCAAAGGAGAAAACAGAATAAATGAGGGGTGGGATAGGATGGAGGGAACTATAGTTAGTCTTTCATAATATAATTACTATGGAAATGTTTTGCATAACTACATATACAATCTATGTTGAATTGTTTGTCTTCCCAGTGGGAGTGAGTGAGGAGGGAAGAAGGGAAAGACTCTGAAACTTGAAGTTTCAAAAAATAAATGTTAATGCATGTTACATGCAACTGGGAAATAAGATATACAGGCACAGGGGTATAGAAATCCATCTTGCCCTACTAGAAAGTTGTGAGGGGAGGGATGGGAGAGGATATAAGACAGAACAGATTGGGGTAAGGAGTATTCAAAAGGCTCACTATTTTGGGATATGGGGTGAGGGAGAGATGGGGAGAAAAATTTGTAACTCAAAATCTTGTGGAAATGAGTGTTGAAAACTAAAAATAAATAAATGAAAAAAGATTATTTAAAATATGGATTTACAGTAAAGTATTAAAAACAACCTTCATTATAAGTATATACAGATCCTTAAGTTATTGATATATATGAAAACATTATATGATTAGTAATACATTTAATACTCAAGAATTTGTTGCTGAATATGACATTTATCATCTATAAATATTCTGATTCTTTAAAAGTTTGGAAATACAATTTTTTTTTGAGGGGGGAAGGCAAGGCAGTTGGAGTTAACTGACTTGCCCAAGGTCACACAGCTAGTTAGGAGTCAAGTGAATGAGGGTGGATTTGAACTCAGGTCCTCTTGACTTCAGAGCCAGTGCATGCTATTCACTGTGCCACCTAGCTGCCCCTACAATTTTTAATCTGTTTACTAGTCTTTCAAATTAAGAGTTTTAGTGCTCTCTGAAGCCATTTGCTAAAAATATAAAATGCAGTAACTTCATATAACAGGTATACCTTAGAGATATTGTGGGTTTGGTTTCAGATCACTGCATTAAAGTGAATATTGCAATAAACCAAATCACACGAATTTTTTGCTTTCCCGGTGAATATAAAAGTTATGTTTACACTATACTATAATCTAATAAGTGAGCAATAGTATTATGTATTAAAAAAAAGATACATACCTTAATTAAAAAATTCTTTATTGCTAAAAAAGCTAACTATCAGCTGTGCCTTCAGTGAGCTGTAATCTTTTTGCTGGTGGAGAGTCTTGCCTCAATGTTAATGGCTCCTGACTGATCAGGCTGTTGTTTGATGAAAGTTAGGGTGGCTGGGGCAATTTCTTAAAATAAGACAACAATGATTCCACGTTGAATGATTCCTTTCACTTGAACACTTAGACGTGTCCATGGCAGGGTTATTAACTGGCCTAATTGCAATATTGTTATCTCTCAGGGAAAAGGGCAGGCCAGAGGAGAGGAGAGAGAGGGAGTAACGGCCACTTGGTGGAGCAGTCAGAACATATACCACATTAATCAATTATATGGGCATGGTTCATGGCACTCCAAAACAACTACAATAATAACATCAAAGATCACTGATCACAGATCATTATAATAGATAGAATAATAATGAAAAAGTTTGAAATATTATGAGAATACCAAACTGTGACACAGAGACACAATGTGAGCACATGCTGTTGGAAAAATGGTGCCAACAAGACTTGCATGATTCAGGGTTGCCACAAACCTTCAATTTGTAAAAAACACATATCTGTGAAGCACAATAAAATGATGCACAATAAAACAAGGTATGCCTGTATTTTGCAAAAATAAGTGATTGACTTTAGGGAAGAATGCAATTTTTTACTGAATTTCAACAAGAGCCTTTATATAACATTAGTTTCAGATTGAGAATGAGAAAGGACTATCATGGTCATGGTTTAGTGATCATAGCCAGTGATCCTTGGGAAGTACTATTTTCAGCTATAACAGCCATTAAAGCCAACTATCTAAATAATCCAGCCTTTCAATTACCATATTACAGAGTGTAAAACCAAGTTTAAAAAAATGAAACATACTGTCATTTAAAATACATATACATATAAAAATATATATATATTGTAGATAACATCTACAAAGTATCAATACAAAAATGTCTAAAATATTGATCTACAAGTTCTTAATGTGTTAAAGCAAAAATTTTGTGAAGTGAAAACTATTATTTTTAAAATGTTGTTTATCTTCTTTCTATCCTCTTAAACATATATAATTGCAGTGTGTGTGTGTGCGTGTGTTCATGTTTGTGTGTATATATATTTATGGGACATATATAAAACTTATAAATAACCTTACATCTATTGGGGGTACGTGCAAACATTTTTCTGACAGAACTCTGTGATAAAAGGCTTGGAAACCACTACTCTAGATCAGCCTCCCAAGTAATTCAGTAGATTTTTATTTTTATATAACTTATTCTTCTTATTTATACACACACACATATACACACAAATGTACATTTATACATACAAACACACATACATACTACCCAACTGGGAAAGAAAACTACTTATAATTAAAAAGTTGATAATGGAAGATGATATAACAGAAGGAATACTGGATTAGAAATTAGGAGACCAGGGTTTGAATTTTGGCTCTGCCACTCACTACCCTTGAGGCCCTGGAAGAATCAAGCAATCAATAAGTATTTATCAAGTACCTACTATGTTCTAGGATGAGCCATTTACAGTTTCCATCTCTGCAAGATGAGGAAGCTAGAAAATATGACTTTAAGGTCATTGATGTTTCTGATTTCTGATGTATTGAAATAAAAATGAGCTAGGTTGAGTGTGGGGTATATTAAGCAACAATTTTCCATCTCTGTTCTGGCTATAAAAACATTCAGAGTAGTTTCTCCCTGTGTATCTCAGTACTACAAATATTTTTAATAACACACTAAATATAGATTAGGGGCTCTATGCAAAGCCTAAGAAACAGAAATCATGTAGTTTCTGGTATTTTTTTGATATATTCTTGAGCCTTATTTCGAAAATGTAACAAACTTAATTAGTGAGGTATGCTAGATTCTTTAATTTCAATAAAAAACATTTATACTTCAAATAGATGAGAGTCTAGCAAGTAACTTTTCTTTGCTTTTATAATCACTATAGACAGTTTATATAGATACTTTTTGAGAAGCCTTATAAGTATACCTGATAGTTCCTGTGGGAGAAGGCAGAGGGCTGATCAGGTGAGCCATGTTGTCAGGAATGTTTATTGTTAAGGGAGTGATCTGAGGCTGCACAGGCTTAACTGGGGACTCTGGGGCTTCCTGTTTTTCCCTCTTCTCACTGGACAGTGCCGTGAATGTTATCTTGATGTTTGTGCTAGGAAATCTGAAGGTACATCTGAAAAATAAAAACAGAAAGATAAGCACCTGCCTTTATACTGCATGTAAATGACTTGTGAAAGGAAGGACAACTGAACAAAAACATTTTAAAAGAGTATCTAAAGATGCCATTACCTAAGGAAAAATTAAGAAAAAAGACTTTTTAGTTAATTTCTAAAAAATACTGGCATATGCATGTTCCTTTAAATGTAAAAAAAAAAAAGATTCAGTATATTATGTCATAATCTACACAAAAGCTACCATTACCAAAGTTATATCATATTAAATAGATGTTTTCTGAATAAAACAGGCATGTTTTGTAAACTTTTAAAAGGGAATGAAAATGTGAATTAGGTAATTAATGAGCACTCAAAATTATATGCAATCATCAAATGTGTATGGATGTTTAAAATAAATGCTGGAAGCCATTTAGCTAACTAAGTGCATCTTTTGAGAGGCCGTGTGGTATGACAGATTAGAGTAGCATCAGAAGGTCATACTATACTAGTCACTTAGTCCTGAGAAAGTCATTTAACCTCTCAGTCAACTAACTCTCTAAGGGTTGCTGATGAACAGATACAGATCTGCATGAAGTTGCCTCACCAAGAGGCAAAATAAGGTCCTTACAAAATCAAAACAAAACAAAAACCCTAAACAACAACAAAAAAGTTATCCTACAGTTACACCGATTTCCTGCTGGCTTGAAACTGATTACAATTTTCAGTGGATAAAGCCCCTGATTTGGAGTTAGGAAGACCTGAGTTCAAATCCAGCCTCAGATATTAACTAGTCGTGTGACCTGGGCAAGTCACATAACTTCTATTTCCTCAACTACAATATGGGGATAAATAATAGCACCTATCTCCCGGGTTATGAGTATCAAATGAGGCAATATCTGTAATGTGCTTAATATAGTTTCTGGCATACGATATAACTTCATTTTGTTTCATTCCTTTCCCTCCCTCCCATATCACCTACTTTAACTTCTTTCTTATATCCCTAAATCTTCAGAAAATGGGGATAATTAACATTGTTTTCCATATATATTAGTGTGGTGTCACATGGAAAATTTTAAGGTTACTTCCCTTACCATCCAGAATTCATATAGGATAACATAAAACTTAATATTTTTGTTTGTTGGTTTTATTTTCCCCTTTTCCCACTCTTAATCAAATGAGAACATTCATTGCTATAAAGTGAAAATACGCATTAGTGAATTTAAAGTCATTTTTGCCATTAGTTAGGCACATCATATTTTTATATCACTTTACCTCTTAACAAATTAAAATAAATGAAAATAAAATTATTGCCACAAATATCTCAAAAGAAACCCATCGGAGAGGGCCAGAAGATGATGCGGGGGGCGGTGTGCTGAGAGGCCCAGACGGCACAGCGCGTGGAGGCCTGGACAATGCAGCACACAGAGGCCCAGACAAGGACTGGTCAACATGGCGGCAAGTTGATCCACCAACTACAAGGGCCATGCCCAGGCCTATCACCACAGGGCACGGATCCGTCGGAGCTGGGTAAGAGACAAAAGCAGGGCCCACAGCAGGGACAGTAGCTACTCCTGGGACTACCAATCCACAGCCTGGAAATTTAAAAAGCCCCTATCTGAATTTCCAGGGACCAGGATGACAGAGTGAACCCCAGCTGCTCCAATCTCCCCCCCACCCCCGACAACACAGTAATTATTGCCTGAGAGCAAAATTTTTAACAGTAAATGCTTGGGAACCCCAGAGAAAGGTTGTGACTAAGGCCCTGCCTCAAAATAGGTAAAAAGCAGACTACAAAGACAAAGACTCTAGAATCCTGTTACTGTGAGGGGGAGGAACCAAATTCAGAAGGAGATAGCACTGACTCCACAACCACAGCTGAAGCCCCAACAGGGAAGATGATCTGGTCTCAAGCATTGAAAATATTCTTAGATGGGCTCAAAAAGAACTTTTAAAATCCAAATTAGAGAGGCAGAAGATAAAGTCAACACCTCTTTTACAATAAAAATTGTGAAATTAGAAAAATATTATGATGAAGAAAACAGCTCCTTAAAAAGAAGAACGTGTGAGCTAAAAATGAAATCCGAACATGTGGAAAAGGAGCTTCAAAAACTGAGGACAATAATTTGCTAAAAACTACAATCAATCAAATTGAAACTAATGACTCTATGAGGAGCCACGAATCAGTCAAACAAAACATCAAGACTGAAAAATTAGAAAAAGGGGTAAAATATCTCAATGGAAAAATTATTGACCTGGAAAACAGATCCAAGAGAAATAATCTGAGAATTATTGGTCTACCAGAAAATCATGATGAAAAAATGAGTCTGGACACCATCTTCCAAGAGCTTATCAAAGAAAACTACCCTGACATCCTAGAACCAGAAGGTAAAATAGAAATCTAGAGAATCCACCGGACACCTCCTGAAAGGGATCCCAAATTGAAAAGTCCACAAAATGTTGTGGCCAAATTCCAGAACAATTAGGTAAAGGAGAAAATACTATAAGCAGCCAGAAAGAAACAATTCAAATATCGTGGAACCACAGTGAGGATCGCACAGGATCTGGCAACTTCTACATTAAAAGATCAGAGGAACTGGAATACGATTTTTTTGCAAGGCAAAAGAACTCAGGTTACAACCAAGGATCACCTATCCAACGAAACTGAGCATAATCTACCAGGCAAGGAGATGGTCGTTCAATGATATAACAGAATTCCAGACCTTCCTGATGAAAAAGCCAGAGCTCAATGGAAAATTCAACCTCCAATTACAAGATTCAAGAGAGACATAGAAAGGTAAATATGGAAAAAAAAAAAAACCCACACAGACACACAGACACACAGACACACACACATAACTTGTTATTTAATAAGAGCAAACTGTTTACAACCCTATATGGGAAGTTGATACCTGTTAATATTGTGACTTCTATACCTATGGTGACACCTAAAAGAGATATAGACAAATAGAGTGTGTGGGCATAACTTCCACAAAATGATGTTAAAAAAACCTTATCAAGGGCTGCAAAAGGATTGCAATGGAAGAAGAGGAAAGAATGAAGCAGAAAAGGGTAAATTATGCCACACAAAGAGGCATAAAAACATTATAGTAGAGGGAAAGAAGGGAGGGAGATGAACATTATATAAGCTTTTCCCTCATTGGCTCTGGTGCAAGGAAGGAATAACAAAATCAGTTAAGTATAGGACTCTATCAAAAAGAGATTTTAAAACTTATATAATAGAAGGAAAGAGGGGAGGGAAAGGAGCACTGCATGAGATCTATTCTCGTCCATCTTGGTTCAAGGAAGAAATAACATACTACATTAAGTATAAAAATCTATCATATCCTACAGGCAGTAAGAGGGGGGAAGGGCCACAAAGGAGGGGTTTATAAGGGATGGAAGAAGTAAGGGGGGAAGGGTAGGAAAAGGGAGGGGGGCTGATAAGAAGGGAATACTGAGGGAGGTAACAGTCAAAAGGAAAACTCTTAAGAAGTGGAAGAAAAATAAAAGCATAAACAGAGAAGGGAATATGATGGAGGGAAAGATACAGATAGTAATCATAACTGTGAATGTGAATGGGATGAACTCTCCCATAAAACGGAGGTGGATAGCAGAATGGAGTAAAAACCATAATCCTACAATATGCTGTTTACAAGAAACATATCTGAAACAGGGGGATACATACAGGGTAAAGGTAAAATTTTTGGCTGGAGTAAAATATATCATGCCTCAGCTAAAGTAAAAAAAGCAGGGGTAGCAATCCTTATCTCAGAAAAAGCAAAAGCAAAAATATATCTAATTAAAAGAGATAAGGGAGGAAACTATCCTCCTAAAAGGCACCATCAAAGATGAAATAAACATTTATGCACCAAGCAGTATATCATCCAAATTCCTCTTCTCTCTTTCCCTTCCTCCCTCCCTCTCTCGCTCTGTCTCACACACACACACACACACACACACACACACACACGTACACACGCACACATGCATGCATGCAACAACAACATGAAAGTGAGGAAGTTATACTTCAGTTTGTACTCAGAACACTAGTATTTCTCTCTGGAGGTAGATAGCATTTTTTCATCATGAATCTTGTGGAATTATCTTGAATCACTGCATTGATCAAAGTAGTCAAGTCTTTCACAGTTGATCTTATTACAACATTATTATTACTGTGCACAATGATTTCCTGGTTCTTCTCACTTCACTTTGCATCAGTTTATATAGATATTCCCGTGTTTTTTTCTGAAATCACCACCTCATCATTTCTTATAGCAAAATAGTACTCCATCACAATCATGTGCCTAAACTTGTTCAGTCATTCTCCAAATGGAAAGCATCCCCTTCACTTTCCAATTCTTTACCACCACAAAAAGGGGCTGCTATAAATATTTTTGTACATATACATCCTTTTCCTTTTCCTCTGATCTCTTTGGGGTACAGAGCCAGTAGTTATATTGATGGATCAAAGAGTATGCAGAGTTGGGGTGGCTAGGTGGCACAGTGAATAGAGCACTGGACATGAGTTCAAATCCAGCCTTTGACATTTAACACTTTCTAACTGTGTGACTTTGGCAAGTCACTTGACCCCAAGTGCCCTGCCTTCCCCCCTCCAAAAAGTTTTAAAAAAAAGTGTGCAGAGTTTTATAGGTCTATGGGCATAGTCCCAAATTATTCTGAAGAATTACTGGACTAGTTCATAACTCTACAAACAGTGTGTTACTGTTTCTATTTTCCCTCATCCGGATTTGCCATTTCTGACAGATCTAAGGTGATAGCCCAGAGCTGGTTTAATTTGTATTTCTCTAATCAATAATGATTAGAGCATTTTGTTTCATATGTCTATACAATTTGATTTCTTCTTCTGAAAGCTGTCTATTCATATCCTTTGGCCTATTTTTCAATTGAAGAATGGCTTTCATTTTCATAAATGACTCAGTTCCTTATATATTTGAGAAATGAGACCTTTGTTTACAACCGGTGTCTCTGATAAAGGCCTCATTTCTAAAATACACAGGGAATTAAGTAAAATTTATAAGAATACAAGTCCTTCCCCAATTGATAAATGGTCAAAGGATACGAACAGACAATTTTCAGAGGCAGAAATTAAAGATATCTTTAAGCATATGGAAAAATGCT
>CM053586.1:183271882-183288419 GCA_028646515.1 Pseudochirops corinnae | reverse complement strand
TATAATCAAATGTTAAAAATATATATGTATGTATGTATATATATATATATATATATATATATATATATATATACAATTATTATTATTATTATTATTAACTACAACCAACTGGAACTTGAGATACACAGGCATTGTGATTGGGAGACCCATCCTGCCCTACCGAAAAGTTAGAGGGGTGAGGGGGGAAGACATAGGAGAGAATAGATTGGGGGAGGGGGGATACACTGGGATGGCTGTTTTGGGGCGGTGGGTAGGGGAAAGATGGGGAGAAAATTTGTAACTCAACATTTCATGGAAATGAATATTGTAAACTAAAATAAAAAATAGAAAATTAAATAAAAAAAAGAAAACTGATGTAAGGCAGTAAGTTTCAGTTAGGAAAGTCGAACTTAGGCCTATCTGCAGCAGTAGCCCAGCTTGAGTTTAGAGTACTGTCTCTATTTCATGAGACTGCTTTCACTTACTTCACTCAGTACTTAGTGCTGACTGAGAAGATCATGATTTACTGTGGCCTAGGGATGGGAGAACTTTGTACTCTGTACCTTGTGCTTCTTAAGAATGATTGAGTTAAGGACTTACCAGATGGTATCTTTTATTTAAAATTATGTGGCCACTTTAAGTGAAAACTATGTGGCCACTTTAGTGATAAGTTGTTATGTTGTATCATTGTGAATGCTGTACTTTGGTTTCTGTGAATGTTTTGCTTTAGTTTGCTGCTGAATAAATAGAGAGTTTACTATACTATGTGATCAAAACCTTAGAGCTATTCATAGCAGCAGTCCTCTGGAAAGCTGCATGTTCTTGGCTTTACGCAGGGGCAGGGGCTGGACCACACTCTTCTCCCACCCAGGTCCAACAAAGCTTTCCCACTGCCCTTTTACTTTCTCTTTGGTGTTTATGGGTTGAGAAGTCTGAAAACTGCCATAACTACCAGTGATTCAGTCTCCTGAGGTCTGCTATGGTTGGTCTGTGCCACTAGTCTGTGCCAGTATGGCCTATGTCAGGTGATGCTCCGCTCCCAGCCCAGTGCTGATAGACCCTTCCTGTCAGCCTGCCAGGCTGCCATCAGTGGGAGATTTGTTTCACTCTGTCATTTTGTGGGATCTGTCTGTAAAATTTTTTTAGAGTCATTTTTTACAGGTAGTAGAGGTGGTTGAGGTGTGACTTCAAGGAAGTTTCTGCCTTTACTCTGCCATCTTTGTTTTGCCCCAGTTCTAATTTTTAAGGTGTCATTTACTTCAGTTAGGTTTTCTTCCTTCTTTCCACTTTGGCCAATTCTACTTTTTAAGATCTTTTTGTCACTGAATTTTTGTATATTTGGCCAATTCTGTTTTATAAGGAGTACTTCTATTCAGTAGATTTTAATGCCTTGTTAACCATTTGGTCTATTCTGTTGTTGTTGTTGTTGTTTAATTTTGGAGGCAATTGGGGTTAAGTGACTTGCCCAGGGTCACACAGGTACTATTCTGTTTTTTAAGGTGTTATTTTTTTCAGGTTGTTTTTGTGCCTCCTTTGCCAAGTTGTTGATTCTCTTTTTATAATTTTCTTGCATTACTCTAATTTCTTTCTTTCTCTTTTTCTCTCTTTCTTTCTTTTTTCTTTCTTCTTTCTTTCTTTCTTTCTTTCTTTCTTTCTTTCTTTTTGCTTTTTTGGAAGGGAAAGGGCAGGACAATTGGGATTAAGGGACTTGCCCAAGGTCACATGGCTAGTAAGTGTGTCAAGTGTCTGAGGTCAGATTTGAACTCAGGTCCTCCTGACTCCAGGGCCTGTGCTCTATTCACTGAGCCACCTAGCCACCCTATTACTCTAATTTCTTTTCTCAATTTTTCCTCTACCTCTCTGATTTTTACAATCCTTTTCAAGCTCTTCCAGGAATTCTTTTTGGGCCTGAGACCAATTCACACTTTTCTTTGAGCTTTTGGATGCAGCAATTTTTACTTTGTTGTCTTCTTTTGAGTTTGTGTTTTGATCTTCTCTGTCACCATAGTAAGCTTCTATGGTCAGGTAATTTTGTTGTTGTTGCTTGCTCATTTTCCAGTCTATTTGTTAACTTTGAAATTTATGTTAAAGTTGGGCTCTGGTCCCTGGGCAGAGGCAGCACTATCCTAAGTTTCAGATTTTTATTCAGCTGTTTTCAGAGGTACTTCTGGGGATTTGTGAGTTTTCAGTTCGTCCAAGGTTGTATTATCTGGGGAGAAGTGTGTTTCCTACTCTCCTGGCCTGTGCTCTGCTCTATGAGTGACCATAAACATTCTCTTCCACCCTGGAATTGTAACCAGGGTCCTTGCTCCCCTGTGGATGTAAACTCTGGTGTGCTGGGGTTCCTCCTTACCCTGGGACTGCAACTTGGGACTGCAACCTGGATATAAGTATGAACGATGCAATAAAATGCCATACCTGGTGCCAGTAAATGGATCCCTGTGATCTTCTGACCAGTTGCCAAACTCCTTTATTATCTGTGGGCTTAGAGCTTTGGAAGCCATGCCACTGATTCAGTCACTGTTGCTGATTTTCTGGGCCATGACTTGTAATCCATTCACCTAGGTGCAATAGAGCCTTTCTTGCCATCTTCTCAGTTGTCTTGAGATGGAAAATTTTTTCACTCCACTTCACTCTGACACTTCAGAATTCATTTTGAAGAGTTTTTTAAAGTAGTTTGGAGAAAGCTCAGGAGAGTCCTCACTTTTCTCTGTCATCTTGGTTCTACCCTCATTTAAAACTTTAACCCTGAAAATTTTCCCTTGGAAATAATTTATTTCTAAGATGAGGGTATTTTTTCCTCTCTTAGAAATTTTGGTGTATGTATTCTGCAATTTAGTTTTCTTTTATTTTTAAATTCAATTTTCTTTTCAGTTCTACATTTTCTCTTCTCCCTTTGACTCTTCCACGTGCAAAAAAAAAAGGAAAAAAGAAAGAAAGAAAAGAAAATATACTTCAATCTGTACTCTGAGTACATCACTTCTATCAAAGGCAGATAGCATATTTCATCATGGAAATTAATCTTTGGAATTGTCATTGGTCATTGGTTTTTCTCTGATCTCTTTGGGATATAGACTTAGTATTGGTATTGTTGGGTCAGAGTAGATCCAACTTGCTTTCCAGAACTGTTGAATCTATTCATAGATCCACCAAGAGTGCATTAAAGCAGCTATTTTCCCTCTGACTCTCCAATGTATAGAATTCTATCACATTCAAACACTGTAATTTGTTCGGCCATTTCCCAGTTGATGAGCAGTTCCTCAGTTTCCAGTTCTTTGCCACTACAAAAGAAAAGCTACTATAAATATTTTTGTCATTCTCTAATTGCTTTATGGTATAAAACTAGTAGTGCTATTGCTGAATTAAAGGGTATGTACATTTTAATAACTTTTGGGATATGGTTCAAAATTGTCTTCCAGAATGGTTGAATTAATTTATAATTCCACCAACAGTGCATTAATGCAACTGTTTTCCAACAGTCTCTCCAGCATGTCTCATTTTAATTTGTATTTTTCTAATTAGTGATTGAAAGAGGTTTTTTTCCTAAGGCTAATGATACCTTAGATTTCCTTCTCTGAAATTCACCTATTCACATTATCCTTGACCATTATAAATTTGACTCAGTTCTGTATATATCTTAGTAAAAGGACATTTGTCAGAGAAACTTATAGCAAAGATTTTTTTCCACCAATTTCTTCCTCCTCTTCCTCTTCTGATTTTACCTGCATTAGTTTTGCTTGTGCAAAAACTGTTTAATTTTATGTAATTAAGTAATCCATTTTAATTTTCTGTGAACCTCTTTATCTCTTGATTGGAAATGAACTTTTCCCCTATTCATAGATGAGACTAGTAATTTCTCCCATGCTTCTCTAATTTGCTTATGATGTCACCCATTTTGAGTTTATCTTGTATATACTGTGAGATTTTGGTCTACACCTAGCTTCTGCCAGATTATTTTCCAGTTTGAATTCTTGCTTCAATAGGTGTGATTTTGGGGTTTATAAAACACTAGTTACTGCACTCATTTGTTTTTGGTATATTGTTTACCATATCTGTTCTACTGCTGAGTATTTCTAACCCAGTACCAAATTGTTTTGACAATTACATCTTCCCACATTAGCCATGACCAAAAAAGGTATGTCCTGCATTTTATGCTCCTCATCTCTCTGTGAGAAGGCAGACAAGTTTCATCTTAAGTCTTTTGGACTTCTGGTTAACATGGTATTGATCAGAGTTTTAAAGTCTTTCAAAGATGAATTTCTCTATAATGTTACCACTATGTGTCTATACATGTATACATATGTATGTATCTATGTATAGCTAAATCTATATACATATATGTGTGTATGTATGTGTATATTATATATATATATAGAGAGAGAGAGAGAGAGAGAGACAGACAGACAGAGAGGGAGGGAGAGAGAGAGAGACAGAGAGATCTTATGGATGTATATCTTATTTCTTATATATCAACAAACATAGCTGTTGGTCACCTTTCTCTTTAGAATGTAAGATCCTTGAGAACATATCCTTTTTTTCCTCTCTTCATATTACCATTGATTAGTACATTACCTGAAAAATAATAAATGCTTAGTAAATGCTTATGGGTAATGGTTATGATCTAGTCCAATTCCCTTATTTTTACAGATGAGGAACTGAGACCCAGAAGTTATGTAAATTGCTTAAAATCATGTGGATAATAAGGGCAGAGCCAGAAGTTGAACCATGGCCTTCTGATTCAAGATATAGAACTGTCCTCACTGTACCTCTCTGATTTCTAAAAACTTGTCCATGTCCTAAAAACAAGTCAGTATGAAATCTGATAACTTTAATGCAAAGGTAAGTATAGAAAATATAGTTTAGGATTAAAAAACGAAAGAGTCCAAAAGCTTATAGACCACCCAGAAGTTCCAGGCTTCTACAATGATGCTTTCTTCACTATGACAGTCAAAAGATGATAAACATTCTCATGCAAAGTGAAATACCTAGGTTTAAAATGTATAATTCCCGGAGCCATATGCTACTACTTGTACACATGTATTATAAAAGTATATTTTTAAAATTTCAGTTTTAAAGTTGTTTTCTTATATATTATGCCTTAAATTCGTTTAAGAACTATTCATAGCAATTTAAAATTTAAACATCTTAATATTTTATTATTAATATTTTATTATTCAGAGCACCTTCTAAAGATTTACTTTAACTTCTAAAAACGATGAAACTTTTCTTATTTTATTGTATTACTTTGGGTGTGATAAATAGCCTTCTCCCTTTCATCTGTATCTTCAGGAGCCCTTTTGCCATAGAGAATCATTTTATGTATATAATGTGTAGGTATAACTGCTTTGTAATCCTCCTCCCTCATCCTCTCCCCCATCTGTTGAGGAAGCAAGAAAATAAAACCCATTACAAATATGTATAGTCATATGAAACTAATTACCACATTAGCCATATAAAAATTTTTTTAAAGAAAGGAAAGAAAATAAGCTTCAATTTGCACTCTTAAGTCCATCGAACTCTGTACTGGGAAGTAGACAACATGTTTCATCATAAGTACTTTGGAATTGTGATTGGTCATTGTGTTGATCAATGTTCCCAAGTCATCAAAATTGATTATCTTTAATAATATTGCTCTTAGGCTATAAATTGTTCTCTTGGTTCTGCTCATTTCACTTTGTATCAAGTCATGCAAATCTTCCCGGGTTTTCTGGAACCAGGATCCCCTCCATAATTCCTTAGAGCAAAATAGTATTCTATCACATTTTTATGCTACAATTCGTCCAGTTATTCCCCAATTGATGGGCAGCCCCTCAGTTTCCAATTCTTTGTCACCATAAAAAAAAAGAGATGCTATAAATATTTTGCACATATGGACCTTTTTCCTCTTTCTCTGATCTCTTTGAGGTATGAACCTAGTAGGAGTGCTGGGCCAAAGGTTATGTACATTTTAATAGCTTTTGGGGCATAGTTCCAAACTGCTTTCCAGTATGGTTGATCTATTCCACCAACAGTGTTCCTGTCTTTCCACAGCCCCTTCAGCATTCATCATTTTCCTTTTCTGTCATCTTAGTCAATCCATCTCTCTCTATTACTGTTTTAGGGGAGTTTTTAATATGACTAGTGATAGTTTACCTTTCTTTTAAAATGTGTCTCTTCATATCCTTTGACCATTCATCAGTTGGGAAATGTCTTTTCTTCTTATTAAAATTGATTCAGTAACCTATCTATCTTAGAAATGAGAACTTTATCAGGGGACTTTGTGTAGAGCCAATGCAATATTTACAGTGCCCACAATCATGATAAAGACCAAGACTATAAATATCACATGACATTTGATCACAAAATATACCAAACTCTCCACATAGAGGACAGAACTGAAGCATTTATTTAGACACCAGAAAACCAAATCCCAAAACCAGTAAGCCAATTCCATCATAGTACTAAAGATATTAAGAAGCCATAATAACACTGAGAGCCACAGTATCCTTCAGCCTTCCCACAAACCCATACAAGATCAATATGTACTCACAAACCTCTCTCTCTCCCACCATGTCTCTGGCTCTGGCTCCCAGCTTCCTGTGCGCTCTGCTTCCCTTCAGCAAACTCCTCCCACCACAGGCTCCATGTGACTTGATTTAACATATTAGGGGGCAGAGTTTGTCTTCAAAGCAGGGAAGCTTCCTGTGGGCTCTGCTCCACCCTTTAGCAAATTCCCTCCATCATAGGCTCCATATGATTACGTTCAGCCTATTAAGGGGCAGAGTTTACTTTCAAAACAGGGGAGGTCTTCAAATTGCCCTAGATCTATTAAGGGTCAGGGAAGATCTTCAAATTCCCATTCCCATTACATTCAACCTGAAGATCTTTTATGTCCCTTACACAGCAAAAATACATTAACAATAAATGAAAGTTTAGGGATAACTGGTGGAAAAACTAGTGTCAACAGAACTTTGCAACAATATAACAGGGATAATAGAAAAATTATGCAAATAAAACAATAGCTTAAGGTGGGGGCTTGGACACAAGCACCCCATCCTTACTCCCGAATGAATGGGCCTCAAAATCTTGGGAAAAGGGGTGAAGGTCTCTTTTCCAAAGCTACTTCAAGCTGAAATTGGACATAGCGCTGTCCCTACCCCAAGAGGTCCCATTAGAGAGTTCAGTTCTTTACCTGTCATCTGGATCTTGGTTGATGCCAGGTCCAGAAGTGGCACATCACAGCCATGGACAGAGGATGACATCTGGCTTAAGTCATCAGGCATCTGCAGGTGGAGGGTACCAATCCTGCAGAAAACAAATCTCACAAACAAGTTTAACAGACAAAAAGCCAAAAAGAGACAAAGGTAGGGTCAGCCATGCTCCTGGAGTCCATGAACTCACTATCATAACCTCATTCATGGTAAAATACATGAGTTAAGGGTACAATTTGACTATCGTCTTCTCCTGAGTAAACAACAGCTACTGTATTATCTTTACCATGTACAATAATCTCCACAGCCTTTGGAACATCATCTGGCTTCTGCTTTACCCATACTTTAGCTCCCAATTTTATCCTATTAGTTGAACCAAACTCCTCAGTTCCTGTGATAGTTATTTCAGAAGGAGGGTCAGTTTTTCACAAGGGATATTGTTTCACAAGGAATAATAATCATTTGAACTATACTATCATTTCTACAAAACCATATGGATTCTTCACCCAAATTTTGCAACATCACAATAATTTCTCCCTGATAATTAGAATCTATTGCTCCAGCCAATACATGTATTCTTTGAGCTGCTAAATCTGATTTAGGTAATATCTATCCAAAATGATTTTTAGGGATTCTCGTACATATCCCAGTAGAGATGCTTCTTATTTCTTTTCTATCCAAACAATGCAAATCACATCCGGCTGAACCAGGTGTTCTTGGATACAATCTTGGGACATCTTGCCTGACAGTCCAACACTCAATATTTAGGATCTTATGTGTTGGCTGTTTTCTAATTTGCAGATTTGGGGTCATCATTATGGCTAGAGGTGTACTTTCTACCAATGGTCTATTATTCAAATTACATAAAGCAGTGAACAAATTATCTTTCCAATGTTGATACAAATTATTTGAACTTAACTTCCTTAACTGTTCTTTCAATAATCCATTCATTTTTTCAATTAACACAGATGCTTGTGGATAATATAGAATATGATATATATATTCTATATTGTTTAATATACAATATCTCTTCATTACCTTTGAAATGGGACCCATTATCACTTTGAATATGCATTGGAGTTCCATAATATAGATTTATGAGATCTAGATTTTTACAGGTGTTTTTCTGGGTTGCATCCTTATAAGGACAAGCCACAGGTACACCTAAATAGGTGTCCACACAAGTACACATAAATTTCCGTCCTTTATCTTGGGGTAGGGGACCAATATAATCTATTTGCCAGATTTGGGCTGGAACTTTTCCCCTTGCTATCTCCCCAGTTATCACCTGAGGAACAGTTCATTCCTTTTCCAGCTGACATATATAACATTCTTCTGCTATCTGCTTTAACAATGAATGAGAGATACTAATACCTCGATTTTGTGCCCATCAGTGTGTGGCCTTGTATCAGCAAGTACCCTAGCGTATCCAGGGTGGCTGCTAGCACAGGTTCTTAAATCTGCTTTTCTAAAGGAAAGCAACTCAAAATGGGTTGATATTCTTATTTTAATCAATCAAATATATATCATTTACCTAGTTCAGGGGAAAAAGTCAGCACCCTGAACTTCAGAGAATGCAAAT
Organism: Pseudochirops corinnae; assembly: GCA_028646515.1. Taxonomy (NCBI): domain Eukaryota; kingdom Metazoa; phylum Chordata; class Mammalia; order Diprotodontia; family Pseudocheiridae; genus Pseudochirops; species Pseudochirops corinnae. Next base: position 183,279,668 of record CM053586.1, on the reverse strand, counting down.
AGAATACAAACACAAGTTACAAGCAGACAAAGAAACAGATCAGCAAACGGGCTTCCAACTGTCTGACCATTACATCCATACCTATTCAGTTATCAGAGAGGGAAGCACCAACATCCGGGTTTTTCAAAGCTGGGGGTCTCAATGGCTTCCCAGAGTCTCATCTGGCCAAATCACACAACTCTTCTCAAAGTGAACCCTAAAGCAAAACTTCACATCAGTAGTATATATAGCCTTTTCTTGGATCAGAGACCATCATAGCCCTCTTGACCCACTGCCCAATCACAAAGTAATGAGGTGTAGGCATTCATGAAGAACAAGCCTCCTGCCACAGGCTCCATGTGACTACATTCAGCCTATTGGGGGCAGAGTATTCTTTCAAATCAAGGAAGGTTCTCAGAGCCACTTAAGCAAAGGGCCTAGGGGCAGGGAAGATCTTCAGATTCCCATAACAGGCCTGGGCCCCTAAATGGCCGGCCATTTGGTGGACCCATTTTGCTAGTACTGGATCATCAGTTGATGTCAAAGTAGGGACAATATGTTCAGTAGCAATATTCACTAGTTTATCAGCATGTGCATTATAGTCACATTCTGGCGTGGTGAGGGCCATGTGAGCATCTACATGGAAAACTGACAAATCAATAACCAAAGACACATCCCATATATCTTCCCCTAATTCTTTGCCCCTCACTTGTTTACCTTTAATTTCTCAATTTTGATTTTTCCCCATGGGCATCCATGTAGCTAACCCATTAGCTACCCATGAATCAGTGGATATATGATACTGTCCTCTTTGTTCTGTTTTGATGGCTTGATGTACTGCCATAAGTTCAGCATATTGACTAATTCCATCTACCCCAATACTTTCCAAAGTCTGTCTAGTACAGGGGTTATGGGCTACTGCTTTCCAATATCTTTTTTGGCCCAAATATTTTGCTGTCCCATCAGTAAACTGTATATGTTTCTTCTCTTCTTCAGTTAGTCCAACATATCCATCATTCCTTTTTACCAAGGACTGTACCAACTGTTGCCTTGGTTCAGTGGATGTATCATGTCCCACAGTATTGATGTTAGCTATAGATTCATGTAGGGTGGAAACTCCACTTTTGCCAGTTTTAGCTCTATTTTGAATATATCATTTCCATTTAATTATGCTGGCTTCTTGTATGTGTCCAATTCTGTAAGAAGCTGGGGGTACTCATTACCTGGGTAATAATTGGAATTCTAGGCTTTAATGTCACTTCATGGCCCAGAGTCAGTGTAAAGCCAAGCACTAGCAGCTTTTCAGAACAATTCTACTGTGAATAGCTTTTAAGGTTCTGATTACACAGTACACTGAACACTATACTGTAACAAATCAAAGCAAAACATTAACAGTAAATCAAAGTACAGCATTCAGAATATTACAACTTATCACAGAAAATCAAAATACAGCATTCACAAAATCCTTAGTTCAATTACAAAGTATGATAGTCAAAGTTTTCCACTCATGGAGCATACTAGGTTAACAAATCAATTACTTATTCAGTCATCAATGACTAAGTACAATCATTTAGTCAATCAATCATCCTTCATTATCCATTATTCAATCATCAGAAAATACAAAGACCCTCCACCCTTAGGTCACTAGTAAATTTACAATTTCTCAGTTAGTACACAGTATCCAAGTAAAGTCTTCTTTCAGCTTGATTTGCGGTGGTCCCTCAGATTCCCTGGATCCCCTTCCATGGTCCCAGATCCCACCTGGATTCACCAAACTGTCACCTGGGTTCAAAGGCAGACAGTTCCTGGGTCCTTGTCCAGTTCTCTGTGCAGTTCCTGCTCCATATTGGAGTTCACAGTGTCCAGTCCATCTCAAATCCTTCACAGTCTCTGTTCCTGGGAAGACAAGGCTTAACAAAGCCACAAACAGATTCAAAGTACCAGCATCACGATCATTCTTCCTCAGTCTTCAGCAGCTTTGGTTGGCCCTCAGAAATCCTCTACAACTCTTCAGCAGCTCCAGCTGGCCCTCAGCTTTGGCTGGCTCTCAGAAATCCTCAGCAACCTCAACAGCTCTGGCCGGTCCTCAGCAATTTTCAGCAACTCTGGCTGGCCCTCAGACTCATCAGAAGTTTCAGCTGGTTCCCAAAATTAAAATCACTCCATCCAGGTTTTCAAAATCAAAATCATTCTCTGAAACTTGGGAGGGGCTTTCTTCTTTAGCCTTCTCAGCTCCTCTTCAGCTTCCATGGAGCCTGCTCCAAGAAAATCTCCCTCTTCCTCTCTGGGACTTTTCTATTAGCTTCCTATTTCAGCCAACCCCTTCATGTTATGTCAGCAACAGGAGACAGGATTCATACCTTCTGTTTTCCCAACAGAGGATTGATCAATTACTAAGTGCTTAGTACCTGCTACTTTTGCCAACACAAAGGGATCTTCAAATTCAAATTACATTACCATTACAGTTTGTTGTTCAGTCTCTACCAAAGCCCAATACGCAGCTAACAACTGCTTTTCAAAAGGAGTATATTGAGCTCCAGATGAAGGGCATTTCCTAGACCAAAATCCTACATTTTGGCTTTGTTGTTTTTGCCATAAACTCCAGTTTGCATAATCATCCTGTACAATCACTTGTAATTCCACCAGACCATTCTGCATAGGCTATAAATCTAGAGCCAATTGTATAGCAGCTTTGGCTTCCTCAAAAACTTTACTCTGCTCAAGTCCCCAATCAAATTCATATTTCTTCTGAGTAACTTTGTATAAGGGTTTCAAAATCAGTCCCAGGTGTGGAATGTGATGTTGCCAATATCCAAATAATCCTATAAACTTTTGGGTCTCTTTCTTATTGGTAGGGATAGGAAAATCCTGAATATTTTATCAGACTTCTAGTAGAATCTCTAGTAGAATTATTCCACTGCTCCCCAAAATTTTACATTCTGAGCTGGTGCTTGAATCTTTGCAGGGTTAATTTCCCACCCTTTGCTTTTCATATGTTCAATCCAAAGTGTCAAACTCTTTTCTACTTCTTTTACATTTTTTCCTTATATCATAATATCATCAATGTAGTGGGTAAGTTGTATACCAGCTAGCTTTAATTCATCCAAATGTTCAGCCCCAACCTTATGAGAAATAGTGGGGCTATGCAAATATCCTTGTGGCAGGTGAGTGAAAGTATATTGTCTGCCTTGCCAAGTGAAAGCACACTGGTCCCATTGTTTAGAGTCTGTTGGGATGGTGAAGAAAGCATTGGCCAAATCAATCACTGCATACCAAGTCCCATCACATTTCTAGATCCTTTCTCTTAGGTGACAGTATCTGGAACAGCAGCATACAAGGGAGAAGTCACCTTATTCAATTGTCTATAATCCACTGTCATTCTCCATGTCTCATATGAATTTCATACTGGCCAGACAGGATTATTCCATCGTGTGGTTGTAGGGATTAACACTCCTGCTTCAACATATTGCTCTATAGCATTGGCAATTTCATCTTGCCCACCTGGCACACAATACTGCTTCAAAGTAATTACTTCAGAAGGTTCGGGTAAAGTGATTGGGTCCATTGTTATTTTTCCCAGTAAAACTGTATTAATTCCTGTCTTCCTTACTGCAAATTGGTTTCTTCCCTCAGGTAAATTCATGGTCATACCTCTCAATATATCTATTCCAGTGATGTATTCAGGAATGGGTAAATAACCACAGTATATTCTTTCTTAGGCAACTGTCCAATTTTCATCATTAGTTTAATTTGTCTGGTTGATATTTCAGCTCCTCCTTGTCCTGTGATGGTAATAAGAGTTCCATGCTTAAACTTATCAGGGGTTCCCATAAATAAGGAAGGCCTCAGCCTCAGCATCTGACAAGGCCCTGGTTACAGTATTTGATCCATTTTTCCAATATATAGTCAGATTGATATGGGGTTTGTAATCTTGTCTGTGTATTTCTTTAATCTGAGCTGGGGCTTGACCAATTTCCTATTCTCTCTGAAGGTGTGGTGAACTTGGATACAATGGTTCAGGAGCATCTGTAGGGGAAGCCCTTACTTCTCTATTCTGTCTGACATTAAGTCCCTCATCTCAGTACATTTTTATATAATTCGTTAGTTGGAATACCACCAATTTTTCTAAAATCAACCCCTGCTCTCAATAGAGCAGTAAACAATTCTTTTCTTAGCAATATATTCGGACTTTGAATCCTCTGGCCATTTACTTTTCTCTCTTGAGGAAATTTATCTTTTTCCCATTCTCCTTAGGGCACTTAGCTTTGAAATCTTATATAGCACCTCTGACAGAGGGTGTCCTGTTCCACCAATTAGTAGAGTCAGAAGTAGGTGCTTATAAGCAGGAGGAGCTGTCTTCACCATGAAATTTCTGTGTGGAACTGCTAAGGTGATATCATTCTGCATCTCCAACCATGATAGCAGTTTTCATTATTTCTTCTTTCAACTTTCTCACACAGTCTGTAAGTGAACACCAGAGTCTGTGTCTACTAGGCCACATAGAATCAGAAGGATACATTCTATTGCATCCAGCAGCAGCTAAAGCTAACAGATTGGTCATATTGTTGCCCCCTGCCAAATGAAAGTCTCTAAAAGCTTGTTGGACAAAAGTATTCTGGCAAATACTTATAAATTTCAAGCAGTCCACTCTATTTATCACTACCCCAGCAGCTCCTTCATTAGTGATTCTTACCATCCAAGACACTAAGGTTTCTCCCATCCTTTGGGTGAATCTGCTCAAAATATCAGTAATCTCCTGTTGAGTGAAATCCTCAAGTATCTCCTTGATCACTGCTTGCCCTCCCTGACTCTCCTGCCTTCTTCTCAGTACCAAGCAAGCTTCTGCTCTTATAAAAGCTTCACCATGAAATAATGAATCACTTAACATTGTATCATTCTGCATAACTTATGGACTTTTTGGGAGTCATTGTCATAGCAACTAGGCTCAGACTCTACCAAAGCTGTATGAACTTTCCTCCTGAGATTTTTTTCCCTTCTTTTTCTGTGATAAATTTACAACAGCCCTCTCTGCTTCCAGAGACTGTCCAATTCTCTCTTCTACTACCTGAAACTCAGCTTGCTCTTCTAAAGGAGGGCTCAAATTCCAGCACTTAGCCAATTCTGGCACTTATAGTTCCTCTGCTTTTACACACAATACAGTAGGTAGCCTGTTAGTAAAACCCAGCCTCATCTACTCACTGCCCCTAGCTCTCTCCCAGGTTTTATTGGTATTCTTTGCAAACATGTTTCTAAATCTCTTGCTTCCCCCTGCTGTAGCCTCTGTTCCCAGTTTTCACAGAGCCCTGTACTTTTAGACCCCTCCCTTGCTAGGGAGGCATAAGACAAATCTTCCCATCTTTGGACAGCCATTTCTTCTTCTAAATCCCTTCTGCCTCCAACTAGAGGTCTGGTATTTTGCAGTCCCATCCTCATTGCCAAATGTAGTGCCAATGCAATATTTGCAGTGCCCATAATCATGAAAAAGATCGTGATTATAAATATCACATGACATTTGATTACAAAATATACCAAACTCTCCATATAGAGGACAAAACTGGAGCATTTGTTTAGACACCAGGAAACAGAATCCCCAAATCAGTAAGCCAATTCCATCATAGTACCAAAGATATTAAGAAGCCATAATAACACCAAGAGCCCCAGCATAACCTCAGCCTTCCCACAAACCAATACAAGATCAATATTTACTCACAAACCTCTCTCTCTCTCTTTGACTGAGCACCTTTCTCTCCCACAATGTCTCTGACTCTGGCACACAGCTTCCTGTGGGCTCTGCTTCCCTTCAGCAAACTCCTCCCACTACAGGCTCCATGTGATTACATTTAGCCTATTAGAGGGCAGAGTTGACTTTCAAAGCAGGAAAGGTCTTCAAACTTCCCTTGGTCTATCAAGGGGCAGGGAAGATCTTCAAATTCCCATTTTCCATTACAACTTGCTGCAAAGATTTTCCTCCCAATTTCTTCCTTTTAATTTTAGTTCCATTAGTTTTACTTGTGCAAAAATTTTTTGATTTATGTAATCAAAGCTGTCCATTCTAATTCCTGTGAAGCTCTCTTTTTTGTTTGGACATGAATTCTTCTCCTAGCCTAAGATCTGACAGATAATTTTTTGCATATTCCTCTAATTTACTTATGATACCACGCTTTATATACAAATCATATACCCATTTTGAGCTTATCTTGGTATATTGTGTTATTTGTTGTTTCTGCCAGATTGTTTTCCATTTTTCCCAGTGGTTTTTGTTTAATAGTGAACTCTTTCTTCAGTAGCACATGTGATCTTTGGGTTTATCAAACACTGGGTTATCATTATACTCTTTTGGTGGGTATATTTTGTGTCTAATCTGTTCCACTGCTGAAACTCTATATTTCTTACTCAGTACCAAATTTTGTTATTATTTTTTCTAGCTCTATAGAGTAATCCATTGGTAGTTTGTTTTATATGGCACTTGATAAATAAATTAATTTAATTAGTAATGCCTTTTATCACCTTATAATACTGACAAGTAATTAATATTCCTCCAATTATTTAGATCTGTATTTGTGTGGAGTGTGTTTTGTAATTCTGTTCATAGACCTCCTGTCTGCATCTTGGAAGTTGGACTTCCAGCTATTGGATACTGTTCATAGTTCTTTGAATAGAATTACTATTTCTATCTCTTTCTGCTAAGTTTTGTTGATAGTAAACAGAAATGATGGTGAGTTTTAGTGGATTTCATAAATACAACTTTTCTGAAGTTATTGTTTTGATTAGTTTTTTTTTAGTTGAGTGCCTAAGGTTTTTTGAGTCAACCATCGTAACATCTGTGAAAAAGGGATTGTTTTGTTCCCTCTTTGCCTATGAGTTTTCCTTCAAATTTTTCTTGTCTTATTGCTATAGCTAGCATTCTGGCATTCTTACTACAATATTGAAGGATAATGGTAATAAGGGACACCATTTGGGACACCAAAGGGACACCTTTGATCTTATTGGAAAAGCTTCTAGCTTATCTTTCTTGCACACGTTGCTTGCTATTGATTTTAGATAAATACTATGTATCATTTTAAATAAATATCTATTTATTCCTATGTTTTCTGGTGTGTTTTTTTTTAAAAACAGGAATGGGTTCTGTATTTTGCCAAAAGCCTTTTCTGTAACTTTTAAATAATCATATGATTTTGTTGGTTTTGTCATCAATATGGTCAATTATGTTTATAGAGTTTTCCTAATATTGAACCAGCCTTGCATTTTGGATATAAATCCTTCCTGATCATAGTGTGTGATCTTCATGAGATATTGCTACAGTCTCTTTGCTAATATTTTATATTTAAATGTTTATATCACTATTCATTACAGAAATTGTTCTATAGTTTTCTTTCTCTATTTTCACTCTGTATCATTAAGGATACTTGCATCCGCTGTGCAGACCCATAACACCAGCACACAGAAAGGCTACTAGTGTAGGTTCTTTGATTTGCTTTTCTAAAGGAAAGACAGCTTTAAAGGGGTTAATAATCTTACTTTAGTCAAACAACAAATAGATATATCAGTAGTGAGAAGTGAGTCTCCAAGAAAGAATTCAATAGACAGGGCTCCAACTGTTTAAACGGAGTAATCGAACAATTTACATCACCAGACCAGGGAGTACCAACATCTAGGTTCACAAAGTCAGGGATCCTCTTAATAATGGCTACCCAGAATCTTGTCTAGCCAAATCACAAAGATCTCAGGCGAATATTCTTCCCATGAGTGAGCCCCAAAGCAAAATACCAATCTCCTAGAATATATATAGTTTAGACTAATAGCCTTA
>CM053586.1:183244593-183264402 GCA_028646515.1 Pseudochirops corinnae | reverse complement strand
TATTTTTTTGGGTCTCCTTTAGCAGGCTGTTGACTTGCTTTTCATGATTTTCTTGCATCATTCTCATTTCTCTTCCCAATTTTTCCTCCACTTCTCTTATTTGATTTTCAAAATCCTTCTTGAGCTCCTCCATGGCCTGTAACCAGTTCATATTTTTCTTGGAAGCTTTTGATGCAGGAGTTCTGACTTTGTTGTTTTCTTCCTGTTCCATCTTTCATCTTTCATCTTTTTTGTCCCTGAAAAAGGAATCTATGGTAGGATTGTGTTTCCTATGCTTTCTCATGTTACCAGTCAGTTACTTGACTTTTGAACTCTTTGCCACAGTAGAACTCTGCTTTCAGAATGGAGAGAGTTTTGTCCCAGATTGCTGGGGTTATCACAGCTGCTGGAGCTGTTAGTTGGGCACCATCTCTGCAGCCCCCACAAGCTCTGCCACACTGGCCACACACCCCAGGACCACCACCCAAGACTGCAATCCAGATCCAAGCAGGTCAAAGCAAGAGTGATTACCCTTTGAATGGTTGCTTGGTCCCCCTACAATCTACAGGCCGGGAGCTCTGGAGGCAGCTGCTCAGCAGCAGTCGCAGCTGCCGCTGCACCTGCACCACTTATTGCCCTGCCCTGTGGTCGGGCAGGGGCCAGACCACACTCTTCTCTACCCAGTTCCAACAGAGTTCCCAACTCACCTTTTACTTTCTCTTTGGTATTTTTGGGTTGAGAAGTCTGGAAACTGCCACAGCTGCTGGTGCTTTACTCTCCTAAAGTCTGCTCTGGCCACCTCTCGTGGGGGCCGCCCTGGGGCTGGAACCCTGTAGCTGCGCTCAGCCAGCATCACTGGGATAGACCTTTCCTGTCAACCTGCCAGGCTGCCTTCAGTGGGAGATTTGGTTCTCTCTGTCACTTTGTGGGTTCTGTAGCTCTAAAATTTGTTTAGAGTCATTTTTTTTTACATGTATTGGAGGTGATGGGAGCCAGAGCTGTGTGGGAGGTCCTGTTTTTACTCTGACATCTTGGCTTCGTCTCGACAGCTCTTGCTTTTTTGTGGACATTCTGTAGATCTCTATAAATTTACCCATTGTGGGAGTCTGCTTGCGAAGGGAGGGGACTACCACACCTTTTAAGAATACATGATAGCAGGGATAGATAAGTGAGCATTGGAGGAGCAATATGGGATTGGGCCAGTCATGTGGAGGTTGGATATAGATGAGAGAACAGTCAGCAGACTGGATGTTGGGCAGAAGACAGGGCAGGTGGGCAAAGGTCTCCTCTCTAGGTACTAGAGGTCTCACCCAGGGCTAGGGAACTTGTGACGTTGAGTAGCCTTCTAGGTCCTTGGGTGTGGCCTTTTGACTGAGTCCAAGATTTACAGAACAAATTCTTTTATTAAGGGGATTTGTTCTGTAAATGAAGTTTGGATTCAAAGGGCCTCACTTGAGGACCTAGAAGGCCAGGTATGTCCTTGAGGCTGTAGGTTTCCCATTCTTGTAACTCAAGCCAAGCCCCTGATCCAGGGTAAGCCATTCTTCTGCTTTCACTTGGAGGATTTTTTTTTTCTTGGTGAGGGATAGATGGCTATGGAGCTCCCAAGTGAGGAGCGGGAAGGGAAGGAGAGCACAGTATATACATTAAAGTTAACATAGGTGTTTTTTTGAAATGAAGATTTCTTTCAGAATTATTTAATTAAAGTCAAATTTGCCTAATTTGAATTTACTTGAAGTGAGAATTGTCTGTATTAAGATTTGGTATCTGTTGTTTTTATAATCTGAGACTGTGTAAACTTTCAAATTACTACAGCAAAGTAATAAATTTTTCACAAAAATAAGATCAAATATAATCTTTTCTGTAAGGATGCTTATGAAAATGAGATATAATATGATTTCACGTTGACTCAGCTAGGTTGCATTTCACCATTTCAAAGATGATTTAAAAATGTGACTAATGAATTTATCCTTCATTTGCATGAAGTTTCATTTGAATAACTTGTACAGAAAGCTGACCTAAACTTTGAATGCTTAATGTTTAGCATTTGAATTGTAACTATGATTGTATTTTGATTGACAAACATATGACATTAATTTCAGTTAATGGAAAAATAAAATGATGTTTCACTAGAATACCTTGTGACTTTTAAAATTTTTGTAATTTTGGGTTCCATTGGAAATTCCATTGGAAATGGTCTTAGTCACTTTTCTGATCATAACCACAATTTAAGATACAAGTATGTGTGAATTACTTGACAAAGTAAAATAATTACTTGATTTATACAATAAACTTTACAACTTTTTACATCTTAAAAAATTTCTTAATATTTAAAAAACCCTCTGCTTCCCTTTTGCTGCAGTCACTTGTTTTTATTGAACTTGACATCAAGTTCGCAAGATTTTGATGCTTTTTTATTGTGAAACCATACTTCTTTCATATTGGATTATTAAACTTGTCTTTAACAAACAATTCATTTTTCTAAGCCTTCCCTTTATTTTATCCCATTTTCTATGGGTAAGCTCTCAGGCCGTTGAAGAATGTTTATCTTCCTCTCTTAGATACATTTCTTTACTTTTGGTGACATCTCATAAGAATAGTGCTGTGTTGCAGTATCCTATCTCTATTTGGTAATTTCTGTGATTCTAAAAGGGTTCTGGCATTCAGTATACCAATATATATTTGTGAGAGTTTATCAGTAGAGGCAAGACTTCCAGGCCCACTGGAGTTAAAAAAAAAATCCTCAAATATTTTTTGGGTGGATTTTTAAAAATTTAGTGTAGATGCTCAAATCCTACAGATTTACTATACTTCTCTGATAGTGATTATGATATAGCCTTCAATGAAAAAATAAACATAATTAGTAAAAGTTACCTTTTCCAATCTTTAGCATTCCAGTCTTCATCTTGTCAATGAAAAGTATTTTTTCTTTATAGCAATATATAGCTGTGTTGTTTTTTTTGTTGTTGTTGTTTTTTTAGCTTATCACAGTTCTTCCAATTTCAAGAAGCTTTGAGGGCAGAAACCTGGTTGTATAACTTCCACTAACTGTATGTTTCCCAGTTGTGTTCATGAAGAGAATGAGCCACAAGTGTTCAGGACATTCTTAAAAATAAAATGGAATACACTAATCTATTCCACAATTTATCCTTTCGTTTCTCTTTTTATTGTTGATAGTATATGATGATTTTAAAAATTGTTTTAAGTTGTGAATAGATTGACAACAAACTTAAGGATGAACAGTTTAGATTTTTGATCAAACTCTATTTTAGAGGATAGAGAGACTACCCTTAGAGTGCTGAAGACCTGGGTTCAAATTCCACCTCTAATGACCTGTGAGCTCTATGATTCTGGACAAGTATCTTGACTTCTTAGTTGCCCCCCAACTCCATCCCCCAAGCAACTCTCTAAGACTAAATTGCAGAATAATCTCCCTTCATTGGTGGAGCAAGTTTCTTCAAGAATTCTTTACATTAATGAGCTCTTCAAGAGTTCTCTACATTAATGAAATCACAGGTCTGACTAAACCAAAAATAGTAATCAGGAAGAAATAGTAATCAATTAATCCATACAACTGTATAACTAGTTTTTTTAAAAAAAATGTTATCAGTGTTTTTGGCTACTACGTACAATTTAATCTTAATGGATAATTTTTTTTTACCTCTTTCCTCATCTTGCATCTCCAGCTTCCTATTGAATATCTTGAATTGGATGTCCCATAACCTCAACACGTGCAAAACTGAATTCATTATTTTTTCCCCTTCCTATCCTTCCCTGCTGCCCGCAAATATGCCAGTATTTCTCCGGTCCTTAAAAAAACCCAAAAACTTGGTTCTACCATTCCCACTGGCTATTACTCTATATCTCTTTTCTCCTTAGCTAACATCCTTAAGAAGCCATTATATTCAGTTCATCTACTTGCCATTCCTTTTCGATTTCCTGGAAATTCTCTTCCATTTGGCTCTTGACTTCGTCATTTAGTTGAAATTGTTCTATACAAAATTACCAAAGATCTCTTAATTGCCAAATCTGATGGTCTTTTTTCTTTAAATTATGAGCTTAAGAAAAAGAAAATAGGCATTTCCATACACATAGTAGATAAGAAAAAGATTATTGCACATGAAACTGTAGTGCTCCATGATGATCAGCTTCTTTTATCTTTAAGTACATAATAAGATCAATATACAGCTTTCAAAACTTTCCAACTCAATTGTGCTTCTTTCTGGCTTTTCTCTTCTCTGCTTTAAAAATAAATAAGTAAATAATTTGCCTTTTTTCAATGAAGGAAAATCCACCTTCTCGTTTGAAAAAGAAAGGAAAATAAAATCCATTTAATTACTATGTATAGTCAAGCAAAACAAATTCCCACATTGGCCGTGTCTAAAAAATACATTCCTTACCCTGAGTCTATTAGGGTCAGTAAGGTAACATGTTTCGTTGTGAGTCTTCTTAAATTATGATTGGTCCTTGTATTGATTGGCGCTCTTAAATCAATCTACTGGTTTTGCTAACCTCACTCTGGCTCGGTTCACACAAGTCTTCCCAGGTTTCTTTGAAACCATTCCTTTCATCACTTCTTAAAGTCCATTATATGCATATACTATAGATTATTCAGTCATTTTCCAGTTGATGGGTATCCATCATTTCCAGTTCTTTGCCTCCATGGAAAAAGCTGAAATAATATTTTTATCCACATGGGTGCTTTTCCTCTTCATTTGCTGTGTTTGGAGTATAGACTTAGTAGTGGTATTATTGAGCCAAAGGTTAAAATAACAGTTTTAGTAACTTTTGCATCTAGTTCCAAAATGGCCTCGACAGTGACTTGACCAACTCCTAGTTCCACTAACAATACATAAACGTGTCTGTTTTCCCAGAACCTCTCCAGCACTAATAGGTGTTTTAATTTGCGTTTTTCTAGTTGTAAGTGATTTAGAGCATTTTTTCATGTGGCTGTTGATAGCCAAAGGATTTCTTCCTTTGAAAACTGCCTGTTCATGTCCTTTGACCATTTATCAATTGGGGAATGACTCATATATTTGGATCATTTCCTTCTGTACGTTAGAAATAAGGCCCTTGTCAGAGAAACTTATTGCAAAGGTTATTTCCCACCCCAACCCCATTTACTTGCTTCTTTTCTTATTTTAGCTATTTTGGTTTTGTTACAACCTTTTAAATTTTATATAATTAGTATTGTTTATTTTATGTTCCATGTTTCTCTCCATCTCAGTTGGTTGTGAACTCTTTCCTTATCCACGAATATAACAAGTAATTTCTCCCTTATTCCTCTAATTTGTTTTTTTATGTCATCCTTTATAACTAAATAATTTATTCATTTGGAGCCTATTTTCATATGCTGTGAAAGATGATGGTCTGCACCTTGTTTCTGCCACACAGCTTTCCAATTTTGCCACTAATTTTTGTGAATAATGAGTTGTTACCCCAATAGCTGGGATCTTTGGGTTTATCAAATACTAGGTGGAGAGGGTTTAAGGGGAAATTCCCCCAAAAGAACTTTTTATCTTTTCCACCCAAACCCCTGCCCTCTCTGAACTTCATTTTTGCTGTTGAGCATACCACCATCCTTCCAGTCACCTAGGCTGCATCCCCTGTTCCATCTTCAACTCCATCTTCAACTCTTCACTCTGACTAGTCTTTTTCCAAATCTCATGCCTTTACAAAATAACTCATGCTCCTTTTCTTCACTTATGCAGCTACAAATCCACTTCAGGCTCTCATCACTTTTTTCCTGGACTATTGCAATAGATAGCTTCCATTTGTCTACCAAAGTGATATTTTAAAAATAGAGGTCTGGACTACTCTGACATTACTCTGAACACACAGTGAGTGGTTTCCCTTCTGATCAGCTGCATTCACAGAGGATCTCAACTGAAGATGCTCAAGCTGGTGTCATGTGGGAGGAGGCCGCTTCTCCCTGACTATGAAGAGGAAACAACTCCCTTTACAGAACAATTGTGAGGTACCAGCCTTCTCCAACCTTGCTTTGATTGGTTGGCTGGGAGGTAATTCCCTTGAGTTTGTTCACCTTGTGAAAGATGTGCCTGCCAACATAGTCATCATCAAATGTTTATGCTTCTGCTCATGGTTCCACTTCCCCCTTTTTTGTTATTAGAGCAAGTTTGCAGATAGAATTGAACGCAATGTGTGTTTATTCTAAAAGAACCTATTTAGAATAAAATCATTGTCAAACCATGCTAGAAAAAGATAAAAAAAAAAAATAGAGGTCTGATCATTTCATCCTCCTTCCCCTCTCCACTCTTCAAGGAAACTTCAGTAGCTCCCTATTACCTTTAGGATCAAAACAAGAAAATATGTTTTCCATTTACATTTCTCCATGATGCAGCACCTTTCTTACACTTTATTCCCATCTATGCACTCTAAAATCTACTTCTATTTGCAGTCCCTTGCATATGACATTTTATCTTGTCTTTGTGCCTTTGAACTGCTTGTCTTTTTTTTCTGGATTGCTTTCCCTTCTCACATCCAAATCTTTTTTCTTTGTTATCCTTCAATACGTGGCTCAAATCATACCTACTTTAGTAGGCCTTTCCTAGTCCACTTAGCTACTAGTGCTTCCCCTGCTGAGATTAACTCCTGGCTATTAGAATATGAGTTCTTTTAAGGTAGAGGCAATTTTTGCTTAATAAATGCTTAATCAATTGTCTGACTGACTGACAAAATTATGATTATTTTCATCATTTAGTTGTTTATTTTGTTTTTATCTTTTAAATAAATTTTAAGTTTATAGCTTATGTTTTTAAATCATGTACATTTGCCCCCAGTCTCTCCCAAGTAGCTGTCTCTTATAATAAATATTTTTTTAAAAGAAGTAATTAAAAATAATTTCCACAGAACTACACAACATACCAAGTATGCCTTCTTAGACCATGGTCTCCTACCTTTGCAAAGAAGCAAAGGGAGGTCTTTTCTCATTTCATTTCTTTAAGGCAGCCTGATATTTGGGACTAGTACTGTAGGATAGTCAGAGACCTTTCTTTCCCCTGCCCCCGTTTGCCAGTGGGTGGTCCAGCCATGGACCAACACCATCAGTCACCAAGGGCCATGGATATTGTTTTTCTCCAGCCCAACCCATTAGGTGCTAGACACCTACTCTCACCTGGATGCCAGCTCCCCCCATTCTTGTCTTTGATGGAAGTATCCCAGAGACTCATTCCCCTTTGATCCTTGGACCCATTAATCTCTTGGTTGAGGACTATCTGCCTCACTACTTTGTTTGCCAAGAACTAAATACCACTTCACTTTTTTACATACCATAAAATAGAACACTTTTGTGTGTTGTCTCACTAAGAATATGAACTTGAAAGCAGGGACTCTTCATTTTTCTTTGAATCTCCAACACTTGGGAATTGCTTAATAAATTCTTCTCCATTATATTCTGTTTTAGTCCAGGCTTGGTGCTTATAATTTCAAAGCATTCAATTTTGAGTGTTTTCAGTGTTATTTTTCTTTCCATTTATATTGTATTGGTTATTTTCTGTATTGTTTTTCTCATTCTATTTACTTCAGTTTGCATTAGTTCACACAGCTCCTTATGTGCTCCTCAGTATTTATTATATTCATTGTTCCTTATAGTGCAATAATAATTCCATTACCATTCTCCAGCTGATGGACATCAACTTGTGTAACATGGTTAATTCTGTCTGTAATCTCTGTAACCAAGGCTTGTTCTATCTCTCCCTTGAGTTTCTTAAGTAGTCAGTGTTTTGGGGGTGGGGGGGGGCTTCTTTATTACCATCAATTTGCTTCCTACCATCTGTGTAGCTCTCATTTTTAAGGGGCCAATGATTAACACCCTTATTTCATTTAACCACTTAACTATGGGTAGCTTTTACAAAGGGTTATATTTAGAAATATAGCACAAAATTTAGTATAATTGTTTCTCCCAACATCTTGAGGGCATAATCTCTCTATTCTGTATGAGTTGGGAGAGGAATTAGATGAGACGCTGATTTACTTCAGTTCTTACATAGTTTTGATCTCACTAAGTGTATGTCTGGAGGCAGAATAATTGCCAGATAAGCCTGCATTTCAACTATTGCTGGGCTACATTCCTGAAGCCATTCCTGAATTGGTAGATAACTCCTCATTTTCTAATTATCTGTTACCACAAAAAGAGGTTTGGATTTTGTTTTGTTTTTTAGTTGTTTCAATTGTGAAATTGTCTTTATGACCCCTTTTGGGGTTTTCTTGGCTACTAGAATAGTTTACCATTTCCTTTTCCAGTTCATTTTACAGATGAGGAAACTGAAGCAAACAAGGTTAAATGATTTGCCTAGAGTGACACAGCTAGTAAGTGTCTGAGGCTGGATTTGGATTCAGGCCTACCTACCTCCAGGCCCAGCACTCTGTCCACTGCACTGCCAAGGTGCCACATGAAAAGAGGTATTATGAATATTTTTATCCATATGAATCTTTTTTCTATTTCTTTGTTCTCTTTGCAGTATAGAGCTAGTAGAGATATTGCTGGGCATAATAGCTAATAAAACAGTTTAATAGCTTTTTGGGCTTAATTTCAAATTGGTTTTGAAAATGACTAGATTGGCTTATGTCTCCACCAACAGTGTATTAATATACTTTTTTCCCCCTAGCAGCCCTTACAGCATTTGTCATTTTCTCTTTTTGTCAACTTTGCCAGTCTGATGAGTATGAAATGTTACTTCAGAGTTGTTTGTAGTTCTCTACATATAATTGATTTAGAGCCTATTCTTATGGCTATCAGTAGTTTGGATTTCTTCTTCTGAAAAGTGGCTGTTTATATCATTTAACCATTTGTCAATTAGAGAATGCCTCATTCTTATAAATTTGATCCAGTCCCCCATATATCTTAGAAATGAGACTATAAAAGTAACTTGCTACAGAGTTTTTCCCCCTATTTAACTACTTCTCTTCTAATTGCTACATTGACACTGGTTTTCTTTGTAGAGAAACTTTACCTTTATGTAGTCAAAGTTTACCTCTTGTGAACCGATTTCTTTGATCATAAGTTCTTTCCCTAGCCATAGATCTGACAGGATCTTCCAGGCTCTTTTAATTTGTTTATAATACTGTCTTTTATGTCTAAATCATGTATACATTTGGAGTTTTTGTTGGTGTATGGTGTGAGATATTATCTGGTAACTGTTTTCTATAATTGCTTTCCAGTTTTCCTGACAGTTTTTGTTAAAAATGACTTTTCCCGCCAATAACTGGGATCTTTGGACTTAACAAACAGTGACCTACAGTGTTTGTGTGCTTCTTTATGTTGTATACTTAATCTATTCCAGAACCCCCAATAGGGGCTTGAAGAGTCAGATATGACCGAAATGACTTAACAACCACAATGAACAACCTGATCTATTCCCTTGATTAACCTATTTCTTTCTTGGTACCAAATTGTTTTGAGGTTTGTGGCTTTGTTTCAGGTTCAATACTGCTAAGCCCTTTTCCTTCCAACTTTTTTTTTTCATTAATTCTCTTGATATTCTTGTCCTTTTCTTCCAGATAAATTTTGTCATTATTTTTCCTAGCTATGTAAAGTAATTCTTTGGTAGTTTTTAGGTATGTTTTCATAATTTGATGGGTATGACACTTAATAAATAAATTAAGCATAATGATAATTTTTATTATATTGGTTTTGCTTACCCATGAATGATGAGTATTTCTCTATTTAAATGTCTTTATTTGTGTAAAGAGTGTTTTGTAATTGTATTCATATAGTTTGTGTGTTTATATTGGCAGGTTAGACTCCCAAGTATTTTATACCATCTAGTAATTTTAAATGGAATTTCTCTGTCTCTTCTATCTAGAGGCTAGCTAGGTGGTGCAGTAGATGGACCTGGCCTAGTCACTTAACCTCAGTCTGGGCAAGTCACTTAAAATTTTTTGTCAAATGAGGATAATAATAAAATCTATTTCTCAGGGTTGTTATGAGGATTAAATGAGATATTTGTAAAGCCCTCAGCACAGTGCCTAGAACATAGGATGCACTTAATAAATGCTTATTTCCTTCCTACCTCTTTCACTCCCCCCCTTCCTTACTTGCCCTCCTGCCTGCTGGATTTTAGTGATAGTTTACAGAAATGCTGTTGATCACTGTGAGTTTATTTTTTTTACTTTAATTTTTTTTTAAAATTTCTTTTTGTCTTTATTAATTTGTTTGTTTACTTTTAGTTTACAGGATTCAGTTCCACAAGCCCTTGAGTTTCAAATTTTCTCCCTCTCTCTCTCTCCCCCCATGGCAGCATACTTTCACATTAGACATTAGTCAGGTTATAAATTAAGGATTATAACAGATGGAATGAACAATGGGAAAGAGGAAATAAAACCAAACAAGAAAAAGAACAAGAGCAGTTAGTTTGCTTCAATCTGCATTCAAACTCTGTTCTTTCTAGTTCTTTCTCTGAATGTAGACATCTCTCTCCATCATGAGTCTTTTGGAGTTGTCTTATAACCCTGCATTGCTGAGAAGAGTCCAGTCTATCAAGGTTGGTCTTCACACATATGTTGTGTCTGTAATTATGTACAAATTTCTCCTGGTTCTGCTCTTCTCACTCAGCATCAGTTTGTATAAGCCTCTCTAGGTAAATATGAAGTCTGTCTGCTCCTCATTTCTTATAGCACAGTAGTATTCCATTACATTCATATACCACAACTTGTTTAGGCATTCCCCAATTGATGGACATACCCTTAATTTCCAATTCTTTGCCACCACAGAAAGAGCTGCTATAAGTATTTTTGTACATATGAGTCTTCCTCCCACTTCTATGATCTTTTTGGAATACAGCCCTAGAAGTGGTATTGCTGGGTCAAAGGGTATGAAATTATTTATAGCCCTTTAGGCATAGTTCCAGATTGCTCTCCAGAATGGTTGAATCAGTTCACAACCCTACCAACAGTGCATTATTGTTCCAATTTTTCCACATCCTCCCCAGCATTTATCATTTTCCTGTTTTGTCATCTTAGCCAATCTGACCGGTAAGATGTGGTATCTCAGAGTTGTTTTGATTTGCATTTCTCTAATCAGTAGTGATTTAGAGCATTTTTTCATATGCTTATAGATATCTTTAATTTCTTCCTCTGAAAACTGCCTGTTCATATCCTTTGACCGTTTATCAATTGGGGAATGACTTGTATTCTTATAGATTTGACTCAGTTCTCTGTATATTTTAGAAATGAAGCCTTTATCAGAGGCACTGGTTGTAAAAATTCTTTCGCAATTTCCCACTTCCCACTTAATCTTGGTTACATTGGCTTTGTTTGTATAGAAACTTTTAAATTAAATGTAACCAAAATTATCCATTTTGCATTTTATAATGCTCTCTAATTCTTGTTTGGTCATAAAGTCTTCCCTTCTCCATAAATCTGACAGGTAAACTATTCCTTGCTTTCCCATATTGTTCTACAGTATCAGCCTTTATACCTAGATCATTCACCCATTTCAACTTTATTTTGGTATGTGGTGTTAGATAATGGTCTATGCTCAGTTTCTGCCATACTGTATTCCAGTTTTCCCAGCAGTTTTCATCAAATAGAGAGTTCTTATCCCCAAAACTGGGGTCTCTGGGTTTATCAAACAGTAGATTACTACAGTCATTGACTGCTGAGTCTCATGTACCCAATCTATTCCATTGATCCTCCACTCTATTTCTCAGCCAGTACCAAGTAGTTTCGATGACTGCTGCTTTATAATACAGATTAAAATCTGGTAGGCCACCTTTCCTAGCTTTTCTTTTCATTAATTCTAGACCTTTTGTTCTTCCAGATGAATTTTGTTACTACTTTTTCTAGCTCTATAATGTAATTTTTTGGTAGATTGATTGGTATGGCACTAAATATGTAATTTAATTTAGGTAAAATTGTCATTTTTATTATATTAGCTTGACCCAGCCATGAATAATTGTTTTTCCAATTAGTTAGATCTGACTATTTGTGTGCAAAGTGTTTTGTAGTTGTGTTCATATAGGTCCTGGGTTTGTTTTGGCAGGTAGATTCCCAAATATTTTATAATGTCTACAGTAACTTAAAATGGGATTTCTCTTTCTCTTGCTGTTGGATTTTGTTAGAAATACATAGGAATGCCGAGGATTTATGTGACTTTATTTTTAGCCTGTAACTCTGCTGTAGGTAATTGTTTCAGCTAGTTTTTTAGTTGACTCTCTCAGGTACTCTAAGTAAACTATCATATCATCTACAAATAGTGATTAAATTTGTTTCCTTTTGATCTTTGCATTTTCACTCTATTTCTTTGTCTTGTCTTCTTGGAAGAGCCAGCATTTTGGGCTCCACTATAATGAAGAGTAATAGTGGTAATTAACATTGTTGCTTTACCCTTCATCTTATTGGAAAGCTTTCTTGCTCAGGACTTCTTAAACTTTTTCCACTTGCCACCCCTTTTTGCTGGAGAAATTTTTATCAGACCTCAGATATATAGCTATATAAAATAGATATACAAATCAAATATTTACTGATAATAAATCATAAAGAAATTTATTTTAAGACATTTCTTTGATATACATATAGTTTTACCACTTATTAAAGATGAAAGCAAATTTGCATACTAATGAGATGGATATAACTTATTTATTTTTTACATAAAAAATTAAATCTTGGCAGAATATTTGATACTGCAGGACCTAGATCATCTTAATGGTTTTTCAGAATTGATCAGTATTTTGATTTTATAATTGTCAATGCTGAGAATGCCACTTCACATAAATGTGTAGTAGTACAAAATGGCAGGCATATGTTTAGGGCTTATTTCAGAAATTGTTGGAAATTCTGTCCTAATCCTGTCAAAATTAACTTAAATATTTTTTTAGAATATTCAAGTTTTAAACTTGTGTCTCTTGATAATTTGGCAAATTCTTCTTGAACTTTTAATGGCAGAGGACTGACATTTTTTTTTTTTTTTGCTTTTTGGAGGGCAGTTGGGGTTAAGTGACTTGCCCAAGGTCACATGGCTAATTTTTGTGTTAAGTGTCTGAGGCTAGATTTGAAATCAGGTCCTCCTGACTCCAAGGCTGGTGCTCTATTCACTGTGCCACCTATGCCACCTAACTGCCCTGGGACTGACATTTTTTATTTTAATCGAGTATGGTTTATGAAACCAACTTAGTTTTTTGGAATCAAAATTTGAAAGGAAATATTTCTGAAACTGTAAAATCTCCAGGCACTTCAAATGATCAGTTATAACTCTTAAATTAAATCTTTGGGAAGGTTATTTTCTATTACACAATCAACTGTACCTATAAACATTTTTAAAGAACCATTTTCTACCCTATTTTTCCATATGTTAACTTTCTTAGTAAAACTTTCAGTCTTATCTTTTAACATAAATATGTTAACATTTTTTTCCTTGAACTGACAAGTTTAAATCATTGGGTTTTCTGAAAATATTCAACAAATAACAGTTTTGAAAGCCATAAGTCATTGTGAAAAAAATTAATAAAATTGAATTTCTTCTCAGTCAAAAATATAACAACTTCATCTTTCAGTTTCAATAATTTGTTTAAACTTTGTCCTCTTGAGAGTTACCTTACCTCCACATGTAACAATAAGTTTTTATAATCAGTCCATGTCTTTGCAAAGGTTTGAAAACTGTTAAGGGCATGGCTTTTAATGAAATTAATGATTTTGATAGTATTGCAAAGCATAATATCTAACTCTGGTAATGTTTTTTTTTGGGTACAGGTGCTTCTGATGGATCATGCATGAGTAAAACTTCATTGCCACGAGCTTTAAGATTTGCTAGAAATCCAGCATTCTCACCCATCATTGATTTAGTACTGTCTGTACAGACTCTAATGCAATTTTTCCACTGTAAAGCTTTATTTGTGAAAAATTTGATTTTTTGTTTAAGAATTAAGGGCTCATATCTGTGAGCCTTTCTGGAGGGTGGGGAACCAGTCCGGGCCTACTTAGCAGGTTCTTTAGCTGAGAGGGTTTATTTAGCCATCAGGGTCAGAGCCCCACTGGCCTGTGGTCCTCTAAAGATGCAAGTCAGTACTTTTTGTTGACAGTAACAAATTCTTCAAAACATTGTTTTTCTTTATTTGATTTGACATATATTTATATCCATCTGGTGTGCTCTTCCAAAGGATGACAGAACAGTAATTCTTCTTATATACTTTCTTCATAAACGTATCTTATGTGAAGGAACAACTTTGCCATCTAACTGAATAGCAAACTTTGGGCTGCCGTTAAGCCTAGTAATAAGCTGCTGGAATTGATCATTACTAATTTCAGAAATTCTTTTGGAAACAGTATCTTTTGATAAAGAAATTTTATGAATTTCATCCCCATACTTTTTCCCATGAACTATTTCTGACATTTTAATAGTAGCAGTTAACATAAGATCTTCTCCATTAGTATAGGACTTTATAGTTTTTGCAGTTAAATAAGAATTTTTGTAAGATGTTGTGGGGAGCCAAGTTCAGGGAACTCTGCCATGCTGTGGCAGAGCTGCTGAGATAGTATTAGAGGAACCCTGCTGACCCACAGCAGGACTGAGAAGGAAATGTTAGGTGAAAAATAGATACTTGAAAGAGTTACTTACCCAGAGGTTGCGCCGATCATGAATGAGATGGGACTCTGAGGATGTAAACAAAGCCAATTTTATTCAGCTAAGTGCCCAGTATATATACTGCAAAGCTGCATAGTCATCTTAAGCCACTGTCTTTGGGATTACACCATTGCCCTAGTTCCCATTTACCTCATATGTCACTGCCATGTACTCTATCCTTGTTATTGGGGTGCGAGTACCAGGCAGGATGTTCCAAGCCCCACTAACCTCCCTAGAACAGGATGGCATGAGCCCAAAGCTTCAAGTTATCTAGTTCATGCTACGTTGCAACAGTATGGTATTTTCCCCTGAGAACACTGTGAGCATCCCTGTTCCCAAGCTGGGTGTGCATACCACACTTGTCACGGGGATGGCAGACTCATCTCTATGAGCCTTTCTGGGGGGTGGGGAACCGATCTGGGCCTGGTAGCAGGGTCTTCAGCTGAGAGGGTTTATTCAGCCCTCAGGGCCAGAGCCCCACTGGCCTGTGGTCCTCTAAAGATGCAAGTCAGTACTTTCTGTTGACAATAACAAATTTTTCAAAACATCTTTTTTCTTTATTTGAAGATTTTAAGAGTTGTTCAAAACATTCCTTTACTTTATTACAGTGCGCTGCATGCTTGGTATTAAGATGTTGTTTTTGTTTGGCTGGTTTCATGCTCTCTGTAGCCAAGACTTCATTACAAATTAAGCAGAGAGGTTTTCCCACAGTATCCTCATTATTAGAAGTAAATCCATGTTGCAAAAATGATTCGTCATATTTTCTTTTTCTTGTCAATTTAGATGTAGCCGGTGGCAAAGACTCTGCTGCCATTGTCATCAGTATTTTTACCTCTTCTGTCTAAATCCACTTATTTATAACAAAAAAAATTTTTGTCCTAAAATGTAAATAATTATTGCTAATAATTTCTCAAATAAATACTAGCTTTAGTTTATGAAAATACATTTGTTTTGCTTAATGTAAAAAATTTATGTTCACACTTATATAGACTCACAGAGGTGATGGTAGAGCAATATTATTATTATTATTATTATTATTTTTTTATTTGCTCATTTACTTTTTATTTACAAGATTCAGTTCCACAATCACCCGAGCTTCAGATTTTCTCCCCTCCCTTCCCCCCCCCCATGGTGGCGTGCAATAGAGCAATATTATTAAAAGGCTTTTGTCTTTACTTACTGTAATTAAACTCTCACGTTTCTGTAAAAGAAGGAGATAACAGCAATTTTTAAAATCAAACATTCTAACAGAGTATAATACAGAGATATACTACTTTGTTACATGCTGAGGAATGATCATACAAAAATATTAAAAGTCTTTCTTTTCCATAATTAAACTATTATGTTTCTGTGAGAGCAGAAAACTTTATGGACAGTAGAAACCCTGCATTGCATGGCATGATAGCATGTGCAGTGCAAAGTGCACATGTTGTGTGTTCAGAACCAAGGCTGCAATGAAGTCATGTGATGCAACACGGGCAAATGCTGCCAGAAACACCTCGAATTCATTACACATTTGATTTTTAATTAATTTTTGGTTGTTGCAAATTTTTTTTGCCACCTCCACATTCAACTGTGTGACCTCATATTGGGTCACGACCCACAGTTTAAGAAGCACTATTCTAGCTTATCCCTGTCATTTCCCACTTATATAGCTTATCCCATTATCTACAGATAATGCTAGCTCTTGGTTTTAGATAGATACCGCAAGGAAAGACACATTTATTTCTATTCATTCTAGCGTTTTCAACAGAAATGAATGGTCCATTTTGTCAAAATGCTTTTCTGAATTTCTAGATATAACCATAATTATTTTTGTTATTAATATGATTAGTTGTTTTTATAGTTTTCTTACTATTGAACCAACATTGCATTTCTTGTATAAATCTAGCCTGATCGTGGTGTATAATCTTTGTGATATGTTGCTCTAGTCTAAAATTTTCACACCAGTAAAGATAATTAGGGATTTCATTCTATACTATAATTTTTTTTTCTTGCTTTTGGATCTAGGCATCATTTAGGTATCAAGGCCATATTTGTGTCATAGAAGGTATTTGGTAGGTCCCCTTCTTTTCCTATTTTTTCAGAAATTTTTATAGTACTAGAATTAATCATTCTTTAAATGTTTGGTAGAATTTGGTATAAATCTCTCTGGTCCTGTATTTTTTTTTCTTTGACAGTTCATTTGTGGCTTTTGAGCAGTCCAGTGATTATTTAATTATCTTTACTCAGTCTCTTCCAGATTAGTTGTTTTTGCTATGAGATATCTCACATTTTCCTCTGTTTTTTTTCCCCTTTTAATCTTTTCACTTTGTTTTAATATTTCTTGTTGTCTCAAGGATTTATTAACTTCCAAAATTTGGTCATTTGTTATTTTTCTCAAGTAAAAATTTGTACCTCTTGTTCCAAGTGATTCTCTTTTCATATCTCCCACAACTCTCATTTCTTTTCCCATTTTTTCTTCTACCATTTTTGGGTTTCACATTTCTATTAGGTCTTTATAAAAACTCTTGTCTTATGTCTCTGAGGAATTCTGGTTGCACTTATGCCCAGTCTGTGTTTTACTTTGAAGCTTTGTTTATAGACGTTTTGGGATCATTTTCTTATTCACTGTGTGTGTCTTGAACTTCCCTGTCACTGTACTAGTTTATTGTGGTGGGATTGTTTTTTCTTTTTAGTTTTTTCTTCAATGTTCAAATGCCCTTTTTTTATTTTGGATGGTATATTAGGACTGGGGTCTGTATTCTTCTGGGGGGCATGTTTACATTAAGATTCTAAACTCATGTATCCTTTTGCTGCTTTCATAGCTCAGGCCAGTACATGTAATCTTTCAGCACTCCCAAAATGATGTGATCCTGGGCAAAATCTACTCTCTGCCTCCCTGATATAAGCTCTTCAAGTTCCTGATTCACATTTACATTTGTTGGCTTTTCACTGGTTGGAAATTCAGTAGACAGCTGCTGGACTCAGCCACTGGGAGGCTCTGCAGATTCAGAGCCATTAAATTGCAGGGTTCCCTTTGGTCTGGTTTCAAGGTGTTCCTCGGTGGGCTTCATCCTGAGCTGAAGGCTAGAACCAAGTCATTGTTCTCTTCCTGGGTTTAGAGTTATTGTTGTTTTTAAACTTGTTCTTTGCTACAGCTTGAGCCCACCATCATGACTGCTCTGACACCCCTAGGTTCAGGTCCTTGCTTCATTCTGCCCTGGATCTGTGACCTAGACACAGAGCAGTGGGTAACAGAGCTGCCAGATAACAACTATTCCTGTATACTGTGCTAGTTCACAGATCCCCTGGCATTTCTTCCTGTCTGGAGGTTCCTGACATAGTGGGTGCTGAAATGCTCTATATGTGGTATGCGCCTGATCAAACCTAGTTCGGAGTGTGTGTGGGCCTCTTTGTCTCCCTAACCTGAACTGGCCTAGAAAAGTCACTATGATTTTGAAACAACAACAACAAACTTCCCAATCAGAATTTAATGTGGTACATTTTTCAGATATTTGAAGATATTTGGTAAGATCTTTGCCTTGCCTTCATCCAGTGACCCAGGATTGCTTAGGTGGAGAAAATTTTGTCTCCCTCATGTTAGAAAGTAAGACACTTCTTAGCTATATTACCCTTTAATTTCTCAAGCCCTTTCTGGAAAGGAGTTGTTCAAGTCACCCCTGGGGAAAGGAGGAATGGCTTGTTTTCAGAGGTGGGACATCAGGGACATTACACTCTAGTAATTAGAGGAATAATGAGGTAAACTTCTTGCTCTGAGATGGGAGAACAGGGCCAGTTTGTCAGGTGTGAGTGAGTGGGATTGGCAAGGGAACCCAGATGGGTAGAAATAGCTGCCTTATTCTTAAGGGCATCATAGAGTCCCCAGCCTACCATAACATAGTATCACAACTTATAAGTCCATAGTGGCAATGGAACCGTTCCCCACCTTGTACCATTCTCATAAAGACATCAACCTAGTTTAGTTCAGTAAGCGTCACATGATGTCTCTGATGAGTGATGAAATGCTCCATAAATAACTATATGTAGTAGAAGACATCAGGAAAATTCTTCCTTTGATCCTGACACTAAATAGTAGAACTTTTGATTTTCTAGATGTTTTCTTTCCAGATCCCAAATCACTTAGCCAGACCCATAGTCACTACCCAGAAATCAGTATAGATAAAGATAATTTCCAGTCCATCATTCAGGACTCTTTCATATGTCAGCCATGCAGTTTAAAGCTCAGCATACCAGGAAAGTTTAACAGGACCACAATTCCTTAGGGTGTTAAATATAGCTTGATTAATGGCTGAATTGCAGTTGTACGTGCCTCTCTTATAGTAAGTATAGCTATAAATCAGTCTGGTAAAGCAGCATACTCAGGATTCAGGTTCTAGTAGATAGGGGTTAATTGTAGGGGAAGAGTCTGGGTGTTAGGGCTGGAACTGAAGGCATCTGCCTCTTGTGGAGTTGAAACCTATTTGTGAAGGAACCCAGACAAGTGTGATTCATTTAACAATAGAGTACTGCTATGTCTTGTCCCATCTTGTTAGAGGAACAATTTTATAGAATCTCATGATCATAGAGCATCGGCTAGAAGATGTCTTAAAGAATGTCTGATTTCACCTATTCATTTTATAGATGAGGAAACTGAGGCCCAAGATCACATAGTAAGTGACAGAGCCAGGATTCAAGCTCAGGTCTTAAGACTCAAATTTTAGAGCTTCCTTCACTGCATCACATCTTGTACTACTCAATTTATAGCAGGAAACTGGATGGTATGACCCTGTTTCATCTCCTCAGTCAGAAATATACCTCAGTAAAAGGTGAACAAGGTAGAATCTTGCATCATCTTTCTTTAAAAGTGGGATAAAGGAAGTGACCTCTTTGGCCCTTTTGGAGGAGCTTGAAGTTTCAAAAGCCTAATGATCATTTGGTCTAGCCATTCTTAGGTACCTGCCGAAAGCACTTAATTGTGCTTTTAGTAGATGGAGATCTTTTTGTTTGTTTGTTTTGTTTAAATTTTTATTTTTATGTAGGGAAAAATCAAATATACATTTAACCCAATTTGGTTGCAAGTTCTTTAGCTTTTGCCTTTTCCAGCTTGGTGATATGAGCTACTGATTTGGACCCAGAACATTGCCACCCCAGTGATGACGGATCTCATCATATCTGTCATTATAATTGGTTTTGATAGCTTCCACCAGCTTTGCCAGGGCTCCCTTATCTTCAGGGTTAACCTGTGTGAAGGCAATGCCCGTCCAGGTCTT
>CM053586.1:183218434-183229438 GCA_028646515.1 Pseudochirops corinnae | reverse complement strand
ACCCACATAAATTATAGGCATAACTATATATTACTACCAAAGCCCAACAGCAAGAGATAGAAAGAGAAATTACATATAAAGTAATTGTAGACAATATAAAATATTTGTGAGTTTACCTGCCAAGATAAACCCAGCCACTATATGAACACAGTTACAAAACACTTTTCACACAAATAAAGTCAGACCTAAATAATTGGAAAAATATCAGTTGCTCATGTGTAGGCCAAGAAAACATAATTTAAATGACAATTCTACCTAAATCAATTAACTTATTCAGTGCCATAACAATGAAACTACCAAAAAGTTATTTTATGGAGCTAGAAAAAATAATAACAAAATTTATTTAGGAGAACAAAAGGTCCAGACTATCAAGGAAACCAATTAAAAGGAATGCAAGGGAAGGTGGCCCAGCTGTATCAGAACTTAAATTGTATCAAAACTACTTCATACTGGCTAAGAAATAGTGGTGGATCAACAGAATAGGTTAGGTACACAAGACACAAAAGTCAGTTACTATAGTAATCTACTGTTTGATAAACCCAAAGACTCTTGCTTCTGGGATATGAACTCATTATTTAACAAAAACTGCTGGGAAAACTGGAAATATGACAGAAACTAGGCACAGACCAACATCTTACAAGTTCTAAATTTTCTTCCCCTCCCTCTTTCCCCTTCCCCTCCCATGGCAGCATGCAATCCAATATAGGTTCTACAAACCTATGTGTTTTACCTTCACATTAAACATCAGTCAAGTTGTAAAGGATTATAACCAATGGAATGAACAATGAGAAAGAAGGAACAAACAAAACAAAAAAGAGAGAGAACAAGTAGTAAAGGCCTCCTTTCTAAAATATATAGAGAACTTAGTCAAATTTATAAGAAAACAAGTCATTTGCCAATTGATAAATGGTCAAAGGATATGAACAGGCAGTTTTCAGATAAAGAAATTAAAGCTTTCTATGGTCATATGAAGAAATTCTCTAAATTACTGTTGATTAGAGAAATGCAAATCAAAACAACTCTGAGGTACCTCATTACACCTATCAGATTGTCTAACATGACAAAACAGGAAAATGACAAAATGTTGAAGAAGATGTGGGAAAATTAGAACACTAATGCATTGTTGATGGAGTTGTGAACTGATCCAAATCATTCAGGAGAACAATCTAGAACTATGCCCAAAGGGCTATAAAACTGTGCATACCCTTTGATCTAGCAATACCACTTCTAGGTCTGCATTCCAAAGAGACCATAAAAATAGGAAAAGGTTCCACATGTACAAAAATATTTATAGCATCTCTTTTTGTGGTGGCCAAGAATTGGAAACTGAGTGGATGCCCATCAATTGGGGAATGGTTGAACAAATTGTGGAATTCTATCATTCCATAAAAAAATGATGAGCAAGAGGACTTCAGAAAATCCTGGAAAGACTCACATGATTTCTATATTACTTCCCTAGAGACTCTGGAGAATTTCCCTTGGGTGACTGTAGGCCCTCTTCTCTCTTCCCTCTACAATATGTCACTTGGTGATCTAATTAGCCACCATAGGTTCAACTGTCATGTCTATGATTCTCAGAGCTACACATCCAGCCCGAGGCTCTCCCCCAATCTACATCACTAACTTCACCTTTTATAGGTCTTTAACTAGTTACTCTGTAGTAAGGCAGTCAACTAGCATTAATTAAATGACTACTATGTGTCAAGCATTATGCTAAGTGCTAGGGATACAAAGAAAGACAAAAGCAAAAAACAGTTACTGCTCCATGGAGCTCACAGACTAATGGAGGAGATAACTTTCAAACAACTATGGACAAATAAGATAAATATGAGATAGATTGGGAGCAGTCTCAGTAGAAAGGTACCAGGATTAAGGAAGACTGGAAATGGCTTCTCGCAAGTGAGATTTTAAGATGTGCCTTGAGTCTTGCATGGGTGTTTCAGTGGTAGAATTCTCGCCTGCCAAATGGGAGGCCCAGGTTCGATTCCCAGCCCATGCAAAAGAACATTTTGGGGTGGCTAGGTGGCACAGTGATTAGAGCACTAGCCCTGGAGTCAGGAGGATCTGAATTCAAATTTGGCCCCAGACACTTAACACTTACTAGCTGTGTGACTTTGAGCAAGTCACTTAACCCCAATTTCCCTGCCTTCCCGCCTCCAAAAAGAAAAAAAAAGACGTGTCAAGGAATTTTCCAGGTATGGGGGGTAGCCAATGAACTTCTCTAAGGCAGGGAGATAGAAATGTTATGTGCAAGGGTACAATGTCATTGGATCACAGAGTAGAGGGAAGGAAGGAAGCTGCAGAAAGACTGGAATAAAGATCAAGGAAGGTTTTAGAAGTCAAACAAAGGATTTTATATTTGTTCTGGGAGGTAATAGGAAGCCACTGGAATTTACTGAATAGAGGAATGATATGCCTGTAATTTAGGAAGAGAAATTTGACATAATTCAAAAGCTGAGTGGAGCTACGTACTTACCTATTGTTTTTCCTTGGAATGTGAGCTCCTTAAGGGTAAAGGCTGTTTTTGCCTTTCTTTTTATCCTCAGGGCTTAGCACTGTGTCTGGCACATAGTAAGCACTTAGTAAATCTTTTTTAACTGAATGCTGATAGTGAGGATTTTGGACTAGAACTCTCATGAGTGGTCAGAGGTGAAGCTATAGATTTGTGTGTCATGAACATAGAATGAAGAGTTAAAACTATGAGACAGGGTCAGTGAGATAAGATCCCAGGAAGAAGAGCAGGAGGTGAGAAGCAAGAAGAGAATTCAGTTTGGGAGATAGAGAATAAGAAATAACAGAGACAAGAAAACAAAAAAAAAAACCATTAATTTATAAAGAGTCAAAGGAGAAGAATACCAAGAAGAAGGTAATCAGTAGTATAAAATGTGCTGGAGAGGTCAAGAATGAGAATTGACACATAATAATAACAGTAATAATGACAATAACAACTATCATTTATACATAGCACTAACGGTTGAAAGGTGCTATACATATGTTATCTCATTTTGATTCCAAGAATTCCTTATGTGTTAATGTGACATAGGCACATGTATGATCAAGGGCAGGTAGAAAAAGAAAGGCACATTGAAAGTGATGAGTTGAGGCTAGTTCAAGGTCTTGATAATACACATATATTACACTAACACGGCAAACCATGCAGATATACATGCTCACTTATTCTTTCACTAAATGCATAAGGTTAATGAGGAAGCTTTTATTTTGAGTTTTATATTGATACTGATATTTCTATATATTCAGATAAAACGGGAGTCAGGGAGGAAATTACCACCTCATAGCTATTTCGGAAAGGTTTCCTGAGAGAAATAAAATCTTTTTTAGTGGTTTTTATTCTAATGCAAAATGATTTGGGCCAGAAGAAACACATGCAAGAGGCCTTTGAAGCTGAAGGATTCTACTTATTCATAGATTAGTTCAGCACAGAAGTATAAGTTTAAATAAATTCCACATTGCTTTTTTAACATACAAGACCAAGTTCAACTTTCAGCAGCTTATCCCCAGGGAAGTTCAATTAGGTAATTTAAATTAGCACCAAATTCAGGTATGTTTTTCCTGAGCTATGAGTCCAGCAAAACTTTATATAAACAGAAATGCAGAATGCCAAAATTCTTTACACAAATTGATCAATGAAAAGATAAAAGCTTCCAAAAAATGTTTATATTTGTCAGAGTAAAATTTGTCTTAACTTGAAGTCTCTCTTTTCCCTTAACTTTACTGGAAGGGTTATAACCTCACAGAGATGTTACTGATTTTATACAATTCCCCATATCATATGGACCCATTTTAATCAGATGGGCTTTAGATGTCTGGGGTATCTAGCAGTATAGTTTGTACTATTCTATTTCATCTGCACCAAATGCTATGGAGACATACTACCTTATTAAGGTTCAGCACACGAAAAAATTCCTTCTGATTCTGCTGGAAAACTTTTATTCCTTCTTCCACTGTTACACAACTTTCATAGGCCAGGCAATCACTGAGAAATATTTTAGCATCAGCCAACTTGTGGAACTCACTTTTCTGCAAAAGTAAAGAGACAAATTACAACTGGAGTAACCTGATTTCTGCAACGAAATCACTCTGAATTTAATTTCTTCAAGAATTAACACTGTAAAATCAACATATGGAAAAATGTCAAGTGAATGGATTGCTACATTACTAAAACACAAATGGAATAGCTCTCATATCTATAATAGTTTACAATTTACAACAACTTTGTAAAATAGGTAGTTAGATGCATTATCCTAATTTTCTAAATGAGGAAACTATGCCTCTAAGTGAATCATTTCAGTGGGACGACTATTTAAGCAAATTTAAGGAAACTTAATCAAGCAATTCATTTATTATCAGCAACATTTGGAATGTTTCCCATAACACACGGTAGGAGAGAAACCTTTTTAAATTAGTATGTAGAATTCTGATAGGGGTTTTGACAGACTAATACTCCCCTAGTCCCAAAGTTCCAAACTGCTCTTTCCTCAAGTTACCATTTCTTACATGGCTTACAGAGAATTCAGCTAATAGCTAAACTGGAGAAGAAACTTTTGTATCAAAATCAGGGCAAGAAAAATAAACTTTTTTCAGTTATTTTTGAAATGGAAGGGATAATCCCTACATTTTACCACTGAAGAAACTTCCCAGATATAAACATCAAACGTATGGTTCAAAAAATACAACAGAGAACTATAGAAACTGGAGCTGCTTATCTGGAGTAATTTCAGTAGCCCCTATCCTAACTTGTGATTATGGGATAGCTAATTTTTTTATGCCTTTTACTTTATTTTTAAAAATTACACTCTAATATATATTCTTTCAGAACTTTTTAGAGAACTGACTATTGTGAGTATACAAAAAAGCAGTCATGGGGCATAGATGGTGCAGTGAATAGAGCACTGGCCCTGGAGTCAGGAGGACTTGAGTTCTAATCCAGCCTCAGACACTTGACACGAACTAGCTGTGTGACCTTGGGCAAGTCACTTAACTCCAACTGCCTTGCCTTCCCCCCTCAAAAAAAAAAAAGCAGTCATTTATGAAAGCTATTTTTTCAACCTTTACAATTTTCATTTGCACCTTCTTGAAAGAGATTATTTTGATCTGACACAGATTCCCAATGAGGAGAAAAGGTTTATGCTTCGGACCAACAAAGAGTTTTAAAATACGCTCACCTTTTCGTGTTCACTGTTAAAGTCTGGTGTATCAACTGATATACTCTGTTGGTCATCAATGTTTGTTTTTTTAATACATTCCTTTAAAAGGTAAAAATGAGAGGAAATAAGTGTCAACAACATTAGTGCCATCACATCGATCTCTATAAAAAAGCTAAAGACTATATCCCTTATATTTGGGGGTGGTGGCTCATGGGAAAATTTATTATTTGGTCTCTGGCAGCTCCCCAAAATATTTTTGGTTCTTGGGAAATGATAATAACTAACAGTTACATAGCACTTTAAGATCTGCAAACTTTATAAAGTTGAGTCTCACAACAACCCTCTCAGTCTTAAATGCCAAACAAATGAACTAATAAAATCTACAAAAATTATTTAGCTATTTCAAAATACCACAAAATTAACTCTAAACATATAAAAAGTATAAAAAATTCAATAGCACCAAATAATCTGTTTGCAGATACATAGATTAATTAGATTCAATTCAATTTGTTCATAATACTTTTTAATATCCTCTCTAGCTCCTACCAAAAATATTGGTCAAGCAAGCAATCAATCAACAAGCATTTTATATGGAGACACAAGTAAAAATAATGAAAAATTCTGACTTGTAATTAGCTTACACCCTAATGGGTATGACACATAGTACCCTACATAAGTATATGTAGAATAAATATAAGAGGATAAGTACAAATAAAAGGACTAAAAAAATTTTAAAGCATGCTGGAAAAAACACATTTTTCAAATTAGTGGACCACATTGGGAACAAAGGAGAAATTTTGATCTTTGGTTTAAGATGTTATTAATCTATTTTGACGAAGACTTATGCTTTTATTACCAGCTGTTTCATTCCTAGATCCACTGATCCGAAAAAGTTTCTCAACAACCCACTATCCAGCCGACTCATAGATCCTTCTGCGGCTGTGCAGTGTGCTTATGAAAAATGGACATCTTTATAAACAAGCAAAACCATTACTTCGCGGGTTCTACAATACTGACAGGTCAAACAGAAAATAATTTAAACACTCACCTTCTTTGTGCAATTTTCACACTTCATTTGGAGAGTTGTTTTTAATTGCTGTTTTAGTACAAATATCGGAAAGGTAGGTTCAGAGTCTGGTCTTTGTGTGTGCTTCCGTACAGACTGACTAGCGAAGAATGCAGAAAAGAGACGTATTCAGAAAGCGTATTTTTCTGCTCAGAAATAATGTCTCACAAAGAACATACATCACACCAGTTTTTCAATCCCACTCAAACGAATTTCAGTTCCGCCTGCCCTTTGTTAGCATTTCCCTGCTCCCTTTTTTTCAATAGGCTCCTCCTTGATTGGCACTTCTTAATCGCCAATGAGCATTCAAAGAGTGAGAGGGGGTAGAAACAAGAATCAACTAAATTCCCAAAAGGCAGCTCTTCCAGCTCCATGTCCTTCAGCAGTGGGATGCGACGAAAGTTGTTGGCTGTTATGACGTTGTAATTTTCAGTAATTCTTAGATACAAATACTTATCACCCCCATTTATGTGCTATAGGTGAAAAAAATGTAAAAAACAAAAACAAAAACATACACATCTCCATGTAAACGTAAAAGATTAAAACACGAAGAGAACAGTTTTGTTTATAACTTCAGGAGTTGTGACATTTTGATTTAACCCTTATGCGTAAAACCAGTAAATTTTGACCCTAGAAGGAAACCATGAGTTGCAAAAAACGGAGAATTTTTTTTTTTTTACTTCGGCTATTGCAGAAATTGAAACCAAGCAAAAGAGGAACACGAAGCACAAAATCGTTAACATGAGGAGTTGGGAGGGGCCTTAGAGACGGAAGGAACCATAGAATTTAGAGAAGGGGAGGATTTTCGAAATTATCTAGTCTACCACCCCCTGCAGTTTTACAGCTTCATCTCTCCAGGAAATAAGGAATGGGCTGGGTCTTTATTGGATGTTTTTTAAAACGAGGAAACTCAAGATGAGACAGATCTCGGAAAGGTCCGAGCTCTTTGCTCAGACTTCAATGAAAACAGAGACATCATGCTACAGGATTAAGGTTGAAAAAAGCAGTTCTGAAATTGAGTTTCTTAGAATTTATATAATTTTTTTCGTCCTCTCGACATTTTTTTTATCCCAATTATTATAGAAACCTGTTGATTTAAACCTTGTATCATTATCATTTACAAAAATCCTCTTATTCTCATCACGGACAATTCCTTTAATTAAGATCTCATTTCCAAAACTCCTTAGCCAGATGTATTTGGATGACTGGGAGGGGCGGGAGGAGGAGGAGAGGCGGGCTTTTTTGTTGGATCACTTAAAAAGCAAGTAGATGGGAACTAGGGTGGAACCAAATAACGGGAGGGCAGATAAGTCATTAAGCTGGGGAAGGGGTGGAGTTAGTACTTGTCAGTTTACTTCATTTGAAACCACAATAAATGACAGCCCTAGTGGGGAGTTAAAAATAGAGGCTTAAAAATAATTCATTAACACCCATCATCTCCATTTAAAAAATGTAGTAATTTTCTAAAATTACCGGCTTCACTTTTATTTTTTAAAATACATTTGTGTTTCCATTCTTCCTGCTGGAAAAATATTCATAGTAAACCTGACAGGTGTCACGTACACTCAGGCTGGGTTTTACTAAAAGGCAGCAGTGCCTCCTAGCTGCAGAATGTGAAACTAGTTCCCATACTCCTTTCTCTTTGTGGCCCTGAGAATCTGTCTTAAGGTTTTGATCTGTTTCCCTTTTCCATTTGTCCTTGAAAGGTGTAAGCAAGGGAGTAAGTGTAGGGAATGGAATTCCCTAACCTAGGAGCTCAAGAAATGGAGCTCTTAGAGCCCAGATTCCAGAAAAGAAATTGCATTCAGTCCAAACTTGAAGACTTGAAGAACAATGGTTCTGGATGCTAATCCAATAGAAGTTGTTGGTTTTAATACTACATAGGAAATTAGTTGAACTATGAACTGAATCCCCTTCTTAGAGTGCTAGGTGGAGTAGAGTGGATTATGTTCTCAAGGGGTTGGGAGGGAAAATGTTTGTATATTAGATCTTGTTATAGCTTTGAAGTAAATTACTTTATAAAAGCTAACACTGTTCTAATTAACTGGAGCTGGGGTGCTAATCACTGAGCTTTTAAATAAGGAAGAGACAGAATGTAAGAGATGTGATCCTTAGAAAGTAGGGCCAGAGCATGTTAAAAATGTAAAGCACTTGACAAAAACTATAAATTAAGGGAGCACCTACTTACTAGGGAATGGCTAAAGAAACTAATGGGAACTATAGCAGATATATTGATGTTTAGGGGTGGTAGGACCCCCAAATAGTGACACGCAAGTCCTGCTGGAATGAATTCAGGCCAACCCTTCTTTCAGGCAAAGAAAAACAAGGTTTATTAAAGCACTGTCCAAGGTGGGCATGATTCTAAAAATCTGCCATATTGGCCAGACTCTTAAGGAATCAACGTTGGTGATGCTTGTATTAGACTGAATCTGAGCACTTTAATGGAAACAAGATGGATCAGAAAGATTTTAGGAAGGATCTAGGAATAGCCAAGTAGTCTGAGGTAACTGGAGGAGGGGTCTGGGGAGGATCTTGATGGGAGTGGCCAGTAGGCTGGGGTAATTGATGCAAAAAAAGCATGATCTCAGACAAAGTTAAGGCTAAAATAGATTTAATTAAAAGAAATAAACATGGTAACTACATTTTGATGAAAGGTACCATAAATAATGAAGCAACATCAATACTGAACATATATGCACCAAATAATATAGCATCTAAATTTTTTTAAAAAGTCAAATGAATTACAGGTGGAGACAGTAGTACTATAATAGTGGGGCACTATAATCTTCTCTCAGAAGTAGGGAAATCAAACCAAAAAGTAAATAAGAAAGAAGTCAAGGAAGGGAAAAGAATTTTGCATAAGCTAGATATTATAGATATGTGGAAAGAATTGAATAGAAATAGAAAGGAGTACACCTTTTTCTTAGTGGTATGTAGTACCTTCAGAAAAACTGACCATATATTAGGGCATAAAAACTTTATGCAGAAAAGCAGAAATATTAAATGCATCCTTTTCACATCACAATACAATAAAAATGATATTCAATAAGGGACCATGGAAACATAGAATAAAAACTAATTGGAGACTAAATAACCTAATCTTAAAGAATGAACAAATCATAGGGAAAAAAATCAATAACTACATTAAAGAGAATGACAATATGAGACAACATATCAAAACCCGTGGGATACAGAAAAAGAGGTAATCAGAAGAAAATTTATTTCTCTAAATGCTTATATCAATAAAACAGGAAAAGAGCAGACCAATGAATTAGGTATATGATTTAAAAAACAAATGAAAAGGCCTCAATTAAATGCTAAATTGGAAATCCTAAAAATTAGAGATAAGATTAATAAAACTGAATGGAAAAAAAAAACCATTGAATTAATAAATAAAACTAGGAGTTGGTTTTCTGGAGGGAGATGGGAGAAGCAATAAAATAGATAAACCATGGGTTAATTTGATTTTAAAAAGGAGAAGAAAAATCACTAGCATTAAAAATGAAAAAAGGTGTATATCACTGACAAAGATGAAATTAAAGCAATTATAAGAAATTATTTTGCCCAATTATATCACAATAAATTTAACAATTTAAGTGAAATAGAAGAATATTTACAAAAATACAAATTGCCTAGATTAGCAGAAGAGGAAATAAAGTATCTAAATAGATCTGTTTTATTTTATTTTATTATTTTTTTTAATTAATTTTAGTTTACATCATCCATTTCCATGAGATTTTGAGTTACAAATTTTCTCCCCATCTTTCCCCTACCCACCACCCCAAAACAGCCATTCCATTGTATAACCCCTCCCACAATCTATTCTCTCCTATGTCCTCCCCCACCACCCCTCTGACTTTCTGGTAGTTCAGGATGGATCTCTCTACTACAATGCCTGTGTATCTTAAGTCTCAGTTGGATGTAGTTAATAATAATGATAATAAAAATTGTATACATATATATACAAATATATTTTTAACATTTGATTATAGAACTTTAAATTCTAGATTCTTTCTCTTCCTCCCTTGTCACCCACCCCCACTGGAAGGACAAGCAATTAAATACAGGCTGTACATGTGTAATTACACAGAACCTCTCCACAGTGGGCATATTGTGAGAGACTGATTACATGTCCCTCCTTCCTATCCCACCCCTGCCTTGTTCTATTCTCTATCTTGTCCCTGTCCCTTTACAGAAGTGTGTACTTCCATAAACCCTCCCCCCCACCCTGCCCACCCCTCCATCATCCCACCTCTCATCCCCATCCCTCCTACTCTCCAGTATGGCAAGATACCCAGTTTAGAGTTTATGTCATTCCTTCCCTAAGCCAAGTTCAGTGAGAGTAAGTTTGACGCTTTCCCTTTTGCCTTCCTGTTCTCCCCCTCCATTGAAACAATTATCCTTTGCCTCTTTTGTGACATGTTCAACCCCATTCTGTCTCTCCCTGTCTCCTCTCATTCTAATCCTCTCTCGCCTCAGGATTTCACCTTTTAGAATATTGTCCCTTCCTATTCAATTGATCTTGTGCCCTCTATGTATTCATATATACACATACTCAGGTATGTGCTTATATGCATATATAAACCCTCCTATATAGATATATGTGTATGTATATGTACATATACATTTGTATTCCCTTCACCTATCCTCATGCTGAGAAAATTTTCGTCAGTTACAATGGTCACTTTTCCATGTTGGCATGTAAATAGTTCAATTTTGATAAGTTCCTTATGATTTCTTTTCCATGTTTATCTTCTCATGCTTCTTGTGTTG
>CM053586.1:183155949-183217934 GCA_028646515.1 Pseudochirops corinnae | reverse complement strand
AGGAGAGCTTTGTCCCAAATCACTGGGGTTTTTGCAGCTGTCAGAGCTAGTAGTTGGATGCCCTTTCTGAAGCCTCCATAGGCTCTGGCATCTGGTCACACACCCTAGTACCTTCACCCAAGAAAGTGATCCAGGCCAAAGCAGTTAAAGCAAGAGCAATTACCCCTCAGAATGGTTGCTT
The DNA here is from genome assembly GCA_028646515.1 of Pseudochirops corinnae. Taxonomy (NCBI): domain Eukaryota; kingdom Metazoa; phylum Chordata; class Mammalia; order Diprotodontia; family Pseudocheiridae; genus Pseudochirops; species Pseudochirops corinnae. The sequence continues at coordinate 183,217,753 of CM053586.1, read as the reverse complement.
GGTCCCGCTATGATCTGCAGGCCAGGAGCTCTGAAGTAGCCATGTGGAGGTGGCTGCATGGCTGCTGTACCTGAGCTGCTTCTCCCTTCTGGGGGCAGAGGCTGGACCTCACTCTTGGTCCCCTTGTTCCCAAAGTCCACACTAACCTTTTACTTTGCCTTTGGCATTTATGAGTTGGTAATTCTGGAAACGGCCACAGCTGCTGGTGATTCACTCTCCTGAAGTCCTTCCAGCTGAGGGTGATCGGGGCCACCCTGAGGCTAAAACTGAGGGGCTCATGTGGGACTGGTCTCTGCTCCCATTGTGTTGTGATCAACCCTTCCTGACAGCCTCCCGGGCTGTCTTCAGTGGGAGATTTGTTTCTCTCTGTCACTTTGTGGATTCTGTAGCTCTAAAGTTTGTTTAGAGTCATATTGTATAGGTATTTGAGGTGGTCATGAGGGCAGCCACAGAGTTTTCCTGCTTCTACACTGCCATCTTGCACTTGCCATCTGCACATCTACACTTATCCCATCATGCACTTGATTTTATACTTATAGTAAGAACTGAAATTTATATCACCTACAAGCCCAAAAAAGTACTCTATGGACATTATTTCATTGAACACCATAACAATCCTATTATGGTATTATTATCTTCATTTCATAGATGAGAAAATCACTACTCTGAGAAGTTACATGACCTGTCCAAAATGTCACACAGCTAATGACAGGCTTCAGATTCAATTCTTCCCGACTTTAAACCTAGCATTCTATCAGTTAATTCATACTGCTTTTCAGTTAGCTAACATACTCATTAAGAGTTGTTTGTATTCTTATGCAAACTTCTCCTTTCTTCCTAATATACTGGAGAAATATAACAAATAATGCTTTTTGTGAATAAATATTGCCTTCCCAACTAAACTGTAAGCTCCTAGAGGGCAGAAACTATGCTGCTTTTGCATACCTCAATGCGTATACAAATACAATACTATACTTAATTGTATTCACTCAATCAACATTTATTGAATTTACCTAAATGTATAAGAACACAACTCAGGCATTATTTACTCTTACAATGCTTCATAATAATCATGAAAATTGTATCATCTATGATCTTATTTTCTTGGTGTGATAACAAATTTAATTATGAGCAACATTGAACTCTTTGAAAAACTGTACTACAAAAGTTAATTCTTTCAGTTGCTTATACCTCTTAAATTATTTTCTTTTATTAAGCTTTATATTACATAATACAATGGTAACACAAAATTTAAGAAAAATGAAACTGAAAGTTTTGGATTTATAAAATAATAAGACTAATCATAAGTCATTTTCACTTATTCATTTAAATAAACATTTATTGAATATTAAACAAACATTAAAAATGTATTTATTTGTCATGTGCAAGCATGGGCTAAAAGAAGATGTATATAAACCTTGTCCTCAAGGAGCTTACAATCTCTTAAGAAAAATGATGCACACACTTTATGATAAATGTCATAACCAGCACAGAACACACCAAATCCCTAACCAGGGTTGCCTCAAAATGACATCTTTATAACATTCTACATTCTGCTATCACATGGTCCTTGAAAAACTTCATTAGAAAACTGTTCACATCTCTTATTTATAATTCTGTTCCCATATATAATTGTACCCTTATGAGGCTATTTTACTTTACCAGGGAAAGGGGAAAATGAACCAATGAGGCAGAATAATTTACCTCCATAAAGAAAATACTGCTTCATTTAAGATGAACACAGAAATCTCTGTACTCATAATGATATTTCCAGTCAACTTATTCATTCTTGATTTAAAAAAGCATAAAATGGTACAAGGCGTATTAGAGATGTGTCAATAATTAAACACTATTCTTTAACAATAATCCTCATGCTTTCAGGGAACAGGTAGATTTCTTGAATAGAGATTAGGTCACTGGTAAAAGACTCTTGTCCATTAAGTACTTAAGTAATTTAAGGAGAAAGTTTTATATTCACAGATCCCCCTGGTTTACTTACAAATCCAGTAAAACCCCCATGACTTCTGCATCATTTTTGAGATCCAGTGTTTCCTTTAGTGTCAACCACTGATCCTCTCTCCCTGCCCCAAGCATGATAAGTAGGGGCTTTCCTTCATCTTTTAACTGGCAGAAACATTGCAAGTTTTCTCTAGCATGGAAGAAAAATTTTAATTTTTAATTTAATTAGTCAAAGTCATGATTATGTAACACTAATTTCTGAGCACTGTAACAGTAACTTTCATCTTCACCAAATCTGGGTAAAGCACATAAATAAACACTTCACATTGGAAAACTCTTTCCCCTTCTTATCCTGAGACATCAGTGAGTTACAATATAAACTAATACCCATGTTTGTACAGATACTACTTTTTGATTTTTTTCTTCATGCCCGTATAGCTAAGAACCCAAATGCTGAACTACTTAATTAAAATTTTCATCACTCCGTCTCACTTCCATACATTTTCAGTTTCTTTTGTTCCCCTCTTGCTTGCTCCCACCTAATTCTCTAGGATTCTACTTTATTCTCAATTCCATTTAACTCACAGATAGAGACTGGACCTGAGATTTCATTGGTAAAGAGAAGGGGTAGGGGTGGGGGAGACAGAGTATAACATGTACACTGATAAGTAAATATAAGAAAATTTGAGGAGAGAAAATTAGCAAGTAGGGGAAGGAGACTCAAAATAGGCTTCTTATAGAAAGTTAAACTTTAACTAAGTAAGCCCTAAGAGGCAAAGGTATGAAGGATAACATATGTGGCACAAATGAAGAAGGAATGCTGAGATCCAAAGAACAAGTAGGCCAGTTTTGGTGGAAAATAGAGTGCATATAATGGAATAACATAAAATAAGCCTGGAAAGGCAGACTGGAACCATACTGTTGAGGGTTTTCAGTGACAAATTGAATCTTTCTGCCTTTATCAAAAGTGGAGAACTATGGGGATGGAATATTGCACAGTCATATCTATAGTACTTACGTTGCTTGGTTTTGCCAAATTACTTTTTAAAAATCTTTGTTACAAAGGAAGACTTGAAGTGTGGCTGGGGAAGTACCTAGAGAAATTAGTGTATAGAAAACAAAAAGCATCAAGATTTTTTAAATGGCAAACTGAGAAGATTGTATTTCATCCTGGAAGAAACATAGGGCCCAGTGAAGATTTTTGAACAGGAAGTTACATAGAACTGTATTTAAGAATTTTTTACCTTCCCAAGACCCCTTTGGCATTTATCCTTTTTTCCCTTCCCTGCAGAGCCAGGATTTATGTGTAGAATCATAGTATTTGCGAGTTAGAGGTCATCTCAGCCAACCTCCTCATTTTACAGATGAGGAAACAGGCTCATAGAGAGAGTAAAGTAATTTAATTATGGCCAAATAGTCAGAGGTCTTCTTCTGGGTCTGGGGTCTGGGAAGAACTTGAAATAGATTTGGTATAATTATAATTTTGATGCTTGGATAAGCATCTCACGCCCTGTCATCTCCCCCAGAGGGCCCCAGTGCTGCACAGGTCAGGCCAATCAGCTAGTTGACTGCTTCTCTCCCCTGTGCTCATGTGTGACTGGTGAGTTTTCCAAAGGAATGTGCATGGAAAGGGAGGGCAGGCTTTTTTGTATCTCACCATTCAGCTTAACATGGGTTTTGCACACAGTAGCCAGTTAAGTGTTGGATACATAAAAGATTGGGGGAGTGGAGAGAGAAAAAAATGACTCTCTCCCCAACCCTGCCCCAGGGGAGGAGCCAGACAGAGGAGGCCTCCTCTCCTACCTGGTGACACTTGGCAGATTGGTGCAGTGGGTACTGCCTCAGAAGCATTCGGGTGCACTGAGTCTGCCTTGCTCTATAGGGTCTTTAGGGTTGCTCGTGAGGCTGGAAGTAGCTAAGCCTCTTCACCTGAAGCTCCCAAGAGCAGTGGTCAGAGTCTGGCCTGCTATGCTCTCTGACCTGGCTCTCTCTCCATTCTCCAGCTTTATCTCCAGTCTCTTCCCTGATCTCTTCCTGCCCCATAATCTTAAGGCTAAGGTGAGTCCCAGCTCAGAGGGCCAAGCAGGAGGTGGTGGAAACCCACTGGCAAGATGAGGAAAAACAGTGAATGATGGGATTTGGCTTGGAATCCAGACTTAAACATGGCCATGTGACCAGGGGAGAGGGGGGAGCATCCAGTTAATTTCTCCTCCATTTGGAATTACACCCAGGGGACCACGCCCATTCTCTGACTTGTTTCTTTTGCCTTTTCCTGGTGCTGTTTCTAGTTGCCCACCTTCTCTTAGCACCACACAAACATTTCTACTTTTATTCCTGATGGTATCCCTGCAGGCAAAACCAGTTTTGTATGTGCAGATGCTGCAAACGCGAAGGAAATAATAAAGCTCCAGGAAAGGCTAGGCAAGGACCAAACCTGTCTGTGAACTGAAGCTGTTTTCCCTGTGTAAGTGACTGGTCTAACCTCTCACTGCCTGAAAGCCAGCTGTGTTACATCTCCCTTTCTCCTCCAGGGTTCTCTTGGGGGTTGGGTAGTCTCTCATCTGTCATTGGCTCAAGCCCTCACTCTATTTCCCCAATTTAAGGGGTTCCAATCACCCTGGTTCCATCTAGCAATTTAACAAATTAGCTTTTACAAAAGAATATTTACTCTCCCTCTGTCTGGTTCCTCCCAGACCTTTCATTTTAAGGAAGAAGCCCAGCCTAGTTCTGACTTCATTCCTCACCAGTTTGTACTCTTTTCCTTGCAGGACTTTCTTGACAGAGGTTCTCAACCTTCCTAATGCCGAGACCCTTTCATACAGTTCCTCATGTTGTGACCCCCAACCATAAAATTATTTTTGTTGCTACTTCATAACCGTAATTTTGCTACTGTTATGAATCTCTCTGATATGCAGGATGTATTTTCATTGTTACAAATTGAACATAACCCACAGGTTGAGAACTGCTGTTCTTGACAAACTCTTTACTGGCCACCTTCATCCTAACTCATCCACTCAGCTTTTTTATGTGTTATTAGAATACAGAATACAAGTTCCTTGAAGGAAAGGACTGTCTTTCTGCTTGTATTTGAATTCCCAGAGATTAGCATATAGTAAGCAGTTAATGAATGGACAATGATATAGCCTTTTCAGGGCTTCTTTTCTGGGCTAGTTGCAACATCTTGTCAGAAATCCTGGGCTCCACTGCTATTGTGGCTCCCAGATCAGGGCACTCCCTGAAAAGGACAAACAAAACAAGACCAAATCCACAAGCCCATTTCTAGAGGCCACAGGACCCAAGAGGAGGGAAAGGTGGCCCTCAGGCCCTTCCTTCCTTCATTACTGCATGGTGTTCCTGCTGTATCTTAAATTTATCCTTCATCCCTGAATGCCACCAGAAAAAGTGAGCAACTGTGCTTCAATCAGGTAGATTTAAAGACACATGCAGTTCCAGCTATGCAGCCTCTGGAAAGAGTGTGCTTCATGAAGTAAAGGAACACAAAGTGTCTTCTAGAAGCAGGCCCCTGTTGTCTCCTACATGGATACCTCCATCCTAGATTGTCTGGGCATAAGTCAAACCCATCACACCAAGAAACAATAGAAATTTCTGCTCGCTTCTTTCCATATCAGTTTATATAATCCTGAGAAACAAAGTAAGTGGAACCAGAAAAATGATGTGTAATAAATGAAACTACTGCTGGATTCAGTGGACTTGCCCTTTCCCTCTCCATCAAAGGGTTCCTCTCAGCTCTGGACCTCCGTGATTGATTGATGACCTCCAAATTAGAGAAGTCAGATTCTTGTCTTTGGTTCATAAAACCCCTACCCTGGAGCCTGGGGCAAAATTACTTAAAGTCTGGCTCATGTTTTAGGGTCCCCTGAAGTCAAAAGTTGGCAGATATGTGGAACAATGGTGAGAGCACTGGGCCTGAAGTCAGGAAGACTTCTTCCTGAGTTCCAATCTGGTCTCAGACACTTACTAGCTGTGTGACCCTGGACAAGTCACTTAACCCTGTTAGTCTCATTTTCTCATCTGTAAAATGAGCTGGATAAGGAAATGGCAAGCTACTCCAGTATCTTTGCCAAGAAAACCCCAAATGGGGTCACAAAGAGTCAGACACAACTGAAAAGACTGAACGAGAATAAAGAAGAAGAAAGTTACTCCTATGTAAAATGTAAATCATCTGTAGAATAGCTATCTATTTCTTTCACATCAAAGAAATGCCAAACATAAAAGATTCTTACAAGTGTGTATTAACAAAGTATTATTCTACCCTACACCCACATATGTACACCCCCCCCCACACACACACACACAAATGAAAATTAGTAACTAAAACATTTAGGGCAGCTAGAGTGCTGGGATTAGAGTCAGGAGGACTCTTCTCCCTGAGTTCAAATCTGGCTTCAGACATGTACTAGCTGTGTAGTCCAGGGCAAATCACTTAGTCCTGTTTGTCTCAGTTCCTCATCTGTAAAATGAGCTGGCAAAAGAAATGGCAAACCACTCCAGTATCTTTGCCAAGTGTAAGGCAAGCAAGGTTGGATTTTTGTTGTTTTTCTTTTTGGAGTTCAGTTTCCCAAACTCATGCAAAATTGTAAACATCTGAAGGATCAATCTCCTTTGAACCTGGTAATTCACAGCTGTGCTGAGTCACATAGGTTGTGATGCCTCCTGGCTCTGAGCCTATTAGTGAAAACTATATATACTGGGAGGTTGGTATTTTATTTTGGGGCTCACTCATGGCAGAATGTTTCTTTGTGATTTGGCCAGATGAAACTCTGGGTAACTGTTGTTAAGGAGCCATCCCCTCCACCCTCCTCTTTGAGAATCCAGAAGTTGGCACTGCCTGGTCTGGTGATTATGTATCTATAACCTTGTTTAGATAATAGGAGCCCTGTCTATTGGATCTCTGTGCTAATTTCTCTATGTTTCTCTGCTTGTATTTTCTCCACGTTCAGGACACTGACTCTTCACCTGAACTAGTGAATGATCTTTACCTTCTTTACTTCTATGCATATATTTTCTCTGCTTTTAGGATGTTGACCTTTCCCCTGAACTAGTGAATGGCTTATATATGTTGTGGCAGCTGCTCAGGTGTCCTCTGCCTCCCATGCGCCGGTAGGTTGGGGCCGCGGCAGTGTGACCAAGTGTGTCCAGGAACTTCCTCCTGAAGAATATATGAAATCATATGTCCTCTTTCAAAGCTGGAAGCCAGAAAAACCAAAGCTCTCTCTTCTTCAGAGCGTTCAACGACTATACACTCATGCAGACAAGGACCCCCTGAGTAATCGATTTCCACCAATGAGAAGTCTCATACAAAAGAATTTTGAGCTCCTGCATACTTCTTCCACCCAAGAGTCATGGATATTCAGAAAGAAATTTAACTGTACCGAAAAAAGTTGCAACTCTGGGCCTATATAAGAACTCAAGCAAGGAAAGATGAAGACTATTTGCCAAAATTGGAGACTGAATAATAATCCTAAAGAATGGATGGGTCAAAGTATAAATCATGCAAACAATAGATTAATTAATTAAGTAAAGATAAGGACGGCAAATCAAAATTTGGAGGATGTAGCCTAAGCAATCCTTAGCAAAACATTTATATTTTTAAATACTGCCATCAATAAAATATGCACTCCTCCACAACCCTACTCCTCCTTCTTCTCTGTTCCCCCATTTGACCCTTTGATGGTTGATATTTCTCTACTGCAGCCTCAAAAACATTCTATATGATACATCCAATACATACCTGACCCTCCTGAATGCTGTCAAATGAAGCAAAAACAAAACAAAATAGAAACCTAACTGAATATCCCAACTCCATGTAATAAGAGGAACAGGAATGAAATATGCCTAAATTATCTGACTGCACCCCAGTATCCCTCAGCAGTCTGAATGGCCCTTCTGCAAGAGCAATGAACTAAAAAGTTTTCAAAAATACTATAGCCTATATTAATAACATGAACAAAAATTGTGTGATTGTATTAATAGAAGAAAAAAGCTTTCGACAACACCCATTCCTATTTTTAAAAAAGATTAGAAAAACTAAGAACATATGTATCTTTCATTAATATGATAAGTAGACTCTCTCTAAAACCAAGAGCCAGTCTTAATACGTAATGGGATAAAGATCTAGGGGTAAAGCGAAGATATCCATGATCACCATTACTATTTGATAAAGTATTAGAAATATTAGCAGTGGCAAGACAAGAAAAAGAAACAGAGGGCATAATCATAGGCAAAGAGGAGTCAAAATGATCACTTTTTGCACTCTGCAGAGTCCATTAAAAATTAATTTAAATAACTAATAAACCTCAGCAAGGTTTCTGGATGTAAAATAAACCTACATAATCATCAGCCTTTCTGTATATTAACAACAGAATCTAGCAGGAAGAGATAGAGAAATGCCGTTTAAAATAACTACAGAATCTATAGAAGTCTCCCTGCCAATTATACACAGGAATTATATGAATACAATTCCTATATCCTCTTTATACAAATAAAGATAGAGATAAGTAATTGGAGACATTAATTGCTCATGAGTAGGCTGAACCAATATAACAAAAATAACAATGCTATCTAAATTAACTTACATATTCAGTGCCAAACCATTGAAACTGCTTAAAGCTTACTTTAAAGAGCTAGAAAAAATAATTCACCTGAAGAAATAAAAAGTCAAATATACCAAAGGAAAAAATGAAAAATTATGCAAGGAAAAGGGCCCAAACAATAGCAGGTCTCGAACTATACTACAAAACAATAATCATCAAAATGATTTACTGATTTTAAAAAATCGTTGACTGGTGGAATAGATTAAGTATACACTATATCAGCGGTTCTCAACCTGTGGGTTATGTTCAATTTGTAACAATGAAAATACATCCTGCATATCAGATATTTACATTACGATTCATAACAGTAGCAAAATTACAGTTATGGAGTAGCAATGAAGATAATTTTATGGTTGGGGGTCACCACAACATAAGGAACTATATTAAAGGGTTGCAGCATTAGGAAGATTGAGAATCACTGCACTGTATGGAAGCAAATTAAAATAGTAGTTTAGTATTTGGTAAACCTTAAGATCACCTTCTGGGAAAAGAGTCACTATTTGACAAAAACTACTGGGAAAATTGCAAAGAAAATTGTGTTATTGTGGTATATTATCGAAAATCTGTTTATTTCTATATTTTGGGCTTGGTGGGCTTGAGTTGCCCAAAATGTTTTGTGATTTATTTGAACTGGAAACTCATAGGGATCTTTTGATTTTATGATTAAGTGCAGAAACTAAAAATTAAAAATGAGGATTTTGAAATATGAGTTGAGAGATTATAAGGTAATTAAAGCTGTCTTTCTGTGTTGTCTACAAAAATCTCCTGGTGAAGCTTAAGGTGCAGCTAGAGCTTCTTGTGTCCCAGCTATTTTGTACTGAAGGGACTAGGAAATGTCATCAATGTCTTGAGACAAATCTTGAGTCAATTCTATCTCAATGACAGATGTAAGCACATGCCTCTGTGTGTCTGTCTGTGTGTGTGTGTGTGTGTGTGAGAGAGAGACAGAGAGAGAGAGACAGAGAGAGAGAGAGAGAGAGACAGAGAGACAGAGAGAGAGAGAGAAGGATGAGTAAGCAAGTGAGACATGGCTTCTTTTTCCTGTGACTTCCCCTAGTAGCTGCTGCATTGGCTGCTCCCTGAAATGTAGGAAATGAATAATAATGACATTGAGTTGGAAAGTGTAGCTAAAGAATGGGCTCATCCTGATGCACTAGAAAGAAAACACAGGGACCATAACAAAGACAGCTTTCTCAGTTTGCAGGACCTTGTCTCATCACACCAAGGAGAAAAGACATCATGGGCCTAAACCTTAGATAAAGCCACACAGTACAACTGATATATGCTAAGGAAAAACCACATATACCAACATTATATTGATAAGTTTAAGTGACAGAAAGCTTTACTGGAATAGCAAGTGTGTGCACTGCAGAAAGCAAGGTCAAGTGATCAACTATTATTCTTCTGCTAACAACCTTTACACTAGTGCAAAGGCCAGCAACATTTCTGCCTTCAATGGGGGCTCAGATTCACAATTCAGAATCATAGCCTAAAGAACTCCAACGCAGAAAGAAACTTCTGATGGAGGCTAGCTAGCTAAACTGAGCTGGCCAGCAATAAAAACTTTCTTGTCATCTTTTCTTCTAGTCCATCATAAAATTCTTTGAAGCTGTTTTAAATACTCTATATTTTTCTTTTTTGTAAAGTAGGAGCTCTTGGAATGAAGCTTTTATTTCCTTCTGTCTATCCCTTCAGTAACCTTCCCCCACCATGAATCTTTAAACCAAAACATCCCACCTTAACAACTTTCTCTCTGCATAGATGGACACACCTCTAAGCACATGTTGGCCCTGATCTCCCTTTCTTGGCATCATTGTCCAAATGACTTCTCTGCTCATAGGTCTCCCTCCCCTTTCTAGCTTTCTTTGTTCTACACATTTGATAGATTTTGTGAATTTTTGAATGGCTCAACTTTTAGGAGGTGATTTGTTTGTAATAATCAGAATTACCCAGAACTTCATAAAGAAATTAAATTTTTAAAAAATTTATTGCCCTTGCAGAAGGGCCAGCCAGACTTCCGGGGGAGTTTGTGATGGTAAGTGAGGACATATGTGCAGTCTGATAACATGGGTATATTTCAATTCTGCTTCTCTTATTACATGGAGTTGGGATGTTCAGCTAGGTTTTTGTCTTGTTTTGTATTTGCTTGAGTTGCCAACATTCGGGGAGGGTCAGGTATGTATTGGATGCATCACATAGTATGTTTTTGGAGGTTGCAGTAAGGAAATATCAACCATCAAAGGATCGAATGGGGAAATGGGGAAGGAGGAAGATTAGGGTTGGAAAAGAGTACATTTTTTTATGTATTAAGGGACAGTGATGATGGTTTGATATTATTTCCTACCACCAAAATTTAAATCTGAATGAACTCTTCCTTATTCCAATGATGTTGGTAGTAGAAAGTGACAGATTTATAAAGTTCTGATCAAAATTTCCTTTCCATGTACTTCTAAGAAATACGGCCAACTAATTTTGCATATGAGTATACCAAGAACATCTCTCCCAGTGTTAAAAACCACAGACTACTGCAGTCTCCTTCTGTTTTTCCTTCCTTTCCATTCTGTTCTGGGACCTGTGTCTATTATATGACTTGGCCCTAGTTATGGCTGTGGTCATCATGTGGCTGGGAAGGGTGTTGTGTGTTGTCTTTTTATTGTCTCTACCCTACTCTGTTCTTGTGTTTGCTGATCTCTAGTGTGTATTACATAGGTTTTTAAAAAATTCATATTAAATTCTATCCCATGTAAAAAAGTATATTATGCATGCTGCTGAAGAAATGTTGCATGAGTTGAAGCTTTTCCCTTTAATATTAAAACTATAAATATAAACTTATTTTATCCTTTAAAAAAAATCTCAGTGACAGTTTTAATATGTTTGATGTGAAAAACTAGCCAGCCTATGTGAATCTGAGCCTTAGCAAAAGCTATCCCAACTTATGTGGCAGGGCCCTGGTAAATACTGCTCCTATCACAATTACTTATGTGTGGGGTTGTATCAGAGAGACTAGCAAAGAGACTAGATCAGAAGTAGATTCTCTGATTTGCCCAGAACCAGAGAATATCTTTAGCGTATCAGGGCTCATTGGAACCAATTCCATTCTGTTCAAGACACTAGTCGGATGCTTCAAACAAAAAACCAGAATCCAGTAACTGTATACTTTGACCACCCGTGTAGCTTTACCAAGTCTTACAGGAGAATAGAAGGAAGTAAGGACAGGAAAGTAGATAGGGGGAACAGTGCACAGGATTCAGGGCCTGGAATCAAGGAAGACTCCTCTTTATGAATTCAAATCTGACCCTAGACATTTACTAGCTGTGTGACCTTGGTCAAGTAATTTAACCTTGTTTGCCTTAGTTTCTCATCTGTAAAATAAACTGGAGAAGGAAATGGCAAACCACTCCAGTATTCTTTTTCAGAATTTATTTTTATTTTTATTTATATTTATTTTTAGTTTTCAACATACATTTCCACAAGATCTGGAATTCCAAATTCTCTTCTCATCTCTCCCTTACCCCTACATCAAGATAGCAAGCATACCGATTACTCCATCCCCAAGTCTGCCCTCTCTACTGCCCTACTATCCCCTTTACTCCTTTCCCCCTTACTTTCTTGGATTTCTATACCCCATTGCCTGTATATCTTATTTCCCAGTTACACGTAAAAACAATTTTTTAACATTTGTTTTTAAAACTTTTAGTTCCAAATTTTCTCCCTTCTTCCCTCTTCACCCACTCCCATTGAGAAGACAAGCAATTCAATATTGGTTATACATGTGCAGTTATGCAAAACATTTCCATAGTAGTCATATTGTGAAAGACTATATTTCCTTTTATCCTATCTCATCCCCCATTTATTCTTTTTCTCCTTTGACCTTGTCCCTTTTCAAAATGTTTTCTTCTGACTATCCCCTCCTCCAATTTGTCCTCTCTTCTATCATCTCCCCTCTTATACCCTTCCCCGCTACTTTCCTGTAGGGTAAGATACCCACTTGAGTGTGTATGTTGTTCCCTCCTTAAACCAAATCCAATGAAAGTAAGGTTGACTCACTCCCTTTCACCTTCCTGCTCTTCCCCTCCATTGTAACAGCTTTCTCTTGCCTCTTTTGTGAGATTTTACCCTATTCTGTTTCTCCCTTTCTCCTCCCAAGATATTCCTCTCTCACCCCTTAATTTTATTTTTTAGATATCATCCCTTCATATTCAGCTTACTCTGTGCCCTCTGTCTGTCTGTCTGTCTATCCATCCATCTATCTATCTATCTATCTATCTGTATGTTTGTATGTATGTACACACATATATACAGCCACCTACCCATACCCCACATATATGTATATATTACCTTCAACTATCCTAACACTGAGAAAAGTTTCATGAGTTATAAATATCATCTTTCCGTGGAGGAGTTTAAACAGTTCAGCTTTAATAAACTCATTATAATTACTCTTTGCTGTTTACCTTTTCATGCTTCTCTTGCTTCTTGTGTTTGAAAGTCAAATTTTCTGTTTAGCTCTGGTCTTTTCATCAAGAATGCTTAAAAGTCCTTTATTTCATTGAATATCCATATTTTCCCCCTGAAGTGTTATACTCAGTTTTTCTGGGTAGGTGATTGTAAAATTAATGAGAAAGTGGTTCGGATTCACTCCTACAATAAGACACACCCTCCAAAGGAAATAGCAGCTTTATTTAATAATTGACAATCAGATAAGCATAGGAATAGAAGGACAGTGATTTTGATAACAACAACAACAAACAACATAAAATAAGCAATACTACACAGATAAGCAGTAAAATCCAGATAATGACAGAAATAGAAAACATCACCAATTCGGGGAAGCACCAACTCCTAATCTCTCTGGCTGGTGAGCCCCGGGACAACCAATCAGGGTTCTGATGGGAAAGTCCCAAACAGAGCATCCTCTCCATTGATTAGACTCCAAAGTCAGAGAGTATATACAGTTCTTTAGTACTAGTTGGAACAAAGAAGGAACAAAGCCAAGACAGAAATGTGGAACATAGACCATATGCCACTGGATTTGGACAAAACCCAAGGTGGATATCAGTTCCTAGCCATATTAAGTGTGTTTTGTGAGAATTTGGCCTTGTCTTCCCAAAACATGCTTCTTTATTATAAAAAGGGGGAGCTTGGCCGAGCTCCCAGTCACACAAGTTTGTTGACTTTAGCTGCTTCCTTGTTCCAATGATTCTCAGGATTAGAGTCAGGGTTTTTGGCAGTCCTCACAGGTCCCACAGAGGACATGTAAGAACTTAAAATATTGATTAATTGTTGATTATTGATCAATCATTAATCTTTCAGTGATTCTTTAATCCTAGATCTTTTGACCTCTGGAATATCATATTCCAAGCCTTTCAATCCTTTAATTGAACCACTAGATCTTGTGTTATCCTGATTGTTTCCACAATACTCAAACTGTTCCTTCCTGACTGCTTGTAATATTTTCTCCTGGAATTTGACTATAATATACCTAGGGGTTTTCTTTTTGGGATCTTTTTCAAGATGTGATCAGTGAATTCTTTCAATTTCTATTTTACCCTCTGGTTCTAGAATATCAGGGCAGTTTTCCTTGATAATTTCTTGAAAGATAATGTCTAGGCTCTTTTTTTTTTTGATCATGGCTTTCAGGTAGTCCAATAATTTTAAAATTATCTCTCCTGGATCTGTTTTCCAGGTCAATGGTTTCTCCAATGAGATATTTCACATTGTCTTCTATTTTTTCATTCTTTTGGTCTGTTTTATAATATCTTGATTTTTCATAAAGTCATTAGCTTCCATTTACTCCAATCTAATTTTGAAGAAATTATTTTCTTCAGTGAGCTTTTGGACCTCCTTTTCTATTCAACCAATTCTGCTTTTTAAGTCATTCTTCTTCTCATTGCCTTTTTGGACCTCTTTTGCCATTTGAGTTGGTCTTTTTTTATGGTGTTATTTTTTTCAGTATTTTTGGAGTCTTCTTTAGCAAGCTGTTGACTCATTTTTCATTATTTTCTTGGATAGCTCTTGTTTCTTTTCCCAATTTTTCCTCTACTTTTCTTATTTGGTTTTCAAATCATTTTTGAGCTCCTCTATGCACTGTGACTATTTCATATTTTTCTTGGAGGCTTTTGATGCAGTACTTTTGACATTGTTGTCTTTTTCTGATTGTATGATTTGTTCTTTGTAACCATAGAAAGATTCTATAATCTGATTTCCCCCCCCTCTGTTTGCTTATCTTGCCAGCCAATTACTTGACTTTTGAGCTCTTTGCCAAGGTAGTACTCTGCTTCCAGAGTGAAAACTGCTCCGTCTTAAATTTCTGGGGTTTTGCACAGTTGTTATCAGAGCTACTGCTAGGCACTTGCAAATTTTCATGCTAAAAAGCATTGGAACAAAAACACAGCCTTGTTTTACTCCAGTGATGACCAGGAAAGCATGAGAGCATTGTCCATCATCTAGAACCCGGGCAAGCATGCTGTCATGAAATTGATGTACGATGCTGATGAACTTCTCTGGGCAACCAAAGTCTTACATAATTCTCCATAAGCCCTCATGACTGACAGTGGCAAGAGCTTTGGTTTGATCTACAAATGTGTATGAACCTCTGTTCTGCTTCTGGCATATCTCCTGGAGTTGTTGGGCAGCAAACACCATATCAACTATTCCTCAGCCCTTTCTGAGGACATGCTGGCTCTCATGTAGATGACTATCTTCCAGGTGAAGGATCAGCCTATGAAGGAAGCCTCTGGGAAGAATCTTGCTATCAGTGACTAAGAGAGAGACACCCCCTCCACTCTGATTGTCACAGGACAATCTATTTCTTTTACCTTTATAGAGATGGACAATAGAGGCATCATTGAACTCCTGGGGGATAAACTTCTCTTGCTGTATAACTTTGAAAATTTCAGCCAGCATTTGAATGAGCAATGGACGCCCAACCTTGTAAATCTCAGCTGGAATAGAATCAGGACCAGGTGCTTTGCCACATGAAGGGCACATAATGGCATTCAAAACCTCTTCTTCAGTTGGAACTTCAACTAGGGAGGGAGTGACTTCAATCTGAGGTAAATGGTCAGTGGCATCAGCATTGATTTATGATGGTCTATTGAGAACACTATAGAAGTCTTAAGCCCTTCTAGGATCATGTCCTTATCACTAATCAATGTGGCTCCATCAGCACTAAGAAGTTGAAATGCAACATAGGTCTTTGGCTCATAAATAGCCTTCAGGGCATCATAAAAGACTTTGGGTTATTACTATCAGCATAAAACCAAATTTCATCTGCCTTACTACTGAGCCAAGAATCCTGCATTTCTATAAGCTTTGCTTGTGTTTTACTTTTGATGGAATTAAATGCTGCCTTGTTAGAGATGGATGAACTATCCTGCTGGTAAACCCTGTGGAGTTCTTGTTTTTCATTCAGCAGCTTCTGAATTTTCCTATCATTTTCATCAAACCAGTCTTGGTGTTTGAGAGTGTTAGATCAGCAAAAGCAGTGCTATTCACCAAATCTCTGAAAGCTGCTCACTCCTTTTCTTCTTCACTGTTGTTGACTGTATGTTGGCTTAACTTTCTCTCCAAGTTAGCAAACTGTTCCCACTTAGAGAAGAGCTCTAATCTGTTGACATTAATTCTTCTGGTAGTCATTTTGCCTTAGGGCTGCTGCTTTTGTTGATTGCAAATATTTAGCTTGGAAAGGATAAGTCTATGATCAGTTCAGCACTCTGTGCCACACATTGCCTTCCTCACTCTCACATCCTGTCTGTTTCTTCTCCTTACAACCACACAGTCTATTAAATGCCAATGTTAGTTGAGAGGATGCATGTGCGAAGTTTTATTGCATTTAAGCAAATGGAAGACAGTGTTGGTTATGAGGTTATGAAATGCGTAAGTCCTCAGTAGTAAGTAACCATTGCTGTTGCTATTTCCAATTCCACTCCTCTCTGCCAAGTCTGGTTGTCTGAGGCTATTCTAGTATCAAAGTCACCCAGAGTTCTAAGTTTGTTCTGTTTTGGCACACTGATGAGAAAGGTCTACAGGTTTCATAAAATTTTTCCTTGACCTCATTCGGGTTCATCATGGTAGGGGCATAGACACTGATGATGGTAGCGTGACATTTTCCTGCAAGTGGCAATCCCTTTGCCATTGGCCTACTGTTTACTCCTTTTGGTAGGCATACAAGCTTGCCGACTAGATTAGTTTTGATTGCAAAACCTACTCCAGCTTCATGGCACTCCTCTTTGCAACCACTCCAGAAAAACATGTATCCAGCTCTAGCTTCAGTAATGTGGCCCTCATTTGCCTGGCTTGTTTCACTCAGGCTGCTATTTGGATGCAATACCTGCTGAGTTCTCTTGCGAGGAGTCTTTCAGATCTACTGGATTTTGTGTTGTCTGTAAGTGCACATACATTCCATGTATCAACAGTGAGTGGAATCATCTTTGCAGATGTTTTTGTACATTGTTTTGTGTTTCAACCACAGAATGGGATTCCCTGCTGGCCAAGGCCAAGGTTACATAAGAAGACAATTTTTAGGGCACCTTTTCTAGCCCCTTCCTCACACCAGGAAGTGAGCAGTTCGATTCTCAAAAGGCTGCTCAGACAGCAAGGGGGCTGCCAAATCCTTCTGCTGCTTCCAGTGAGAAAATGACCCTATGGCCTGGGCCACCTGTGTACAGGATTGTGACTATAGCTCCCAGTGTATCTGCACCTGCTGCTTTGTCACTTGCCTGTTGCCACAGGACTTTGGGATAGGTAAAATGGTAAAATGGTGTGGGTGATGTCTTTTGATTCATGCATAAATTGGATTTAAGTGAGGCAGAGTTGCATGAAGTCATCAGCCTCGCTCTTTCCTCCAATTATGTTTTAATCTAGTTCAGTCTGCACTCTAGAATGTCAAGGACATTAATGCAAGTGATATTTGATACCTCTGGTTCATAACTCCATATGGAGTCACAACCCACAGTTTAAGAAGCATTGAAGTGTTTCTGAGTGGAAAAAGTTTAAGAAGCCTTGGTCTAGGGGGCACTGCTATTCCCAGAGCTCTACAATTCAGGGACTTGGGTTGTATCCACAGAAGTCTGAGGGGAGATTGTGGTCAATGTAGCCAATTGCAGTGTTTAACTCATCTGGCACAGTTTACTGTGTCTTTCTAGATGTTTTACTGCTTCAGGTAGGCTGTCTTGCCTGCCCTGTGGGTGGTTGTTAGTCTGCAGTAGGCAGGGATAGCCAATCTCCTCTCCATATTAATTGGCTTCCTGGGATGATGGCTGTGGGAGGAAAAACTGGTTGTTGGATGAGCTAGAAGAAAATGGGCTGAAGCTTTGAACTGACAAATGCCAGTTTTGCCTCTGTCAAGTATGTGAGTTGGATAGTATTTCAACAGGGTATAAGGATTAACCCAAAGAAGACAGGATGGCTCCTAATTTGGCCATATTGTCTGAAGTTTTTTTTTTTCCTAAGCTTTAGTAGTTATTATCCCAGGCAGCTAGGTGGTGCAGTGGATTAGGAAGAATCCTCTTCTTGAATTCAAATTCGGCTCCAGACCCTGCACAACCCTGGACTTAACCCTGTTTGCCTCAGTTTCCTCAACTGTAAAATGAGCTGGAGAAGGAAGTGGCAAATCACTCCAGTATCTTTGCCAAGAAAACCACAAATGGGTTCTGACATGACTGAAAGACAACTGAACAAAGTTATTATCCCAAGTTTGTTTAAAAACTCTGTACTCCTCTTTCCAACTATAGAGGTTATAATTCACTATTGGACAAGAACTGGAAAACTGGAAAGAAGTCTGGCAGCAATTATATTTTGATCCCACATCGTATAACAAGATAAGCTCCAAATAGTTAATGACTTATATACAAAAAGTCTCATAATAAATGTACAAAATACACTAGTGTAAGCCTTTCCACACACAACTCCAACATTGACTATTGTCATCTTTTGTCATCTTTGCCAATTTGGTGTGAAGTGAAATCTCAGTATTATTTTAAATTACATTTCTCTTATTATTAGTGATTTGGAGCATACTGTCATATGGTTGTTAACAGTTTTTGCATTGACTTTCCTTTTCTGGAGAAAAAAAAACTATGAGAACAAAATCAAATTCTGGTGTGATTGGCCATTTCACAAAGTATGTCCAACCAGGAACCAGACAACTTCCAGGGTAGCTAAAGCATTGTGGGAGTATTTCTTAGTATATGTATTTCTTGCCAGAGTACATTTGGACCAAGGTACACTAGAAAGATGCAAGGTTTGTCTGGCATTAAGAAGTCTAGAGCCATACCTTACCATACCCTTCAAATCCACAACAATAACACTAATACAAATTAACTATAAGCAGCAGTATATATGCAAAACAGTTAAACCACATTGTTATAGCATGAACATAAAATAAAATGACATGACAGCAAAATAAGAAATAAGTATACTCAAACATATAGTAATTCACGTGTATAGCAGTTGTTTGTCATTCATTTTCTGAAGAGGTCCAATGACGTCTTGGGATGATGTCTTGATTTGCACATGAATTGGATTTAAGTGAAGTAGAGTTGCACAAAATCATTAGCTTCACTGTCTCTTCCAGAGTCCAAAGGCAAGACAAAAGTCAAGATGAATGTCAATGGCCTAGGATGCAGTGGATGACCTCATTTTCAATACCTGATCAAGTTCTAAGTACTCCAAAGAGCCTCCTTCAACCACTTTCATGGGTATTGGAACAAACTGTTCTTATCCACCTATTTTGTCAGGAAAGGAAGTCCTCACATGCATGGGGTAGACATCTCCCTGATTAACCAGCAGATTTGAGGCCTATTGGCTACCCTCAACCTGTTTTAGTCTGTTTGCTGAGACAGTTTATTGAGTGTGACTGTTGTGCATGCTACAATTTCTTGGAGCCACGGGTGAATCAGATGGACACCAAAGGTGGATGAGCAACCCTGAAAGGGCCTTAGCAAGTCCTCACAGTGGAGGTACTAGTCCACCTATACACACCATACAGCCCAATACATGTAGAGCATTAAACGTATGCTTATATGCAAGGCATATTTCATGTGGACAATCTCTAGTACTACCATATGTAATGTGTTATATATCTTCAGGTTTACCTATAACATCACACCTTACCCTAGTGACTGATCTAATAGGTTTAGTTCTCTTGTTACTGACTGATCTCTCTGTTCTTATAGCATCATTAGTAGTTGGTATGGGCTGACCATCAGGATCATTATAGGCTTATTTGTCTACACCTGGGCTGGCACAGATGCCAGGTTGGCTACCAATATGTTCAAGTTCAGTTGGTTGAATCTGTACCCTAGGAGTCTCTGTAGAAGTTCTGGTCAAGAAAGAACTTGCTTTTAGGTTCAACTCTACTGCCCTATAATAATACATACAGTTTCATTCACTAAATGCATCACTTCCAGGACCTGTATCTGGGTTAGAAAGTCTTTGTACAGCTAATAGACAGTTTGACAGTTCCTTTTCCTCAGAGTCAATAGTAGGTAGGTGTCAGAGTCAGAGTCAATAAACTTTTATTAAATTCCTACTGTGTGCCAGGCACTAAGCTAAGTCCTGGGGATACAAAGAATGGCATAAGACAGTCTCTGTCCTTAAAGAACTCACAATCTAATGAGGAGAAGATGTTGAAAATGGGGTTGGGGGGAAAGAAGTGGTGAGTGTATCTGTAGCTAAGAAGGGAAATAATTTGAGAAGATATAAATTTCAGAGTTTGTTTCATTTTGCAGAATGATGAATTTCTCCAGATCATAAAGTCCAAGAAAATAGCTGGTAGGAATTGATGAGGTGAATACACTGGACACCCTCCTTTAAATGGTGGAAGATCTAGAAGGAACTCTCCAATGTTCACTTTCCATCTTCTCTAACCCAGAGGCAGGGGGTGCTAAGGAGATATGAAACTCTGAAACTCCTGTTTCAGAGCTGATTTCATCTTGAAGAATGATGGATTTCTGAAGATTATGAAGCCCAAGAAAGCAATTGGGTGAGAAATTATGAGTATCAACTAACTCTCCCATGGGCAATAGGTGGTTTTGGTGAATAGTTCTGATAGAACTCATTCCATAACTCTGGAATTATGTTGTAAACAGGTAGATTTCCCAGTATCTCAATTATTTTGAATGGGTTAGCTTTCCACTGGTCAGCTAACTTGGGAGTCCTTAAATGCCAAGGCTTCTTCACAGAATTCTGTCTCCTTGTTGAAGGTCTTGACACCATACTCTATATCATAGCATCTTTTGTTTCTGTCACAGATCTTCTGAGTTGAAACTATGGCTACTTAGTAGGCATTTCAGCTTCTCCTTCAATTGAGAAATTATTGAGTATGAGTAGTTATATCAACTTCGTCATCTGAAATACTGAAACACAAGCCAATAGACAGGTGTGGTTCTCAACCAAACATAAGTGTTATGTAAAACCTATAGCATAATTCCTGGTGGAATTGTATGCATATGCTAGAAATGGGACACATTGACTCCACAGTTTTTTTCTGTCTCAAAATTCCTAACATGTTCAACAGATATGATTAAAATATTAGGTCTATAGGTCTCCTTGACAGGAGCATACAGCCCAATACATGTACAGCATTAAATGTGTGTTTACATGCAAGGCATATTTCATATGGACAATCTCTAGTACTACCATATGTAATGTGTTATATATCTTCAAGTTTACCTGAATGGTAAAGAGTAGTAAAGGTAATAAATAGAGTAATGATGTAGAATGGTGGTAAATGGTCTTAGACCTTTTGCTACCTGCCAAGGTCAACATTTCCTTGAGTAGTTTGCTTTCAAAGTCTCTATCTTGGTCAGAGTGGATACTGGCAGAAAATGTATGTGCTGAAAAATACTTTTTTCATAACACTTAGCAACAGTAGATGCTTTTTGATTTATAGTTATGTATGTTTGTGCATACTTGGTGAAATAGTCAGTTACCAGTTAGATTTCATTCATAGTTTTACCATGTCCTTCCAGGGATAGAAAATAAAAATGTAACAAGTCCAAAGGCTTGATGGTACTTGTGTTCTCCAAATATATAGTATGAGTTGGTGGTGTTTTCCTTTGTATATATCTGGCACACATTCTACACTTCTTGGTGACATCTGCAATTATCTTAAGTTAATAAAATTGGTTTCTTAACAGGTTCTAGGGTCCTTTCTTGACCAATATTCCAAAGTTATCTTATAAGGCATACATGACGATTTAGCAATATGCTTTGGGTGGCAACACCTGTTCAATGTATCAGAGCAGTCATAGTCTAATACAGCACTCTATTGCACCTCTCTAATTTCATTGCTTCAATGGTAAGATGCCTTCTGTCTGGAACTTCAGATGAGTAGTATCATTATCCTGTTTTTTGGTTTATATTACTTCTCTTACTCCTTCAGCAACCATTTGTTCTTGTCATCAGTCATCTGCAGCCAGTTGTGGCAAGGAAGATTGATTCAATGTCATGAGATTTACATATGCACTTAACATGCTGTCTGGTGGAAATTCCAAAATCTCAGCTATACTTCCACTCATTTGTAGTCCAATACCTTGAATGTCACAGATTGTTCTCACACACTCTTCTGGTATCATCATAGATCTAATGTTCTGTGGCATTCTGGACAACATTAGTCTGTCTTAACAGACTAATAATGCATACTGAAATCACAACTGATCAGTGCTGCCAACCATGTCTGACAAACTGCAACTTGTCACTGGTCAATATATGTTAAGGAATTGTTAGTAATCCACACTTAGAGTTTTTATCCATATGTAGTCTCTGAACTTCTCATAATGACTCACTTTAAAGCCAAAAACCCAAGTTTATGGTCAGGATAGTAAAATTTATTGTCAGTCAAACCTCTACAGGCAAATGCAACTTGTCTTTGGTGATCATCACTTTCTTGGTACAGGACAGCTTCCAAACCTAGGCTGGCATTTGTGTGGAGAATAAACATTTGCTTGTGTTTGCATAAGCCAGTGTGAGTTCATGGGTAATACAGTTGATTAAGTTCCTGAAGCCTTTTTCACATTTGTGAATGTATCTCCAAAAGGCTTTGTAGCTTTTAAGACAATTTTGCCTTTTTGATCTCTGCAATCTCATGTGCACAAATGAAGCACTTTAATGATTTAGCAACAGCAGCATAGATATTAAAATTTTTACATTAATAACCACCACATCTAAGAAAATTTCTTAGCATAACCACTAGTTGACACTATATGGGAAACTGAAAGTCACATGTTTGCTCTAGCTTCAGCCTTCATCTTCAGAACTTTAGCCACCTGAATCTTGCTTACTCATGACTCAATAGCACACAGATGATTGGTCGTAAGTCACATGGTTCATAAGAGCATAGTTTTAGAGCTGAAACAGGCCATGTTTCAACTCCCTCATTTTTCATTTAAGGAAACTGAACCTAAGAAAAGTTGAGAGATTTTTCCAGTCACATTCCTATGAAGAGCCAGAATTTGAATCCAGGTCTTTGATTCTAATTCCTACTATCTTAGGCATATAGAGGGGTGTGTGTGTGTGTGTGTGTGTGTGTGTGTGTGTGTGTGTGTGTGTGTGTATTGTTCTGCTCAGCAGGAGCTAATGAGCTGTTAATAAAATCAAAACCATAAGATTCTCTCTCATTTTGGTTAGTTCCCAGTTGGGCATAGTGGAAAAAAGGCTTGCTTTCCCTGTTGCTCCTGATGATCACATAAAGCAGGGTCAAAATATGTCTCTTTATTTATGAATGATAAGCTCTTCTCTTTCAATTTCTTGGCATGTAATTAAGTAATAGACATGAATCATAGAGAACATATGGTTGCCTAGAGTTTATAGGAAACAAAAATCAAGAATTAGGAGTAGCTTAAAGAAATTTTTAAAATTATTTTTTAAAGCACCTGCCAGCTACAGATGCCGGGGAATAGAGAAGTTAAACCATGACTGTTCTTTCATTGATCTCAATGAGGAACACCAAGTAACATCCTCAGTTTGTTTCAGCCTTATACCCCTCTCTGGAGTTTTAATAGACAGAGTGGAGAACAAGGGAGATCTATCAAAATAAATATGTCCTACTGCCAATATACAAATCTTCATTCAAAATTGCTTGTTTGTCCCTCTTCTGTTCTACAACATCCCCTAGAGAACCATAAAAATTTTCCTTCCGGGCAAAAGGAGGTTTTGCTGTCTCTTTGGACTATAATTCTCATAAGTTAATGCAGCCATGATCTTGAGCCTAGTAAGATTCCTTCCCAAGGTTTTGAATTGTGTAGTTCCTCACAAAATTGAAGTCCCTTGCAGTTCACTTGACACCTGGAATTATACATCATAGCATCAAAATAAACATGAATATTTTACAAAACAAGGGTGACTAACCCAGTGTCCCAGGTGCCACAGCAATATGTACCATCAGTACATGCAATAGGACATAACACAATGCACTCAGTGGGCTGCTTTAGGGACTATAGGTCTAAATTGTATATACAGGATATCATACTTTCACAAGCCTCAGTGGTGCATAAATGTTCATTTAAGCCAGCAAAAATACATAATTGCAAGCACAGTTAAGGTAATAATAACACCAGTAAGCCTACAAAATATCAAGGTATGTATAAAAAGCAGTGTATGTGCAAATGATAGCAAAACTATATATAATGAACAGATAATTACAACACAGGTATAACATTAACACAAAAGTAAATAAGCATGAAAAGAAAAACAGAAAAATACTCAGCATGTGAATCAATGAACACATGCACAATGTACATACTGAATATGCACAATGTAATATGCATTACATTGCATATATGCATATGTGCATGAAAGACAATCTCACACACACACTCTCATGGTCATTTGGTTATGTGAGTAGTCATTTTTTTGAGTTTCTTTCAGGATGTTATAAGTTAATTTGGTCACTAGTTAAATATGGCTGGATCTTCTA
Source organism: Pseudochirops corinnae (assembly GCA_028646515.1). Taxonomy (NCBI): domain Eukaryota; kingdom Metazoa; phylum Chordata; class Mammalia; order Diprotodontia; family Pseudocheiridae; genus Pseudochirops; species Pseudochirops corinnae. The sequence goes on along the minus strand of CM053586.1, from coordinate 183,193,261 downwards.
CAAGATGACTGAGGACTCTGTCTGCTCCTATATACAAGTTAGTTGATGGTATAAGTTAATCACAGTCCTAATCAGAACTATAATCTGCTTCTCTAAAACTGAATTGTAGAGGGCCCAGGCTGATTAGCAGTGTTACTATGCTCTGTAGGGTATATATAAACCCTAAGAGTTTCTACCAGTTGAAGTACTAGGCAGGAAAGATATTCCCTCTAAGTTCAGTTATTATCATCATTTGGATCAGTAGTTGAGTTTCAGTATTGCTGTATTAACTTGAAATGTCCTTTTCTGAGTCATTGTCTGGATCAGGAAGTCTTTGTATGTCTGGCAGATAGTATCTTTCATTTAGTTCACTGAAATAGGTGTCCATTCGTCTCTATCTGCTCAATAGGGAATGAAAATAATTCACCTATTGACAATGTTATTGAGGTAGATTTTCTGTAAAGTGCCTCTGCTAGTCAATAGGAATATTTTGTAAACAGGTATGTTTCCCATTCTCTCCAACAATTAGATATAAAGTAGCTTTGTATAAATCTGTGAACTTGTGTGTTTTTCAGGGGTTTTTTGAGCTGAATTTGTAGCTAAGTGGTATGTTTCCTTTAGTTTCTCCTTAACTTCTCTTAGAGATATATTGGTTGGGAGTGTCTGCAATCTTTCCATCCTTAAAGAATACAAAAGACATCAGTAGGAAAGTGTGGATCATGCCTAAAAAGCAGCAGAATGTAAATCCAATGACATCATTCTTGAAGAAATTATATTAATGCACTAACAAAGTCACAAGTAAGCTAAATAAAAATATTTGTTCTGGTCTCTGTGTCTCTGACATGTTCATAAATGTGTGGTTGAAAATTCCATGTTGTGGGTAACCATGAAGATGGTAGTTTATTGTTCTGGATTTCTTCTTTTTTAGCTAATTAATTAATTTACTTTTAGTTTACAACATTCAGTTCTACAAGCTTTTGAGTTTCAAAATTTCTCCCACTCCTACTCTTCCTCTCTCCTCCACTATGGGGGATACAATGCAATATAGGTTCTACAAATATCTTCATATTAAACATTAGTCAAGTTGTAAAGAAGAATTATAAGCAATGGAATGAATAACAAGAAAGAAGGAACAAAACAAAACAAAAAAGAGAAAGAGCAAGTAGCTTGCTTCAATGTACATTTGGATTCCATAAATCTTTCTCCTGATGTGGATAGCCTTTTCCATCATGAGTCCTTTAGAGTTGTCTTATAACCTTGCATTGATGAGATGAGCCCAGTCTATCAAAGTTACTCATCACAGATACAATGTGTCTGTATTTGTGCACAATATTCTCCTGGTTCTACTCCTCTCATGCAACATCAGTTTATGTTAAGTCTCTCCAGGTTATTATGAAGTCCATCTGATCCACATTTCTTACAGCACAATAGTATTCCATTACATTCATATACCACAACTTGTTTAGCCATTCTCCAATTGATGGACATCCCCTTGATTTCCATTTCTTTGCCACCACAAAAAAGAGCTGCTATAAATATTTTTGGACATATGGGTCCTTTTCCCACTTGTATGATCTCTTTGGGATACAGCCTTACAAGTATATACATATAAAATTAACCCATTTAGACTTTATTTTGGTGTAAGGTGTGAGATATTTGTCTACGCCTAGTTTCTGCCATACTATTTTCCAGTTTTTCCTGCAGTTTTTGTCAAATAGTGAGTTCTTATCCCAGAAGCTGGAGTCTTTGGGTTTATCCAATAATAGATTACTACAGTCATTGACCACTATGTTTTATGTACCTAATCTATTCCACTGATCCACTACTTTATTTCTCAGCCAGTACCAAGTAGTTTCATTGACTGTTGCTTTATAATACAGTCTAAAATCTGGTACATCTAGGTCACCTTCCCTAGCATTTCTTTTCATTAGCTACCTTGATATTCTGGATCTTTTGTTCTTCCAGATGAATTTTGTTACTATTTTTTCTAGCTCTATAAAAGAATTTTTTGGTAGATTGATTGGTATGGCACTAAATAAGTAAATAAATTCAGATAAAATTATTATTTTTATTATATTAGCTCAATCTAAATGCGAGCAACTGATGTTTTTCCAATTATTTAGATCTGACTTTGTGTGGAAAGTGTTTTGTAATTATGTTCCTATAGTTACTAGGTTTGTTTTGGCAGGTAGACTCCTAAATATTTTATAATGTCTACAATAACTTTAAGTGGAATTTCTCTTTCTATTTCTTGCTGTTGGGCTTCATTAGAAATATATAGGAATGCCGAGGATTTGTATGGGTTTATTTTATATCCTGCAACTTTGCTAAATTTATTTATTCAAGTAGTTTTTTTACTTGATTCTCTAGGATTCTTTAAGTATATTAAAATATCATTGGCAAAGAGTGATAGTCTCTTCTTTGCCTAATCTTATTCCTTTGATTTCTTTCTTCTCTTATCACTACAGCTAACATTTCTAGTCCCAAATTGAATATAACAGGGGTGACAGTGGACATCCTTGTTTCACCCCTGATCTTATCGGAAATGCTTCTAACTTATCCCCATTATGCATAATACTTCCTGATGGTTTTAGATAGAGACTTCTTATTATTTTAAGGAAGAATTCATTTATTCCTGTGCTTTCTAGTGTTTTTAATAAGAATGGATGTTGTGTTTTGTCAAAAGTTTTTTTGCATCTATTGAGATAATCATATGGTTTCTACCAGTTTTATTGTTGATTTGATCAATTATACTGATAGTTTTCCTAATACTGAACCAGTCTTGCCTTGCTGGAATAAATCCTACCTGACCGAAGTATATTATTCCCATAATAAATTCCTATAATCTTTTTGCTAATATTTTATTTAAAATTTTTGCATCTATATTCATGAGGGAAATTGGTCTATAATTTTCTTTCTCTGTTTTCGCCCTTCCTGTTTTAGGTATCATTTAGTGCCATATTTGTATCATGAAAAGAATATGGTAGGACTCCTTCTTCTCCAATTTTCCCAAATAGTTTATAAAACATTGGAATTAATTGTTCTTTAAACATTTGATAGAATTCATTTGTAAATCCATCTCAGCCTGGAGATTTTTTCCTAGGGAATTCATTGATGTCTTGTTCAATTTCTTTTTCTGAGATGGGATTATTTATTTTACTTCCTCTTCAGTTAATCTGGGCAATTTATATTTTTGTAAATATTTATGCATTTCACTAAGATTGTCAAATTGATGGGCATACAATTGGGTAAAATAAGTCCTAATTATTGTTACAATTGAGCAAAAAAATTCCCAATTATTGTTTTAATGTCTTCTTTGTTGGAGGTAAATTCACCCTTTTCATTTTTGATACTGGTAATTTGGTTTTTCCTCTTTCATTTTTAAAAATCAAATTGACTAAAGGTTTATCAATTTTATTGTTTTTTCTTAAAACCAGCTCTTAGTTTTATATTTATTAGTTCAGTAGTTTTCTTAATTTCAATTTTATTAATCTCTCCTTTGGTTTTCAATATTTCTAATTTAGTATTTAATTGGGAATTTCCAATTTGTTCTTTTTCTAGATTTTTCAGTTGTATGCCCAATTTATTTATCTCTTTTTTCTCTATTTTTTCATATGACCATTCAGAGATATAAAACTTTCCCTAAGAACTACTTTTGCTGTGTTCCCCAGGTTTTGGTATATTGTCTCATTATTGTTATTCTCTTGAATGAAGTTACTGATTATTTCTATTATTTGTTGTTTGACCCATTAATTCTTTAGAATTAAATTTTTTAGTTTCCAATTAGTTTTTAGTCTATCTTTCCATGTCCCTTTATTACATATAATTTTTGTTGTATCATGATCTGAAAAGGATGTATTTAATATTTCTGCCTTTCTGCACTAGATTGTTAGGTTTTTATGCCGTAGTACAAGGTCACTTTTTGTGTATGTGCCATGTACTGCCGAGAAGAAGATATATTCCTTTTCATCCCCATTCAATTTTCCCCAGAGGTCAATCATATCTAACTTCTTTAAAATTTTATTCACCTTCTTAACTTCTTTCTTATTTATTTTGTGGTTAAATTTGTTAAGTTCAGAGAGGGGGAAGTTGAGGCTCCCACTAGCATAGTTTTGTTTTCTGTTTCTTCCTCTAACTCTCTTAACTTCTCCTCTAAGAATTTGGATGCTATACCACTTGGTGCATATATGTTTAGTAATGATATTGCTTCATTGCCAATGGTGTCTTTTAGGAGGATATAGTTTCCTTCCTTATCTCTTTTAATTAGATCTATTTTTGCTTTTGCTTTGTCTGAGATTAGGATTGCTACTCTTGCTTTTTGTTCTTTAGCTGAAGTATAACATATTCTACTCCAACCTTTTACCTTTACCCTGGGTATATCCCCTGTTTCATATGTGTTTCTTCCAAACAACATATTGTAGGATTATGGTTTTTAATCCTTTCTGCTACCTGCCTCTGTTTTATGGGAGACTTCACATTCACAGTTATGATTATTATCTGTGTCTTTCTCTTCATCCTATTCTCTCCCCTGTTTATGCTTTTATTTCTCCCTTCTCCCTTCTCCTCCTTAGAAATTTTCCTTTTGATGACTGCCTTCCTCAATATTCCCTCCCTATCAGTCCCCCTCCCTTTTCCTCCCCTTTCCCATGACTATTTCTTCCCTCCCTTCTAACCCCCTGTAATGACAAGCAAAGGAGTACTTAGCTCCTTGTTTCAGTTAATCAAATGCTGACCTCCTTTTTTCAGCTCTTCAAGTGCCTTTCAGTCTCACCTGTGATTATATCAAGTCTTTGTCAGAAACAGAACCTGTGAAGCCCACAGTGGGAGAAACTTGTCAAAGACCAGGAACAGGAAGGGCATAAGTGGTGGGTGGAACAGGAAGGAGCTGATGATATAAAAACTCCAGCATAGCTAGGAGTGAGCAAAACTGAGAAGGAGAACACTTGTGGTGTTGTCATGTTGTCTGTTCTATCTGTGTTGATTTGTGCTCATGTTACTTCTTTAGACAGAAGCATTCTGTCTGTTGATTTGCATACTTTGTCAGACAGAAGCATTCTGTCTGTTGACTTGTGATTGTGTTACTTCGTCAGACAGAAGAATTCTGTCTGTTTAATTGTGTTACTTTGTCAGATCTGTCTGCTGATAGAGGATGTTGCTGCTGTTACAGAAGCCCTGGGACCTTACTGCTGGTTCAGAAGCCCTGAAAGAGGACTTTCTTCTTGTCCATTTACAGAAGTCCTGAAGGAGGGTTTTACTGATGTTTTCAGACGTCCTGCGACTTTACTGATGATTTGTGTTAATTTCTCAGATAGGGGCCCTGTTCGTTGGTCTGTATTGATTTCATAGGCAGAAAGTGAATTGACGATGGTGCCCACATTATGCGTGAGTATTGTTGTAACTCTGCTATTTTTGATGTGTGCAACTGGACAAGAAGTTGGACTGGAATCTGGACCAGAAGCTGGACTGGGAGCTGTGAACTGCCTACCTGTGAATACAGGTGACAGTTGGGTGAATTCAGGCAAGAACTGGAACCATGGAAGAGGAACAGTGGAGTTTGGAAGTCAGCCTTGAGTCAAGATGAAAGGACTTTTACTTGGGTACTTAGTTTTGACTGACAAGATTATGATTTATCGTGACCTAAGGGTGGGAGACTTTTGTACTTTATACTTTGTACTCCTTAAGGATGATTGCTTCTTAAGGATGATTCAGTTAAAGATGATTGGAAGCCAGTGTCCAAGAAAGGATGAAAGAAGACCTTAGAAGGGTACTTTAGATTGATTGATTCAGATTGTGACTTACAGAATGATATCTTTTATTTAAGAATATGTGACCACTCTAGTAATAAGTTGTTATGTTACATTGCTGTGAATATTGTACTTTGGTTTCTGTGAATGTTTTGCTTTAGTTTACTGTTGAATAAATAGAGAGTTCACTATATTGTGTAATAAGAACTTTAATGTTATTCACAGCAGCAGTCCTCTGGAGAACTGCTTGTGCTTGGCTTTACACCCTGCCCCCCCTTTTCTTTCCCCTTTCCCCTCCTACTGCCTATAGGACACATTAGATTTGTATACTCAAAAAAGTATGTCGTTCCCTCCTTGAACCAAATCCAATGAGAATAAATCTCAAACAGTGCTCCTCTCCCTCCCTTCTTTCTCTCTACTATAATAAGCTTTTGTGTCTCTTCAAATTAGATTCCTATACTTAACTGAGTATGTTATTCCATCCTTGAACCAAAACCAATGAGAGTAAAGCTCTTATAATGGTCATCTCTCTCCCTTCCCTTTTCTGACCCCTCCTTTCCTCTTCTCCCATTATAATCCCTTTGTACCTCTTAATAAAGTTTTTCATCATCACATCAGTTAATTTATATCTGCACCCTCTATCTATCTATCTATCTATCTATCTACATCCCTTTTAAATGTCATTGTAAGCATACAATTCTCAATATTGACAGGTATCATCATCCCATATATGGATATAAACAGTTTGCTCTTATCGAATAGCAAGTTGTGTGTGTGTGTGTGTATTTTCCCTGTTTACTTTTTTATGTCTCTATTGAGTCTTGTATTTGGAGATTAAATTTTCCATTAAGCTCTGACTTTTTGATCAGGAAGGTCTGGAAGTCCCTTGTTTCATTGAATGATTATCTTCTTGTCTGAAAGATTATGCTCAATCTTGTTGGGTAGTTGATTCTTCATTGCAGTCCAAGCTCTTTTGCCTTATGAAATATATTCTAAACCCTCTGATCTTTTAATGTAGAGCCTGCTAGGTCCTGTATGATCCTGACTGTAGTTCCACAACATTTGAATTGTTTCTTTCTGGCTGCTTGCAGTATTTTCTCCTTGACCTGGTAATTCTGGAATTTGACTACAATATTCCTTATAGTAGTGATTCTCAACCTTCCTAATGCCACGACCCTTTAATACAGTTTTTCATGTTGTGGTGACCCCCAACCATAAAATTATTTTCGTTGCTACTTCATAACTAATTTTGCTACTGTTATGAATCATAATGTAAATATCTGATATGCAAGATGTATTTAAATTGAACATAACCCACAGGTTGAGAACTGCTGCCTTAGAGTTTTCAATTTGGGATCTCTTTCAGGTGATGAACAGTGGATTCTTTCAATGACTATTTTACCCTCTGGTTCTAAGACCTCAGGGCAGTTTTCCTGGATGATTTCTTGGAAGATGTTGTCCAGACTCTTTTTTTCATCATGGCTTTCTGGTAGACCAATAATTCTTAGATTATCTCTCCTGGATCTGTTTTCCAGTTCGCTTGTTTTTCCAATGAGATATTTTACATTTTCTTCTATTTTTTCATTCTTTAGATTTTGTTTGACTGATTCATACCTCATTGCTTCAATTTATCTTATTCTAATTTTTAACTAATTTTTTTTCTTCAGTTATTTTTTTAATCTACTTTGCCATTTGTTCAGTTTTTACTTTTATGGAGTTGTTTTCTCCAGTCGGATTTTGAATCTCCTTTCCCACTTGACAAATTTTATTTTTCAAGGAGTTGTTTTCTTTAGTGAAATTTTTTTTCCATTTTGCCAATTATATTTTTAAAATAGTTGGTCAATTTATCGTCTACCTCTCTAATTTGGCTTTTAAATTCCTTCTTGAGTTCTTCCAAGAATGGTTTTGAGGCTTTAGACCAAGTCATATTCCCTTTTAAGGTTTCAGATAGGGTCAATGCTATACTTTTCTGAATTTGGTTCTCCTCACTCACCACAATAGGATTCCAAGGGTTTTGTTTTTCTGATTTGTTTTTTGGCCATTGTGATTGTCTATTTCCTGGCTTTTTTTGGGGGGGGGACGATGACAATCTGCTTTATTGAGTATTTGAATCTGTCAAAGCTGAAATGAGGAGGTCTCAGTCCCCGTGACCTTCCCGGCCTGGACCCCCACTCCCCGGAGAGAGGGCACTGATTTGGCAAAGAAACATATCCTGCAGGTGGTGGGACGTGATGGGCACTATGGGAAGGAGAAGGTGGAGAGGGAGGGCCCTCTTGGCCCCCTAGCCATGAGCAGCTGGTCCTGGGGTGACCACAGTGGCTGGGTGAGCTGCCCTTTCTTGTAGACCAGGGTTCCCAGGCAGCAGCAGCATCTACTAAGAACAAGGGGGAGAGTAGGCCTCCAATGCTAAGGCACTGGATATGAGGCAAGATGGGGGTCACTTGATCTCCAAGATGAGGTCATCCCCTCCAGGGTCATGTCCCAGGTCACATGAACCTTGCTGATGATGCCCTCTATGGGTGACATCACCACAGTCTCCAGCTCAGCACACACAGTGGCTGCCCCTTGGTCACCTTTTCCCCTGTTTTCACCTTGATGTCAATCACCTTACGAGGCATTGGAGCCATGGTCTGGCCCTTGACATCCTTCCGAGCCTTGGGATGGAAATGCATCTCCTTTATGGCCTGGGTGTCTTTGATATTTCCTGGCTTTTAAAGTGGATCTCTGCTTCTGGGGTATGGAGGGCTTTGACCCACGCTTCTTCTGCTGGGTGTTAGGGGCCAGGTTATTGGCTTTGTGTGCTGTGGCCTATAAATTCCTAGACTGAGGCCAAGACCAGGTCTTTTTGCATTTCCCTGGGGTTATACTGAAGCTCACAGTGTGGGGTGTAGTAGAGGGGTGGTCTGACCACTTCAGGATTCTGCCTCCGTGCTCCTGGGCTAGAGCTCAGGCAGGCTCAGACACTGGTGGCTGGACCATGCTGGTGTCTACAGATTCCCCTGATTGTGTGAAGGCACACCTGGGGTTCTGGTGTTAGCACTTGCTGGCTCCATACCCCTGAAGTTCAGTATCACCTGTAGGTTGTCTGAGTTGGGGCTTGTTGGGATGCTGTCCACTCTGCACTTTAACCTCAGTACAGCACAGCCATGCCTTTCCCCTAGGACTCCCAAATCTGCTGCTGGTTCCACTATTTCAGGATTTTACTCTGGGACAATATTCTCTGGGTTTTTCAGCGTCAGAGAGGAAGATTGGAGCAGTTATAGTTTACTCTGCCACCTTGGCTCTTGGAAGGTCAGGGAGGTGATTTTCAAACTTCCAGGCTGTGGACTGATAGCCCCAGGAGTAGCTGCTGCTGCTGCAGACCCTGAGCTTGTCTCTTACCCGGCTCCAACCCGTCCTGTGGTGAGAGGCCTATGAATTGCCACTGTGGTGGGTGTCAGTTGACCCAGGCTCACTCTGGCTCTACTATAGTCAGGTCTGTGCTGGTGTAGCTCCTGCACTCCATGCTCTGCACTCCTTCTGTTGGTGCAATAAATCCTACCTGTCCACACTTTCCTGGGCTGGAAATCTGCCACACTCCATCTCCCAATGGATTCTGCTACTCTAAAAACCATTCAGATTCATTTTTTAGAGATTACTGAAGGAATTCATGGAGGAGTTCAGATGGGTTCCTGCTTTCACTCTATCATCTTGGCTCTGCCCCCTGTTCTGGATTTCTTAATTCCCACCAAAGATAACATCTCTTTGAGTGATGTACTTCCTTTTTTTTCTTCAAAATTCTATTTTATTATTATTTTTTAAATTACATACACCCACACACCCACACACAACACCAACACAGACCACACACACCAACTGAACAAAAAGAAAGAAAAAAAAGTTCTTATAATACCTAGTCAAGTAAAGTAAATTTTCCTATTGACCATGAAAAAAAAAATGCACCGTTCTGCACATTGAAGGTAGGTGGCATACATCATCATTAATCTTCTAGAGCTGTGGCCTATCATTGTGGCTGATTTGAGTTCTCAGGTCTTTCAAAGTTTTTTAAAAAATTATTATTGTATAAATTGTTCTCTTGGTTCTACTCATTTCACTTTGCCTCTGTTCACAAGGTTGTGAGTTTTCTCTGAAAACAACCATTTAAGAATTGTTATGGCATAATAATATTCCATATGTCCTAATTTGTTTACCTCATAGTATCCAAATTTTTGTTATAACAAAAAGAGCTGGTATAAATGAGTCCTTTGTAAGTACCCCAGCTTTGTGTGGCCTAGATGTTTTCAGCTCTGACTGTGTCAAGAGATCTTGGTCTGCCTTGAGGCCTTCCTGGGCCCTCTTGCTCAGGATGGTGATAGCCCTAGACCCGGTAGGCCCCCATGGTGGGAGGAAGGGAGTTGGGAAAAAAGGGAGGCCACAGACCCAAGCTCAGGTGGAAGTGGCCCTGAACGAGCTTCTCCAAGCAGCCTAACTAGTCTTGATCAGCCAGTGATCCCCCCTGAAGAGTGGGAGCACCTAGATATAGATCAGAGGGATGTGGTGCTGGAAAATTATAAGAACCTTATCTCTCTAGGGTTTCAAAATTCCAAACCAGCAGTGATCTCACAACCAGAAAGAGATATTCCATGGAAGCTGAGGAAAGATGCTCCAAGAAGCACTTCTCCAAGTCCTTTAGGTCAGGAGAGTACATGTGAAACCAAGGATTCTCCTCCAAGGAAAGATAATTGTGTAGTACAGTCATCTGAGAAAATACTGTAATTGTTACTCACAGTGAAGAGTAACTAATACAGCAAAGCCCTAAAGCATGTCAATCAATCTATCATTCAGATGGGATATTCTTATTAGGCATCAGAAAATTCATACTGAAGAGAAGCTCTTTAAATGTAATGAATGTGGAAAAGCCTTCAACTGCATCTCAGGTCTTATTGTGCATAGAGTATCATACTGGAGAAAAACTTTATAAATGTAATGAATATAGGAATACTTTAGACATGAGAAAACACTGATCATCACAGAATTCATACTTTAGAAAAACTCTACAAATGTAATGAGTATGGAAAAAGGTCAAGAATAACAAGAGAATCAATGGGAAAAAAATGTGAAGGAACATGCCCGTTGGGCATAATTCCAAATTACTCTCCAGAATAGTTGGATCAGGTCATAACTCAAGCAGCAGTGCATTACTGTCCCAGTTTTTCCACATTTACTCCATGATTTGTCATTTTTCTTTTCTGTCATATTAGCTAATTTGAGAGGTGTGAGGTGGTACTTCAGAGTTGTTTTGTTTTGTATTTCTCTAATCAATAGTTATTTAGAATATTTTTTCATACGACTGTAGATAACTTTGATTTCTTCTTCTTCATATTCTTTGACCGTTAACCAGTTGGGGAATGACTCACACTTTTATAAATTTGACTTAGTTTATTTGAGAGATGAAGCCTTTGTCAGAGAAACTTCCTGTAAAGCCCCTCCCCCTCCCAGTTTTCTGCTTTCCTTCTAATCTTGACTGCATTACTTTTTAATTTAATGTAATCAAAATTAACCATTTTACATCCCATAATGATATCTATTTCTTATTTGGTCCTAATTTCTTCCCTTATCCATACATCTGAGGTAAACTATTCCAAGCTCCCCTAATTTGCTTATGGTAAAGGGTAATACCATAAAGGATGATACCCATTTTGACCTTATCTTGGTATATGGTGTGAGATGTTGGTCTATACCTAGTTTCTGCTAAACTACTTTCTAGTTTTTCCAGTAAATTTTCTCAGATACTGAATTCTTGTCCCAAAATCTTGAACCTTTGCATTTATCAAACATTAGATTACCATGGTAATTTGCTACTATATAGTGTATACCTGATCTGTTCCACTAATCCACCACTCTGTTAGCCAGTATCAGATTTTTTTGATGATTACTGCTTCATAATAAAGTTTGAAATCTGGTGTAGGTAGGTCACCTTCCTTCACATTTTTTCCATTAATTCCCTTGACATTATTTTTTTTTTATATTTTAAATTTTTATTGATTTAATTTTTAATTTATGGAATAAAACAAACATTTCCATAACAGCATAATAAAAAAAAAGGATTGCACACGACATTGCACATCTACTATGTACAGTTTGCTATTCCTTTTAAATATATAAAGTTATCATGTAAATTTCTTTTAAATATATTAAATATATTTTATTTTGAATATTTTAAGGCACTATGCTTAGTCTGCACTATGCAAGAATGAACTATCTGGGTCCTTTCTGTCCATTTATTTATTTTTTAACGAGTTAGCAAAATAAACTTTGTTTAGGAAAAGATCAATTGTTTAGATTTTTTTTCTTCCTTTTATCCCAGTTACATTACTCATTTACTTCACTAAGGAAAGGAGAAACTCTTATGTTAGACTTCTTACTTTTTATATAAGATGAAAGATTTAACTGGGAAAGGAATGTGAAACAAATCGTTTAATGAGTTTCAGGCATTCTCCTGAATTCCATTTACCTTGCTGCCTTTTCTTCGTAGAACATGGGAGAATCAAAGCTGTATGACCTGTGAGCCTATCGTGGAGACCTATTGACTGGCTGATGCATAGAAAGTCACCACCTACAAAATAGAGATTCCTCAGAGGAGGTAATGGGTCAATGTATTTCTGCCCCAAAGATGGAAAGTTTCTTCTGAATGACTGAGCTTATACAAGGAGTTTGCCATTTCAGTACAAACTCCATTAATGATGTTGCTTTTCTATTTAAGATATGTAGATGTGAAAAGTTTGATTTTAACAATCTCTTTTTACTTTTTCCTATTTATTTATTTAAGTTTTTAACATTCATTTCCACAAGATTTTGAGTTACAAACTTTGCTCCCCATCTTTCCCCCACCCCCACCCCCAAATAGCTAGCCTACTGAATACCTGTTTCCCAATCTGTTCTCTCTTATATCTTGCCCCATTAACCAGCCCCCTCAACTTTCTAATAAGGCAAGATGGATTTCTATACCCCGGTGCCTGTAGATCTTATTTCCCAGTTGCATGTAAAAAAAATAACATTTTTTTTATATACACTTGTTTTTTAAATTTTGATTTCTGGATTTTTTCCCTTCTTCCCTCCTCACCCACCCCCACTGGGAAGACAAGCAATTTAATATAGGTTGTACATGTGTAGTTATGCAAAACATTACCATAGAAGTTGTATTGTGAGAGACTAACTGTATTTCCCTCCATCCTATCCTACCCCTCACTTATTCTATTTTCTCCTTTGACCCTATCCCCTTTCAAAAGTGTTTGCTTCTAACTACCCTCTACCTCAATCTGCCCTCCCTTCTATCATCCCCTCTCTTATCCCCTACCCCCCTATTTTCCGGCAAGGTAAGATACCCAATTGAGTGTGTGTGTTATTCCCTCCTTAAGCCAAATTCAATGAGAGTAAGGTTGACCCATTCCCTTTTGCCTTCCTGTTCTTTCCCTCCATTGTAACAGTTTTCTCTTGCCTCTTTTATATGACATAATTTACCGTAATCTCTTTCTTTCTCCTTCTCCCAATATATTCCTCTCTCACCTCTTAATTTTATTTTTTAGATATCATCCCTTCATATTCAACTCATCCTGTGCCCTCTGTCTATGTATACATATACATACATATGCACACCCTGACATATATATTTATACACACCTATACATACAGATGTATGTATGTATACATATACACACACACATATATAATATAAAGCCCTATATATTCCCTTGAACTAGCCTCATTCTGAGAAAAGTCTCAGGAGTTACAATTATCATTTTTCCAAGTAGGAATGAAAATAGTTCAACTTTAATAAGTTCCTTATGATTTCTTTTTCCTGTTTACCTTTGTAACACCATGCACAAGCAGATTCCCAAAAGAATGCTACTGTGAACAGCTTTTAAGGTTTGGATTACACAGTATAGTGAACACTCCATTTATACCATTGCAAATCAAGGCAAACATTCACAACAAATCACAATATAATATCCACAACATTACATCTTATCATAGAAAATCACAATATAGTGTTCATAACAGCTTAACATTAGAATGGCTACACAGTTTTCACTACAGTGGCCACAATATTTAGAACAAGGAACAAGAGAATAATCATCTGGTTTCCCTAAGGGGGAAACCCTCCTCACTTAATCATTCAATCAGTTCACAATACAATAATCAATCTTACACACATGGGGCAATCATACATTAACTTAATCAGTCACTAAGTATCATTAATCACAAGATACAATCATTAGAAAATTACACAAACCCTCCACCCCTCAGTGTCTAGTAAACTCATTCAATATCCAAGGAGAGGCCTTTTCCTCATCTTGACTCTGGGTTGTCTTTCAGATTCCCTGGATCCCCTTCCATGGTCCCAGCTCCTACCTGAATCCACCAAACAATCACCTGGATTCAGAGGCAGATAGCTCCAAGGTCCTTATCCAGTCCTCCAAGGTAGACAGCTCCCAGGTCTTTGTCCAGTCCTCTAGGCAGTTCCTGGCACACACCAAAGTTCACAGGGTCCAGCACATCTCAAACCCTTTACCACTTCTATTGCTGGGAACTCAAAGATCAGTCAAGCCATGAATCAACAAAGGCTTATCCTGGTCATACTTCTTCAGTCTTCCAGCAGTTCAGCTGGCCCTAGAACCCAGGAGAAATCTCAGCCTTCCAGGAGGCCTTTCAGGCAAGCCCTCTCAACCTTTCAGGTGGCCTTCACCAGATTCTAGTCTCCAGAAAACTCCAACTCAGTTCTTGGTCAGCTTCCAGATGCTGGGAGAGAAACCCTATTTCTCTGTCTCTCTCTCTCTCTGTCTCCCTCTGTCTCTCTCTGTCTCTCTCTTTGTCTCTCTCTCTGTCTCTCTCTCTCTCGCTCTCTCTCTCTGTCTCTCTCTCTCTTTCTCTCTTTCTCTCTCTTTCTTGAAAACTCCAACTCGGTTCTTCAGTCCAGCAGCCCAGCTCCCAGATGCTGGGACAATCCTGCTTCCTCCAACAGGAGCCACCAGGAGGAAGATTCCCAATTCTGTCTCTAGAACTGTCTCTAGAACTCTTCTTATATACACACACTGGCCTCCTATCTCAGCCAATCCCCTCCTGCCACGTCAGGACAGGAGAAGAGCTCACCTCTTCCATACTTAACCCTAAGTTACTAAGTGCTAAGTATCTGCTAAATTGATTACTGTTACAACCTTCTCATGCTTCTCTTGCTTCTTGTATTTGAAAATCAAATTTTCTGTTCAGCTTTGGTTTTTTTTCATGAAGAATACTTGAAAATCCTCTATTTCATTGAATGACCATATTTTCCCCTGAAGCACTATACTCAGTTTTCCTGGGAAGATGATTCTTGGTTTTAGTCCTAACTCCTTTGACCTCTGGAATATCATATTCCAAGCCCTCTGATCCCTTAGTGTAGAAGCTTCTAGGTCTTGGGTTATCCTGATTGTGTTTCCACAGTACTCACATTGTTTCTTCCTGACGGCTTACAGTATTTTCTCCTTTACCTGGGAACTCTGGAATTTGGTTATGATATTCCTAGGAGTTTTCTTTTGGGGATCTTTTTCAAGAGGAGATCAGTGAATTCTTTCAATTTCTATTTTGCCCTCTGGTTCTAGAATTGTTGTACCCAAGCCCAAATCCCAGGTCACTATAGACCACCTGATTTGTTGCCCACTATTAAGTCCCTTTATATTTCTGTCTTTGTATCTATCCTATACCTTGTCATAGCCTGAAACAGCTTTAAGGCATGTCTGGGAATTGCTCAGGCCAAAGTTCCCTGCCCTTTCCTTCCTCAAATTAGCATTCTATTTATTTTCCTTGAATCAGTATGAGTGTACAAAGTGCAACTCAGGGTTATGGTGTAATATAGAGACCACCCTGTCCTGTTCCACTGACCAAGCAGGGTCCCCACACCCTTTGCCCAGAACATGACCCTGGCCTTTTCTGGGGGTTTCCAGCCTTCCTCCAGTTCCCCCTTACCCCATGACCCTCCATCCTGTCCTGCAAAGCACTATGATCTTCCACCCTGCTCTTCTGAGGGACACCTGAGTCACAGGAAGATTGCACCCCTGTACCCTTGTGCCATATTCCAAAAGTAGCCCTGAGCTATAGATCTAACCAATGGCTGTTCTTTGCTTCTGTATATCATGGCTTCTGCTAGCTCCCCTTCCTGATTGTGGTTTTTGAGGTTTTAGCCTTTATAACTAAAGCCTGTACCCCTGAGAATCACTACAGATTTGAGTGAACACTCTGGTAGTTGCACACTTGCTTAATAAATCCACACCTAAATTTATCTTGAACCCAGGTCTCAGCTCACTCTTATTCTCTGTACAACAGAATATCAGAGCAATTTTGCTTGATAATTTCTTGAAAGATGGTTTCTAGGCTCTATTTTTTGATCATGGCTTTCAGGTAGTCCAATAATTTTTAAATTATCTCTCTGAAATACCATGCACAAGCAGCTTCCCAAACGAATGCTACTGTGAACAGCTTTCAAGGTTCTGATTACACAATATAGTAGACACTCTGTTTATTCCATTACAAATCAAGGCAAACATTCATAACAAATCACAATATAATATCCACAACATTATGTCTTATCACAGAAAGTCACAATATAGCATTCACAACAGCTTAATATTAGAATGGCCACATAGTTTTCACTACAGTGGCCATAATATTTAGGACAAAGAACAAAAGAACAATCATCTGGTTTCCCTAAGGGGGAAACCCTCGTTACTTAATCATTCAGTCATTTCACAAAACAATAATCAATTTTCCACTCATGGGGCATCATACATTAACTTAATCAGTCATTTATCTAGCAAATGGTCACTAAGTATTGTTAATCATTAAATACAGTCATTAGAAAAATTACACAAACCCTCCACCCCTTGGTGTCTAGTACACTTCAATTTCATCATGTATCCAAGGGGAGGCCTTGTCTTCATCTTGACTCGGGGTGGTCTCTCAGATTCCCTGGATCTCCTTCCATGGTCCCAGCTCCTACGTGAATCCACCAAACAGTCACCTGGATTCAGTGGCAGACAGCTCCCAAGTTCTTGTCCAGTTCTCCAGGCAGTTCTTGTTACACACTGAAGCTCACAGGGTCCAGCACATCTCAAACCCTTCACCACTTCTGTTGCCAGGAACTCAAGAATCCACCAAGCCACAAACAAAGGCTTATCCTGGTCATGCTTCTTCAGTCCTCCAGCAGTTTGACTGGCCCTAGGACCCAGAAGGAATCTCAGCCTTCCAGGAGGCAGCAACTTCAGTGTTCACCAGATTCTGGTCTTAAGAAAAACTCCAACTCAGTTCTCTGTCAGCTGGTTCAGTCTGCATGATTCTTCCTCCACCAGGAGCTGCCAGGAGGAACATTCCTTATTCTGATTCTCTGTCTCTGGAATTCTTCTTATATACACACACTAGCCTCCTTAGCTTCCATTTGCACCAATCTAATTTTGAAGGAATAATTCTCTTCAGTGAGTTTTTGAAATTCCTTTTCCATATGGGAAATTCGGCTTTTTAAGGCATTCTTCACCTCATTGGCTTTTTGGGCCTGTTTTGCCATTTGAGTTAGTCTATTTTTTAAGGTGTTATTTTCTTCAGTCAGGCTGTTGACTGTCTTTTCTGGATTTTTTAACATCATTCTTATTTCTCTTCCCAATTTTTCCTCCACTTCTCTTACTTGGTTTTCAAAATCCTTCTTGAGCTCCTCCATGGCCTATAACCAGTTCATATTTTTTTGGGGAGCTTTTAATGCAGTAGTTCTGACTGTGTTGTTTTCCTCCCATTCCATGCTTTGATCCTTTTTGTCCCTGAAAAAGGAATCTATGGTAGGATTGTATTTCCTATGCTTGCTCATGTTGCCAGTCAATTATTTGACTTTTGACCTCTTTGCCTGCTTTCAGAATGGAGGGAGCTTTGTCCCAAATCACTGTGTTGTCCCAAATCACCCAGTTGCCGGAGCTATCAGGAGGGTGCCATCTCTACAGCCCCCACAAACTCTGGCTCACTGATCACATACCCTAGGGCCTCTACCCAAGACAGCAGTCCAGATCCAAGCAGGTTAAAGCAAGAGTGATTGCCCTTGAATGGTTGCTTGGTCCCCCTACAATCTGTAGGCCAGGAGCTCCTGAGGCAGCCACGTGGTGGTGGTTGTACAGCTTCAGTGCCTCTGCCACTTCTTGCCCTGGTGGTAGGGGCTGAACCATGCTCTTCCATCCACCCCTGTTCCAATAGAGTTCCACACTGACCTTTTACTTTGTCTTTGGTGTTTATGGGCTGAGAAGTCTGGAAACCACCACAGCTGCTGGTGCTTCACTCTCCTGAAGTCTGCTCTGGCCACTGCTAGTCAGGGCTCCCCTGGGGTCAAAATTGCACTGGTCTTGCGGGGCTGGGCTCAGCTCCCATCCTGGTATGATAGCCCCGTTCTGTTGGCCTGCCAGGATGTCTTCAGTGAGAGATTTCTTTCTTTTTTTTTTTCTTTTCAGATTGCTTTATTTAAGAATTGGGAGATGAAAGAGATGTGGAACTAACAAACAGCAAACTTCCCAACTTCCCTCCCAACCATTCCCCTCAAAAAAATCTGTTTATGAGTCTCTGCAATATTGATCCCACCCTTCCCTGTTCCTAAACACCCCCAGGTTACAGAGAGCTTAATTGTCCAACTCCCAGACCTTAAAAAAATTTTTTGGGTTCCTCATCTCTAGTCTCTCACCTCCTCTGCCCAAGGATGCGCTAAAGCCCTTCAGCTTGAATGCATGGTAGAGCCCAGAGGAGTAACAGAGAGAGAGGAAAATGCATCCCCCTCTGTGAAAGGAGCTGAGGAATAGAGAGTGGTGAAGTGAGGGTCCCCCTAACTGGGATGACTGAATGGAGGACCTGGAACTAGGGGAAAAGGCATAGGTCCACCAGGGAAGGAACCAGCTGCCTCAAAGTCTTCTTGGAGTGAGTTGCTATTGCTGTGTTTGCCCTTCTGACACCAGTTACAGAACCAAACCCAGACAACATCTTTCTCAAGACCCAGCTCCTCAGCAATATTGCTGATCTGCTGAAGTGTGGGCTTGGGGCACTGAAGAAACATTGTTTCCAAGTTTCTCTGAACTGTATTCTCAGTGCTTGTACACTTCCTCTTTCTGGCTTGTTGAAGGACTGCCTCAGGCTTGCGTAGCTCCTGAATGTGGTTGTTGTTTTCTGCAGCTTCTAGCCACTTCTGTAGGAGAGGTCAGAGCTTACACATGTTCTTGAAGCTGAGCTATAGTGCCTCAAAGTGACAGATGGTGGTCTGGCTAAAAACCTTGCCAAAGAGAGCCCCCAAAGCGATTCCCACATCAGCCTGGGTATAACCCAGAGTGATTCTCTTCCACATCAGCTCCTTGGCAAACTGCTCCAGTTCCTCTGGGGAAGGGGTCTCCTGTGGCTGTTCTTCTCCACTCTCCACTGGCTCAATCTTGGTGACTTGAGCAGTGGCATGGGGCTCTGGAGAGCTGCCCTCGGAAGGGCTCTCTACTTTGTGTCCCGCAATGCCGTTGGGAACCACAATCTCCTGCGCAGGCTGAGCCATCACTCCTACATTGGGCTTAGGTTCACAGTAGACACTCCCTTCCCACATATTGTACAAGGGGTGGTACGGGGCCATTCCCCACTGGGTGGGCCTTGAAATCCAGGCCAATTCCACATAGGCTCAGAAACTCAGGCCCCACCACCACCCGGGGGTGGCGGTAAATAGTCAGAAGCCAGGTGTCTGGCCATGTGGAAGTAGGGCATCCTGACCCAGGGTTTTAAGGACTCAAGATTTATTTCTTTCTGTCACTTTGTGGGTTCTGTAGCTCTAAAATTTATTTAGAGTCATTTTTTACATGTGTTGGAGGAGGTGGAAGCTGGAGCCATGGAGAAGTCCTGTTTCTACTCCACCATCTTTGCTCTACTCCCACCCCCATTATATTTTTGACCTTTTTATTTTGGCACTGTGATTGCTAAGGCAATGTGTTATGTAATATTTCCCCAGTTTTTTAGAAATGACTATCTGTGTGAAAAGTGTTTTCTAATTGTGTTCATATAGTTTCTGGGTTTGTCTTGGCAAGTAGATTCCCACACATTTTATATTGTCTATAGTTACTTTAAATGGAGTTCCTTTTTCTATAATTTCTGCTGGACTTTGTTGGTAATATATAGAAATGGTGATGATTTATGTGGGTTTATTTTATATACTACAACTTTGCTTAAGTTGTTAATTATTTCAACTAGTTGTTCACTTGATTCTCTATGATTCTCTAAGTATACATCATATCATTTGCAAAGAGTGACAGTTTTGTTTTCTCATTGCCTATTCTAATTCTTCCCATTTATTTTTCTTCTCTTATTGTTATAACTAGCATTTCTAGTACAGTATTGAATAATAGTGCTGATAATGGGCATCCTTGCTTAACCCCAGATCTTATTGGGAAGGCTTCTAGCTTGTACTCCTTACAGATGTGTGCTAATGGTTTTAGAGAAATACTACTTATTATTTTAAGGAAAGTTCCATCTATTCCTATGCCTTCTAGTGTTTTTAGTAGCAATGGGTGCTGTATTTTGTCAAAAGCTTTTTCTGGTTTCATTGAGATAATAACATGATTTTTGATGTTTTTGTTATTGATGTGGCCAGTTATATTGATAGTTTTCTTAATATTGGGCCAGCCTTGAATTTTTGTTGTAAATTCCACCTGGTCATAGTGTGACCATATTGTCATAGTGTTTGATATATTGCTAAAATCTTGCTAGTATTTTGTTGAAAAATTTTGCATTGATGTTCATTAGGGGAATTGAAATTTGCTCTATAGTTTTCTTTATCTGTTTTTACTATTCCAGGTTTAGGTTTATCAGTTACCATATTTATGTCATAAAAGGAATTTGCCCATTTTCCCAAATAGTTTATATAGCATTGGAATTAATAGTTCTTTAAATATTGTAAAAGTAATGATATTTGAAGTTCCTTTTGTATTGCTAAGCTAAGAGGGACTTAGCACCTAGCTCAGATTAAGCCTTTGTTAAAGAAACAGAAGGTATGAACTCCTGTCTCCTATTGCTTATGTAATAGGACCAGGTTGGCTGAAACAGGAAGCTGATGCTGTGTGTATAAAAGGAAAGACTCTAGCTGTGAGAGACAGATCTTCTTGAAGCAAACTCCATGGAGGCAGAAGCTGCTGCCACCAGGGAAACTGAAAAGGAACTGAGGAGGCTGAAGAGGAAAGCCCCTCCCAGGTTGAGAGAATGATTTTGATTTTGAAAACCTGGATGGAGTGATTTTGATTCTGGGAACCAGCTAAAACTTTTGTTGAGTTTGAGGGCCAGCCAGGGCTGCCAAACGACTGAGCAAGCATGTCTGTGAGGGATTTAAGACTTTGTCTGTTTGTGGCTTCGTTAAGCCTTGTGTTCCCAGGAACAGAGACTGTGAAGGATTTAAGATGGACTGGACACTGTGAGCTCCAAGGAAGAGCAGGAACTGCACAGAGAGCTGGACAAGGACTTGGGAGCTGTTTCCTTTTGAACCCAGGTGACAGTTTGGTGAATCCACGTAGGATCTGGGACTATGGAAGAGGATCCAGGGAATCCAAGAAACTACCCCACATCAAGCTGAAAGATGACTTTACTTGGATACTGTATACTGACTGAGAAACTGTAAATTTAGTAGTGATCTGAGGGTGGAGACTCTGTGTATTTTCTGAGGATTGAACAGTGAATGATGAAGGGTGATTGATTGACTTAATGATTGTACTTAGTGATTGATAACTGAATAAGTGACTGATTGAGTTAACTTAGTGTGCCCCATGAGTGGAGAATTTTGATTATTGTACTTCCTGTTCCTTGAGAAGGCAAACCTCCTTAAGGATGATTGAATGATTGAATTACTAAATGATTGTTCTTTGTTGAAGGCTTTGTGACCACTGTGGTGGAAACTATGTGGCCACTTTCTGTGTTAAGTTGTTGTGAATGCTATATTTGGATTTTCTGTGATAAATTGTAACAATGTGAATGCTATGCCTTGATTTTCTGTGAATGTTTTGCTCTGATTTGTTATGGAACAAGTAGAATGTTCACTATACTATGTAATCAGAACCTTAAAAGCTGTTTATACTAGCATTCTTCTGAAAAGCTGCTTGTGTGTGGCATTACAAATATTTGGTAGGATTAACTCATTAATCTGGTCCTAGGGATTTTTTCTTAGGGAGTTTGTTGATGACCTGTTCAATTTTTTCTTTCTTTCTTTCTTTTTTTTTTTTTGATAGGGTTAAATAAGTATTCTATTTCCTGTTCTGCTAATCTGGACAATTTATATTTTTGTAAATATTATCCATTTTACCTAGATTGTTAGATTTATTTGCATAAAATTGAGCAAAATAGCTCCTACTCTTTGGGGGTGAATTCACCCTTTTTCTTTTTGATACTGGTAATTTGATTTTCTTTTTTTCTTTTTAATCAAGTTAACCAGTGGTTTATATTTTTCCCATAAAACCAGCTCCTAGTTTTATTAGTAAAATTGTTTTATTGCTTTACATTTTATTAATATCTTCTTTGATTTTTCAGGACTTCTAATTTGTTGTTTAATTGTTGTTTAATTTGTTGTTTAATTTTTATTTGTTCTTTTTATAGTTTTTTTTTTAGTTCCACATCCAATTTATTGATCTATTCTTTCTTTATTTTATTGTTGTAAGTGTTTAGAGATATGAATTTTCCATTAAGTACTCCTTTGGCATTCCATAAATTTGATTTGTCCTCTGTTACACTCATTTAAGAACAGAATGTTTAGTTTCTATTTATTTTTAATCTGTTTCCACAGCCCTTTATTGAATGCAAGTTTATAGTATTATGTTCTGAAAAGGATACATGTAATATTTCTGCCTTTGTACATTTGATTGTGAGGTTTTATGCCATAATACATGGTCAATTTTTGGACAGGTGCTACATATCACTTAGAAAAATGTATATTCCTTTCTATTCCCATTCAATTTTTTGCAGAGATCTATCATATCTAACTCTTCTTAAATTCTATTCATCTCTTTAACTTCTTTCTTATTTATTTTTCAGCTAGATTTATCTGGTTCTGAGAGGTAAAAATGGAGGTTCCCCATTAGTATAGTTTTACTATTTCCTCTTGTAACTCATTTAACATTTTCTTCAAGAATCTGGATGCTATACTATTTAGTGCGTATATGTTTAGTATTGATATTGCTTCATTGTTGGTAGCTTTTAGCAAAATGTTGTTTCCCTGCTTATCTCTTTTAATTAGATCTATTTTTGATTTCACTTTGTATGAGGTCATGACTGCTACTCTTGGTTATTTTTTTTTCCACTTCACTTAAAGCATAATAGATTCTGCTCCAGTCCCTTACCTTTGCTCTGTCTGTGTCTCTATGCTTCAAATATTTTTCTTGTGAACAACATATTGTAGGATTCTGTTTTTTAACCTACTCTGCTATCTGTTTCTGTTTTATGGATGAGTTCATTCCATTCACATTACAGTTAAGATGACTATGTATTGTCCTCCATCTTACTTTTCCTCTTTTTCTCTTCCTCGAAAGTGTTTTGCTTCTGACCACTCCCACCCCAACCTACTCACTCTCCCTTCTATCAGTTTCCCTTCCTTCTCTTATCTCCCTCCCCTATGCTTCTCTGAAGGGTAAGATACATTTCTACATCCAACTAAGTGTGTGTTATTCTTTTTTTGAGACAATTCTGATGAGAGCAAGGTTCAAGTGTTGCTGTAGATCTTCCCCTCTGTTTTTAAAATGTCTTTCTTTTGAGTCTCTTTTATCTGAGATAGTATACCCATTCTACTTCTTTCTTCATTCTCCTTCTAGTGCATCCCTCATTTTAACCCCTTAATTCAACACAGGTTCTGGTATGCTAATGTTCCTCCTTGCCCTGGGACTGCAGGGTGGAACCATGTATGGACAATGCAACAAAGTCCTGTATTCAGTGCCAGCAAAGGGTCCCCTATAATCTCCTTCTGACCAATTGTATGACTCCTTTACCATCTCTGGGCTAAAAGCTCAGGAAGCTGCCCATATTAGCTTTTTAACCTGCCCTATCAAGCTGTTGACTAACTGACCTTGCATTCCACTAAAGCCTACAGACTTCTTACTGAAAAATTGCTCTTAACCATGCCTCCTTCATCTTTTTACTATGAAACTGATCTTTTTAAAAATTATGACTCATTCATTCTATCCCTAGTAGCTTTATGTCATGTGCTAATTTGATAAAGATACAACCTATGCCATTATCCAATTTACTGATATAAATATATATTTATTATATTAGATATTAATACATACATACATACATACATATATATAAATTCTTTGTGGGTACAAACTATTCTTTTTGGTCTTTGTATCCATAGGACCATCGATTTAGAGCCAAAAGGAATCTCACAGGACATCTAGTCCAATTCCTCACTTTGCTGATGATGTAATTGTAGCACCAATGCAATATTCACTTCACCAATGGCTACTATGAATATGCTGGCATGGTTTTGAATTACTAAATATAACAGATTCTCCATATAGAAGACAGAAGAAAAACATTTATTTGGACACCAGAAAGCCAAATTCCAACACCAGGAAACCAAATTTGTTATAGCAACAAAGAAGTTAATAAACCATAACACAGCAGGGAGCCACACCATCCTTTAGTTTTCACACAAACACTCACAAGCCTAACTGTCATAGTAGGGAGTAAACAAGCATTCACAAACCTAGCTGTCTCCTTGCCTGTGTCTTCAGTCCTCCCTCTGACTTTCAGCTTCCTTTGGGCTCTGCTCCACCTGTTCAGCAAATTCCTTCTACCACAGGCTCCATGTGATTACATTTGGCCTATTAAGGAGAAGGGAAGATCTTCAAATTCACATTACCATTACATTCAGCTCCAGGATTTTTCATATCCTTTACACAGCAAAAATACATTAACAATACATTTCATTACATAGGTTTATGAGAATTTAGAGGTAACTGGTGTCAACAGAGCTTTACAACAATATAGCAGGGATAACAGAAAATAAGCACATAAACTAATTCCTAGTGTGAGGATTGAGCACATGAACTCCATCATTTCATCCTTGAATGAATGGGACCCAAAATCTTGGGGTAAAGGGCAAAGGTTTCTTCTTCCAAAGCTGCTTCCTGCTGAAATTGGATATAGAGCTGTCACTGCCCCAAGAGATCCCCTTGAAGACATCATATCTTTAACTGACATCCTAAGCTTGGTCAATGTAAGAAGTCCTATTCAAGAGCTGAGCTCTTTAGCAAGCATCTGGAGTTTGGTTGATGCCAGCTCCTGAGTTGGACACATCAGAGTTGTGGATAGGGGGTGACGTCCAACAGTTTATTCCTTTTCCTCTATGACGTTCCTCTCCTATTTGTTTTAATAATGAATGAGAGAAACTAATACCTTGATCTCATGCACAGTGGTGTGTGGCCTGAACCCCTAAATTGACCAGCTGTTTTATGGACTCATTTTGCTAGTACCAGATCATCACTTGGTGTCAGAGTAGGGACAATATATTGAGTAGCAATCTTTGGTAGTCAATCAGCATGTGCCAATGCGCTTTCTGGCATGGTGAGGGCCACATGAGCATCTACATGAAAAACTGACAAGTTAGGTACCAAAGACATGTCCTATATATCTTCCCATAATTCTTTGCCCCAGACTTATTTGCCATAAATTTCCCAGTTTTGATTTTTTCCACGTGGGCATCCATGTACTGCCCATGAATCAGTAAACATAGGACATTATCCTCCTTCTTCTGTTTTGATAGCTTGATGTACTGCCATAAGTTCAGCACATTGACTACTTCCACCTGCCCCAGTACTTTCTTTAATCTCAGTCTCCCTGAAGGTGTGATAAATTTGGATGCAATGGTTCAGGGAGATCTGTAGAGGCAGTTCTCATTTCTCTATTCCTTGTAACATCAATACATTTTGTATAGTTCATTAGTTGGAACACTATGAATTCTTCCAAAATCTACACCTGCTCTTCATAGAGCAGTAAACGATTATTGTTCTTTTCAATCTATTTTGACTTTGAATCTGCTGGCTATTTTCTCTTCTCTCTCAAGGACATTTATCTTTTTTCCCATTACCCCAAGTCACGTCACTGTGAAATCTTATCCAGCACCTCTGAAAGAGGGTTCCCTATTTCACCAATTAGTAGAGTCAGAGTTAGGTGCCTACAAGCAGGAGGAACCATCTTCACTATGATATTTCTATGAGAAACTGCTAAGGGGAAATCATGATATGCATTTGCGTCTCTGACCATCATAGCTGTCTTCATTACCTCCTTCTTTAACTTTCTCATACAGTCTCTAAGTGAATTCCAGGGTCTCTCTCCACTAGGCTACATATAATCAGTGGTATACATTTTATTGTATCCATCTGCTGCTAAAACTAATAGATTGGTTGTACTGTTACCTCCTAACATATGATAATCCCTAAAAGCTTGCTGTACAAAAGGAGTGTAATACCTATAAATTTCAAGCAACCCACACTATCTTCCCATACTCCTCCAGCCCCTTCACCACTGATTCTCACCATCCAAGACACTAAGGATTCTCCACTCCTTTGGTTGAATTGACTTAATATATTAGTAACCTTCTGCTAAGTAAAATCCTCAATTATCTCCCTGAACTCTGGCCTCCCTGGTTCTCCTGCTTTTTTCTTAGTATGGGGCAAACTTCTGCCCTCATAAAAACCTCCTCATCTAATTTTGTTTCATTTTCCTCCCAAACCTTCTCCTGGCAGTCATTGTCATGGTAACTAGGTTCAGTCTGTATGAGGGTGGCATACATATACCTCTTGTTAGTTTTTTGCTTTTTCTTAGCTGAATTCACAGTTTTTTTCTTCCACCACCAGAGATCATCCAGCTTGCTCTTCTAAAGGAGACCCTGAATGCTGTAACATGGCTAACTCCCTTTACATCTGAGTTTTCTCTTCCTGTGCTTTGTCTCTACTTTTACACATAATAGTAAAACCCAACCTCTTCTACATATTCTTCCCAGTTCTTTCCCTGGCTTTATTGGTATTCCTTGCAAATATCTTTCTAAATCTCTAGGTTCTACCTTCTGTAGCCTCAGTTCCTAGTTTTCACAGAACCTTGTGCTTTTAGCCCATTCACCTGCTAGGGAGGAATAGGTAGATCCATCCTGAGATACCCATTTTTTCTTCTAAATTCCTTTTGCCTCCAAATAGAGGTCTGATATTTTGCAATCCCATCCTCATTGCCAAATGTAGCGCCAACACAATATTCATAGTCACCATCAGTGCTACAATAATGAGGCCCAGAGATAAGTAACTTACCCAAGTTTACTCAGTAAGTAGCAGAGCCATGATTTGAACTCAGGTTTTCTGACTCCAAAGAAAACATTCTTTCTGCTGTACTATCATAACAGGTGATTGACAGGTGTGTGCTGAATGACTGAACATTAATACAAAATCAATCACTGACCCTTAGGACAATCACCTTGAAGACTTCCTGCCAAGTAGACATTGACCAGTTGATGAGTACCTCTTCTGTCTCCTCCTCCTCCTCCTCCTCCTCTTCTTCCTTTTCATTTATATAGAGCTTT
Source organism: Pseudochirops corinnae (assembly GCA_028646515.1). Taxonomy (NCBI): domain Eukaryota; kingdom Metazoa; phylum Chordata; class Mammalia; order Diprotodontia; family Pseudocheiridae; genus Pseudochirops; species Pseudochirops corinnae. Next base: position 183,165,934 of record CM053586.1, on the reverse strand, counting down.
AAGGTTTGCAAATCACTTTAAAATATTATCTCATTTAATCATCACAAAAACCTGGGAAGTAGGTGCTGGTATTATCCCCAGTTTATACATAATGAAACTCAAGCAAACAGAGACTAAGTGATTTTTCTTTCATCATATAGTCTGAGGCCAGATTTGGGCCCAGGTTTTCCTGACTCCAGGTCTGGAGCTTTATTTATTGAACTACTCAGCTGCCTTCTGAAGCTAATCATTCAAACAGCTCTAAATGAATCTAATTGTATTGTCATTGTCCAAATATCTCCATAATTTGCATAAGAATAGCATGAAATAATTTATTAGAGGCTTTCCTATAATCTAGGTTAAAATAAAAAACATTAAATGTAAGTCTTTATGCTCTTATTTTGATCCCTTTGGGGTAAAGGCTTGGAGATGGTGATAGGCTAGTTTAGTGATTTTTGGGCCTAGTTCACATTGCTTTCCAGAATCACTGTACCAATTCACAGTTCCAGCAACAGTGCACTAATATGCCTATTTTCCAACAGCTCTTCCAACAACTATAATTTTTGTTTTTGAATCTGCCAATTTGATGAGTGTGAAGCAGTGCCCAAGACTTGTTTTAATTTGCATTTCTCTATTTATTAATGATTTGGAAAACTTTTTCATACAATTGTTAATAGCTAGAATTTCTTCCTTTGTAAACTATATATGTATATCCTTTGAGCATTTATCAGTTGAGCAGTGGCTCTTGTTCTTATAACCTTGAATCAGTTTTTCATGTATTTTATATATGAGATCTTTATCATAAACTTGCTATAAAATTTGCTTCTCAGATACCTGTTTCTCTTCTAATTTTAACTGCACTCATTTTGTTTAACAGACTTTTTATTTTGTAATCAAAATTGTCCATTTTATTTTCCTAATCTCTCTATTTCTTTTAGTCATGAACTATTCATCTATCTATCTGTGGCAGTTTATCTTTTTACTCCCCTAATTTGTTTATGATGTTACCTGTTATAATTAAGCCATGTATCTGTTTGAAACTTATGGAGGTGTGCGTCTATTCCTGATTTCTATTAGTATTGTTTGTCAAAGTTCTTACCCCAGGAGTTAGGGTCATCGGGTCTATCAAATACTTAACCACTTTGTTCATTTGCTTCTGTGTGTCATATGCCAAATATTTTTACTTAGTTGAAATTTCTATTTTTTTAAAGAAAGAAAGAAATAATTTTGATGATTTCTGGAGTATAGTTAGAAATTTGTAATTGCAAGGCACTTAAAAAAAAAACACTTTACCCCTTTATTACCCTTGAGATTTTTATCTTTTTTTCTTCCAGATGAATTTCATTATTTTTTCAAGTTTTATGAAGTAATATTTTGGTAGTTTGACTGTTAGGACACCGAATAATCAGTTGTGTATTGTCATTTTTATTATGTTGGCATGAGATTCCCATGAGAAATCAAGATTCCTCTAATTATTTAGAATTTTGGAATTTCTGTCAGGTATTTTTTAGTTGTATTTACATAGTTTCTAAAAGACACTTTGTATCTTTGAGTTTATCGAACACTGGATTACTGTGTTCATTTGTTTCTGTATATTGGGTACCTAATCTGTTTCACTGATCAACCACCTACTTCTTAGCTAGTACCAAATTGTTTTGAGGATTACTTCTTTATAATATTGTTTGAGATCTTCCCTTGCCATTCTCCCCTCACTAATTACCTTTTCTTCTTAACCTTTTGTTCCTCCAGATGAATTTTGTTATAATTTTTTCTACCTTTCAAAAAAGAATGCTTGGGTAGTTTAGTATGGCAATGAACAAGTAAATTAATTGAAGTAGTATTGTAATTTTTATTATATTAGCTTGGCCTGCCCATGGGCAATTAATATTTCTCCAATTATTTAGCTATGTTTTTGCTTCTGTGAAGAGTGTTCATATAGTTCCTGTGTAGGTAAACTCCTAAATATTTTATACTGACTGTAGTTATTTTTAAATGGAATTTCTCTTTTTATCTTTTCCTGCTGGGTTATGTTGGTAATATATAGAAATACTGATGATTTGTGTGGGTTTATTTTATATCCTGAAACTTTGCTGAAGTTGTTAATTGTTTCAATTGTTGAATTCTTTCAATTAGTTTTTTTTAATTCTAGGATTAGTTCTAAGATTCTCTAAGTAAACTATCATATCAACTCTTATGTCATCTGCAAAGAGTGACAGTTTTGTTTCCTTGTTGTCTATGCTTTTAGGATTAGAGTCAGAGGGTTATTGAATATTGAACAGTAATAGTGATAATGGACATTCTTACTTCACCCTTATCTTATTGGAAAGATTTCTAGTTTATCCCCATTATAGACGTGTATGATCTTGGTTTATGATACATTCTACTTATCTTTGTAAGGAAAGCTCTGTTGATTCCTATGCTCTCTAGCACTTTTAATGGGAAAGGGTGTTACATTTTGTCAAAAGCTTTTCTGCGTCAATATAATCATAAAAATTTTTCCTTTTTGTTTTTAATGTGTTGATTACACTTATAGTTTTCCCAATATTGAACCAGCCCTGCATTCCTGGTCATCCAGCTTGATCAGTGCATGAGAGTTGGAATATACCGCTGTCAGTTCCTTGCTAGTATTTTTAAAATTTTGTATCAATATTCATTAGGGAAACTGGCTACAGTTTTCTTTTTCTATTTTTACTGGCTCTGGTTTAGGTATCAAGACCATATTTGTGTCATAAAAGGAATTTGATAGGATTTCTTCTTATTTTTTCAAACAGTGTATGTAGTCTTGAAATTAATTGTTCTTTAAGTGAGGTAAAATTCACTCATAAGTTCATCTAGTCCTGAGATCTTTTTTCCTTAGGGAGCTAATTTATGGCTTCAATTTCTTTTCCTAAGATAAGGTTATTGAAGTATTCTATTTGATATTCTGTTAAACTGGGCAATTTATATTTTTATAAATAGTTACTGACTTAATTTAGATTATAATTGAATTGGCATCTAAGACAAAATAGTTCTTCATAATTGCTTTTATTTCATCTTCATTGGTTGTGAATTCACCCTTCTTGATACTAGTTTTCTTCTTTTTTATCAAATAAACAAATAGTTTATTTTACTGTTTTTTTTTAAAGTTCTTAGTTTATTATTTCAATGGTTTTTAAATTTTTCAATATTTGTTAGTCTCTCCTTTGATTTCAACTATTTCTATTTTGGTGTTTAATTGAGGGGGTCCTTTTTTGTCTTTATAGGATTTAAAAAATTGAACACTTAATTCATTGATCTGTTCTGCTCTCTCTCTCTCTCTCTCTCTCTCTCTCTCTCTCTCTCTCTCTCTCTCTCTCTCTCTCCCCCTCTCTTTCTTTCTACTTCAGCAGTGATGCATAGTAAGATTCTGCTCCAGTCCCTTATCTTTACTCTATGTGTGTCTCTCTGTTTCAAGTGTGTTTCTTGTACACAACATGTTGTTGGCCTCTGGTTTCCAATCCATTCTGCTATCTGCTTTTATTGGTAAGTTGCCCATTCACACTCACAGCTTAGATTACTATGTATTTTCCTCCATCCTATTATCATCTGTTTATCCTTCTCTATCCTTTATCCTGTACCTCCTTTAAAGTCTGGTTTGCTTCTGACTACTGCTTCTCTTAACCTTCCCACTCTCTTTTCTCCCTCCTTCTCTTAACTCCTTTTCCTTCCTATCTCCCTGTCAAGTAAGATGAATTTTTGTATCCAAAGGTGTGTATATGTAAATTCTTCCCTCCTTGAACCAATTAAAATCAGAGTGAGATTCAAGTGTTGTCCACTCCATTTCTCATTCTCCCTTCCATTGTGACAACTTTTTCTTGTGCATCCCATTTATGTGAGATAATTTCCCCCATTCTTTCTTTTCCTCCCCCATCCAGTGCATCCCTCTTTCTCATTTTTCAATTATTCTTTTCAGATAATCCTAACATAATAAAATCATATCCATGATTGTTACAGCCCTAGCTATGGTAAAGTTCTAAGGGTCTTAATGTATTATTTGTCCATATAGGAATATAAACAGTTTTAACTTGTTTAGTCTCTTATGATTTTTCACTCATTTTTACTGTTTTTGTGTTTCTCTTGAGTTTTATGTTTGAATATCAAATTTTCTATTTTTCTCTGGTCATCAGGAATGTTTGAATGTCCTCTAATTAATTAACTATCCATTTTTTCCCCCAGTAGGATTATATTCAGTTTTTATGAGTAAGGTATTCTTGGTTGTAATTCCAATTATTTTGCATCCCAGAATATCATAATTCAAGCCCTATATTATTTGATAGTGGTAGTTGCTAAATCTTGTACAATCCTGACTGTGGCTCCATGGTATTTGAATTATTTCTTTCTGGCTGCTCATAGTATTTTCCCTTTGACTTGAGAACATTTGATTTTGGCTATAATATTCCTGGGAGTTTTCATTTTGGGATTTACTTGAGGAGGTGACTGGTGAACTCTCAATTTCTACTCTGCCCTCTGTTTCTAAGATATCTGCTCATTTTTCTTTATAATTTCTTGAAATATGATCTCTAAGCTATTTTTAAAATTTCTGGCCTTCAGGTAGCAAAATGATTCTTAAATTATCTCTCCTCAATCTGTTTTTCATGTTAGTTGATATTTTGCACTTTCTTCTATTTTTCCAGGTTAGTTGATATTTCACATTTTCTTTTATCTTTTTCAGTGTTTTGACTTTGTTTTATTGTTTCTGGATGTCCCATGTAATCAATAGCTTCTACTTGGCCAATTCTATTTCTTAAAGATTTATTTTCATCAGTGAGGTTTTATTCCCCATACTGTTATTTTTCATAATTTTCTTATATAGCTCTCATTTCTTTTCCCATTTTTTTCATCTACTGCTCTTATTTGATCTAAAATCCTCTCCCCCCTTCCTCTTTTAAGTCTCTTTCTTTAGTTTTTTTTTAGAAATTCTTGTTGGATTTGTGACCAATCTGAATTTTTCCTTGATACTTTGCTTGTAGATGTTTTCTAGCCACTGTCTTCTGTGTTTGTGTCTTGAGCTTTCCTGTCATCATTTTTCTGGCTTCTTTTTTGCTCATTTTCCCGGCTACTTATTGACTGTGAACTTTATGTTACTGTTGGCCTCTGCTCATTTCTAGGGTGGATGTTTGAACTTTTTTCTATAGTTTTCTGCTTCTTTCATGGCTCAGACTGCAGATCTATAAGTTTTTGGTGTTTCCAAAGTGGTGTGATCTTAACAATTCAGGTCTGCTAGTTTGTGTGTGTTTGAGTTTCCATAGAGTACTGCTAGACTCAGTCACTGTTAGCCTGCTGGAAAGTTCTGTGGGTTCAGAGTGAGTGAAGTGCTGGCTGCCACTTTGTTTTGGTCTCCTGCCCTGGTTTATTTCACTGCAGACTTATGTGCAGGGCTAAATATTGGAAATAAGTCCATGTATTCTTGGCCTTCAAGTCCCACAGCTATATTTCTGGAACTTGTTCCTTGTTCCTTACTGAAGTAGGGCCCTTGCTTCATTGCAATTGCAATGAACCATAATCACTCCTCTCTGACCTGGAAGTGGATAATGGGACACAGAGCTGCCAGAAGACACCCATCCCTGCTCCGAAGTTCTAGTCCAAAGTTCCCTAGGATCTCTTTCTGCCCAAATGTTCAGTCCTATTACTCTCTCTGATCTTGGGACCACTCCTTACTGCTACCACCACTGCCACAGCCCAATGCTGCTTCTGCCTGTTGCCAAACTACCGCTAAACTTTGCTTCTGGCCAACCTCCATTCCAGTGTCTACAGACCTTTCTTTCTATCTTCCTAATCTTCCCTGGGCTGAAATAATGACTCACTGTGACTTTTTATTGACTTTTCTTATCAGAATTTGGATGGTATGCTTTTTAGGACATTGTGGAAGAGCTAAAGCAAAATGACTACCTGTCATTCTGACATCTTGATTCCACTCTCCCCCTCCAAGTTCAAGGCACTCCCTAAAGTCTCTGTTCCATTTGTATCAGAGTAAAGTCATAGAGGGAAGGGAATTCTTGGGAATCAGAATCTGTATGGTCATTTTCAGTAATCTCTCTGTATGTTATTAAGATAAGACCAAATAAAAACCCTTGAAATTGTCCAAACCTATGTAGTTAACATAAAAAAAAAATCAGGTCCCTGGCGGGGATGAAAGATATATTTCTCCTGTAATGATTCAGATGAAAGAAGCTGAAGCCCTTCCTTATGACAATTCCTCTTTAAAAACAAACAAACAAGCAAAAACAACAAGAAACTGTGTAGCCTCTGAGGAAAACAGATGGGACCTGGCAGCTTATGGTGTATGACAAGGATCTAAACAAAGTCGTTATGCTCATGACTACAGCCATTCTCTGACAGGGTTCTCTTTCAGAGTATCCTAACTTGCCTGCAGGGGAGCTGGTTACCTACCTTACTCAAGTAGGCACTAGCACATTTTAAAAACAGAAGAGTTGAGGCTCTGAGGTGCAAGCAGAGAAAGTTTATTGAGTCTTCTCCATGGGGAAGCCTTACAGCCAGATCTTAAGCAGACTTCTGTTAACACTTTTCTGACAAAATGACAAATGACTCTCACACACTCTCTCACATAAAGACATAAAGACAAAACAGACACAAAAAAACAGAATGGATCCAAAAGCATCACATAGAATTTATAGGAGATCTCCTGAAAAAATTTGAAAGTTGCTAGCTCTCCAGATAGTAATGGAAACCAGGTGAAACTTACTTGATAATATTAGAAACAGCTGTATCACCTCAAAGTGTTCAAGCCACCTCTGGCACTCTCGGTTCTGATGCTAAACATATCATTAATGTATTCCACAGAAAAACAGCAGAAATTGGGAAATGCTGGAGTCCCTCCTTCTCCCACAACAACTGAAATTTTGAAATATATGTCGAGGTGACTCCCCCCACCCCGGCCACTTGAGTCTCAGTTGGCAGAGACTCCCATTCAGGATGCCGCATCTCCTCATTGGTGATTGGTACTTTAGCCTGTAGCCACTTGCATAATCTATTGTGGGACCGCAAGGGGTCCCCCCAGGGGTTTCCTGAGCCTGCATTCCTGTTTTTCCTTTTAACTTTTCTGCATTGTGAAGCAAAGTGACCTGGCTTGCCACAATAAAGCAAGCTGGATCCTCAAACACCCCAAGCCTTTATACAAAGCAGCAGCAAGTTTCCCTACAGGTTTGTCAGGACCATGGAAGGTAAATTTCAAAACACCCCGCAAGATGAAATCTTTGTCCCACAACAAACCTGAAGAAACCCTATCATAACTAGTAATTTGTTCCCCCACTATTCCCCATATATCCCTGTCCAAGCTGGTGTCATGCAGCCATGGAGAGACCTGTAAGATGTTTTTAAGAAATTTACGTGCCCTTTTGGGTGAGATGTTTAAGCCTTGCTTTTTAACAAGCATCTCAACCTGTTTAGCATACACCTCTAAATCCTGAGCCTCCATTACTATATCCCCCATCCTGGGCTTCTGGGCCAAGTCCTGCAGCAACTATTTCCCAGGCTCTTCTGTCCTCTCGGAGAGTCCTCTCCACTGGCTTTCCCGTCTTCCCTGCTCCTTTCCCAGTCCCTGGGGTCCCTAGTTTGGGCACCAATCTGTCAGGGTTCTCTTTCAGAGTACCCTAACTTGCCTGCAGGGGAGCTGGTTACTTACCTTGCTCAAGTAGGCTAGCACATTTTAAGAACAGAAGAGTCACAGCTCAGAGGTGCAAGCAGAGAGTTTATTGAGTCTTCTCTGTGAGGAAGCCTTACAGCCAGATCTTAAACACACTTCAAACTACTCCCAAGGCTTAAGCCTTATATATCCCCCAGATCCACATACCACACGTGGCAAAGCCCAGCTGAACAAAATTGTGAGAAGGGACGTGCAATCACAAGGGCATGAAGGCTCCAGGGTATAGAGACACGAATCTGAAACACCTGGTAACCTACACGTGGGAGAACCTTGAGCAATGCTCTGAACTACACGTGACCCAGCTTGTTCCAGCACCTCAACACTTCCCTGTGCCTCTACACAACCGCTTGCAGCCTGCACGTATTTCCTATCCCTCACAATTCTCAAACTCATCATTATGTTAGACCAAGTAGTACAGGCACAGAGTGAGCGGTATGGGATTATTGACTTCACCAATGTTTTGTTTTGTTTTCCCTTGTGGCTGAAATTAATAAGGAGCGGTTTACTTATAACTGGGAAAGAGCCTATTCACTGCCCCAAAGACTACCTGAATTCTCCCTCTTCCACATGTTAATGGGTAGTTACATAAAAGAGACTTACTTTACTGAAGGAATTGATGTGTGCCACTACACTGATGTTGAACAGTCAGAATGAAGCCTCTGTGGTGGTCAATATGAGAGATAAGGGATAGGAAATCATCCTAAAGAAAATCTAGAATCTAACCCACTCAGTTAAGTTTTGGAGAATAGCGGAAGGTGAAAACCCAGAGAGAGTAACAGACACAGTCCAGAATAAATTATTTGATATTTATGCACAATATAACAAAGTCTAGAGAGTTATTAGAACTCTAGGTACTGGAGAACCCACATTCCCCACCTGAGTATACTGATGGCTCCCAATTCTAAAAGTCATCCATCAGTCAGACTTTTTCTAGGACAAGCTACATCCATGGAAGATTGAAAGCAGGTCATTCATCAGTATCTCTCCTTGGGCCCTTATGATTTTGTGGGTCATATTTTTGGAAGTCTCTGCTATAAAGAAGGAGACAGAAAGGCCAGAATAGTTGGCCATTATTAGGCTTCTGGAGCTGCTACTTCCCCAAAGCAGCCTCATTATCACTTTTGAGCAGCAGTTGCTCACTTGTTACTGGGCCCTAGCTGCTATTGAACAGAAGACATTAGTCATACCCTTTTTCTAGAGTTGCCTATTATGGGTTGGATTGGGTCATGGAAGATGGTCCCCTCTAACAAGATGAGAGAGAGTTGGACACAGGTGGCCTCGACTGTTAAATGGAAATGATACATTTGAAATCTCAGTTGCCAGTATCCCTCAGTGTCAGTGCCTTTCACAGTTTTCAAATATGTCAGAGACTGAGGTCTCCAGTCCAGTCTCTGGAATTCTACCTCCTCTGCTAATCCAATGAGCTCCCATTTATAAGTCCTAGCTCCTAAGAATACTGTTTTGCCTGGTTTATTGATAACTCCAGGTATTTTATACATAATTTATATACAATTTTATATATCTATATCTATATATCCCATTGATATTAGACTTTCTCCTTATTGGTAAAGATGAAGGCCTGTCCTGAATGAGGGGCAGAATGGAATTGTCAAGAGGGAGTTTCAGTTCTTAGCAGTCCCTCTTTTGGACTCTTCAATTGATCCTTGTGCCCTCTATGCCCTCTATCTATGTATACACACACACACACACACACACACACACACACACACACACACACACACACATATATATATATATACACTCCCATATGTATTCATATGCATATATATACCCTCCTATATAGACATATGTGTATGTATACATAGATACACATTTATATTCCCTTCACCTATCCTTATACTGAGAAAAGTTTCATAAGTTACAATTCTCATTTTTTCCATGTTGGCATATAAATAGTTTAACCTTGATAAGTTCCTAATGGTTTCTTTTCCCTGTTTACCTTCTCATGCTTCTTGTGTTTGAATGTCAAATTTTCTATTCAGCTCTGGTTTTTTTCCTCAATAATGTTTGAAAGTCCTCCACCTGATTGAATGACCATATTTTCCCCTGAAACATTATGCCCAGTTTTGCTGGGTAGGTGATTCTTGGTTTTCATCCTAGTTCCCTTGATCTCCAGAATATCATATTCCAGCCCTTCAGTCCCTTAATGTAGAAGCTGCTAGATCCTGTGTTATCCTGATTGTGTTTCCACAGTATTCAAACTGTTTCTTCTTGGCAGCCTGTAATATCTGTTCCTTGATCTGGCAACTCTGGAACCTGGCTATAATATTTCTAGGAGTTTTCTTTTGGGGATCTTTTTCAAGA
>CM053586.1:183138867-183155449 GCA_028646515.1 Pseudochirops corinnae | reverse complement strand
GTCAGTAGTTTTTTCAATGAGATATTTCAAATTGCCTTCTATTTTTTCATTTGTTTGGATCTGTTTAATAGTATCTTGATTTCTCACACAGTCATTTGCTTCCATTTGCTCCACTCTAATTCTGAAGGAATTATTCTCTTCAGCAAGCTTTTGAGATTCTTTTTCCATTTGGCAAATTCGACTTTTTAAGGTATTCTTTTCCTCATCGGCTTTTTGGGCCTCTTTTGCCATTTGAAATCGTCTATTTTTTAAAGTGTTATTTTCTTCAGTCAGGTTGTTGACTCTCCTTTCATGATTTTCTTGCATCATTTTCATTTCTCTCCTCAATTTTTTCTCCACTTCTCTTATTTGGTTTTCAAAGTCCCTCTAAAGCTCATCTATGGCCTGTACCCAGTTTCCATTTTTTTTGGAAGCTTTTGGTGCAGGAGTTCCAACTGTGTTGTCTTCCTCCCATTCCATGCTTTGATCCTTTTTGTCCCCAAAAAAGGAATCTAAAGTTGGATTGCTGAGCTTTCTTTGCTTCCTTTGCCTGCTCATGTTGTCAGTCAGTTACTTGACTTTTGGGCTCAGTAGAACTCTGCTTTCAGAGGGGAGAGCTCTGTCCAAAATCGCTGGGGTTTTCACAGCTACCAGAGTTATTAGGAAGCCGCAGTCTCTGCAGCCCCCACCAGCTTTGGCTCACTGAAAACGCATCTCAGGACCACCACTCAAGAACATGATCCTGATCCAGGAAGCTCAAGGCAAGAGCACTTAGCCTCTGAATGATCACTTGGCCCACCTGCAATCTGCAGGCCATGAGCTCTGAAGCAGCCATGCGGAGGCAGTGGCAGGGCCACCGCTTCAGACTGCTTCTAGCTCTGGAGGCAGTTGGCTGGACCCTCTCCCCCAAATTTAGCTGAGCTCCACTGACCTTTTCCCTTTGTCCTTGGCTCTTATGGGTTGGTAATTTTGGAAACTGCCACAGCTGCTGGTGACCCACTTTCCTCCAGCCACAGCTTCCTCTGGACAGCCTGGCACTAAAACTGCATGGGGCTTGGCTCTGCTCCCAGCACACTGTGATGAACCCTTTCCGTCTGTCTGCCAGGCTGCCTTCAGAGGGAGCCTTGTTTCTCTGTCATTTTATGAGTTCTCGAGCTCTAAAATTTGTTTAGAGTCATATTTTACAGGTATTTGAGGTGGTTATGGTGGGAGCCACAGAGTTCTCCTGCTTCTACCGGAACATTTCTTACTATCCCAGGAACTGCAGGTCATTGGCCCACTCCTCTTCCTAGTGCCTAATTCCAATAGTCCTTTATCTGGACACCCTCTTCTTGTCATTACTCGGCATCACCAGATAGCCGCACTACAGTTTTGTTACATGACTTGTCCTCTGGCTGCCATTATATCAGTTTGTTCCCAGAAAATTGTCTCATAATCAAAGTTGGAATTCAATGGAACTCAGAGAGAGGAATGTTGGACAATGTTGATCTAAATCTGTCAGCAGACTTCTCAAGACCTTTTTGGGTTACATCTTAAATCTCAAAGTAACGTCTCAAAAGTATATGATTATATACCCCTTACATATTCTATAAAGAGAGACTACTGAGGTTCAGCTATTAAGTTCTAACCTATGGTAGTCAAGTCTGGTAGTCAAGACAAGTGTAGCCTTTATAACTAACAAACAGACACAAGGTATAAAGTCAGACTGGAGAGACATTAACTAGAATCAAGCATTCTAAGTTCTGTGCCTAGTTCTGTCCTTTTCAATACAGTATAAAATAAGGCTACCCATAGGAAACAATCTACTCTATCACAAGATTGGTGTAAAGCTGAACATCTTGACCATAGCAAGCAAGAAAAAGTCAACTAAGACTGTTGTGGTTGTTCAGTCGTGTCTGACTCTTTGTGATCCCATTTGGGGTTTTCTTGGCAAAGATACTGTAGTGATTTGCCATTTCCCTTTCCAGCTCATTTTACAGATGAGGAACTGAGACAGTGACTTAATCAGGGTCCCATAGCTAGTAAGTGTTTGAGGCTGTATTTGAACTCATGAAGATGAGTCTTCCTGAGTGCCCTGTCCACTTGTGCCACCTTGCTGCCCCAACTAAAATAGTGAATGTGAAAGGATATGTAACTATAAATGTAAGGTATTGTTAAGTAGTAGGTGCTTATGGGGCCATACCCTGGGCTAGGTGATATAATAAGATGTCAGTCAAAATTAAATTATTATACAATATGTCCATTATCTGTTGGAGATACATAGCACCAGAATTCAGAGAACAGCACTGAAATACAACACCCAACAGAGGCTATTAGAAATGTCTGCTATCACAGGTTTCAGTTTATTTTGCCTTTTTGTACAGTATACTAGAAAACACCAAAGTATACACAGGTTGAGGACTCCGTAGGAAGTTTCCTCCACTTCTCTCTAAGGATGATATCTCATCAATAGTTTTACCCTACCTGTTTATGAGATTATCATAGTATAGGTTGAAAGCAGCACTACCAAGAATACATTATAAGATGTACAACCACTAAATTCCATCTAATTTGAATTCTAACCAAAAGAATACAAATACAACATGGGGCAGGGGGAGGGCAAGGGAAGGATGTGGAAAATAAAGCTCTATTAGTCTATTTTCACTTCCTCCTTTGTACCTAGAGTTCTGCTATTTAAACAGAAGTAAAGGAACATATAAAGACGGGATTAATAATCAAATATGTGGCAATCATTACATATCCCTCAAGAGAGTAAAATGGAAAGTTTAATGGGGGAGGACATAGGAGAGATTAGATAGGGGGAGGGGTTATACAAGGTGATGGCTGTTTTGAGGGGGGGGTTGGGGGAAAGATGAGGAGAAAATTTGTAACTCAAAATCTCATGGAAATGAATGATGTAAACTAAAATAAATAAAATAAAATATAAAAAAAAATGGAGAGTTTAGTTAGAGAGTTAGAACTACAACTAACTCATTGAGTCACAACTTGTCTTTGCCTCACGCACCTCTACGTGGAGTAAGAAATTGGGGTATGTGCTAGATATTGTGAAGAGATTTTATTCTAAATCAGTTCTATTTTCATCCACTGACATTCATTATTAAAGATAGCTTCATTGCCATGTGACAAGTCATGTAACCCCAATTGCCCTGCCTTCCCCCCTCCAAAAAAAAAAAAAGTAAAAAAAAATAGCTTCCTCAATTTCAGTTTAAAAACAATAACATTAGGAACAATGTAAAGATGTTGTCATGTGTACCCAGTGCCAAGTCTCAATGTTCCAGGCCATCTGAGGAGAGACAACTTCTTTGTCTGCTAGTTCTTTTTATCTTGTTTCTAGGCTACAGCTCGGTAGAAGCACCATGGAGAGATCATTTGGGCATGTGGACTTAAAAGATGGTGAAATAGCATAGACCTGATTTTGCTTTTCTTTTCTTTTTTCTTTTGTATCCTCAGAGTTTAGCAAAGTGCCAATGGTGTTGATTTGTTTATTGAATCTGGTTCCAGGTCTAACCACTACTGGGGAGAATTGTACTATTATACTATTCAATTAGTTCTCCACAATTATCCCTCATGTTTTATTATTTGAAGAGTCACTTTCAGAGAAAAAAAATAGGGACAAAACAAAAATCATGCATATAACAGGTCTAATATATATATAAAAAATATATCACAGTACACATAATCATCTATCATATGAAGAAACACAGGTGCATAAAACATATTGCTAATCTAACATCTAATGTAATCATACAAAGTTGTAGTTACACTGGAGAGGGGAGGGAGCTATAGGATCACCATAAATATAAGGGTTGAAACCAAAGTTATTTTGACAATCTCCAAAAGTTATTCAGAAAAATTTTCATCTATTTAAAGATTTGTTTTTTTCACAGAATTTATTGGATCCAGTCAAAGTTTGTTTTGAACTGTGTATTTTCAGACTATTTTCCTGCAACTAACTCTTACATCTATTCCTCCCACCCCTCCCTCCTGCCCCCAAATCCCTATTTCTATTTAGGAAAAGAAAGGCTACAACCATAAGTAGTTGCAGTGGATGAGAGGAAGACTATGCTACACAAGTGGTTTATGAAACATGAATAGATAAATTAATTTCTCTTGCATGAAAAAGATAAAAACCCTTTTGATCTGGAAGCTGCCAACAGAGCAGTAGAGAAGAAGAAAGGTAAAGATGGGACTAAAAAAGGGAGGACTGTGAAAAAGAATCAGAAATATTAGAGTTGAAAAGGATTTCTGAGATCAACTAGTTTGATTTCATCATTTTATGGATTGTAAAACTGAGGTGAAAATGATTTGCTCATGGTCACACAGGTAGTTATGGTAGTCAGAATTAGAACCAAGGTTTCCTCACTCGCAGACCAAAGCTGTTTTTCATTTTCAACAATTGCTTCCTAGAATAGCTTAGGTTCTGAGAGGCATTTCTTTGGGGAGACGTATAGAACATTTAATTTAAAACATAAAATTTGAAAAAATTTCTAAGCACAAAATGTTAGTTGTTTTTATAGGTCCAATTCTGATGATAAAGTTTTGTCCAAGTACTTTGGAGAAGCAGGTCTGCTAAAAGATGGTCAATACCCACCTTAAGTCTCTATGTACTCTTTAATTCTACCTCCATTGTCTTCTATTGAAATCCTAAGGACATTTCTTAGTGTCTGAAGGATTATAGTGAAATCAAGGTTATTCTCCATAAATTATAGGGTTGTTGTTTACATTTCCCATCTTTTTCACATAGTTAAATGCAATGTTGACTCTGCTAACTGGTTTGGTGAATTATTCATTGGCATTGCGCTTTTCCTTAGACCTCCTCCAGGGTACCACACGGGGTCTATATACCACAATGGAGGCTGTGAAATGTGGTGGTAGGGAGGGTCCCAATCCCTTGGAGTCTCTCCCAGCCTATGTGGCTTGGCCTTCTTCTATGTGGTCTTCGCGTTCCTGCTCTGTATCACCTATACGTGGCTTTTAGGACCCGGGAGCTTGAACACCCCCAAACCCTATGTGCCTATTTATGACAATTCCTTCCCCTAGTACCAACCCCACTCAAAATTTTTTTTACCATGTGTTCTTGGCTCAGCTACCCTTCTTCCTTTTCCATCTGACCAGTGATGCCTTCTACCAAAGTTGTACTTCTTCCCTTTCTAATACATGTATATGATGACCTCAGAAGACTCACATCCCCTTTACCCTGGGCACCTAGCCTCTGTCCTCAATCCCACAAGCCTTCTAACATTCCCTCTTTATTTGCTTTGGCCCTTGATTTTTCAGAGAGGTTTTTGGCCCCTGTATTCACATCCAGTTCCCTCTCCTGCCTCATCCTTCAATGACAGAAGAATTCCTGGCCTTGAAATGGTTTGTTTATGATGCATGTTTTGATCTGAAAATCTATTCCATTTGATAGTAAACTACCCCCTTTTACTCCTGGCATTGCATTAGACTACTCATCTTTGAGCTCCTGGATACATTTTGCAAAGGATTACATGAAGTTTTTTCAAGTAATTTCTCTTTAACTTATTATAAGTTTCAAGTTAAAAATTTGTTTTTTCTTAAATTTTGGTCTTGGTTAAGGAAGCACCATTCACTGGCCTTATATCTTAGATCTTTAAAATAATCCTTAGGATAAAGAATATTTTTTGAAATTCAGAGAAATCATTCTTCTTTGAAAAAAGGTTCTGTTCAAATACAAATTATGAGGACAGCACCAAGCTAAATGAGAAAACAGAAGACCTAAGAGACTACAGGCTTTTCAGGAAAAAAAAGTATGGGGAATTAAAGGGGAAAAAAACCCAGCTTCTTCATAATTAAAGTCCAAAGAATGTGTTCCTGATTGCATGTAATATTTTCAGTGTCATTTACACATGTAAGTCTTTTTACCAATTTTGTTGTCACCACTTGATATCCATGTTATCTGTGGGGAGTTCAGCAGTACTGTAAGTGGTGTGCAGGGTTTCCAGGACCTTTGGGGAGTCTGTACCATCTAGCCACTCCTGGTATAGTTTCTGCACATGTGTGTTAGTTTCTGGAAGCTGCACAGGGATCTCAGCATACACTTCTTCCATTCGTCTCAGCAATGCTTTGTCTGGTTTTCGATCTTCAGTTTGAGTTTGACCTTTGCCATTTAAGCATCCTTTAGAACACAAACAGACACATGAGCCCACACATGCATGTATACACACACACACACACACACACACATACACATACACTAAAGTCAAGTAAAAGCATATTTTGTTTAAAAGAAACTATTTTAGCTTAAAAGGACTACTTGCCAGGCTTGGTGAAGGATGTTGCACTCCTCACTCCTGTACCCTAACATAAATATAGATACAGATATTCAGTTTCATGGAATCTCATTTTCTTAAAAAGGATCTCAGGGTCATTTAACCCTTTTCTGAAGCAGGAATCTATTCTACAAAATTATTAGCAAATTATTTCCTGTCTGTATGTGAAGATACCAGTGATATGGAACTTATTACTTCCTAAGGCAGCCCTTTTCACTTTGAGGCAATTATTGTTAGGAAGATCATCCTGATTAGCAGGAATCTACCTCCTAAACATCCATCTCCTAATTTCCTAGATCTGTTCCTGGAGTTTAAATAGAGTAAATGTCATCTATTTTCCACATGATAACTTCAAAGCAAATTATTAATTATCAAAAGCAATTTATATAAAAACAAAGGTTATAAAAGATAATGGAAAGGAACATGGTGATCGTAGGCTGACTTATACTGACAACTATGATTTTGCATCAAAGACAAGGCAATTGTTCAAAAAATAAAAGAATGGAATAACAATCAGCCTGAGTATTAAAATGGTATCTATGCAACATTAAAAGAAACATAAGAAGGCCTCCACTATGTTGAACAGACACAGACAAGAATTACAAAGAATAAAAAGGTTTAGATGGAGAAGTTGCAGTCTTCAGAGGTGGAGGGAATACTCATACCACAGTGAGATGACAGCTCCATCACAGTCAAAATCAGGTGCTATCAGACAGAATGCTGAACTGTTTCTCTACTGGGGCACCAACACTTTCTGGGACACATCAAAACACAGGTCATTCCTTCTTCTTTCTGTCAGTGTCAATAATTGATTGAGTTGTCAAGTTGTGGTATCAGGCTAGACAGCTATTCAATTGGTTGTTAAACTATATTAAACTGGCCTAATGCTAAGTGACTGCTGAGTCAGAAAGGCATAGAAGCTAGTTAAACACCAAGAAGACACAGCAGTGCCTGGAGGTCACAAAATATGCCCTGGTGTTCTGGGAATGACAGCACAATAGTAGATATCACTGAATTCTCAGACTACTGCTGCTTAAGCTTCTTTCTGGTCACCTTAAAAGTTAAATAGGTGCTAGAGGTGCTTTTAAAGTGGGGTACAGGCACAACAAACCACAAAGTGTACTCATAGCTCTAGGTTCATTAGTTGTGGTTTCCTGAACCAGGTGCCTGATGGAATATTCTTACGAAGCCCTGATTAAAGTTTACTGTTTTATGAGAAGCATGATATGAAGTTGATGCAGAATGAAGAAAGTAGAACCAAAATAATAATAAACACAATGACAAAAGCATAAATAAAGTTATCATTGAAAGACAATAAAATTCTAATAAAATACAAATGCTGATGTTAATACTGTCAGAATTAAAGGACATAGTCTTCCCTTCAATTAATGACTGACAAGTGGATTTGGAGGGGGAGAATATTGTTCATTAGAGAGTTTATGAGGAACATAAAATTTTAATAAAAATAAATAATATTTTATCTTGGAATTTGGACTGTTTCAAAAAAAATTCGGGAAATTTGGTCCCTTCAGTTATTGTTTTACAAACTGCATGAGGACATACTATACATTTTTTCCCAAAGGTCAGCATAAGGGTTAAATTCCACATAGTAGCAGGAAGGGATATGGAGAGGCCACTGTTCATCCTTTAGTGACTTTATTAGATAAATAGATGGATGGATACAGAGATGCATAGACAGACATATGGACAGATAGAGCATTTGTTGTTTATTTTTTGCCAGGACTGTGCTAAATGCTGATGATACATACACAAACAAACAAGATAATCTCTTCTTTTAAGGAGCTTAATTCTAGTGGAGGAAATTACCTGTAAAATCTATGGATAGGAGGAAAGTTCATGACTAAACAAGATACAGAGAGGTTCACACAAGGTAAAGTGTACAATTTGATTACATAAAATTCAAAAGTTTTTGCACAAACAAAATCACTGCTGCTAAAATTAGAAGAAAAGCAGAAAACAGAAATTTTTCATAGGAATTTTCTCTAATCAAGGTTTAATTTCTAAAATATATAGAGAACTGAGTCAAATTTGCAAGAATAAGAAACATTACTCAATTGATAAATGTCCAAATGTTATAAACAGGCAGTCATCAGAAGAAGAAATCCAAGCTATCCGGAAATCACATAAAAATGCTCACTAATAACCAGAGAAATGCAAGTTAAAACAATTCTGAGGTGACAGCTCACATCCATCAGACTGTCTAAAATGACAAATGCTGGAGGGGATGTGGGGAAACAGTTACACTAATGCACTGCTGGTAGAGTGATGAACTAGTACAACCATTGTGGAATGCAATTTTTAACTATAACCAAAAAGCTATTATCTTTATATCCTTTTTTACTCAGTAATACTTCTAGTAGATTTTACACTCTGAACAGATCAAAAAAAGAGAAAAAATACTCATGGGTACACAGATGTTTATACCAGCTCTTTTATGGTAGCAAAGTATTGGAAAATAAGGGGACACCCTTCAACTGGGCATATGGTATATAGCCGATTGAATATGATGGAATACTATTGTATTAATAAAGAATCCATCAAAAAGAAATGATGAAGGGTATGGTTTCAGAAAAAAAACTGGCAAGACTTGTAAGAACTGAAGCTAAGTGAGAAACAGTGTATACAGTAACAGTAATATCGTAATGATAATCAACTCTAAAAGATTTAGTAACTCCGATCAATACAATAATCCATCACCATTTCAAAAGACTCATGATGAAACATGCTATCCACCTCCAGACAGACCTGATGGACTCAAAGTACAAATTAAAACTTATTTACTTTCTCTTCCTTTTTCTTGCCTTTTAAGAAACACATAGCTAATGTGGAAATTTGTTTTGTGTAACTATAAATATTTATAATGGGTTTTGTTTTTTCTTGCCTTTTCAATGGATGGGGAAGAGGAACTAAAAAAAATCTAAAAGTCTCTGCAACAACAAAAACAATTCTAACTGGGAAAGACAATGCATCAAGGGGAACTAAAATGGGAAGGAAAGTACTTGGGCAGCCACAAGTTCAGTGAATCAAGAAGGGAGTGAAGTAAGCATAGTTAGGGCCCCATCCTGAAAAGGCAGCCTGAGCTAGGAAGTTACAAATCAGTAGAGTGAGCATCATAGAAGAAATTTCTTCAGGGTGGGAAGATAGTTGGTGAGAAGGTAAAGAAATGAAAGGAACTAAAAGAAATGTCCAAATGAACATTAAGCGATTGTTCTAGATTAAATGCTTCTTGAGTACATCTATTCTACAGAAGAGGTGCTCCATTTTCTGTGTCACAGACTTCTTTAGCAGTCTTGTAAAGCTCATGGACCCCTTCAAAGAATGTTATGAACCCATAAAATAAAATATTTAAGATTATGAAGGAAACCAATTATATTAAAATACGGTTATCAAAATAAAATTTTTTAAAAAATCATCAGGGGTTGAAAGCCCCTGTCATAGAGCAAAATACTCCTACATATTGGTCCTGTTGACCTAAAGGAGTTGCTTTATCAAATATAAGGAAAGGAGACTAATTTTCAAGGGGCTTTCACATAGAAAAATATGTGGAAAAAAAAAAAAAAGGAAGTGGAGATGTCAACTCTCATCAACTGGCCAAACAAATTGTTGTACATGAATGTAATGTAATGCTGTAAAAAAAAATGATGAACAGGAATGCAGAGAAGCATGGAAAGACTTCTATGAGCTGATACAAAGTGAAGCAGAAGCAGGAAAACAATATACAGCGACTACCCAAATGTAAATGGAAAAAACAACAAAACAATCAAAACTGAATTCTGTGAACTGAAAATGTCCAAGCCTGATCCTCAAAAACAGAGGCATGAGAAGATACCTGCCACTAGAAGTGGGAGGCCATGAAGTAAGTGGGACAGCAGGAGCCACTCCAGACTTTGAGATGGGCTAGTTAGTTGTGTGAAACTTCATTTTTTTCCCTGTCTCTTTCTAAAATCTTTGTTAAAAGAGATGGCTCTCTGTGGATGGTGGGGATAGGGATACAGTGGAACAGTAAGTAAAATAAAATAAAAATTTATTTTAAAAATTGTCAGGGCTACTGTGAAACTGAGGCTATTCCTTATTTCACAGTTATACTTCACAGGTATGAGTGTCTTGGGCAATGATCTACCCACATTATAGAGGCAGATAGAGCTTATCCTATTTTATTTCATTCTTACCTCCAGGACAGGCAAGAACCTCTACAAAGTGATATGGGAACTTGCCCTTTTTAAGTTTCAGGACCATGTTCTGGATGTTTCGAAAGCCATAAGCAGCAGCAAACCGTAGCACTATTTCCCCATTTTTTTCCAGAGTGATTTCCTGGAAGTCTTTGTTTCTATAAAACAAAATAAATTTGGAGACATTAGGTTACCCAATTTTTCCCCCAATAATAGGCCACATAACAAGAAATTTATATGGTCTGGGACACATTTGCACAATGACAATTAGTCACTAACTTAAGCCCACTAGCATACAACAGACATTTTTTTTTTTTTTTAGAAAGGGTTATTTACTAAAGAGTATGGTAAGAACAGTTGGTACCAAGCATTCCCCCAAAAGTCTCTCACCACCAGTACATACAGAGTTCAGGGGTAAGTGGGCTGAAGGACAGATAGTACATGTGGCCAAGGGGTAAAATCACAGCTCCTGACAACAGACATTTTTCAAATACATGCAGTATACAAATGCCACCCTCTGCAGGCTAAAACCAAGAATGAGTTGCTTCTATGCTTAGGGAGATAACAGTGTCTACCCTCAAGGGCTTAGTATAGTAGAGGGATAAGATACCAATGCAAGGAGCTACAATGCATGTTAAATGAGATGTGTAATAGTTGCAAAACATGTGGGTAACTATCTAATAGTAACAGTGGGCTGGTAGTCAGGTCCTAATAGGGTTTGTATGGGATGCCTTATTAAAAAAACAAAACAAAACATTTTTGGACAAAAAATGTGACCAAATTATCTACATGCTGGACAGTTGAGCACTGGACCCTTTACTAGAGTTTTTGGAGGAAAATCGTTTCTTGAATAGCAGGCAGAAGAAAAGAAAGTATAACAGTGACTCTGCCATTTCATTTTACGGTTCTTGTTAAAAAAAATCTCAAATGATTGTTCTGTGACAAATTACAGGAGTACAAGAGATGGGTCTTTATATTGTGACTTCATACTAAAAATAATCTGACTTTGGGGTTACTGAGGGCTTTGCAATTCAATATCAGTTGTCTTTCAAAAACAGAGTTTTTATTTTCCCAGTCAGTTAGGTACTGCCACAAGTTCTGAGGAAATATTATTCTGAGGAATTCCATATGTACTCACACCCAAACTCCACTTACTTCAATGTTCTGTAAGTTATTTCCTTGATGTCCAAGTCAAATAGTTCTTTTGCTGCATATTTAAAGATGTGCTCCAGGTAGCCATCTGACCTGGTCACACCATCACTCACTGTGCCTCCTTCCTTTTTCTCACCAAATCTTGAAAAACAGAGATAAAGAGTTCTAAAATGAAGCCACTAACATTCTCTCTTACCACTCATCCAAAAAAGGGCAAATGATGGCAAAAAAATGAAGTTCAATGCTGTTCAGATGGCATATGGTCCCTTATTTTTTTCTGAAGGAAATCAGAGTTTAAGAGTTGTAGCTCAAACTTACTATTATCATTTTGGGGGAGACTCACTTTATTAGGTGGGTCTTTATATTGTGATAGTCTATTCTCAACCTCCACTTATTTACAGGAATAATACTCACGCACAATACCACAAATAATTTTGATGCCTAAAGAAGCACAGACATTTGAGGTAGAAGGGACCTTAGAATTCAATGTTTTTCTTTTACAGATAGGGTCCAGATAGATTTAAAACAAACAGGTCTAGATTTTATAGAGAATTATGACAAGGCCAAAACTAGAAACATCGGCTCTTTCTACTATGCCCAAGTCTCACACCATTTCATTTACAAAAGCACAGCAGAACAACATATCAGGTTCTTTGAAAACACTCTTTTAGCTTTTCCAACATTAAGTATTCATGATTGCTTAACTCAAAAAGTGAGAATGCACAGACAGTCGTGGCTTGCTGGTCTTCTTTTATTTCAGTTGTTCTAAGAAACTACAGGAAAATGGACCTTCTTCTAGGCAAATAAAGAAGAAAAGTCTCATGACTGAATTTTCTGTTCTGACCTTATGTCACATAAAGGCATTGCTTCCTTTATCGGGTTTTCTGCAAGCTGTTTTTTTTTTGTATAAAGCTAAACCACATAGCAAAATGCCATCTATTGAAAGCTTTAGAGATGAAAGGACATTGTCAGCTTTCATGTAATTTATAGAATTGAAACTTGCCAAACTATAATCATCTGCATACTGTTAAGAGGACTCAGAAAAAAATTAAGCCATCTTAATTAATAACCTAGTTACCTAGGGGCAACCTGATATAATGACTGTCTGCCAATGCTAGACCAAAGACTGTTAGAATTTGTAGCCCCAGCACAGCCTTACATTTCAACTTTCTATCCTTTGTTGACATGACAGAAGAGATTTAGTCTTTCTTCTGATGAAGGAACCTGTCTGTAAACAGGGATGGGGAGTGCTCAGGAGAAAAGAAGTTCTAGAAATGAGAGAGAAACCACCCATTTTCATAGGTGGCACATTATTCCCTGTAATTTCTGAAAAGTCTACTTTTTTGTTTTTCTTCCTTCTCTAGAAGTTAGGCAGGAAATAACAACATCTAAAATCCTCACTAACTAGTGTGGTGTACAAAGTAAATAGCAATGCTATCCCTAATACTATGAGAATGACCTGGTTTGAATTAGCATTAAGTCTCAAAGACTACAAAAGTGAGACTTCCTTTTGTATTCCTCATGTTTCTAGTATGGTCTTCTGCTACTTAGTGGAGGTTCTTCAAACCTACATTTGGACAGAAATAATACAGCTATACTATGTCAGCTATCATTATACTTCAGCTGACCTCATGAAAATTTCACCTTTTTGTTCCAAACTAGTTGCACTGAGATCCAGTCCATGATTTTCTACTCTGAAAAATTGCTGAGTATCATGCTGGAATTACTAGGGATACCATAGGAAATAAATATTCCCCAAAGAGAAGACAGAGTCACAACAGATAATCCTCTTTTCTTGACCCTGTGATGATAAGTATTCAATTGCAGGCCTCAAGTTAATTTAAACTGATTATAGAAAGCTTATTTCCACCGATACCTCATTATTTCTAAATAAGATTCTGTTTAACATGGTCAGATGACGATGATGATGATAACTAATATAGCCCTTACTATGTGCCAGGCACTATCTTAAGAACTTTATAATCCTAACTTCATTTGATCCCCACAAAAACACTGGGAGGTAGGTGCTATTATTATCTTAGTTTTACAGATGAGGAAACTGAGGCAAACAGAGGTTAAGTGACTTGCCCAGGGTCATACAGCTAGTAAGTGTCTGGGCTACATTTGAACTCAGGTGTTGCTGACTGTAGGCCCACCACTCAATAACAGTACCATCTGCACTTCAAAACGAAAGCTACTCACAGAGTGTCCACTACAGATTCTTTCACGAATTCTTCTTTTTGTTCCATTATCTGGATAATTTCACCTATAGACAAAATGGAGACAGACACTTGAAAACAATAATTGTGACATGACATAGAGTTCATCAGTTTTCTGAAGGTCGAAGTTTGAGATTTTTCCAGAGCATGTTCACTCATTTTTGCCTCTCGCAATTAATGAATAAAATCAAACATTTACTAATAAACTCTATGATAGGTTATAGAGATATAAAGATAAAATGAAACAGTATCTGCCCTCAAAGAACTTATATTTTATTGGGAGAAAGATTCATTCACACAACATTCCAACTAGAGGAAACTCTGAATACTTTCTCTATAATAAAAGGCTTTTTCTTACAGGGTAACACCATAGCTGCAAGTGTAAGAGAGTTATATCTAATCAGGTTCTAGTCTTAATTTTCCCCCTGAAATAATGGCTACAGGATAAATCATAATGTCACTGTACCCCAGAAGTTTTCTTAATGTATCCTGATCTAATTTTTCTCCTGAGGTATAGTCCTGAATTGCCAATTGCCTATGGGATACCTAAAAATGGATGGCCAGCATACATCTCAAACTCAAAAATGTCCAAAACAGAACTGATCATCTTTTATCAGAAACTTATTCCTCTTCCTAATGTCCCCATTACTGCTAGGGGTATTGTTATAAGAACAATTAGGGTTTTGACATCTCCTCTTATTATTTTTTATTTTTTTATTTTAAATTTTACGTTTATTTTTCAATTTGCAACATTCATTTCTACAAGATTTTGAGTTACAAATTTCCTCTCCATCTTTCCCCTCCCCACCACCCCAAAATAGCAATCCCACTGAATACCCCCTACCCCAATCTACTCTCTCCTATATCCTTCCCCATGCCACCTCTGACTTTCCGATAGCACAAGATGGATCTCCACACCCCACTGCTTGTCTATCTTATTCCCCATTTGGATGTAAATAATAATAATAATAAATAATTTTAAACATTTGATTTTAAAATTGTGAATTCCAGATTCTTTCCCTTCTTCCCTCATCACTCATCCTTACTGGGAAGATAAGCAATTCAATATAGGCTGTACATGTGTAGTTACACAAAACATTTCCGTAGTGGATATATTTCCCTCCATCCTATCCCGCCCCCCATTTTTTCTATTCTCTCTTGGACCCTGTCCCTTTTCAAAAGTGTGGGCTTCTAACTATCTTCTCCCTCAATCTGCCCTCCCTTCTATCATCCCCCCTCTTATGTCCTTCCCCCCTTTTCTGTAGGGTAAGATACCCAATTGAGTGTGTATGTTATTCCCTCCTTAAGCCAAATTCAATGAGAGTAAGGTTGACTCATTCCTTTTTGCCTTCCTGTTCTTCCCCTTCATTGTAACAGTTTTCCCTTGCCTCTTTTATATGATATAATTTACCCTATTCTGTCTTTACTTCTCTCCTCTCATTATATTCCTCGCTTACCTCTTAATTTTATTTTTAAAATATCATTCGTTCCTATTTGATCTATGAATGTCTATGAATACCTGTACACATTTATACAAACACTCACATATGTATTCATATGCACATATGCCCTCCTACATATACATATATATGTATGTATACATATATATACATTTATATTTCCTTCAACTATACTCATACTGAGAAAAGTTTCAAACTTACAATTATTGTTTTTCCATGTAGGAATGTAAATAGTTCAACTTTAGTAAGTTCCTTACGATTTCTTTTCCCTGTTTACCTTCTCATGCTTCTCTTGCTTCTTGTATTTGAATATCAAATTTTCTATTCAACTCAGATTTTTCCATCAAGAATGCTTCAAAGTCCTCTATTTCATTGAGTGACCATATTTTCCCCTGAAACATTATACTCTACCTGTCAGATTTATAGAGCAGAGAAGACTTTATGACCAAAGAAGAGTTGGAGAGCAGTATAAAATGCAAAATTGATAATCTTGATTACATTTAATTGAAAAGTTTCTGTACAAAGTCAATGTAACCAAGATTAAGAGGGAAGTGGGCAATTGGGAAAGCATTTTTACAACCAATGTCTCTGATAAAGGCCTCATTTCTAAAATATACAGGAAATTAAGTAAAATCTATAAGAATACAAGTCATTCCCCAATTGATAAATGGGCAAAGGATATGAACAGGCAATTTTCAGAGGCATAAATTAAAGACATTTATAAGCATATGAAAATATGCTCTAAATCACTATTGATTCAAGAAATGCAAATCAAAACAACTTTGAGATACCACATCTCACCAGCCAGACTGGCTAAGATGACAAAACAAGAAAATGACAAATGCTGGAGAAGCCGTGGAAAAATTGGAACACTAATGCATTGTTGGTGGAGTTGTGACTTGATACAACCACTCTGGAGAGCAATCTGGAACTATGCCCAAAGGGCTATAAATAATTGTATACCCTTTGACCCAGTAATACCACTTCTGGAGTTGTATCCCAAAGAAATCACAGAAGTGGGAGGAAGACCTATATGCACAAAAATATTTATTGCAGCTCTCTTTGCAGTGGCAAAAAACTGGAAATTAAGGGGATGCCCATCCATTGGGGGATGGCTATACAAGTTTTGGTATATGAATGTAATGGAATACTATTGTGCTATAAGAAATGGGGAGGAGATGGTCTTCATATTCACCTGGAAAGCCTTATACAAACTAATGCTAAGTGAGAAGAGCAGAACCAGGAAAAATTTGTACACAATCACAGACACATCATATCTATGATGACCAACT
>CM053586.1:183123703-183138367 GCA_028646515.1 Pseudochirops corinnae | reverse complement strand
TACAATGTGAAAGTATTTGCAGATCCTATACATGATTGCATGTCACCAGGGGGGGGGGGAAGGGAGCAAATCTGAAACTCAAGTGATTGTGGAACTGAATCTTGTAAATTAAAAGTAAATGAGTAAATAAAAAAAATTTAAAAAAAAAAAGGAATGAAAAAAAAACAAAAAAACCCCAAAACTTCAGGTCTAAAAAAAACAAAAACAAAAAACTTCAGGTCTGATCTTGACTCTTAAGTGTCTCAGTACACCCCTTTTTTTCCTGAGAATCCTTTAAAACTGCTTTGAGCTCTGCGACAGTCACCATTTTCCAGTGGCCACCTGAGAGAAAAGACTCCCTTGTTTTTCTTTAGAAAGCTAGAGTGTGAGGGTTGGGAAATACATGCAGCCTGCAGGTGATTGTGTTGAGGCACAGGGAGTGTCGAGGCCCTGGAACAAGCTGGGTCACGTGGAGTTCAGAGCATTGCTCAAGGTTCTTGCATGTGTGATTACCAGGCATTCCAGATTGGTGTCTCCACATTCTGGGGCCTTCATGCCCCTGTGATTGCACCTCTTCTCTCACAATTTTGTTCAGCTGGGCTCTGTCATGTGTGGTATGTGCATCTGGGATATATATAAGGCCTAAGCCTTGGGGGTAGTTTGAAGTCTACCTTAAGATCTGGCTGTAAGGCTTCCCCATGGAGAAGACTCAATAAACTTTCTCTGCTGGCACCTCTGAACTGTGACTCTTCTGTTCTTGAGAATGCACTAGCGCCTTCTCCAGCGAGGCAAGTAACGGGCTGCCCCTGCAGTTAAGTTAGGGAACCCTGACACCAGAGGGATTATATTCTGAGCTGTGCTCCTCCCGTCTTTCTCTTACTCTGCCCTAATATAGTCACCTGTCCCTTTAGGGTTGAGAACACAGTTTTCCCAGTCCTGTCAGTAGTGTTTTTATCCCTAAACCGTCCATAATTCCAGGGTATCAGATAAGACTAAAAGTCTTCTCAGCCTCTGAAGCATCTTGTCCTGCCTATTCTCCTCTTTGAACTAAGAGGTCGCTGTGTCGGGATCCTACCAACTGTATCAGATGCCACAGACAGGTCAATAAATATAATATTCTGGCACAATAAGCACTCAGTTAAGTCCGATGCATTTATTCCTTTACTCAAAGAGCTGTCGTTTGGTTGATTAATTGTGTCTGACTCTTTGTGACCTCGTTTGGAGTTATCTCTGCAAAGACACTGGAGGGGTTCGCCATTTCCTTCTCCAGCTCATTTTACAGATGAGGGAACTGTGCAAATAGACAGTAAGTGTCTAGGGCTGGATTTGAACTCAGGTTTCCTGACTCCAGGGCTGTCACTCTATCCACTGCACCATATAGTTGCCCCCCACTCAAACAATAAAATATATGAAGGAATATATGGTTGTGTGAAACTTTTTGTGCCTTCCTTTACCCCTGAAAGGCACACTTGTGACCCCAGAATGTGAGCTCATAGTGTTCTGTCTACTTCTAGCTGGAGTGCCTTCATATCTGAGAACCTACTTTCTCCTATTCCCCCACACAACCACTGATTAAGGCCAACCCTTTGGGTATGTATATCTTGCCTCACTGCTCCTCCTTTGTGACTGGAGAGAGGAGATAATCATGCCACTTATCTTCCTTTCCCAGGGTATGTATTCTATCTACACCATTGCTCTGAATTATTGTCACTTATTATTCTACAGATTATGTTACTCTCGTACTCAATAAATTCTAATAGTCCCCTTCTGTTAGGCTTTTAAAGCCTTTTATAACCTCTACCCACCCTGCCTATCCAACCTTGGTGTACAGTGCCCTTCTTTCTAGCACTCTACAGTCTATCAGACTGACATTTGAGGCAGCTAGATTCAGTCTCAGTTGCTTACTAGCTGTGTGACCCTGAGCAAGTCAACCTTTCTCCCTCAGTTTCTTGAACTGTAAAATGGAGATACTAATAGCACTTCCCCTCCAGGATTGTTGTGAGGTTCACATGAAATAATATTTGTAAAACACTTAGTATGTTTACTGGCACATAGTAGGCCCTTGTTTCCTTCCTTACTATCCCTCACATGTGACATCATGCTTTTTCAGTGACCAACCTCTACATTTGGAATGCACTCCCTCCTTACCTTCAGCTCTTTAAATCCCTTGTTTCCTTAAAGACTCAGCTCAAACACTACCTTCCATATGAAGCTTTATTTGATCTCCAGAACTGCTACTACTTTCTCTATAATATTTAACTTACATATTTTGTATACTCACCTGTTGTTTCCCCTGAAGGAAGGGAAATTTTTAATTTTTATCTTTGTATCTCCACATGTAAGGTGGTGCAACACCATGTTCTACTGTTGTTGTTTATCCTTCATTCTCAAATAGAACCATGACATCAGGGAGATGATGCGACACCACGCAAGAGAATTGGATTTAAGTGAGGGAGGGCAGTGCAAAGTCACCAGCCATACTTTCTCCTTTGGAGCCATTTGGGACCAGTGGTAAGATATAGATCAGGATGACTGGAGGTGATCCTGGATGCAGGGGAGAACTTGGCCTTTTTAAGCTAAGGTCTTTAATAGGTCTCAGTTTGATTGAAACAATGCCCATTCAGTGATTGAGGCTAGGTAAGGATGGAGGCTAAAGAGGCCTAGTTTGACTGCCCAAAAAAGATCAGCCTGGGAAGAGAAGACTTTCAGAGTTTCAGGCCAGAATAGAAACAATTATTATTTACACTCACTCTGAGGCATCAAGGCCCAAACAATGAGCAAATGAGGTTTAGTAGCTGCTTAATAAATGCTTCTTGACTGATTAGTTTTATTTAGGAAAGATGATAATGGGTTTAAAGGTAGACAGAATTGTAACAGCCTTAGGCTATATCATTTGGGTCTATTTTATATACTTGTAATACATGAATAAGCCATTGAGTGTGGAAATGAATGAAAAGCTTTGAAATAATCAGTGAAGTTGGTATAAATATTATATAGCCCTTTTAAGTGGCTTGCTCAATAGTGGATTGTTCTTTAAATACACTTTCCCTCCTTGGTCAATATACTGTCTTTTTGTGTTTACAAAATTTGGGGAGTGATCGAAGATATGAATATATAGAATACATTAACATGGGTATGCCCTACATTTGGAGGGATAATTCATGTTCTTTTGGTAATTAGTATTTGATGCCTTCTGTTGACCAAGTTGGATTAAATTTGTCTTCAAGAAACTGGTGAAATGTATTGATAATAATTCATGCACTACTGTAAAGTGCCAGTAATTATGAACCCTATCTATCTCACAGCTCTCCAGCTTTTTTCAGTTGTTTTTTTTATTACCTTCTTTGATACAGCAACAGTAAGTATACTGCTTACTTATTATTACTATTTCAACCTGTAACTAGACTAAGTTCCAGGAACAGTAACTCTATTTTATTGCATCTCTCTCTCTCTTTCTCTCTCTCTCATCCATCTATCTATCTATCTATCTATCTATCTATCTATCTATCTATCTATCTATCTATCTCATTTAGAACCTTATTCTGGGGCTCTGGACACTAAGGAACTTAAATGTTTGTTGAACAAATGACTGCATAATGACTACGAAGATCTCATCTTTTCTTTGTATGAAGCTTTACCATTTTCGAAAAGGTTTTATACATATTATCCCAATCCCTTCCCATAATATGAGTTGGACAAGGAATATCCTTGTATTAAAAATGAGAAAACGTGGTTACAGAAGGACTGTGACTTGCTGAAGGGCACACAGCTGAAAGGTAACCAAAGCGACTTTCGCATCCTTGCTCAGGAGAAACTGAGGGATCTGAAGGCACCACCACCATACAGGGCAAAGTCACATCTCTCCACCCCCACCTCCGCACTGTGCTCACGAAGAATAAAAGGGAGCCTTTTAGAGCACGAAAGCGATGAACTCCTGGGGAGACCATCCTAATTATGACACTGCAGCTTCTTTCGCTACTATTCAGCTCCCATTTCCAGGGCTTCCGGTCTAATTCCTGTAAAGTCGGCAAAGCCATCTTGGAATTGGGCAAAGTTTCCAATCCACAGGTTTCTTAGGGCTGGCAAAGGGTCTCTGACAGTTGAAAGGACGCCTTTTTCTGAATCTCCAGCCAGCTGAAATTTTTTTCCCCCGTAAATTGTTTTATTTTACCAGCTTTGGCATTTCTTTTGTCTAGGGTCTGTAAACTAATTTTTGCCAGGATGTAAGATGGCCATTACCGGTTCCGATCCTCCCTCCATCCCGACCCCGTCCCTCTTCTGTAACGGAAGTGGACCATCTGGTCAACTCTATGGTACCTCCTCCTCCCGGGCATGAATCCGGAAGTCACCTTCCCGCCCAGACCTCATTCAAACGTCTGTTTTCGTGCTCGTTCCTGGGTCTGCTGCTTCTGCTGCGCTCTTCAGCGAGGTAGGCGCGTTCTCCACCCACCTTCTCTGCTGCTCTCCCTGCCATCTTGGGTTGGACTTGCCGAATTCATTTTGCCAGAGTAATAGGGAAGTTGTGAATGAGTGAATACACACGCCTCTCATTTGCAGGCATCTTCCTCTTCCTGCCCTCTCTCCCCAGTAGCTGGAGAACGCTGGAGAAAAGAGAAAAGAAAGCAAGAATTGTCAGTGATTCAGGGAGCTGTGGGGCATTGGGCTTTCTCTTTCTGCTGGCTAGTGGGGACAGTATCCCTCCTCCCCACTCCTAACACCTCTGAAACTTTTGCTGGTTGGTAGGGTTGAGCCAGGTGGCCATAAGTTCGTAGCTTTAAAACTCCAGTTTTAAAACTCATTTGACAGAGGAGAATGAGGCTCGGAAGTAAAGAGACTTGCCAAGGACCCCACAGCTAGCGTCAGGGCCAGGATACGTCACAGTAAGCTTTTTGTAATTTTCCTTCTTTCTAGGTGTCAAAGCTACTCCTCCTCTCTACCCCTCACTCCCTCAAGAAATAGTACGTATCCAAACTCTGTTCTGTCTGAAGGTCAGTGGAACAAAAAGTTGCCTTGGTCCAGTTCACGTAGCTCACGGGAGCCAGAGTTGTGAATCCAGGAAGCCCTACTCAGTTCATAATAGAAGAATTTCACTTCAGTCCATGACTTTTTCAGAATATTGCTCTTTCCTGACATCTGCTGTCCTAATAAATAACTTAGTGTTAGTTATTAACTGTGATGAATGAGTTAATAAGTATGACCGCGTAAGTAACTTAATTATCTGTTAAAAAAAAAGGCAGCCTTAAAGGTTCTCCTTGAATGAGGCGTCTGCCAAACAGACCTTAAAATCACACCAAATTCTGTGACAAATGCAACCTGTTTCCATCAAACCAGACGTGAAACACATATTCTCACCTAAGGAATTCACCAGTGTCATTAAGGATATCTACACAGAATCCAAATAGAAGAATACTTATCATCCATAAAGTTCTCCAAATGTTCCCACTTTTTCACTTTCCTTTTTGTTTCTTGAAGGCATTCAGATTCTCCCTTCCAGCCCTCCTCCACCCACTGGCAAGCAGTATTATTTCCGTTGTTCATGTGAGATCATATAAGATATATCTCCATATTAGTGATATTTTTTAAAAAGCAAGAAAATCAAGTGAGACAACTATAAAAATGCTGCTGCTTTCAGATGACATTGTACTAATTCTTTTGATCCCAGAAAGACCTGTGTCCTTGTACTTTTAGCACTTCTGAGAAAGGTACTTTTGAGTGACTTTCTTCCAGAATTTTGAAGTCATGGTGGAAGAGAAAAATTTACCTCATTTGCTTAATGAACATTTGGAAAAACATCCAAAATCTTGAGATTATTTTTTTGTAAGGGTCCACATAAATTCTCTGATGTTTCTCCTTGCTCTTTTAAACTTACTGCAGTATGGTTTGTGACTGTTATTCAACTGAAGCTTCTTTCTCCACACTTACCAGTGGTTTGGTTTGCCATTTCATGCTTTGTCTTTATATCCCCATGGCCCAGCATCATGCCTTATTTAGTAATTGATTACCTCTTAACTGTGGATGTCCTCCAAAGCTCAATCCTAGAGCATTTTGTGTTTGATACTGGAAGCAATAGGGATCCCCTGAAGTTTATTGAAGGACAAGAGAGTGACATGGTCAGACCTGAGCTTTAGGAAAGTTGCTGAATGGAGGATGTATTGAAGTAGGGAGAGACTTGAGACAGGAGATTCATCATTAAGCTATTGGAATAGTCCAGGCATGAAAGGATGAGGGCTTGTGTCAGTCAGAATCGTGGCAGTGTCAGAGGAGATGGGGAGCATATCCTGAAAGATGTTACAAAAGTGGAACTGATAGATTTTGGCAACAGTTGGAATATGGGAGGTAAGAGATAGTGGTGGCAAGAGTAAAAAATAACTGCTAAGCTTGATGGACTGGGAGGATGGTATTACCCTCTATAGTATTAGGGAAGGTGGTGGTATCGGTGGTAGGATTTAGGGGGAAAGATAATAAGTTTTGTTTTGGACATGTTTAGTATAAAATGTCTGTTGGAGGTCCAGTTTGAGATGTCTGAAAGGCTGTTGGAAATGAGAGATTGGAGGTCAGCTGAGAGTTTTGGGCAGAATAGGTAGATTTGAGAATCATTGGCATCATAGTAATTAAATCCAGGAGCTGATGAGATCTCTATTTTAAGTAGTGTAGAGAAAGAAGAGAAGAAGACCCATGACAGAATCCTGAGGGACACTTATATATAGAGGGAGTGATCTTGATGAGGATCTAGCAAAAGGGACTGAGAGGAAGTGGTCATATAGGTAAGAGGAGATCTGGGAAAGTGGTGTGTCCCAAAAATCTAAGAAGAGAGTATCAAGGAGGAGAGAGTGATCAACAATGTCAAAAGGGCAGCTAGGTGGCCAAGTGAGTAGAGTGCTTGGCCTGGAATCAGGAAGACCTGAGTTCATTTCCAGCTTTAGACACTAACTGTGTGATTCTGGGAAAGTCATTTTAACTTCTGTTTGCCTCAGTTTCCTTACCTGTAAAATGGGGAGTAATAATAGTGTTGTGGTTTCAAGGTGTGTTGTGGTGGTACTGTGTCAATGAGACTCTGCTGCACTTGGAGTGGGGATCAGAGTCAGGGATTGGCCCACCCAGGGATGTGAAAAACACTTGCGGTTCCATGGTGTGTTGTGGTGGAACTGTCTAAAAGAATTCTGTCAGACCATCTCTAATCTAAGTAAAGGCATTTATTAAGGATTGACTCCTCTCAGAAGTGGACTAGATTCCAAGAGGAACCAGCAGCTTCAGAGAAAGCAAGATGAATTTTTATAGGGTAAAGATGCAATTATATTACACAAAATTTATGAATATCAAAAAGGCAGGAGGGATTTGTTAAGGGATTAGATGATGAGAGGTCCCTTCTATGGTTTGGTGGTCAAATATCCTGGTTGTGCTACCTTCTGATTATATAGCTATTGTGGTCCTTTCTGGTCAAGATGGATAGTTAGGTGTCATGGTCCTGTCTTGGGCTAAATGGATGATGTGATTGTGGTTGAGTACAAGAGCACGCCTGTTCAAATATGTGAATTGGATCTGAGGACAGTGGCTAGCTAGGGGCAGTGGCACGGGGCCCATGAGGAAGTTAGAATATTGGGACTGGGGGCCGCTTTATTAGGATTCCATCAGTAGCACCTATCTCCCAGTCTGTTGTGAGGATCAAACGAAATAATAATTATAAAGCACTTAGCATAGTGTCTGGCACATAGTAAGCATTGTGTACATGTTAGCTGCTCTCATCATCATCATCATCTTTATTAAAGGCTTCAGGGAGGTCAAGGAGAATGAGCAGTGAGAAAACTGAGATCCTTGGTAACTTTGGAAAGAGCAGTTTCTATGGAATGATAAGGCTGGAAGCTAGAGTATGAGGGATTAAGGAGAGAAATTCGAGACATCACAGATACCTTTTCAAGCTTAGCTATAAAGGGCGGAAGAGATAAAAGATGGAAGGATCAAGTAAGGGTTTTTTGAGAATGGAGGAGATATGGGCATGTTTATAGGCAGTAGTAGGGAGTAGGCGGTAGGCAGGGAGATATTAAGAATAAGTGAAAGAGTGGGGATGGCAGAGGGGGCAGTCTGTTGGAAGAGATAAGATGGAATGAGATCATTTAATAAGTAGCCTTGGTAAGGAGTAATTCATTTCATCATGTGAGACAGGAGTGAAGGAAGAGGAAGTGAGAGAGGACATATGAGTGATAAGAGATGAGAAAGAAGTTGACAGCAAATGACCAAAAAAAATTTTTTTTCTGTACAATAATGAGGCAAAGATCTCACCTGAGGGGAGTGGAGGAGGGTGGTGGTATAAGAGGTTTGAGGAGGCATGAAAAAGTTTTGGAAGAGTTGTTGTGGAAATTAGGATAATGAGTTGATAAGGGACGTATAGTAGGTTTGCCTAGCAGCAGTAAGAACACAGATGAGGTTGTATTACATAAATTTGTAGTAGAACCAGTCAGAATGGTTATGTGATTTTCTCCATCTTTGTTCAGCTGCACACATTTAGGAGTGAAGGTGGTGAATCATAGGATCCAAGGCTTGATGGGGCATAATTGGTGATATGATAAGAGGGCTAGGGATCCAAGAGAGAACAGTGTAGAGCTGAATTAGTTTGTCAAGAAGTCAAGATGGGGAAAAGAGGAGAAAGTGGCTCTCCTCGAGGGTAGGAGGAAGTGGCCTATGAGATAATTTTAGGGTCAAGGTATTGTTTCTTGGATCTGCAACCTAGGCATCTTCCTATACTGGACTCTTCTCTCTCAGTTACCTCACAACAGTTGCCAGATCTGTTTTTTCTGCCTTCACAGTCTTTTTTGTTTATATCCCCTTCTCTCCACCTTCACAGTTACCACCATAATCGAGGCTCTCATTACCCTTCATAGTAGCCTTCTAATTGGTTTCTGCTTCAAATCTTGACCCACTCTAATCCATCCTCTATATAGTTGCCAGTGATTTCCCTAAAATATTAATTTGATCATTTCACTCCCAGGTGGCTCCCTATGAGAAGAATCAAAAGTATATAGACTACTGAATTTAAATAGAAGCAGAAATTTCTCCCCTTCACATAAAGTACCTAGTATACCTTCTATGTCAACAGTCTACTGGGTAGTTGAATTTTGATCACTCTTTTAATTCAGTCATCTCCGGAGGAAAGTCATTTTCAAAGCTAGTAATTTTTTTGCATTGACACCATGATAGAACCATACCCATTTCCCTCTTTAGTCTTCTTTTTTTAAAAATTAACTTTTATGTTTACTTTTAGTTTACATCATTCATTTCCACAAGATTTTGAGTTATAAATTTTCTCCCCATCTTTCCCCTACCCACCATCCCAAAACAGGGATCTCACTGTATACCCCCTTTCCCAATCTACTCTCTCCTATATCCTCCCCCATCCCTCCTCCTACTTTCTGGTAGGGCAAGAAGGATCTCCATACCCCAGTGCCTGTATATCTTATTTCCCAGTTGTGTGTAAATAATAATAATAATAATGTATTTTTTTAAACATTTGTTTTTAAAACTTTCAATTCCAGATTCTTTTCCTTCCTCCCTTGTCACCCACCCTTACTAAGAAGATAAGCAATTCAATATAGGTTATGTATGTGTAGTTACGCAAAACATTTCCATAGTAGATATATTGTGAAAGACTGACTATATTTTCCTCCATCTTATCCCACCCCCCACTTGTTCTATTCTCTACTTTATCCCTGTCCCTTTACAAAAATGTGTGCTTCTAACTACCCTCCCTCCCAATCTACCCTCGCCTCCATCATTCCCCCTCTCATCCCCTTCCCTCCTACTCTCCTGTAGGGCAAAATACCCAGTTTAGAGTGTATGTCATTCCCTCCCTAAGCCAAATTCAATGAGAGTAAAGTTGACCCATTCCCTTTTGCCTTCCTATTCTCCCCCTCCATTGTAACAGTTATCCCTTGCTTCTTCTATATGAGATAATTTACCCCATTCTGTCTCTCCCCATCTCCTCTCATTATATTCCTCTCTCACCTCTCAATTTCACCTTTTAAATATCTTCCTTTCCTATTCAATTGATACTGTGCCCTCTGTCTATGTATACCTGTACACATATATGCACACACTGACATCTGTATTCATATGCATATATACCCTCCTATATAGACATATATATACGTTTATATTCCCTTCAACTATTGTCATACTGAGAAAAGTTTCTTAAGTTACAATTATCGTTTTTCCATGTAGGTATATAAATAGTTCAACTTTGATAAGTTCCTTATGATTTCTTTTCCCTGTTTACCTGCTTCTCTTGCTTCTTGTATTTGAATGTCAAATTTTCTATTCAGCTCTTTTTTTTTCATCAAGAATGCTTGAAAGTCCTCCATCTCATTGAATGACCATATTTTACCCTGAAACATTATACTCAGTTTTGCTGGGTAGATGATTCTTGGTTTTAGTCCTAGTTCCTTTGATCTCTGGAATATCATATTCTAAGCCCTTCGATCCTTTAATGTAGAGGCTGCTAGATCCTGTGTTATCCTGATTGTGTTTCCACACAATCAAATTGTTTCTTCTTGGCAGCTTATAATATTTTCTCCTTGATCTGGGAACTCTGGAACCTGGCTATAACATTCCTAGGAGTTTTCTTTTCGGGATCTTTTTCCAGAGGTGATCAGAAAATTCTTTCAATTTCTGTTTTGCCCTCTGGTTCTAAAATATCAGGGCTATTTTCCTTGAGAATTTCTTGAAGGATGATTTCTAGGTTCTTTTTTTGATCATGGCTTTCAGGTAGTCCAGTGATTTTTAAATTGTTTCTCCTCGATCTGTTTTCCAGGTCAGTGGTTTTTTCAGTGAGATATTTCACATTGCTTTATATTTTTTCATTTGTTTAGATCTGTTTAATAGTGTCCTGATTTCTCATAAAGTCATTAGCTTCCATTTGCTCCAATCTAATTCTGAAGGAATTATTCTCTTCAGTGAGCTTTTGAGATCCTTTTCCATCTGGCCAGTTCAACTTTTTAAGGCATTCTTCTCCTCATTGGCTTTTTGGGCCTCTTTTGCCATTTGAGTTAGTCTATTTTTTAAGGTGTTATTTTCTTCAGTCAGGTTGTTGACTCTCTTTTCATGATTTTCTTGCATCATTTTCATTTCTCTTCCCAATTTTTTCCTCCACTTCTCTTATTTGGTTTTCAAAATCCTTCTTAAGCTTCTCTGTGGCCTGTAATCAGCTTACATTTTTCTTGGAAGCTTTTGGTGTGGGAGTTCTGAATATGTTGTCTTCCTCCTGCTTCATGCTTTGATCCTTTTTGTCCCCAGAAAAGGAATCTAAAGTTGGATTGCTGTTCTTGCTTTGCTTTCTTTGCCTGCTGATGTTGCCAGTCAATTAACTTGACTTTTGAGCTCTTTGCTGTAGTAGAACTCTGCTTCCAGAGGGGAGAGCTTTGTCCCAAATTGCTGGGGTTTTTGCAGCTGCCAGAGCTATTAGTAGTCCACTGTCTGTACAGCCCCCACCAGCTTTGGCTCACTGATCGCCCACCTCAGGACCACCAACCAATACCACGATCCCTATCCAGGCTGGTTAAAGCAAGAGCACTTAGCCTCTGAGTGGTTGCTTGGCCCCCCTACAATCTGCAGGCCGGGAGCTCTGAAGCAGCCACATGAAGGCAGCTACAGGGCCACCGTTTCTGCTGCTTGTTGCTCTGGGAGCAAAGGTTGTACCGCACCTCCATCTCCCCCTCCCCCCTGCCCCCGTCCCTATCCTGCAGAGTTCCACTGACCTTTTACTTTGTCTCTGGTATTTATGGGTTGATAATTCTGGCAACTGCCTTAGATCTATTCCCTCAACTGCAAAATGAAGGGACATGGAGTAGATAATTTCTTAGTTTTTTTTTTTTTTTTTGCGCCTTTTGGAGGGTGGAGGGCAGGGCAGTTGGGGTTAAGTGACTTGTCCACAGTCACATGGCTAGTAAGTGTTAAGTGTCAGAAGCTGCATTTGAACTCAGGTCCTCCTGACTCCAGGGCTGGTGCTCTAATCACTGTACTACCTAGCCGCCCCAACTTCTTAGTTTTATTACAACTTTGAATTTATAATCTATCGATATCTTTAAGGTATCCTCTTGTCTTAAAGGAGAGGAACTGAGGGAAAATGGAGGCAAGGGAGTCATTGTGATATCTCCTAAACTTTTAGACCTTAGCTCTAGTGAGCTGAAAGTACCTTGGAAATTGGTTTAGCTTCTTCATCTCACTGTTAAAGAAATTGGAGCAGAGGTTGTTTCACTTGTCCAAAGTCATAGCTAGCTGTCAGCTTTCCTGGGACTAGGACCCAGGTCTTCTTAGTAATAGTGGTGTTTTGTTGTTTTCTTCTTTAACACCTAATAATAATGCCCAGTAACCTAAAAAAGCAATTGAAGAACACTTAACCAGAATGGCTAAATATTTCTTTGATCATTTGGTAAGATCATTTCTATCTAATTCTGTGTTATATTTTTTTTTTTTTTGCTTTTTGGAGGGCAGTTGGGGTTAAGTGACTTGCCCAAGGTCACATGGCTAGTAAGTGTTAAGTGTCTGAGGCCGGATTTGAACTCAGGTCCTCCTGACTCCAGGGCCAGTGCTCTATTCACCGCGCCACCTACCCGCCCCTTTTTGTGTTCTTCGTGACCAGCATTTTCTTACCTTGGGAGTAGTTCCAGAAGCCAAAAATGTATATGCAAGTAGAGACCCGAACTGGCTCCCGTCTTCATCTGAAGAGATCTCCTGGTGTCCGATCCTGGTCTCTTCTTGTAGGTAAGCCCAGTATACCTGACTCTGAAATGGAAATGCCTTTCTCTTCCTCTTCTGCTTATTTTCCTTTTCACTACTCACCTTCCCTCACAAACAGGAAGGAGTTACTTATTTGGAGCTGTTGCTTCCTACCTTCTGTTTGTAAACTCTTTGGGGGAATGGGTGACTAGAGAAAATCGGGGGCTTTAGTTCTAACTAAAGTTTTTTGTTTTTCTTGTTACAGGGATCTTGTCCATTGGCTTGGCAGCTGCATACTATAGTGGAGGTACAGTGGCAGTGTTGCTGCTTGTGAAGGATTTATTGTCTTTGAGATTTTTTACTTTTTACCCTCTTGATTTTTCACTGAGATTCTTCTAGCATTTTTATCTTTTATCTGTGCTGACCTTTCCTGTTTCTCTGCTTCTTCATTTCCCTAAGTTTGGATTGATAATTAGATCATTAATTCCATCAAAAAATTTTTATTGAGCACCTTCTGGACAGCCTTTCCCAGTTCCTGACTCATCTGCCTTTAGTTGTGTATCTGTCATATCAAACTCAAATGGAAATGGAGGTTGTTAATCTGTACATGAGGATCCATACAGGATGCAAATTGACTTAGTTTTAAAATGTAATATTATCTGTTTTTTATGTTTTTATTTGTTTTGCTAAGTATTTCCTATTTACATTGTAATTTGTCTCATCACACTTGGGAGTGTTGTGGGCCTGTGACCTGTATATTTGTCACTTCTGTTGTACATCATCAAGAATGTGACTAACTGCTCACTATTGTTGTATTTTGTTTTTCATCCCATCTCATTGGTGGATGTAACATACATTGTTATAGGGATGTTTAAAGATGAATTTTAATTTATCCAGGAGGGATTTAATGAATTTATGTGTTTTGATGCCTTTTTCCCCCTCTCTTTGACCTACATTAGAATTAGGATTAGAAGCCTTGGGTTCTTTTTCTGGTTGCAAACTATGTGTGATATAACTCTATGTTGGTATGCTTTGAATCTCTTCTTTCCTTGGAATTATCCAGAGATCTTTACAAGGAACCTGAGTCTCAGACTGTAAGGGCATTTCTGCTCATAAAATAATAGATTCTTAGAGATAGAAGGGAACTTAGATATCTATTCAAACCAGTTCATCCTACACAGAAAGAAATAAGGCCTAGAGAGGGGTATTGACTTGCTCAGTATTACACATTAGCAGTGCTAGGTCCAGGGTCTTGTCCCTTGATACCTTGTTTTTTGCACCCTACTATATACCCAAACATAGAACTGCACATGTATGAGACTAAATAATGATGCATTTTTCTTTTGGTTTTAAGTAACAAGTTCAGTGCTTTAGGTTCCAGGATTCTTAGAAATCCTCTAAGCTCATACAGACGTTGAAAGGAAGTTACTTAGACATGTATCATGTTATCTCCAGTATACAAAGTAGCTTGTCTGCAGGCTATGCTCTGAGTTGGTTAGGAATTGGACATTAGTCTTTATAGACTAATTTTTTATCCCTCTTTCCTCCCTCTTTCCTCCCTCCCTCCCACATTGAGTGTAATTACTACTGCTGTTAAGAAGCTACTACAGTGGTAACCACCCCATGGAGAGGGTGAGAGGAAACTTTTCTGTTTGTCTGGATTTGTTTGCTTTCAGTTGATTGTTGGCTTCTCCTTTTTGTCAATCATAGCTATTTACTCTGGGTATTTGCTTTCTAGATAATCTAGGCTGGAAATTCTTCTATGTCACAGGGTGTCTATTTGTGGCCGTGCAGAACTTAGAGGACTGGGAGGTAAGGGCTAAAGTAAACAGAGGTGGTTGATGGAAGAATTGGGTGGGAGGCTCCCAGGGTAGGAGAAAGGCCGGGGGGCTCTTTGTGGATTAAGGATTGGAAGGTCAGTATTGACTAAGGGACATCATAGAAGATTTCATGAAATAGGTGGTGTTTGAATTGGGCATT
>CM053586.1:183075261-183115021 GCA_028646515.1 Pseudochirops corinnae | reverse complement strand
GTTTGAGGGTTAGAACTTTGCCAGCCACCATGTCTTAATAATCAGCTACTAAATTGAAATCCCACTAGGTGGGTGAGGCTCACTGCCCATTTCACATGGATATCCATAGTACATTTCATCATATGTGACAGGAATTAGTTTCTAGGACTGCAGAAAATGCACTGGGTATACTAGATACCTAACACATTTACTGCATGTGGGATGAAGCACTTCCTAATCCCCTAAAGCAGCAGTTCTCAACCTGTGGGTCACGACCCCTTTGGAGGTTGCCCAAGACCATCAGAAAACACATATTTCCAGTGGTCTTAGGAACTGAGACACCGCTCCTCTATCTGTCTCCAGGTGGGTCTGCCCACATGCAGATAAGCCCACATATGAGTATTAAAGGGTCACAGCATTAGGAAGGTTGAGAACCACTGCACTAAAATGAAAAATGGGTTATGTAGATTAAAGGTTGAGTTTAGGTGGATCCATCACAAGTCTACGTAGTCACATAAAGAGCTCATTACTTGTGTGAGACTGAGAACTGTTCTATTCTGTGGCCAATGTGGCCACAGCTATTTTATATGTTTTCTAGTCATAAGGTACAATGAGAATATGAATATCAGGGTACTGCCAATTACTGAAAGGCTGAAAATGAAATGAATTAGTCTTTTACTAATTGGACAGCAACTTATATTTTTCTAGTCAATCAAGATGAGTAAGTGAAATCCAAAAAATATTTCAAAAGCTTCTTTTTAGTTATTTAACTCAAACAGCCTTTTTGCCACAGTGGCCTGTATGTACATACCCATGTCAAATGCTCTTGGTAATTGACAGTGGCAGGGTAGATGGTAAGAGAAAGTAACTGTTAGGAGTTAAATGACTAAAAAGAACTTTTTTCTTCCATAAGCTGGATAATTAGTCCCTAAGTAATCAAGGCTTGACAGTAACTTCCTTCACAGATGAATCCCTTGTTCAGATAAATGCCCTGGGCTCTGCCACTGTACATATCTTGGTGAACTTGGCCCTGACATTGACTCTGTAAATTAACTATTCATTGATTTATGTCGAAACACACAGAATTGGTGGTTTACTTCTGTCCCTGAAACTCTCATGGAACTTTTTTCCTTGTCTAGTGCTGATGCTTATTTTGGTGGCTTTTAGAATTCATTTTACTTTTACATACATACTTTTAGAAGAATGCATTTCTTGAGTAATTTTCAAATTTTCCTACAAACATGATATTTCATAAGGCATGTGGAAAAGTAACAGGAATTATATCCTGTTATATCCTGTATCCTCAGGATCCCCTGTCCCTGGGGCCCCTCCCTTCCTCTGATAAGAGAAATTTGGAGGTGGGCTTCTGGGAGATCTGCCCAGATCCTCTATCATTTAAGGAAGCCACTCAGGGCATTTTCCTCATCATTTTCCACCTATCTGCTTTCCTAGACTTCATCTCCAGAAACTCATTCTGCAAGATGAAATCAACCCAGAAATTTATACCTTCTCAGATCATTTTCCCATCTCAGCGCATATTCTTATACAAGGCTATTCCCTCCTTCCACATTGTGCTTTTTTAGTATATTCTGCCCCATTAGATTGTGAGCTCCTTGAGGGCAGGTGACAGCCTTATAACTTTCTTTGTGTCCCATGCTTAGCACAATGCCTGGTGCATAATAAATGCTTATTGATTTTGAATTATGCTTTTCAACCAGATCATGGCATTTGTTTGATTATTGTAATTATGCTTTCTTAACCTTCATTAGTTTTCTTTTTCAGTTAAGCAGGTTATGTCTTGTTGCTACTGCAACACAAAAGGATTTATACTTGATCAGGTGTGCTTTTGTATTGAAATGACCAAAAAGGTCATAAACATTTTCATATCATTTAGTGAAACCCCTAAATGGTGTGTGTAGCTTGCTGGGAGCTGCAGATCCTTTTTGCTCTCAGTCTTCCCCAAGTTGGTAACAGAACACTGAGGGTAGGGATTCAGGGTTGGCTTCTTTGTTTCTGAAGCAATTATGTGCTTTGTAGAGTTAAAACTAACAAGTCTGTGGAAGTCTCCTGGCTCTGTTGCAAGCAACTACTCAGGGATATTCTTTCTTGGTTGAGGAAAGAAGGTAGATTATATTTTAAAAAACACAACTGCTGGAGCTTTTCCAATGTTATAAAGGGTTCTTCCCTGTCTCTATTCCTACAAAATCTTTCACTCCTTTAGACAGGGTTTCCATTCAAACATTCTCAAAGTCTAGCTTAGGCACTCATATAATGGGATTACTATTTAGTTTCTTAATTTCCCTCCAACTCCCCTCCTCAGATATATTTTCCCTAAAAGCTGACCTCAAAGGATCACAGAATTTCTTTAATTTGAAGAGTCTTTA
This sequence comes from Pseudochirops corinnae, assembly GCA_028646515.1. Lineage (NCBI taxonomy): Eukaryota > Metazoa > Chordata > Mammalia > Diprotodontia > Pseudocheiridae > Pseudochirops > Pseudochirops corinnae. The sequence continues at coordinate 183,112,658 of CM053586.1, read as the reverse complement.
GCAGTCACCTAGTCCAATGTATTACCTGAACAGGAATCCTTTCTACAAGATCTCTTTAAGAGGTTTAGTTTTGTATTTGAAAATCTATGGGGCAAGCAATTCAAAATAACATAAGCAACCTGTTTCATTTTTGGACTCTCCTATCAAGAAGGTTTCCCTTATATTTAGGTGATATCTACATCTATGTAAATTCTACCTATTGCTTCTAATTTTGCTTTCTGGAACCAAAAATAAGTCTTACATGCAATAGGCTTTTAAATACTTGGCAATAGCTAACTGTCATGGCCCCTCTTAAGGCTAAATATCCCTGGTTCCATCAATTCCCTGTATAGTATACATAGTCTTCAGTCTCCTCAACATTCTTGGTTAACCCCTACCTATAAAGGCACTACAGCTTGCTGAAGCCTTATTTAAAATGGTGTACAGAACTGAACATAACATTCCCAGTGTGATCACCTTAGTGCCCCTATAAAGATCCTGTTCTAACTCCCCACTATCTTTTAAAGCAGGTAACTAAAGATTGGCAACTTCTGTGGTGTCATACCAAAACCTATAGCAAAACGGGAATGGATAGTAGTTTTTCAAAGATGATAGTTAGGAGGTGTTGGCAAGTCATCACTAATTTTCCCCTTTCCAAAAAAGACCCCAACCCAAACAAAACACTTTTGGGTGAGGAGAGAATCCAACAGTGGTCTCCCAAGCAACATGGATAGAATGAGAGGAAAAATCCTTTTGAATTCATCTCCCCATCCCTCCCAAGCACCTAGACAGATTTTCTGAGCTCATCTAGTCTAGAGGTATTTAACGTGCAGCCTGCTAGCCACAAGGTCCAACAAAGCTAAACTTGAATGCAGCTGAACCAGATTAAACTGTAATTGGTAATGTTTAACAAAATAAAAATACTGTACTCCAATTACTTCGTGATTTTTGAAGTCAATATAAGCCTACTGGGAACTAGTTCTATTTTAGTTTGGTACTATAAATCTAGTCCAACCAATAGCTGAACAGGAATTTCCTCTTTAACATCCCTGACAAGTGGTGCTTATCTGGTTGCCCTGTACTGGAAGACTTTTGGTAATGGAAAACCCCACTGGAGGGAGCCCATTCTGCTTCTGGAAAGTTCTAGTTGCTGGGAGGCCTTTCCTTTAAATCTAACTAAAATTTGCCTCTGAACTTTTTATGCATTCATTTTTTCTAGTTTTGTCTTATTGCCCCAATGTCTTCTTGAGGTTCAGTCTTCTCACTATCCTGATCATTCTTCTCTAGTAGTATTCTTACACTTTAGTAGGTAGATTCTAGGAGGAAATTGGAGTGGTAAGGGCCTCCAAAATAAATCTTATACAATTTCCAATTTTTCCCAGGGTCTGAGAGTCAGTCAAAAATCTTAACTCTAAATTTTAGACTCCTTTTATATAGGATAACGTCTAAAATGGAGGACAAGGTCTTAAAAATTCTTTATATTCCATCAATGGAGAGCTGTAGTATGGAAACAGTGGTTTCTACGTAGAGTAGTAACTTGACTATAAAACTACCACCAAAGCCACAAGTATTTACCTTCTATATGGGGCTTCAGTACAAATACTGAGTTCCAGAGTTTAGTCTAGGACCAAGAACAGGCTGGATGAGAAGGGGATGCTTTGGCTCATGGGACTGGTCATTTCAGCATGACAGACAGGATTTGTTCCTGTCTTTAATCCGGTTGTGGTTTTAATAAGCTGCCTCACTGTAAATAATCCTAAATATCAAGGGGGGACAAGACAGAAGTGAAAACAAGTCTTAAGAGTAATTTCTAGCAATAAGAGTGCTTACTCTGTTACTTTAAGAGCAGTGGATGGAATGATAGTTTTTCTTTTTAAGTGGGAAATTGTGATCGGTAATAACTATAACCTATACATTTTCTTTAACTTCTTCAAATTCCATCTATTGATTATAGTTTTTATTGTGCTATTGTCAGTAAAGAAAGTATTTAAATTTTCTACATTTGTTCTTGTAAAGGTGCCATGTAATAGAGAAATATTTCTTTCTGTTGCTATCTGTCAATTACCAGATATCTATCATACTCATTTTTAAAATTTCTTTTAGGGTCTTATTTATCTTTTTGCTAGATTTGCCTAGGGTGGAAAGGGACACATTAAGGTCCCCAACTATTATAGTTATCTATTTTACTCTATAGTTATTATTTTTTCTTTCAAGTATTTGAATGCTATGTTATTTTTGTGCATTTATTTCAGCATTAACATTATTTATATTGCCTTCAAGCATAATGTAGTTTCCCTGGTTATCTTTTTTGCTTTTTTACTTTTGCTATCTTTTTACTGCTCCCTTGTGGAATATTATGATTGCTACTTCTAATTTTTTAGATTCACTTGTGGCATAATAAATTCTGCTTCATCCTTTCATGGTAATAGCTTTTAACACAAGATCCAGTGTCACACTTTTACACCTCAGTGTCTCTTTTCAGATTCTGTCCTAGCCAGATTTTTCAGTCATACCCAACAGGAGCCCTCCCAACCCTGCCCCCCTCCCCTCAGTAGTTCTTTCATGTAGTAAATGAGTTGTCTTGGCCATCTGTAAGAATCCTCACTGGATTAGTAATGGGTAAGCCTTCTACGTAAGATGGGTCACTTCCATGGCAGAACTGTTAAGACTGAGCTGCTATTGCTGCATCCAGATCTTGCAACAGCTGCTGTAGCTTCTGGATGGTGGGATGGGTATTTTCTTCCAGCCACTCCTCTACTGCATCTGGGTAGAAAATTCTTTCAAGTGCTGCCTGCAGCTCTTGGATGACAGCATTCCACCTGGTTAGGAGACTGAAGGGAAATGGAAAAGGGTGACTATGAACCTGAAATGTGAGTCCTCACTAAAAAAATAAAATACTATGGGAAGACAGCGTTTTAAAGGGGAGTCAAAAAATAAAGTGAGAAGCACTTGGAACTGTTAGTGTCTAGTACTAGTGAAGTAAAAATAAATGAATTCATCTAAAGAGTCTTATCTAAAGGTCTCAGAATTTAAATTTTGGCTCAAAGCCAATTTTAGCACAGGGATTCAAAGACTACTTATTTCAGGAAAATTGACAGACCAGCTGCACTGAGTCTGGCAAGGGAGCTGGCACCACTACCTTATGGCATCTGGCTGGATGTGCTGGATCATAACTGGGTGAATCATCTTCCTCTTGCGGTGGTAAGGGCTGAACCAACCTGTTACATACCTGTAAATAAATGCATTGGGGTTTTACTCAGGAGTCATGTGTATTATCCACTGGCTTATCCCGGGACATTGACTTTATAAGGCCTCTGACAAGACTGATCAAGCTAGCAGAGGCTGATTTGTGCATCTATGTTTTATTCCCCAAATAGACTGGCAATAGTGAAGGAAGGAAGGAAGCAGAATTCATTTCTTTGAAATTGTTCTACACTCAATTTTTGCTTGTTAATAACAAACCTGTTCCTTTCTAACAGTTCATCCACAGAGCGCCTTAGGTGAAAGCTGATCTGAGTGATGAGGGTGAAGACATCACTGCCAGGGAAAGTCCCAGAGCCTTCACTAGTCAGAGAGAAAGTCTTCATCAATTTCAGAACTATCAAGAGTTCAGGGCTATGAGATAATAAAGTAATAATGAGATTAGTAGGAATTGGTGGTTTTACCTCATAAAACTGTTGATTTCCAAATTTGACATCCCTAGGTATTTCTCCACTATATTTTTAACATTGTCAGTATAACCTCCTGAAAGAGAAGCATTTTCTTAATAAAGGGAAGAGAAAGAGAAACGTGAGGGAGAAGCTCATACAAGAGTATGCAGAGAAAGCTCCTATTTTAGGAGAACTTATTCCTATTTATTGACTTGCTTGGGAAAGCTGTGAACCCCTTGCTCTGGACTGGGGACATAAAAGAAAGCTTTGGAGAATTTATCAGGGGCAACTCTCCAGTCAGGTAATTCCTCTTTCCAAGCTTGTGTTTGTTCCCCTTTAAGAAAACTATCTTGATACTTCAGGCTCCTTTCCTTCCCAAGGGTTATTTCCTACAATTGGAATTTGTTTTAATTTCTTGGACTATAGGTCCCAAAGGTCTGACCTTAAGCTCATTGACATACTGACAAGATTTAGTCTAGTGACATGCATCGGCCATGTTGATGAAATTCAATCACCATAAGTCTTTGTGAAATTGTTTACCCTCCCTCTGAAAGGCAGCACAGTTGCTTAGCACTTCTGAAACTGTCTCACAATCTCACCCCCAAACTCAAGCAGACTTTACAATTTACAGTAACTCCCTTCATGAAGAATTCAGGGTAGTGGGTTGGTTATGTATTTCTTATGTGAAAAGGGGAGGTCAAGGTGTGCGTGGCAAGCACTCCAACATGGCAGAGTGACCACACACACAGTTGATCCCTAGTATTCCTGGGAGGAAAAAATACCAAAAAGAAAAATGGATTCTTGGAAAAATCTAGGGGCTTGTACTTCAGGAAAAAGAGGAAAGTAATAAACTGTACCATGTTTGAGTGCCTGCAGACATACTGCTAGGGATGGGATTCCCACAGGAAGCAGCTCACAGAGAACAGAGAAGTGGTCATACCTGGAATCCACAAAAGGAAGAAACATTTATTTCTCATACTGAGGGAACTATGTGATGAATCTTACCTTTTCCCTCTTTGCTCAGGACATTAGCCTCACTCTATACTTAACTAAGTACCCAGCCTGGGGTCTGTGGTCAGCCACCTTATTAACATCTTAGACTTTTTTGTTGTCTTGATTTTTTTGCCCTGCCTACCATTATAGTCCCTAGTCTGGGGTCACCCTCCCTCCCATCTTTTCTGATCCTCTTCTGTGGTTTCAGATTGTTGTTGTAGAAAATTACACAAGTGTGCTCACTGGGCCCACTGCACATTCAGGTCTCCCTCAGCTGTTTTTTTTAAACTTGGTAATCTTTTTATTTCTAACTAGTAGATAAATTCACTTCTTATTTTACTGAGACAATTAAATGCAGAACTCCTACTACCTTACTTTTTCTTAAAATATTTATTATCTACTAGTCCCTTCCTTTCCTCCTCTCAGAAAAGTGTGATCTTCGTTTCCAAATTTAACTATTCCATCTATGGCCTTGAACATCTCCTTTTTCCTTCTTAGAAAAGTTGCTCTGTGTGGTCTCTTTACATTCTGCCTCTCCATTAGCTGCCTGCCTGCTAACCAATATCTTCAGATTTCTTCTGTCTTGGAGAAAAAACAACAAAAAACATGATGACATTGAGATGCTACCACCCTGTGATGTTCCTTTCCCAACTAAAGTTCTGGAAGGACTGATCTTTGCTCACTGATTCATTTTCTCAGTCTTCTTCAATCCCCTGAAATCTGGCTTCTGTGGCTTCTCTCTACTCAAACTGCTCTTGGTTCTCTGGCTTTCTCCTTAACCTGTTTTTGGCATGACACTTCTCACTAATCTCTCCCTTTTGAAACTGATTTTTAAGACAATTCACTCTCCTGATTCTTTTCTTTCTGTTCTATTTTTAGTTTCCCTTCTCTTCTTGCATAGGGCAGCTAGAAAGCATGGTGGATGGAATGCTGAGCCTGGAATCAGGAAGACCTGAGTTCAAATCCTGCTTTCTCAACACTAGCTGTGTGACCCTGGGTGAGTCATTTAACTGTCTGCCTCAGTTTCCTCATCTATAAAATAAGCTGGAGAACAAAATGGCAAACCACTCTTTGCCAAGAAAACCTCAAATGGGGTCACAGAGTTGGACACGACTGAACTAAAATCTCTTCCCTAAGTTCATATGTGCAAGCTCAAAGTTCATCTGCTCCTTTGCCCTCTATATTTTGTCCTTTAGAGATCTTATCCCCTCCCACTGCTTTAGCTAACAGCTCTATAAGGATTTACATCTCTAGTACTGATCTCTAGTCTGAGTTCCAGCCCAATCAACATATTCAAAGATCTGCTGTTTGCACTGGGAAGAGTGATGAGCATAGTCTTACATCTAGCATAGTAAAATATCACCTAAAACTCAGTTTATCTCCTCACTAAAATCAGTTCCAGTTTCCAAATTTCTCTATTTCTACATGTGATATCATGATTCTCTAAGTTACTCCTTCTGTCATCTCCAATCTCACTTGTTTTCAATCTCTCCCTGTCTACTGGCTGCTTAATGCCTACAAACATACCCATACCCTCTACCTTCTCAAAAAACCCTCATTTGGTCCTTTCATCCTCACTAAATATTGGTTCTATATATCCTGGTGCCTCTACTTCTCATTCACTTCTTAACCCCTCATAATCCAACTTCTGACCTCATCATTGCACCCAAACTATTCTTTCCACATTTACCAATGATCTGTTAATTGCTGATCACCCTCTTCTCCTTGATACTCTAAGTTTTCAGAACATTACTCTCTCCTGGTTTTTCTCTTAGCTGTCTGATTACTCTTCAGCCTCCTTTGCTGGATCTTCATCCAGGATATACTCACTGACACTGGGTGTCCCAAAGGGCTCTGTCCTGGGCCCTCTTCTTTCTCTATACTATATATCACTCTGTGATCCTGTTGGCTCCCTTGGTTTTAATTACCATCTCTGTGCTGATGATTCCCATATCTATGTATCCAGCCTTGACATCTCTGCTGACCTCATCTTGTATTGCTAATTACCTGTTAGACATCTCAAACTGAACGTCCTGTAGATATCCTAGGTTCAACATGTCAAAAAATGAACTCATGATGTTTTCCCCCAAACCTTCTCCACTTACAATCTTCCCAATTACTACTGAGGCCACCAGTATCTTCCCAATCCCTTAGGGTAGCGACTTAGGTGTCACTAAACTCCTCTATCTCTTACCCACCATATATAACCTGTTTCCAAGACCTTTTCACCTTTGCAACATCTCCCTTCTTCAAGGGGTAACTGTTGAAACAGTAGAAGAGTGCCAAGCCAGAGGTCAGAAAAACCTAAGGTCAAATCCAGCCTCTGATACTTATGTGACTCTGGGCAAATCATTCAACCTCTGTCTGCCTCAGTTTTCTTAACTATAAAGTGGGGATAATAATAGTGCCTATCTCAAAGGTGCTATTGATGATAAAATGAGATAATATTTGTAAAAAATGCTTAGCACAATGCCTTCCACATTCTCTTCCCCTTCCCTTTCTTCCTCTGATAATGCCATCAAGCCTGGACTATTGCAACAGAGTGATGGTTGGTTTGCCTGCTACAAGTCTCTCCTTACTCCAGTCTATTGTCCCTTTATCTTTTTCTTTAAATGCAGTTTCAACTATGCCACTCCTCTACTGAATAAATTGCTGTGGCTTCCTATCACTTTTAGGATTAAATGTAAAATCCTATTTGGTGTTCAAAAGTCCTTAACCCAACTCCTTCCCAATCCTTCCCTCACCCCCCCTTACATGTCAGATGCAGTCATGTGGACAGAGAACTGGAGTTGAAGTCTGGTAGAGTGATGACCTCAGACACTAGCTATATGAACTTGGGCAAATCATTTAACGTTTGCCTAAAATTTCTTCAACTATAAAAATGGGGATAATAATAATACCTACCTCACAGGGTTGTGGTGATGACCAAATGAGATATTTATAAAGTGCCTAGCACAGTGTGTGGCACACAGACAATATAGAAATGATAATTCCTTTCCTTCTCTCCTCCCCCCTCTCTCCAATTCCCAAAATGTACTTTAGATCCAGTGACACTGGTTTCCTTGCCTTTCTTTGGCTTTGGATGTTTCACTCCAAGCCTGGAATGCTCTCCCTCCTCATCTCTTGATTTCTTTCAGTTCCCAGCAAAATCCTGCCTTCTACAGGTAGCCTTTCCCAGTCCTTAACAGCAGTGCTTTCCCTGTGGGTCACTTCGCATTTCTCATGTATGTCACTTCTTTGTACGGAGTTGCTTGCACAGTTATTTGCATATTGTTTTCCCCATCAGAGTGTTCGCTCCTTAAGAGCAGGGGCTGTATTTTGCCTTTCTTTGTATCCTGAGTGTTTAGCACACAGCGCCTGGCATGTTGGTGCTTAATAAATGCTCACTGACTTTGACTCCTTCATCTTTCACATGGTCATCAATTTTTTCCATTCCCACATGCAATTACTGTAGTTCAGGTCCTTAATGGATATTGGGCTACTGCTGTTGTCTCTGAATCAGTCTCTCTATCTCTATTCTCTTTCCCTTATGATCTATCCTGAACATCATTATAAGATTAATCTTCCTAAATTGCTACTCTTTGTTATGTTATAAAGCCTTCAATTGCTCCCCATTGCCTACAGAATTGAGGTCCAAACTCTTCAGTACTGCATTCAATCTGGTCCCAACCTACCTTTCCAACCTTAATTTCCATTACATGAAAATGTTCACTCTGGCAACTTATCTCAACCTTGACCCCTGAGTGTACTTGTATTCATACTGTTCTCCTACATCATGTCCCCTGACTTCTATCCTACGTATACTTCACTTCAAAACTATCCTTTCAAGGAGTCTTCCCTTCTCTGTTTTCTTTCTTCCTTTACTGAACTCCTATAATATCTACTGTCTGAACCACTCATGTACCACTTGATGTTAAACTGCTTTATTATTTGTCTTTATGTAAAATAATTATATTTAACATTTATGTAGGACATTAAAAGTTTGCAAAGTGCTTTACATCCTCACAACCCTGAGATACAGATACTATTCTTATCCTCATTTTACAGATGAGGAAACTGAGGCAGAGGCAGGTTAAGTGGCTAGCCCAGGCCCACAAAGCTAGCAAGTGTCTGAAGTCAAATTTGAACCCAAGTTTTTCTGACTCCAAGTCAGAATTGGCTGCCACATGTCCTTCCTTACTCTCTGATAAGTATCGTTGGGAAAGAGGCTGTCTTGTTCCTCTGAATGCTCCACTCAGCAGGTCTTTTTTGATTATTAAGTAACCAGTTGGATGCCAGGTTTTCTCATGTTAGATGCTAGTTTCTTTTGAACTGTAGAGAAAAAGGATGCTTCATAGAGTCATCAGGACATAGAGTTGGAAGCAGAGCTTTAACTAAGGTAAGATGACTAGAGTTTTACTACAGAGTATGGCAATTCAGATGATGAAGACAGCACTTCAGAGGAAGAAACATCACAGCTTAGCAGCTATTTTGCAGGGCTGAAAATACAAAGTTACATTCACAGCTTGCTTCCTGACTTTAAAGTATATATGGTGCCTTTCCCCCTGCCTCAGTCCTATCTAGTTTTCTTCTCTGGCTGTGGTCTCCCAAATAGTGACTTCAGAATGCCTTGGGATCTTTGCCCATAACAGCTAAGATCTTTTAAAGCCTTAGGTATCAAGATTTGAATTCTTTTCCTAAATTTCAGAATTGCTAGTTACTGCTCTAAATGGAAGTGATTTTATAAATTATTTGGTTCAACTTTATCTAGAGCAGTGGTTCTCAACCTGTGGGTCGCGACCCCTTTGGGAGTCAAACAACCCTTTCACAGGAGTTACAGGGGTTGCCTAAGGCCATCGGAAAACACATTTCCCATGGTCTCAGGAACCGAGACACCCCTCATCTATCCGTCTCCAGTTGGGTCCGCCCACATGCAGATAACACCCACATATGAGTAATAGGAAGGTTGAAAACCATTGATCTAGAGATAAAGAAACTGAGATCCAGAGAAGTCATGTGCCTGAGGTCACTGGGACTTCTGCCTTTTCATATAGCTTTTTACTGCATAGTTGGTTATTTTGTTGTTCTCATATGATTAAAATGAAAACTGTTACATGTGATTACTCTAGAACCTCAGTAACAGTTTTCTGTTTGCCTCTAGCATTTTTCCCCAGGATGTAGACTTTTTACAGAGGATGTTTTTCCTTTAACAAAGCTATGCAAATTAAATTAGCATATGACTTCATAGTTTAAAGAAATTTGCCACCTAAATTTATTTAGAATTGAACATGTGACCCAAACCACTTTTCTGTTTCATGCAGTTCCATATTACTATTAGGGAATTAGTAACAGATTGATGGAGTTAAAGATTTATAGTAATTAATAAATTTCCAAAAGGCATAAATTTGGCTGCTTTGTTTGGTTAAAGCTTACTTTTCATTAGCATTTCAAGAGATAAGAAATCGCTTAGATAAAAAGATAACTCCTAGATAAGAAGCTCCTCCTACCCCCAAAAGTTACACTTTTTCTGAAATTTAGGGATGCCTAGAGCACTGAAAGGTTATTCATCTTGCCTAGGGTCACAAGGACAATTTGGGTCTGAGGCGGGGTTTGCACTTCCTTTTCCCCCATTATACACAGCAGCAACTTTACCATTTGAAATAGCAGGTAAAACAGGACAATTTTAGGCTTTCCAGAAAAGCAATGTGGTCTGCACCCCTCTTCAAAACTTGTTTTGCGTAGATTATTACTCTTATACATTCTTAAGACTGATTTATTTTTAGGGACTAGAAATGTCTTTTTATTTCTTCAACTTAATCTTTGCTCGACTAGGACTAAAAGGGAGTCTTGGAGAAAGGAATGAATTAAGGTCCTTTATGAGAAGGGTTACTTTTCATTCACAATCAAAGCGAACAGTGCCATCTGGTGTAGTTGAGGCAGTAGTAGCTTGATCATCAGGTTGCCATAGAAAATAGTATCTGGATGATGTTGAGTTTGAAAGAATGAAATTTAAAAAAAAAAAAACCCACCCCCAAACCAAAAACCAAAACAAAAAACCCTAGGAAAATGGGGCTTTTCTTATTGTTCTGATATGAATTTTTCAAGAAACCTCAGAAGTTTCAAACATTGCTTTGCCAGAATACTACTTCTAAGATGTGATTTTCTTGCCTTGACTAGTCTTAGAGTACATGGTTTTTATTTATAGCTTCACATTGTGAATTGCTAAAGGTTAGGTTCACCTTTCCTTGCTCATAGTTCCCAGACATAAAATCTTAGAGCTGAAGTGGCCCACAAGTCACTGATGCCAACTTATAGCTCCTTCAAAAAGATGTCTGTGGATACTAGTAAGATAACATTTAGTTATTGCTTTGAGCTTGCTATGAAGAAAAACATCTATCTACAACAGACTTGGGATTGCACTACTGGTCACATAAACCACTTCATCTGGAGATACACTTAGGGGTATGTTTGTGTCCATGGGAAATATGGCTAACATTTAAAGAAACAATCAATTCAATGCAACAAATATTTATGGAGAGCCTCCTATGTGTCCAATACTGTGCATATTGCTATGAGAGATATGAGAATACATGGTTTCTACTTTCAAGGAACTTAAGCTCTCATGGCCGGGGCAGGGTGGGGGAATGGGGGTGGGAGTGGGGTGGGGTGGGAAGAAAGGAACTAGGAGAATGTAGGACACACTCAGTGGTGTGCTGGAGCCAGCTCCAGAAGAGTCCACTGTTAATTTTCAGTGATTATTTAAGCCTAGGAAATAGATAAATAATACAAATTAGGGAGATAAATAATACAAATTAGGGCACCATTTATTGTTTTGTTGATTATCTAGCCAGCAGTTCTAAACCTGTGGGTTATGTTCAATTTGTAACAATGAAAATACATCTCGCATATCATATTTACATTATGATTCATAACAGTAGCAAAATTACAGTTATGAAGTAGCAACAAAAATAATTTTATGGCTGGGGGTCACCAAAACATGAGGAACTGTATTAAAGGGTAGGGGCATTAGGAAGGTTGAGAACCACTGATCTAGACTTAAGGAAGTGATGGAGAAAGTATGTTTTAAGTTCATTTTCTGTACTTTTTCTTTTTTTACTAGCATACTACAAGATACATTTTAGGGTTCTTAAAATTGTTGAGGGACTACAGACCACTTCAGTGGGGCAAGCAGCCACCATCCATTGACCCTAGCTATTTTTCTTTGCCAGTGGAAGGAAGAAAAAAAACAACTTTAAGTTTATGAAAAGGCCAGTGTTATTCCATTTTTATGTCCTCAAAAGCAATGGCTGTTTTAAAAAATTAGACATTGTATATTATTTTTATTTATTTATAAATAAACACAAGTAATAGGAAGTGTGATGTGGAACCTTGGAGCAGAGGTACCTAGGTACCAGTTCCTTATATGCCACCAACCAGCTCTGTGAATGTAGAATGAGGCAGAATAATTATTTTCATTTGTCTACCTGATAGATGTGAAGTCTAAGAATCAAGAGCTAGTAAAAAGCTTCAGGTTCAATAACAGGGTGTAATTCACTGAAAAGGAGTAATGTTATTTTATCTATTTGAATAAACAGAAAGATCCTCCCTGAAAAAGACCGGTCATCCCAAACCTTGGTTCTATTACCTGGCTAAAAGCAAGGCAAAGACAGATTACTCTGGAGTAAGGAATGCTTTGGTTTAAACTGTGTCTCTGGTACATCCTGGCAGAGTGATGGCAAATCTCTCAGATTATAATTTACTGATAAATTGTCAGTCTGTATTGGTAGAAGGAATTTTCATACCAAAAGCTGCCTGCGCTGATGAAACCATAGGTTGTGATTAAAGAAAAAAAAGATATGAGCTTTGGTAGAAGACCCTAGTCTATTTAGCAACAAATGCTAAATGCAAAGGAACCCAGAAATCCATATTCTTTATAAGCCTTAGCCTTTCAGCATCCATAAGACAGCTTCTCTCAGGGAGATGAGTTAGACAGAATCTAGACAGCTACCAATGATAAAGAAGAAGGCAGTTTTTTTTCTAGGGCAGTCATGATCTAGTTACTTGAGACACCTTTACTCCCTCCATAACTAGAGAGCATCTTTACGGTATGTGATGTTTGCATATCAGGCAATTCAGCTAGAGTCACTTTGCAGTTCCTTTACCTTTGCCAACCAGTTAGAACGATTCCTTGCAGCATCTCAGCAGGTCCACTGTCTGCCACTTTCAACCACTGGATGTTATTTTTGAGGTGATGGCCAATAATGGTCAAAGACTGATTCACCCCTGTGGCACCTTTAAAAGCACTGGCTGCCCACAATTTAGGGAAACCACATTTCCTGTACTTATCCATGAGGAGAACTAGAAACAAAAAGAACAAAGGGATTCAATTTCCTATCTCCCATGGAGAGTCAGTAGTGGATGGAATCTATGCCGGTGAATACCAGTTTTCTCTGATCTACATGTAGAAATAAAATATCTAGCACTATTCTCTTTTAGCAGTGTGCTACAATCAACTAAATTAATTAGGTACTCAAAATCCCCACAGCAACATACCCAAGAAATGGTCATCCAATCTTTGCTTCAGAATTCTCGAATGAGATTCATTGCCCATGGCAGACTATTCTATTTCTGAATAGCACTAATTGTTAGGAAGATTTTCCTTACATCAAACCTAAATTTGCAATTTCCATCCACTGTTAATTCTGCCCAAAAGTACAGAATTAAGGTTGTATAATTAATAAAGAGAGTTCTACCTCACTAAAGAGATCAAACATCAGGAAGGAGAAATTGGTTTGCTCATATATGAGAGGGATAATTTAACATTTTTTCATTCTGATTTATATACAAATTCAATACCACCACAAAATAAGCTCTTCAAAGGGATAAATTGAAAAGAACATCTAGATGTGAGTTACTCAGCCAAACACTACTGACCCTTTCCATGTACATCCATATCTTCAATGTAGTCCCAGATCATTGGCTCCACCAGCTGTGCTATTCCAGATTCTAGAAAAACAAGAATGTTACAATGACAAATGAGAAAGGATTTATGGTCTGAGCTATATCCGTAATAGATGTTTTAATAATATATGGAAGGTAGGATCAAGAATTTAAAATGGTAGAAGCCTCAGAGAATATAAGCTCTTAATTTTTTTATTTCTATCTTGTCTTTATTTCTTATGATGCATAAACCAGGTTCCTTCAGCAAATTAAACTCATCAATTTAAATGAATCAAATCAACACTCATTTAAAAACTGCTATATGTCAGGTACTGGCTAGACTATTGGGTACAAAATACAAAAGAGGGACAGTTTCTGTCCTCAAATTCACTATATTCTTCTACCTAGAGAGAATGCAGTATGTTCATACAAAATATATTAAAAAGGTAATTTGGGGGAGAGTCACTAACAGGAGAATCACAAAATACTTTTTAAAGGTGGGTGTACTTGAGCTGAGCCTGGAAGGGAAGTAGGCAGCGGTGAGAAAGGAGAAAATTCTAGGAATTAGGGATAGTTTATGCAAAACTACAGAGGGCAGTAGATTGAATATATATGTATGGGGAACAGCAAGATGGAAGTCTGGCTGAACCACAGAGTATACAAGGGGAAGTAATAGATTATTAGCTTGCAAAGACAGGCTGGAACCAGATTATGAAGGTATTGTGAATACCAAAGGAATTTGTATTTTATTCTGGAGGCAACAGGATACTAACAGCTTCTTAAGGAAGAGGAACTAAGTGGTTAGAACCTGGAATTTAGGAATATCAATTTTGCAGCTTTGTGAAAAATGGATTGTAAATGGGAAAGGCTGGATGCAGGGAGATCAATTAGGAGGCTAACTCAGTAGTCAAAGTAAGAGGTGATGAGACCTGAAATGGGATGGTAGTCCTGGATGGAAAGTCGGGGACAAATGAAAGAGATTTAGCACCTGACTGGATATGCTGGGTGAATGAGTGAAAAGCTGAGGATGATCCCTAGATTGTAAAGCTGCATGACTGGAAGAATGGTGATACCCCACACAGAAATAAGGAAGTAAGGAGGAGGGATGGATTTAGGGAGAAATATAATGAGTTCTGTTCTGGCTATGTTGAGTTTGAGATGCCTATGGGATATCCATGTATAGATGAAATGGCAGAACTCAGGAAAGAGTTAAGGGTTTGTTATGTAGATATCGGAGTCATTCACATAATAGCTGAGTCCATAGGAGCTGATGAGATTACTGAGTAGAGAAAAGAGGACCCAGGACAGAACCCTGGAGTACATCCCAGTATAATGGGCAGGACTGAAGACTGGTCAAATAAGTGGTTGTTGTTATGTTTGTCTTTCGTTTTCAAAGAGGGCAATGGCATCTGGGAAATGATGACATGACTTGCTGTTGACTTTGATTTGAGTAAGGGAGGGCTGTGCAAGGTCATCAGCCTCATTTTCTCCTTCAGAGCCTTTTGGATCCACTGACCAGATATTCATCAGGATGACTGGAGATGACCCAGGATGCAATGGGAGAACCTGGCTCTTTTAGGCTAAGGCCTTTTCACATACTCACTGAGAGTGAGGTAACATCTGTAGACATATGATAAAATGCTCCAAATTATTATTGATCAGAGAAATGCAAATTAAAACAACTCTGAGGAACCACCTCACGTCTGTCAGAAATGACAAATGCTGGAGAAGACAAGGGAAAAATAGGTGCACTAATGACTTTCTGGTAGAATAGTGAACTGATCCAACCATTCTGGAAAACAATTTGGAACCAAAGGGCTATAAAACTATGCATATTCTTTGACCCAGCAATACAACAAGTTGTAGCATATGATTCTGATAGAGTACTATTGTGATATAAGGAATGACAAGGTGGATAGTTTCAGAAAAAACCTGACAAGACCTATATAAACTGATACAAAGTGAAGTGAGAAGAACTGAGAGATCATTGTGGACAATAACAGCAATCCTGTAATGATGAAAGACTCAACTATCAAAGACTTGGCTATTGTGATCAACAGAATGATCCAGGACAATTCCAAAGGACTCATGATGAAAAAAATGCTTTACACCTCCAGAGACAGAACTGATGAACTGAGTGCAAACTGAAGTATAATATTCTCACTTTATTTATTTTCCATATTTCCATATTACCCATATTGCAAAAAAAAAAAGGCAATAAAAAAATAAAATAAAAGTCAAACAGGTAGGACAACTATGTCAGAGCAATGCCAAAAAACTCAGGGCAGATATAATATCCAAAAGATGGGGAGGATCAGCACTGTCAAGTACTACAGAGAGACCAAGGAGAATGAGAACTGAGACAATGCCACTAGATTTAACAAAAGAGATCACTGATAACCTGGAAGAAAGCAATTTCATTTACATGATGGATATGGAAGTCAGATGCACAAGGGCTGAGAAGTTAGGGTTAACGTAGCTTTTTCTAGGACCTGGGCTGTGAAAGTGAAGAAAGATACCTAAAGATACTCTGAGGAGATGGCAGGGTCATATGAAGACTTTTTTTAAATGGAGGGGAAAGTTCTCGACAGATATGTAGATACTGTAGATAGGGACAGGTTGAAAATTAGGGAGCAAGATGGATTGTCATGGGAGCAAGCTGCCAGAGGAAGTCAGGATCCCTCAGGGCACTGGGTTACGAGCACAGAGGAGCTGGGTTTGGCAAGGTCATTTTATTCTCCAAAACTGGAGTAAAGAAGGAGAGAATGAGGATGATTTTGAAGTAATCTGAAGTATGGAATTTAACAGATGGGGAGCACGAGACAGATGACCTCAGTTTTTTCAGTAAATTATGAGATAACACTTGGAAGCATGACAGCATATCTCAGGTGTTACTTCCTACACAAAACCTCTCCTGATTCCCCAAGTTTTTAGTGTCTCTACCACTCCCCTAAATTACTTTGTATTACTCTTTAGGCACATAATTTGATTTACCTGGTATATGTTGTTTCTCCCAATAACACGTAAGCTCCTTGAGGGTAAGACTTATAAAAATTTTTTTTAAGGGCAACTTTTGTTTTTGTCTTTGTAGATACTGTGACTGTTTATCACAGTGTCTGGTAAATGGCACAGGTGCTTAATACATGGTTGTAGGACTGGAAAAAATTATGATGTACTCAGCTGAGGGAGAGGTTGTAGAAGCTGACTGATATGGGTATCTTGGGAAAAGAGATGTTTGAAAGAGAAGAAACAGCTTGCAGTAGAGAAGCTAGAGTTGATTACTGAATTACCAACCTCCTAGTGGACCTAGTTGAAATAGTTTACTTCCTCTAGGAACTTTCTGCATCAGGCAAGTGAGAACAGAGAAGGAAATATAGTGGAATTGATCTAGAATTGGAGTTTAGAAAGGGATAGGTTGATATGGGACAACTGGAGCAAAGGACTCAAATAGTAAAGAGGTGTCTAAAGTTGAACTGGTTAAGTAAAGGTTCAAGATTTTGAAGGGAGGAAAGGCTAAGGTAGGGACAATGGCGTTGGAAAGTAAGGAAAGGTGGAGAGACTGGGAGTTGCAACTCTAATCAGGCTTCTGAGTGCCCTTTTGAAATATTCAGAATGATAATTTAAGTACAATGAAAATGGAGAGAAGGAAAAGATCACGTTCTTGGAAATCTTTCTTTATAAAGGATTGTTCTGGTTTCCCAATAATGTGTCACAAGAGGGAATCATTGTAGCAATTAGGTTTGCAATCTTGTACCTATGATTACTTGCAATAATATAATCTCTAGTCTTTGCTAACAGTCAGTGTGATAAATTCTTTACATGCTCAAACCCTGAAGTTTCAGCTCTTAACTGTCTTTAACCAATCGAATGGCAATGAAAGGGAAATGCTTTTTTCTTCTTTGGCTACATGCATGTGATTCCTTTTTCCAAATATTTGGCAATGTCATGAGAAGTTAATGTGCTGTAGTGGAAAGAAGGCTGAATTTGGAATCAGAAGAGTTGGTTCGAATCTTTGTTTTATTAAGTACCTATTATGTGCCAGGTACTGTGGTAGGCACTGGGATACAAAGTTGCTAGGACATCAATATTTATTAAGCAGTTTGAACTTAACTACTTAATAAATAAATGGAACTGTTATCATTATTATTTGCCTACAGGGCACCATAAAAAATTACTGCAAATGGAGAAAGTTTGGCATCTTTTGCCCTACAGTATCAGTCTTTACTGAGTATTTTGTAGTGCTGAGGTCTTCTGAGTCCTTTTTCAGATGGGTTCACTCTGGAATTGGAAACATTACTTCTCCAGTTTCCAGTGCTACCAAGGGCAGAAACCTCTAGTGGTTTCTGGGTTAATATTTCTCACTTCTAAAATCCTGCAAAAGCATTTTTTAAAAAGTCCCTTTTGATGGATAATTTCAAATTTTGTTTTTTTATGCATAAGAAAATACTGCCCTAGATAAGATATTTTGGTACAAATAAATAACCAAGAGATTTTATTATTCACAAATTACATCTGTGATCTAAGAATAAATAAAACCTGCCTTAACTTCTTTTTGGTTTTCTTGTCTAGTTCTGATTTCATTATGTGGGGAAATCCTAATGTGGAAAGTACCCTCCAAGATGTGGTTTGATAGTCCATTTGTATCTTATAGTTTTAGTTATCTGCCTGGATGCATGGAGAGGTTGATATCTTTCCATGATCACACAGGTATTCGTATGTGCCAAAGGCAGGACTTGAATTCAGGTCTTCCTGGCTCCAAGGTCAGACCCCAATCTACTATACTACTTTATATACTTTGAAAACCTCTAAAAAGAAACTAACTCAGTGTTGATTATCTGAAAAATTAATAAAATATTGTGCCATAAGAGTGAAAATGAATATCTGTACTCTGAAATTGTGCAATACCTGTGAGACATTCTTCACTAATGCCCCTAAGCATGTCATCCCATACAATGGGCCTCACATTGGGGTGATGGATGATCACCTGGCTAGCAACTGCTTTCATCTGGGTCAGATATAGTTTTACCATATTATTCTGTTCCTGCTGCAGCCACTGTTTAGACATCTCCCCTTCACCAAGGTAATATACCTGGATAGGAAGGAAGAAGACAGAGGTAAACTCTGGTTTGTGGTTTCATTCCCATACAAAAGAGAGGGTAGGTCAAATAAGTCAGAAGGATCATAAAATCTCAGATTTAAATAGGACTTTTGAGGTCATTCATTCCAACCCCTATTTCAGAAATGCCTAAATTTTAATAGGCCATCCATGAGGGTAGGCTACATTAATTTTTTTTACAGTTACTAGTAAATTCATATTTATATAGCACTCTAAAAGTTTTTAAAGTATTCTGCATAGATCAGGGTGGGAACCTGTGGCAATGAGGCCACATGTGACCCTCTAGATCAGTGGTTCTCAACCTTCCTAATGCCGCAAACCTTTAATACTCGTATGTGGGCATATCTGCATGTGGGCAGACCTGCCTGGAGATGGACAGAGCAGTGGTATCTTGGTTCCTAAGACCATCAGAAATATGTGTTTTCCAATAGTCTTAGGCGACCCGTGTGAAAGGGTCATTCGACCCCCAAAGGGGTCGCAACCTACAGGTTGAGAACCACTGCTCTAGATCCTCAAGTGTAGCCCTTTGAGTGAATCCAAACTTCACAGAACAAATCCCCTTAATAAAAATATTTGTTCTGTAAAACTTGTACTCAGTCAAAAGGCTGCACCTAAGGACCTAGAAGCCACCTGTGGCCTTGCCACCATAGATTCCCCACCCCTGGCATAGATGACCTCATTTGATCCTTTCAACAACTGTGTGAGTTAGAAGTTATTATTACTGCCCTTTTCCAGATGACAAAACTAACAGTCAAAGGGATAAAATGACTTTTAAACACTAGTCTTCCTCAAAGTCCAGCACCCTTACCTATATCATGATGCCTTTCCTAAACTGATCGAAGCCTGATAGCAGTATATTATATAATGATTACATATGCAAGGTAATCATATTAAAAATCTTTTTGCTGTACATTTTTGACTGGTTGAATTTCAGGGTCCAGAGTGCTATGTATTGGATACTGGGCCCTACCTGAAGCACTTTAATCCTTGTTTATCCTAATACATCCTTTGGAGATAACAGTGAGATGTGTGACTGACAAAGTCTCAAAAGAAGCAGGTGGATGAGCAATTCCAGGGTCCCTGAATGTGGCAAACATGATTGAGAACAGAAAGACAAGAGCTAGTTCCAGACCGGGTGGTACCCTCTTCATAATGGATTCTGCAGTAACTCTGCAGGCTATAAAAGGCTTTGCTTGTCTATTACACAAGCAATGTAAATTGTTTTTCGTGACTGACCTAGGTGTCATTTTATCACAGAACCAATTTACATAGTGGAGGCTGGGAGGAAGGAGTTTCCCTCCCTGGAGGGAATAAGATATTCAAATGGGGCCAGGAAGCAGCTCTGGGGAATAGAGGGAAGGAAGCTTTTCAGTAGTTGGGATATCCTTGCATCTTGTGCTCAGAATGCCCTCAAGCTTACTTCATAAACTGCCTAGATCCCTGTACCTAAACTTCTTCTCCATATGATATTATATTTCAAAATGAACCTTCCTTCATCTGAATTCCTGTTCTCAATGCCTGATGAATTCGGCTTGGTACATGCCAAATATAACTTTCAGCTGTTTCCCTGTTCTTTTTCTGATCACTTTTTACAAAAGGACTTCTGGCAACCAAAATTAACCTCTACTTGTTCAAACTTCAAAGATGAAATTCAGGAATTTCAGGGTGAATATGTGAAGAATTTAAAATGTGTAAGCATTTATGTATGTGTATCTTGTGGGAGGAAGGGATATTTTGAAGCAAAGGTAGATTTTATTAGCATAGAAAAGTTGATCCTTGAAATGTTCTCCCCAATGTAGCTCATATTAGCTATTCCACATTTTCCTCAGCCCATCCACTTCTCTTTTCCCCTGGGGGTTAGGCTGTGACTTACTGGCAAATCATATGGTGTAATTCTTCCCAGACATTGTTTTAAGTGAGA
Organism: Pseudochirops corinnae; assembly: GCA_028646515.1. NCBI lineage: Eukaryota > Metazoa > Chordata > Mammalia > Diprotodontia > Pseudocheiridae > Pseudochirops > Pseudochirops corinnae. The sequence goes on along the minus strand of CM053586.1, from coordinate 183,092,080 downwards.
CTGTTACAGTGATCAACATGGGCAGAATTAAATGAAGTCACCAATATGTAATCTGAGTGCAAAGTGGAGGGTCTTGTCTTATCTTTTCTGCCTTGGGGAATGATGAGTTATGAGTTGACTTTTAAAGATTTTTTTTTTTTAAAAGCACTAGCTGATGAGGCTACTTTCATTTTGCTATAGGCTGTCTTTTCTGAGTAATTTCGTTTGCAGCCTGGTTGAAGCAAATGGAAGTTCAGGGCCCAGGGTGCTTGCCCTAATTTATCAGAACTGAGGCATGGTTCTGCTCATTGAGTAACCCTGAAGGGTGATTGAGGTCTCTAAAGGGTGAAGTGCTGACCCTCCTCATAGAATTTGAGATTTGGAAGGAACCTCAATAGGAAACTCATTCATTGCAATGCCAACACTTTTTAAAAATAGGTTTTTATGGGCAATAGTAATTTATACCTTATTTTTTTTTTTTATCACACTGAATGCTTTTATCCTCATGGACAAATTCCTATATCTAGCAGATCTGTTTCCTTCTTGGCTGGGGATGTGTGGTGGTGTAGTTTTAAGAGGCACTTCTTGGGGTGGAGTTGCACCCCTCCACTATAACCATGTGTCTGCACTGAGTTTATTCTACTCTAGATTGCCAAGCAACACAACTGTGTTTTCCCTTCCCTCTCCCCTACTCTAGGATATCATTGCCACAGTACCTCTCTGATGGGACTTGACATCTCATTCTCTAACAGTGTGATAGTAAGTAACAGTGATCAACTATATCCTATGATGAATTGTGCTGTGGTCCCTCCCCATTATAGGAATTATTGTTTTAAAGACAATTTTTGCCTAAAAGATTTTTTCTGTATAACAAGAAATGGTAAAACTAAAACCATCTCTGGTCTTAGTTCCATCCTAGGGAAGACCAATCTGACCAGGTTGGCCTTTTGAGACCTGGCCTGTGATCTATTTAGCATTTAACTAAAACTGTGTACTTAGTCTGTTGCTCATGAATCTTACATAGTTATAATCTATAGTTGTGATCAAATTCAGGGAAGAAATCTGATCAACACAATGACCAACCATAATTACAGGGGACTCATGATAAGACATGCTACCTAACTTCTGATACGAAGGTGATGGATTCAGAGTATAGACCGAGGCACATTTTGTTTAAACCTGGCCAGTGAGGGAATTTGTTTTGTTTGACTATACTAAAAGGTGTTTTGTTTTTCTTGTCTTCTCATTGGGGAAAGGGAGGTGGGAGGGAGAGAAGGCAGATCTTTCTTTGAAAATAAAATGATTTAATTTTTTAAAAATTCAGAGAATACTGGTTAGAAGTAAGAGTTTTCCTGGTATTGAAATATTTCTTAAGTTAACTCTTTTGTAAATACATTTACCATTTTCCTTTTGAAAAGCAGGAAGCAGGGTACAGAGGAAAGTGAAATAAGGCAAGGAGGAATTTGGGAGAACATGGAGAAAATTCTCTATTTTTCTTTTTAGTAAGGACATACACGACTATAATAAGTGAGAATGGGTACTTCAAGAAGTTTCTGGGATTGGAGGAGGTCTCATACCTCATCACATCCTATGTGGAACCATCGAATGCCTCTGTGAAGCTCCATTACTTGATTGATCATTGTACTCACTAATGCCAGGGATTCCTCCTTGTGGGGGTTCAAGGCATTTGGGAACAGCTCCACTTCTCGGAGGTGAGAAAATTGTTCATGCTTTAGAACAAACTGTAGGAAAAGAGAGTCAATCTGTTCAATCACAGACAAGTAAAACTGGCAGAGGGGTGGGGGACTGTGAGAACAGAATATTGTCATGGTGTATACTAGGTATACAAGGCAGTATACAAAGTATAGAGTATTTTTATTTAACTGTTTTTCTTTGTTATAAGGGAAGGTTCAATTTGGGGATTAGGGCTGGGGGTGTGAGATGGGAGTGGGATAAGAGGCAGGAGGAGGAAGGTGAGAGCATTTTCAGAAATAACTGTGGCATAAGAATAAAAGGCATCTTATTAAGTACCTACTATGTGCTGAGCTGTACACTATGCTGAGCTTTTGTTGTTCAGTTGTGTCTGACTCTCAGGGACCCCTTTGAGGCTTTCTTGGCAAAGTTACTGGAGTGTTTTGCCATTTCCTTCTCCAGCTCATTTTACAGATGAGGAAACTGAAGTAAACAGGTTTAAGTGCCTTGCCCAGGGTCACACAGCTAATAAATGTCTGAGGCTGGATTTGAACTCAGGAAAATGAGTCTTCCTGACTTTAGGCTGGAACTTTATCTACTGTGCCACTTAGCTACCCCAGGTGCTGGGTACATCCCTGTAAAAATGAAACAATGCCTGCTCTCAGGAAGCTTACATTCTAACAGGAGATATAACAAGTACATATAAGTAGATATAAAATACATGCATGATAAGTAGAAAGGCTTCATGTAAAAGGTGCCACTAAGCAGAAAACAAGAAATTCCAAAAGAGGCAGAGGTGAGAGGGAAATGTATTCTAGGAACAGTAAAGGTAGAGAGGTAGGAGATTTGAGTGGCATATGTGAGGAACAGCATGAAGGATAGTCTGACTGGGCCACAGAGTGAAGAAAAGGGAGTAATGTATGATAAAGATGGAAATGTAGGTTGGCGCTAGATTGTGAAGGGCTATCAAAACTAAACAGAGGAGTTTATATTTGATTCTAGAAACAAAAGAAACTACTGGAGTTTATTAAGTAGGTGAGTGAAATGATCAGACTTGAGCTTTAGGAAAATAATTTTAGCAACTGTGTATGTATTGCAGTGGTATTGCAGAGGGAAGAGACTTAAGGCAGGGAAACCAATTAGGACCAAATGAAATTGTCCAAGCAAGAGGTGATTAGGGCTTTCTGGACCTCTTAAGGTGGTAGTCGTGTGCAGAGAGAAGGGGACAGATGTAAAAGATATTATAGTAGTAGAATTAAGATTTATATACGTGGGAGAGGAGAATGAGATATTAAGGGTAATATCAAGATTATGAACCTGGGTGACTTGAAGGATAGTGATGTACGCAAGAAAAATAGGCAAGCTCAGGAGGGAGAAAGATTTGAGGGGATTAGATTAGATGATCTATAAGGTTCCTTCTAGCTCTATATCTATAAGCCTCATTTCTATACACATTAAATAGATCATTCCTCACTTACTTCCATGTGTCCAAATGTCTGTACCAGGGGAATAACCTCTAATTCATGTAGTCTGGCCAGATGAAGAATTTCTTTGATCTCAGAGGGGCTAGAGAAATGAATTAAGAGGGAAGTTAATAAAGATGTTGTCAATAAAATCTTTGCCCATGCCCTCAACAAGAAATAAGAGTCCATGCCAGTCTCCTGAGGGATGACCTGAGAAAACAGTATCATAGTCAGCAAATCTTCATTATTGCAAAACCTTTTAAGGGGAGGTTAGGGGAAAGTATTTCCTGCAGAATTTGGATGAAAATAATGGTCCAAATAAGCATTTAATACAGAATTTCTGAAACACCTGAAATAATTTTAAACTGTTCCTTCAAAGGTTTAGGGCAAGTTTATTATATATGTACTTATAGCTAAGGAAATAAGAGGCTAGAAGAAGCAATGTAGTCTGGCTTGAAGTCAGAGACCTCTTATCATAATCTCAGTTCTATTACTGATTTTGTGACCACAGGCAAGTCATTTCACTGTTCCAAGTTCCCCAGCCACTCCTGACATCTCCACCATCCCCTAACATTCCCATTCTGAATGGTCACATCCCTGACATCCATATTAAAATGAATCCTTCTGGTGTTTGAACTTCCATAGCTTTCTTATGTGCTTTCACAATGTATTTTGTATCATATTCATTTGCAAGTTCCTTCAAATCAGGACTGCCTCTTACTTATCCTTGTATTTCCTTTGGCACCAAGCCAGCACCTTGCACAGTGTAGATACCTTTCTAATTAAACTTCTAAGTACTTCATTTTCATTGTAAAATGTAAGGTAAAGTAACTGGCCCTCTTTACTTCACAGGTATGCTATGAAGATCATAGGAATAAGAACATAAGAAATGTCATATTTGTTCAGACTTGTGGTACAGTGGACCCAGCATTTGGTTTCTGATAGTGATACCAACAGTTTTTGTGAAGGTCCTCTCTGACTATACCTCAAAAGGATACAGAAGCAACTGAAAAACTATTAGGTTTAAAAAGTAACAACTCCTTAAGGGTTATTAAGAAAAACATTTACTAAGTTTCTTTTAGGGTTATCATGAGCATGAATTTATCTAACCCTTTTTGAAGCTATTTATACTTCTTGTATGTGTCTATACCACCTCTTCAGCTAATTAATAGTGCACCTAGTCACTAGTACTAACTAGTATTATCTTTTAAATAACAGCAGGCCTTCCTTTCATTTATCTTAAATGCACCTCCTCATGACTACAAGGAGTCCCTGTTAAATCTAATATATCAAAGTCTATCTTTTTGTCATTCATGATTTTATAGATTTTTAACCTATCCCTCTTCAGCATTTACCCTTTCAGCCTGAAATGTTTTATCTGAACATATAGAATCATACGCACATTACCTTAATATTTATATGTGGAATGGCTTTTAGTTCTTTAAAAAAAAAGATGCATCTATGCATACCTCAGAGACAAAATGGCATAGCACATAAACAGCTGGCCTCACAGCAAAAGACTTTGATGCTAGGTCTTGCCTTTGACACATACTGTATGACCCTGGGCAAGTCACTTAACATCTCAATGCTCTAGGCCAGTGGTGTCAAATTTAAATAGAAATACAACCACTAAACCTACATAAGGACTCTTGAGGACCACTGACTTAAAAACCACATATCAACATGATGTATGTTCTATTGTATTTTTACTTATTTTGTTAAATGCTTCCCAATTTCATTTTAATCTGGTTCATCCTTTCCCTACCCCTCCCTAAAGGGTTTGACACCTCTGCTGTATGCTACTCACTAATATTATAAATTACAGAGAACATGCCAACCTACATTGGGAGGGGGAATTTCCTTAGGTCCAGACCTTATTTTTATATAAATCTATGCATCACTAACTTTCTCATATTAACATGTCATTGTTCTCTTACAAGAAATTGCTACTAGATCAGAAACAGGCCCACCAAATATGCACTATAACCATAAATGTTAAATTCTCAATTCTCTAAGCACCCTTTTGAGTTCCTTTTTGCTCTGTAGATTTCCCTGGCTTTCCACTTTCAAGTCATTTTTAGTCTAAGATGAATCCATCCCTGGACCTCCTCATTACCTCGCAGCCCTTAGGATACCTGTAGGCATGCCTGGCTTTCAGAAGTTGTAGAGGGCCCTCATAGGGAAACATGTCTTCATATTCAATGAGGATGCCATTTGCACCAAGGGCATGGAAGAGAGGGAAGATCTGGAAAAAGAAAAAAATATAAATCACTAAGCATAGCTTGGAGTAGATAAATGACCAGAATTGAAATTTGTATTCTACCACTTACAAAGGGGGTTGGAAGTCATTCACATGTTAGTGTTAATTCTTTTAATCAATTCTATATTTAGCTGAAATCAGTATGTAAATAGGAATTTTGACTATGGATATAATGCTCAAGAACTAAATCAGCAAGAGTAAAATGAGCAAAACCAGGAGAATACTGTACACAGTAAAAGCAATATTGTGCGATGACCAACTATGATAGACTTTAGCTGTTCTCAGTAATATAATAATCTAAGACAATTCCAAAGGACATATGATGGGAAAGAACTATGGAGTCTGAATGCAGATTGAAGCATACTAATTTTCTCTTTTTTTTCTTTCTTGTTTTTCCCTTTTGTTCTGATTCCTTTCTCACAACATAACCAATGTGGAAATATGTTTAATATGATTGTATACATAGAATCTCTATCAGATTGCTTGCTGTCTTGGGGAGGGGGGAGGAGAGGAGCAAAGAAAAAAAATGTGCAATTCAAAACCTTACAAAAGTGAATGCTGAAAACTATCTTTACATGGAATTGGAAAAAATAAAATAGTATTAAGTGGGGGGAAAAAATGGTATTAAACCAGCAAGCAGGTAAGACAAAATTCAAGTCTTCAGACACAAAATCTGATAATGTATTTGGTAGCTTAAGGGAAGCTGTTAGAATTGGTTTGACCTCACTTTCAAACAAGCGCCTAGTATAGTTACATTATAAGGACTAATGACTGATTTCCTGGGAAATTGAAATGAGTTGGAGAAGGGAATGAGAAAAAGATGATAGTGAAGACTGATACTATCACACCTCTGTGAAGTTCATTTGTGGCCAGCGATGGCAGAGGTTTTAATAATGCATGTTAATATCTGTACATTGAGAATTAATGACAACTGAGGAGAGATTGAATGACATATGGGGAGGAGCACCTACTTGCGTTAGGAAAGAGGACTGTGGCAAGGGATTTATAGTATGTATGTCCTTGGGAACAAGGCATACTTATTAGCTATGATTATATACTTCCTACTTATTATCTATGATTATATAATTCCTATACCCAAAAAGCATTAGAAATATAACTTCACTGAAAGGTGGGCTCCAGTAAAATTCTGAATCTGAGATACATTCAGAGGATAATATGATGGGATGAGAATGACCTTTAGAGATCAGGTACCTGAGTGGTTAGAGTGAAGATGGCAGAGATAGAAGGAATTGAAAAAACAAGCCTACTTGCTGTCCCACACACATGACATCCCATCTTCCATCTCTTTGCTTTTGTACAAACTACTCTGGAATGCCTTCTTTCATCTCTGCCTCTAAGAATCTCTAGCTTTCTTAACCACTTAGCTTAAGTGTCATTTCATACACAAGACTTTTATGATCCCTGCTACCTTGCAATTTACACAGAATATATATTTACTACATGTGTTTCCTACAATAGAATGTAAATTCCTTGAGGGCAGGGGCTATTTTATTTTTGCCTTTGTATCCCAGTGCCTACCACAGTGCACATTATAAGTACTTAATAAATATTTGCCGACTGAATGAAAAGGAAACATGTGGTAATTACCTGCTTACTCATCTAGACTCTCCTTAGCTTTCTCCAACTTCTTTTTATAACTTGTATTCATGGCTTTTCCCTTTTTTTTTTTTTTGCTTTCTGGAGGGCAATTGGGGTTAAGTGACTTGCCCAAGGTCACATGGCTAGTAAGTGTTAATAAGTGTCTGAGTCTAAATTTGAACTCAGGTCCTCCTGACTCCAGGGCCAGTGCTCTGTTCACTGCGCCACCTAGTTGCCTCTTTCCCTTTTATTTTGCACCATGATACTACATTTTCTAAATTAAAAATGTTTCTTTTATAGGTTAATAAATACTTAATTTAATTAAATGTTCTTTAAAGTTAACATCACGTCAGAAGTAATATTATGATATCTTGTTTTGCTCCCACAGATGTTAATTGGGAGATAATTAACACTCCCAAGATGTGAGGGAAGCTCACTTATCTTATTTTATCGAGTAATCAGAAAGGTTGGGAGAGGACAGTCCTCAGGTTCAAACCTGACAGGTCAGGCCCGAGTCACCAGTATCCTCACTACTGTGCCTGCTCAACTAACCTCATTAATGGGACATGATCTGGGAGGGGGTACATGTAATGAGGGCTTGTAGTGGGACTGTAAGGAAGAGTTGTAACCTTGAGGAGTAGATCAAGCCTGACTCTGAGGGGAGCAGTCAGAATACCCCGATGATTTTAAACTTGCTCTTGCTTTTGTATGATGTGAGTGTCCTTAGCTAGCACTTCATCAGCTTGCTTCTGAAGCATAAATATCTTCCTCTGCCTACTCTGTTTCTGAGTTCCTTCCGCGAGAAGGAGTCTATTATGTGGCTTTCCCTGCCTGGGAAGTCCTGTGAGTCCCATAAGAGTGTTTCTCACAATCAGAATCACAAACACAAAATGACTATTTTCATATATATGTATGTATATATATATATATAAAATTTAGATATTTTAAAAGTGAATAATCCCCAAATTATTTATAATTGACATATACCATTTGATTTGTTGGACTGTCTGGCTCAAAATAAGAATAAAGCCAATTTTCCCCATGCATGATGACTGATATTGACAGGAAAACTATAAAGTATGTTGAATGGCAGAGGAAACCCAGGCTCAGATTAACAGTTTGCTACAAGTAAGACATAATTTAATATAGACTAGGCCTGATCTCGTGAGATGTGTTTGTTGGATTGTGAGTCAGAAGAGAGAGGCTCAGATACCAACTCTGCCACTTTATTGTTCACTCAGTCCCTTAGAACCTCTGGATGGACCTATTCATAACAGATTTGTAAAAATCTGTAAAAAGTTAGGGTTGGACAAGAGAAGCTCCTAGATTTCCTTCCACATCTAACTTGATGATTCTAAAAGATAGGGTAGTCTCTTTTAAAATAGAAATTGTTCCTTTCTTTCAGCTTAGTTGAGTGGTTTTCTTAGAACTGGTCTCAGGTATAATTTCTAGTATACATCAAAGAACATCCTTAATAAATGAAACTGGGGAATAACAGATAAATCCATTTTTACCTCAAAGATTAGAAATACAAACTTATATATCTGGGTACTAGATCGATTCAGAGAAACTGCAATAGTAATCCTAAATTCAAACTTCTGCAGAATAAAGAAAGAAAGCTAACATTAAGATGTTACCACAAAGTAAAACAAAAAGTCCTAGAGACAAGTACAAATCCTTACCTCTGCCAGGTACAAGACCTTGGGTGGAGCTCCTTTAAGGTCCAAGTGTACTAGTTGCATTCTAAATGGTGAAGAGCTTGACATTTCGGCATTTATTAATGCTTTTTTTTTTAAAGTTGTCAAGATCTCTAGTGTGTGCCCTTCTACCAAAAGAAGAAATTAAGAGTTATAATTAGATTTCTTGGCATCTCTGTTCTTCTTCTTCTTCTTTTTTGGTCTGGATTCATTTTATTTGGCTATGCTTATTTGTTGACAGGTTTTTTCCATTAAGTTTTTTTAATTTATTTTTAATCTTTTATTTATTTATTTTTAGTTTGCAACATTCATTTCCACAAGATTTTGAGTTACAAATTTTCTCTCCATCTCTCCCCTTCCCCCCACTGTAAGATAGCAAGCTTATTGAATCCCCCTTGCCCCAATCTGCTCTCTCTTCTATCCTCCCCCACCCCTCCACCAACGTTCTAGTAGGGCAAGATGAATTTCTATGCCCCAGTGCCTGTATACCTTATTTCCCAGCTGCATGTAAAAAACAATTTTTTTTAACATTTGTTTTTAAAATTTTGATTTCCAGATTCTTTCCCTTCTCTCCTCACCCACCCCCTCTGGGAAGACAAGCAATTGAATATAGGTTGTATATGTATAGTTACACAAAACGTTTCCATAGTAGTTATATTGTGAAAGAGTAACTATATTTCCTCCGATCCTATCCCGCCCCACACTTACTCAGTTTTCTACTTTGACCCTGTCCCTTTTCAAAAAGTGTTTGCTTCTAACTACCCTCTCCCCCAATCTGCCCTCCCTTCTATCATCTCCCCTCTTATCCCCTTCCCCCCTACTTTCCTGTAGGGTAAGATACCCACTTGAGTTATTCCCTCTTTAAGCCAAATTCAATGAAAGTAAGGTTGAACCATTCCCTTTCATCTTCCTATTCTTCCCCTCCATTTAAAAAATTTTCTCTTGCCTCTTTTATATGAGATAATTTACCTTATTCTATCTCTCCCTTTCTCCTCCCACTATATTCTTCTCTCACCTCTTAATTTTATTTTTTAGATATCATCCCTTCCTATTCAACTGATCCTCTGCCCTCTATTTATACATGTACACACATATACACACTCATATCTGTATTTGTACACACATGCACCCCTGTATGTATACATATATATACATATACATTCCCTTCAACTATCCTCATACTGAGAAAAGTTTCATGAGTTACAATTATTGTTTTTCCATGTAGGAATATAAATAGTTTAACTTTAATAAGTTGCTTATGATTTCTTTTTCCTGTTTACCTTCTCATGCTTCTTGTATTTGAAAGTCAAATTTTCTGTTCAGCTCTGTTTTTTTCATCAAGAATACTTGAAAGTGAGGGGTGGAGTCAAGATGGCGGAACTTAAGCAGCAACTTATCTGAACTCCGCAGTGAATTCCATCACTAACCTCCAAAAAGTGAATCTGAACAGACTTTACAATGACAGAATCAACTGGGAGACAGACTGTGGCAGATTCCCAGTTCAGGAAAGTGCCCATGTAGGACTGGGCAGGGAGAACATGGAGCACATGGGGGCTGCACCAGCACAGACCTAAGAGCAGACCACAGTGGAGCAAGAGTGAGCCCCAGCCAGCAGATCCACCCACCATGAGGACAATTCGCAGACGTCTCATCACAGGATGGAGTATCAGTTGGAGCTGGGTAAACAGAAAGCACAGGGTCCACTGCAGTGACAGCACCTTCTCCTGGGGCTATCAGCCCACAGCCTAGATTTTTAAAAATCACTTATCTGAACTTCTAGGAGCCAAGATTGTGGAGTAAACCTGAGCTGCTCTAATCAAACCTCCCTGACCATGAAATCCTAGAGATTACTGCCCTTCCCAGTGTAAAATCCTGAAATAGTAGAAGCAGTGGCAGGCTGGGGAGTCCTAGAGAAAAGTTATGACTGAAGCTGTGCTGAGCTGGAAGTGAAGGGTGGGAGGTATCCCACAAGGCCCATCTCAGCTGACCAGCAGGAGATCCCAAAGCCCAGGCAGGTGAAGCCAGCAAGCACTAACACCAGAAGCCCATGTGTGCCTTGGTACAATCAAAGAAATCTGCAGACACCAGCACAGCAGGCCACCAGCCTCTGAACCTGCCTGAGCTGAATCCCAGGGGCACAGAAGCAGAAACCTGAAGGGGCCAGACCACCCCTCCCCCACACACTACTCTGTGGGCCTCAGGGTAACCCAGGGGAAATACTGAGAGTCTTGGCCTTATCCTCATACTAGACACCCAGAGGCTACAACACACAAAGTCAATAACCAGGCTCCTAGCTCCCAGCTTGAGAAGCATAAGTCAGAACCCTCTGTACCCCATAAGCAGAAATCCACTTTAAAAGTCAGGAAACAGGCAATCAGAATAGGCAAGAAGGAAGCTGGAAAATCAAGAACAAGAATGATACAATCCTATTACAGCAAGCAAGAACGACCAAATTCAGAGGACAACATGGACTCTATACTCACACTGGAGAGCACAGAAGGAAATATGAATTGGTCTCAAGCCCAAAAAACATTCTTGGAAGAGCTCAAGAAAGATTTAAAAAGACAAATTAGAGAGGTAGAAGATAAACTGACCAATTCTTTTAAAATTATATTGATCAAAATGGAAAAAAAAATCTCACTGAAGAAAACAAATCCTTAAAAACTAAAATTTGTGTATTGGGACAAGAGGTTCAAAATCTAACTCAAGAAATAACTTCCCTAAAAACGAAATCCAAACATGTGGAAAAGGAGCTTCAAAAATTAAGCAAGGAAAATAATTGACTAAAAATTGGAATCAGCCAAATTGAAGCAATGACTCTATGACACATCAAGAATCATTCAAACAAAACATAAAAATTGAAAAATTAGAAGAAAGTACAAAATATCACATTGGAAAAACAACTGTCCTGGAGAACAGATCCAGGAGAGATAACTTAAGAATTATTGGTCTACTGGAAAGCCATGATAAAAAAAGCAGCCTGGACCATATCCTCAAAGAAATGGTCAAAGAAAATTGTCTAAGGTCCTAGAATCAGAGGGTAAAATAGTTATTGAAAGAATTCACCAGTCTCCTCCTGAAAGAGATCCCAAATTGAAAACTCCAAGAAATACAGTATCCAAATTCCAGAATTATAAGGTCAAGGAGAAAATACTGCAAATAGCCAGAAAGAAATAATTCAAATATCATGGAACTACAGTCAGGATTATACAGGACCTAGCAGATTCTACATTAAAAGATCAGAGGGACTGGAATTTGATATTCTGTAAGGCAAAAGAGCTTGGACTACAACCAAGGATCAACTACCCAGCAAAACTGAGCATAATCTTTCAGGCAAGGAGATGGTCATTCAATGAAATAAGGGACTTCCAGACTTTCCTGATGAAAAATCCAGAGCTCAATAGAAAATTTGATCTCCAAATACAAGACCCCAGAGAGACATAAAAAGGTAAACAAGGAAAACACACACACACACACACACACACACACACACACACACACGTGTGCATGTACATATAACTTGTGATTCAATAAGAGCAAACTGTTTACATCCCTCTATGGCAGTGGTTCTTAACCTTCCTAATGCCGCGACCCTTTAATACTCACATATGGGTGTATCTGCATGTGGGCGGGCCCACCTGGAGACAGATAGAGGAGCCGTGTCTCGGTTCCTAAGACCATTGGAAATATGTTTTCTGATGGTCTTGGGTGACCCCTGTGACCCCCGTGAAAGGGTTGTTAGACCCCCAAAGTGGTCACGACCCACAGGTTGAGAACCACTGCTCTATGGGAAGGTGATACCTCTCAATATTGAGGTTTATATAATTATCGTGACATTTAAAAGAGATATACATAGATAGAGGGTATGGATATATATATATATATATATATCTGATGATAAAAACATTATTAAGGGGTATAAAGAGACTGTAATGGGAGAAAATGAAAGGAGGAGGCAGAAAAGGGTAAATTATGCCACATGAAGAGGCATAAAAACATTCTATGGTAGAGGGAAAGAAGGGAGGAAGATGAACATCACATGAACTTTATTCTCATTGGTTCTGGTTCAAGGAGGGATCAGTTAAGGATAATCAGTTCAAGGATAATCAGTTAAGTTTAAGATTCTAATGTGAAAAGACACAAAAACTCATTATAACAGAGGGAAAGGAGGGAGGAAGAGGAGCATGTATGAAAATTACTCTCATCAGTTTGGGTTCAAGGAAGGAATAACATACTCTGTTAAGTATAAAAATCTATTGTGCCCTACAGGCAGTAGGAGAGGTAAGGGGTAAAAAATGGGGGGGGGGGTTTAGAAGGAAGGGAAATAGTGGTAAGGGGGAAGAGCAGGTAAAGGGAGGGAGGTGCATATAGAGGGAATACTGAGGGAGGCGGTGGTCAAAAGAAACACTCTTGGGGAGGGGAAGAGAGAAGGAAGAAATAAAAACATAAACAGGAGAGGGAATAGGACAGAGGGAAAGACACAGATAGTAATCATAACTGTGCATGTGAATGGGATGAAATATCCCATAAAATGGAGGTAGGTAGCAGAATGGATTAAAAACCATACTCCAAAAATACGCTCTCTACAAGAAACACATCTGAAACAAGGGGATATACACAGGGTAAAGGTAAAAGACTGGAGTAGAATATATCATGCTTCAGCTAAATCTTATGGGAATCTGAAGATCTTCCCTGCCCCTAGGCCCTTTGATAGGCTTAAGTGGCTCTGAGAACCTTCTCTGATTTGAAAGTATACTCTGCCCCCTAATAGGGTGAATGTGGTCACATGGAGCCTGTGGCAGGAGGCTTGTTTTTCAGGAATGTCCATGCCTTATTAATTTGTGATTAGGCAGTGGGTCAAGAGGGCTGTGACATTCTCTGATCCAGGAGAAGGCTATATAAACTGCTGATGTGAGGTTTTGCTTTGGGGCTCATTTGTGTGATTTGGCCAGATGAGACTCTGGGAAGCCGTTGAGACCCCCAGCTTTGAAAAACCCAGATGATGGTGCTTCCCTCTCTGGTAACTGACTAGGTATGGATGTGATGGTCAGATGGTTGGAAGCCCATCTGCCGATCTGTTTCTTTGACTGCTTGTAACTTCTGTTTGTATTCTGTTTGCATTCTCTGAAGTTCAGGGTGCTGACTTTTTGCCCTGAACTAGGTAAATGATATACATTTGACTGATTAAAGTAAGATTGTTAACCCATTTTGAGTTTCTTTCCTTTAGAAAAGCAGATCTAAGAACCTGTGCTAGCAGCCGCCCTGGGTATGCTAGGGTGCTTGCTGACACACTAAAGTAAAAAAAAGCAGGAGTAGCAATTCTTATCTCAGATAAAGCAAAAGCAAAAATAGATCTAATTAAAAGAGATAAGGAAGGAAACTACATCCTGCTAAAAGGCAACATCGAGACTGAAGCAGTATCATTACTTAATATATATGAACCAAGCGGTATAGCATCCAAATTCCTAGGAAGTTAAAGGAATTAGAGGAAGAAATAGATAGCAAAATTATGCAAGTGGGGGAATCTCAATCTCCCCCTCTCTGAACCTGATAAATCTAACCTCAAAATAAACAAGAAAGAAGTTAAGGAGGCAAATGGAATTTCAGATATGATAGACCTCTGGAGAAAACTGAATGGAGATAAAAAGGAATATACCTTCCTCTGAGCAGTACGTGGCACGTACACAAAAAAATGACCATGTACTAGGGCATAAAAATCTCACAATTCAGTGCAGAAAGGCAAAAATATTAAATGCATCCTTCTCAGATCCTGATGCAATGGAAAGATATGCAATGCCATGGAAAGATAACTAAAAACTAACCGGAAACTAAATAATTTGATCCTAAAGAATGAGTGGGTCAAACAAGAAATTACAGAAACAATCAGTAACTTCATTCAAGAGAATGACAATAATGAGACTACACACCAAAACTTGTGGGATATAGCAAAAGCAGTTCTTAGGGGAAGTTTTACATCCCTGAATGCATACATGAAAAAAATAGAGAAAATGGAGGTCAATAAATTGGGCATGCAACTGAAAAAGCTAGAAAAAGAACAAATTGAAAACCCCCAATTAAGTATTAAATTAGAAATAATGAAAACCAAAGGAGAGATTAATAAAACTGAAATTATGAAAAGTATTGAATAGTTGAATAAAACTAAGAGCTGGTTTTATGAAAAAAAAACACAATAAAATTGATAGACCTTTAGTCAATATGATAAAAAAAAAAAAAAAGAAAACCAAATTACAAGTATCAAAAATGTAAAGGGGGAATCTACCTCCAATGAAGAGGAAATTAAAACAATAATCAGGAATTATTTTGCCCAACTATATGCACATAAATTTGACAATCTTATTTAAATGGATGAATATTTACAAAAATTTAAGTTGTCCAGACTAACTGAAGAGGAATTAAATTGCTTAAAAAAGCCCCATCTCAAAAAAGAAATTGATTAAGCCATCAATGATCTCCCTAGGAAAAAATCTCCAGGGACAGATGGATTCACTAGAGAATGCTATCAAACATTTAAAGAACAATTGATTCCAATAACTTTACAAAGTTTTTGGGAAAATTGAGGAAGGAGTCCTACCAAATTCTTTTTATGACACAAATATAGTACTGATACATAAATTGGGAAGAGACAAAACAGAGAAAGAAAATTATAGACCAATTTCCCTCATGAATATAGATGCAAAAAATTTAAATAAAATATTAACGAAAAGATTACAGCAAATTATCACAAGAATTTGATACGCTTTGATCAGGTAGGATTTATTCTAGGAATGCAAGAATGGTTCAATATTAGGAAAACTTTCAGTATAATTGATCACAAAAACAACAAAACTAGCAGAAACGATATGATTATCTCAGTAGATGCAGAAAAGGCTTTTGACAAAATACCACACCCATTCCTATTAAAAACACTAGAAAGTATAGGAATAAATGGAGTCTTCCTCAAAATAATAAGTAGCATTCATCTAAAACCACCAGGAAGTCTTATATGTAATAGGGATAAGCTAGAAGCATTTCCAGTAAGATCAGGGCTAAAACAAGGATATCCTCTATCACCCCTCTTATTCAAGTTGGTACTAGAAATGTGAGCAGTAGCAATGAGAGAAGAAAAAAAATTGAAGGAAGCAAATTAGGCAAAGAAGAGACTAAGCTATCACTCTTTGCAGATGATATGATGATATACTTAGAGAATCCTAGAAAATCAAGTAAAAAACCTACTTGAGATAATAAATAAATTTGGCAAAGTTGCAGGACATAAAATAAACCCACATAAATCCTTGGCATTCCTATATATTTCTAACGAAATCCAACAGGAAGAGACAGAACCAGAAATTCCATTTAAAGTTACTGTACACATTATAAAATATTTGGGAATCTACCTGCCAAAACAAATCCAGGACCTATATGAACACAATTACAAAACACCTTTCACACAAATAAAGTCAAATCTAACTGATTGGAAAAACATCAGTTGCTCATGGCTGGGTCAAGCTAATATAAATTTAGTGCCATACCAATCAATCTACTAAAAAATTACTTTATAAAACTAGAAAAAAATAGTAACAAAATTCATTTGGAAGAACAAAAGGTCTAGAATATCAAGGGAATTAATGAAAAGAAATGCTAGGGAAGATGCCCTCGCCATACCTGATTTTAGTCTGTATTATAAAGCAGCAGTCATCAAAGCTACTTGGTCTTGGCTGAGGAATAGGGTAGTGGATCAATGGAATAGATTGAGTACGCAAGACTCAGCAGTCAATGACTATAGTAAATTAGTGTTTGATAAACCCAAAGACCCCAGTTTTTGAACTAAGAACTCACTATTTGACAAAAACTTCTGGGAAAACTGGAATACAGAATGCCAGAAACTGAGCACAGACCAGTATCTAACACCATATACCAAAATCAAGTCTAAATGGGTGAATGATCTAGCTATAAAGGCTGATACTGTAAGCAATGCGGGAAAGCAAGGAATAGTTTACCTGTCAGATTTATGGAGAAGGGAAGACTTTATGACCAAACAAGTGTTAGAGAACATTATAAAATGCGAAATGGATAATCTTGATTACATTAAATTGAAAAGTTTCTGTACAAAACCAATGTAACCAAGATTA
>CM053586.1:183054654-183074761 GCA_028646515.1 Pseudochirops corinnae | reverse complement strand
CTTGATTACATTAAATTGAAAAGTTTCTGTACAAAACCAATGTAACCAAGATTAAGAGGTAAATGGAAAATTGGGAAAGAATTTTTATAACCAATGTCTCTGATAAAGGACTCATTTCTAAAATATACAGAGAACTGAGTCAAATCTATAAGAATACAAGTCATTCCCCAATTGATAAATGGTCAAAGGATATGAATAGGCGGTTTTCAGAGGATGAAATTAAAGATATCTATAAGCATATGAAAAAAATGTACTAAATCACTATTGATTAGAGAAATGCAAATCAAAACAACTCTGAGGTACCACATTTCACCAGTCAGATTGGCTAAGATGACAAAACAGGAAAATGACAAATGCTGGAGAGGATGTGGAAAAATTGGAATACTAATGCATTGTTGATGGAGTTGTGAACTGATCCAACCATTCTGGAGAGCAATCTGGAACTATGCCCAAAGGGCTATAAATAAGTCAAACATTCTTTGACCCAGCAATACCACTTCTAGAGTTGTATCCCAAAGAGATCACAGGAAGTGGGAAGTGGATCCGTATGTACAAAAACATTTATAGAAGCTCTTTTTGTGGTGGCAAAGAATTGGAAATCAAGGGGATGCCCATCAAGGGGGGAATGGCTGAACAACTTGTGGTATATGAATGTAATAGAATACTGTTGTGCTATAAGAAATGAGGAGCAGACAGACTTCATATTTACCTGGAGAGGCTTATACAAACTGATGTTGAATGAAAAGAGCACAACCAAGAGAAATTTGTACATAATTATGGACACAACATATGTGTGATGACCAACTTTGATAGACTGGGCTCCTCTCAGCAACATAAAGTTATAAGACAACTCCAAAGGACTCATGATAGAAAGAGAGATCCACATCCAGAGAAAGAACTATGGAATCTGAATGCAGATTGAAGCAAACTACTTGCTCTCTTTCTTTTTCTTGTTTTGTTGTTTCCTCTTTCCCATTGTTCATTCTATTGGTTATAATCCTTCTTTACAACTTGCCTAATGTTTAATGTGAAGGTATTTGTAGATCCTATATCTGACTGCATGCCACCATGAGGTGGGAGGAGAGAGGGAGAAAATTTGAAACTCAAGGGATTGTGGAACTGAATGTTGTAAACTAGAAGTAAATAAATAAATTGATTAAAAAACAGTACTTGAAAGTTTTCTATTTCATTGAATGACCATATTTCCCCCTGAAGCATTATACTCAGTTTGACGGGGTATGTGATTCTTGGTTTTAATCCTAGCTCCTTTGACCTCTAGAATATCATATTCCAAGCCCTTCGATCCCTTAAGGTAGAAGCTGCTACATCTTGTGTTATCCTGATTGTGTTTCCACAATACTCAAATTGTTTCTTCCTGATAGCTTGTAATATCATCTTCTTGACCTGGGAACTCTGGAATTTGGCTATGACATTCCTAGGAGTTTTCTTTTGGGGATCTTTTTCAAAAGGACATCAGTGAATTCTTTTAATTTCTATTTTGCCCTCTGGTTCAAGAATATGAGGGCAATTTTCCTTGAGAATTTCTTGAAGGATAATTTCTAGGCTCTTTTTTTGTTCATGGCTTTCAGTCAGTCCAGTAATTTTTAAATTAATTAATTAAATTATCTCTCCTGGATCTATTTTCCAGGTCAGTGGTTTTTCCAATGAGATATTTCACATTACCTTCTATTTTTCTTTTGTTTGGATCTGTTTTATAGTAGCTTGATTTCTCATAAAGTCATTAGCTTCCATTTTCTCCAATCTAATTTTGAAGGAATTATTCTCTTCAGTGAGTTTTTGAAATTCCTGGGCAATTCAGCTTTTTAAGGCACTCTTCTCCTCACTGGCTTTTTTTGGGCCTCTTTTGCAATTTGCGTTAGTCTATTTTTTAAGATGTTATTTTCTTCAGAATTTTTTTTGGGTCTCCTTTAGTAGGCTGTTGACCTGTTTTTCACGATTTTCTTGCATCATTTTCATTTATCTTCCCAATTTTGCCTCCATTTCTCTTACTTGATTTTCAAAATCCTTTTTGAGATCCTCCATGGCCTGTAATCAGTTCATATTTTTTCTTGGAAGCTTTTGATGCAGGAATTTTGACTTTGTTGCCTTCTTCTGGTTCCATGTTTTGATCCTATTTGCCCCCAAAAAAGGATTCTATGGTCTGTTTGTGGTTCCCCTGCTTGCTCATCTTGTCAGCCAATTACTTGACTTTTGAGCTCTTTGCCATGGTAGAACTCTACTTCCAGAGTGGAGACAGCTGTGTCCCAAATTTCTGGGGTTTTCACAAATGTTGGTAGAGTTAGGAGGAGGATGCCTTTTCTACAGCCACTACAAACTCTGGCACACTGGCATTCCTCACCAGAGGACTACCACCCAAGAATGCAATCCAGATCTAAGCATGCTGAAGCAAGAGCGATTGATTACTCTGTGAATAGTCACTTGGTCCCCCTCTACAATCTGCAGGCAGCCACGTGGTAGCAGGTGCAGCTGCACCTCCTCTGCCACCTCTCACCCTGGGCGCAGGGGCAGTCTGCACTCTTCTATCACCAGTCCTAACAGGGTTTCCCACTGACCTTTTACTTTGTCTTTGGTGTTTATGATTTGAGAAGTCTGGAAACTGCCACAGCTGCTGGTGATTCACTCTTCTGAAGTCTGGTCTAACCAGCTGTGCCCCTGATTGGGGCTGCCCCAGGTCTGGGCCATCATGACTCATGTGGGGCTGTGCACCTCTCCCAGCTTGGTGCAACAGCCCGTTCCTGTCGATCTGCTAGGCTGCCTTCAGTGAGAGATTTGTTTCTCTCTGTCACTTTGTGGGTTCTGTAGCTCTAAAAGTTGTTTTGTCATATTTTACAGGTTTTTGACATGGTTGGTGTGGGAGCTTAAGTAAGTTCTTGATTTTACTCTGCTATCTTGGCTTTGGCCCTCCCCTCCCCCCATCGCTGTTCTTATATTGGCTGTTTTGCTTTATTCTCTAGGACATTGGTATCCAAAGTTTTTGTGGTTGTGTGGAATCAGGGTGGAAAGATGGGTCACATCCCACCTTCCCTGCAACAGCAAATCATGGGGCATATCTTTAACACAGTCACACCTACTCTTTAACATTACAACATAACTATCAGTTATACCATGTTTTAGCCAGGCTCTGGAAGAGCAATATACTTTAACCCCTACTCTGGCAGTCATAGTAACAGCTGTGCAAAGGCCACTGGAAAATTCTCCTCCTTCACTTCAGCATAGCCTAGTATGGTAAAACAAGATCAAAACAAGTGATAGTCTATTGCTTGTCTAGAAGAAAGACTCAACAAGACACTATGTGACTATAAAGGAGCTTTAGTTTCCCTATCTTAAAAACTGAAGAATACTCATCACCTCAAAGAATAGAAATAAAATACCACTAGTAAAAAAAAGGTTACAAACTAATTTTCAAGTCTCAATATAATAATTATAGTCAAGTGAAAGCAAGAGAAAGAGTGTAAAAATCATTAAGATGAGTTTGGGGTTGAATTAATTTGTTTTTGTGGAAAAATTATGAATGGTAGGGGAAGAGAATAAGCATTTTGTAGAGCCTATTATGTGCCAGGCTTTGGGCACACCACTTTTTATAAATATTATCACATTTGATCCTTATAACAATACTGGAAGGTAGGTGTATCATTACTCCCATTTTACAGATGAGGAAACTGAGACAAATAGAGGTTATGTGATTTGCCCAGGTCACACATTTAGTAAGTATATGAAACTGGAATTTCAACCGAGGTCTTTCTGACTCCAGGCCCACAGTTTTATCCACTATGCTATCAGCTGCTTTATGAAGGTCTGCATAGTTTATTCCAATTAATATTAAAGTTAATCCACATTCCTTGAGTTTATGCCATCAAAGAAGCAGGGAGGAAAAGCTCTAGGACAGTGGTTCTCAACCTGCGGGTCATGACCTCTTTGGGGGTCAAATGACCCTTTCACAGGGGTCACAGGAGTTGCCTAAGACCATAGGAAAACACATATTTCCGATGGTCTTAGGAACCAAGACGCTGCTCCTCTATCCATCTCCAGGTGGGTCGGCCCACATGCAGATACACTCACACACGAGTATTAAAGGGTTGCAGCATTAGGAAGGTTGAGAACCATTGCTGTAGGACATACTGTGCTTGGGAGGGAAGCAGTCTGGAAAAACAAATAAGCAAGCATACAAACAAAGCCAATATAACAAAACCCAGTCATCATTTGGAAATTGGATAATCTAAATTTATAAACGGACTGTATCTAATGCTAAATTGAAGTAAGAAGCTGCTATGTGTTGTGGCAAGGTTTTTTTGTATTTAAAATAAATTTTGTAAGGAAACAAAAACAAAATCCTACTTTCTTTAAAATCTTATGAACTACTTACATCTAACTATGCCTTGTACAGAATAGGGTTAACAAAACTTTTGAGAAAGAACACTTTTCATCAGTACAGAAATTCTATCTTCACCTCCATATATATTCTGAATGCCTGTTTCCTCCTTTCCTAAAGACCACTTCCTTCAATTGCTCTTCCAAAAATAGCAAAGTAATCAAGTCCAGAAACAGCATTTATTAAGTATTTACTATGTGCTAACTATTGTGCTAAACTGTGAATTTAAATATAAACAAAAAGAAAGACCATCCCTGTTCTCATAAAGCTTATGTTCTACTGGAAGAAGATAATACATAAAAGGCAGCTGAAAATGGGAAAACGATTTGGGTTAGATGGTGAAGTCCAGATTCTGAAGGTCTTTGAACATCAAACAGAGGATTTTGTATTTGATTCTGGAAGTAATGAAGCAGCTGGGTTGCTCAGTGGATAGAGCACTAGGCCCTGAATTAGGAAGACCTGAGTTCAGATCTGGCCTCAGACACTTACTAGCTGTGTGTAAGGGATAATTTATAGTGAAGTTTCCCCATTCTGAAAAATCAAATCTAGAATGGCTTCAGTATTCACTAGGCCTAGGGTTAGGTCACTGGACCTTCAAGCAATCTGGGGCTTAGAGCAATGGAGACCCTCCCCCAGAGCTCATCAGAAGATATGCCAAATAAAGTTATGACTGCTTTCATTGGACACTCACATGTTTCTAGGTCCTTTGTCTCAGAAAGATTCCTGCACTTAGGTTATGGGTCAGCCCTCCTACCAATAAGAGTGAAGGCCAGTTGGGGGGGTTGGGTTTCTGCATTGGAAGATTATATAACCATGGACTGGCTTCTACCTGTTGCTCTCACCCTGCTCCCATGGGGGCAACAGGGGCAGGGTCCTTTCTCATGAGAAAGAATAAAGACCTTTTCTGACCTTAGATTCAGACTCTGAACTCTTTCATCTCACACATGTGTAACCCTGGACAAGTCACTTAACCCTGTTTGCCTCAGTTTCCTCACCTAGAGAAGGAAATAGCAAACCATTCCGGAAGATTCCCTGGACAGTATTTAGCATGCCATGCCCCAAGGGTTCAAGAAGAGTTGGTTAAGCCTGAACAACAACCTGGAGTTAATAGGGAGTGGCTGGAGTGTACTGACTATGGGAGTGACAGGTGCTTTAGGAAAATTTTGTGGCTGAATGGAAGGTGGACTGAAATGGAAAGAGACTAGAGGTAGGCTGAGACCAATCAGCAGGCTACTGCAATGATCCAATAGTGAGGTGATAAGGGCTGGAACCAGAAGTGTGGCATCGTCAGAGAGAAAAGGGGTATATTAGAGAGATGCTGCTAAGATGAAATCAACAGGCTTTGGCAACAGATTGGATACGGACAGAGGTGGTGAGGCTTATTTGACCTTCTTAAGCAAAACAATTTAAAATATTTTATCATATTAATGATTTGCAGAATTCAAATCCAGTCCCAGATAGGGTGGATGTTCAAATCTGGGCATGTCACTTCCCCCCCACCCCCACTCCTAGCCTGTCTAAAATGGGCTTAATAATGTACCTCCCAAGGCTGTGAGGATCAAATAAGGTAACACAAGTAAAGCATTTTGTAAGCTTTAAAGAATTATATAAATGTTAGCTATCATTACCCATTGATTTCTTAAAACAAGGGGCTCTGATTTGGACACAAAAGGTGCCCTAAGGGTTAAGATTAAGAGTTACTTTCCCAGGCCCCCTAAGGGGGTTTGAGGCTCATTTCATCGCCCATCCTGTAATTTGGGATCCTATAACTTCAGGGTGTCTAAATGCCCTTTTCCCTTTATCTTGAAATGCCATACAACTTGTACCAAAAGAATTGCTTTTGTCCCCTTATCCTGTGTTCTCTATCCTGTCATTATCTTCCTCATAATAGGACATGACAATTTTTCCTTATCCTACAAGGAGCGACCTTCCTCACCTGTTTTTACTTATCCTGTCCCTAAATCTCCAAATCCCAAAAGAAACCCTAAAATTACGTCATCTTACAGGCTATATAGTCTTCTGTCTATTTAAGTCTGGGTTTTTTGCTGTATCAGGGCCTTTGTTTAGCTCCTGGCTAATATCAGGTCTGTGTGCTTCATGTAATAAAGCTCCCAATGAATAGTCAAGAAAAAATGGTCTGTGAATTCTTTCATACCTGAACCAGCTCTCCCAACTGGCACCTCAAAAGCTCCTTTTTGGATATGTAGTATTTACTGTCCACTCCCCTGATAAGAAGCTTTTGCTCATACAGAAAAACACAAGTAGATATACTGGATAATGAACTACAAAACTGACTCCACCAGACTACCTGGGCAGCAGTCTGCATCTGAATGGGGACTAGGCAGGCATAGAAGATCCTTGTATTCCAAAAAGGAAAAACTCACACCTCAAAGTACCATAGTATGGTATTATTTCGTCGTAATGGATTTTTAAAAACAAGGTCTAGAAATAGGTTCGTGGTGCCTGGGCACCATTCCTTAGCACTCAGGTTTTCTTTTCTATAATTCGATATTTGAACTGTACGACAAAGAAAAGGTGTCCCTTCCCTCCTCCCTTCACTACGCCTTCATTTCCACCCCTTGGCCCCCTTTCTACCTGGATGACGAGGAGGCCAGTGTCACTGGACTGAAGAGTATGTGGTGGCATATATAAGGTGTTAGAAGACTTGTAGGTGGGGGTTTAGGTTACGAAAATCTTTAAAAGTCCCAGGAAAGGGATTTTCCGGAAAGTATGGGGAAAATCTCCCTATGGAAATATATAATTCCCTATGGAAAAATATAATTATAAAATCTCCCAATCAAGAAATGGAAGAGGGAAAAACTACCTTGACTTGAGGTGTTCAACCTGGCTTTTGCAATTAACCCCGGAGATTCCGCTAGTGTCGTAGGGACCCGAGTTCTCTGGCCTCGCAAAGTTACACGCCCCTGCTACACAGGTAGAGAACTTCGCGAGCCGAGAAGGGGGAAGGGTGGCTCCCATCCGAGCTCGTGGGCGGAGCTGGGAGTACATTCGGAAAGCCTTTAGGGCCCCCGGCCGCCTGGAGCTAGTGTCTGAGAGACCGCGGATCTACTCCAGTGTAAAGTGAGAGACCGTAACTCTAAGCTCAGTGCAGCGGCATATCCTCTCCTCGTTTCACACGAGCAATATCAGCCTCCAAACACCCAGGCTGTCTGGAGATCCCGGGAAGAGGAGCTGTCTGAAAGTTCCGAAAGCTTCTGGACCCTCGACCCTGCCGGGTGCGCGCAACTCCACTGCCTACAACCAGCCTTCGTACTTACCGCGGCCCACGCCCCGGGTCCCCGCTACCGCAAAGATTGCTATGCCCAAGGCCTCCAGTCCTTAGAGCCGATGGCCGATCGCATCGCTCTGCGTTCAGTCTACTCTAGAAGATCTGTACGCCGAGATCCTAGGATTCCTTCCTGAATCTCGCGATCTCGGCCTTTTTTAGGCTGGTTCCTGTACCATGGCACCTCTACGGCGCGCTGGGGCTAAAGCGACCCAAGGCAGCTCTTCAGCGGGGATAGAGTTGGCACAATCACGGCGCCTGGACAGGTAGAAGCGATGGTGGCGCTGCCAGAGCGGGAGGGAGGAAAGAGAGAAAAGGACGGGCATGGGGGAAGCTCCGCTCGACACCGGCTTGGCCTCTGGCCATCAACCGGTGCTGACCCGGACCGGAAAAAGAACCCGCTGCGGTTTTTTGCCATCATTTCCGTCTAGGGCTCTTCCTTTATCTTTGTTAGAGTAGTGGAGACAGCCGCTGGGGTGGGCTGCTTCCTCCGCTAGCATCTCTGCTGGTACCCTCAGTGCCTTGCTGTTTTTATGGAGTTCTACATAGTAAGCGCTCAATACAGATTTGATGAGGGATCGATGGATGACGACTTAAAAATGGTGACTAATGGGCAGCTAGGTGGCTCAATGAATAGAGCATTGGACCTGGAGTTAGGAAGACCAAAATTCAAATTTGGTCTCAGACGCTAGTCGTGTGATCCTGGGCAAGTTGCCTAAACCTGTTTGCCTCAGTTTTCTCATCTGTAAAATGAGTTGAAGTATTGGCAAACTTCTCCAGTATCTTTGCCAAGGAAACCCCAAATGGGGTCAGAAAGAGGCGGACACGACTGAAACTACTAAACAAGATAAACAGGCTTAAAATAGAGAAAAGTATCTTCATTTGCCATGATGTTAGGTAGAGGATGTATAATTCTGGATAGAAGGTCTGACTGGTTCAAGCTTTTTTGAAAGAGTTCAATCAGACCTTCTCTTTAGCCAAAGGGAGCTTTATTAACGCAGAAGCATGCTGTCCTGAGACTTAGCAAGGAGCCAAACAAAGGTTATGAATGATATAGGACAAGGACCAGATTTATATAACCAGAAAGCTACACAGCCTATAGGATGGCTATGTAAGTTTTAGGGTTTCTAAAGGGCGTTGGAGATTTAGGAACAAGATGAGTCTTGCAAGATAAGGACACTGGATGTAGACCATGTATGACTCCAGATAAGGGAGACAAGGGAATTTTTATGACAGGATGGGAGGAGACAAGGAATTTTAGGATTAGGGCAAGTTTTGTGGTATTTCAAGATAAGGAGAGACTTTAGGACTCCAGGGAATGGGCAACTCAACCTTTAGGGCACCTTTGTATCCACATCAGTATTGAGCTTTTTGTTATTCTAGAATCTCAGGGACTGCTCAAACTAGGGGCTTGCAAGCTTTCATTGTTCAGAAAGTGGTCTGTTGCAGGGTAAGTCTGATTGCTGCCTCCCCCCACCCCACCCCTCAGTCTGAACTTTGCAAGTTTCTGACTGGTTTACAGCACATTAGACTTCCAATGTAGCTACACCACCAGCCCAGAAGCCCTGTGGGTTCAGAGTGACAGAACTTCAGGTTAACATTTCATCTGGAATTCTTGCCCTAGTTATTCTTCTGTAAGGTTCAG
Organism: Pseudochirops corinnae; assembly: GCA_028646515.1. NCBI lineage: Eukaryota > Metazoa > Chordata > Mammalia > Diprotodontia > Pseudocheiridae > Pseudochirops > Pseudochirops corinnae. The sequence goes on along the minus strand of CM053586.1, from coordinate 183,065,440 downwards.
AATGGGTTAGAAGCTGGAACTGAGATCCTGCTCTTCTGGGATCTGAGCCTCACAGCTGCTGATTACATCTGACACAGTTCCTCTCCTATTGTTTTTCAGTCTTTTGACTTTATTTTATCCTTTTTTGATGTCTCATGGAAACATTAGTTTCCACTTGACCAATTCTAATTTTAAAGTATTTTTTGTGCCTCTTTTACCAAGCTATAATTCTCTTTTTATAATTTTCTTGCATTGCTGTCATTTAGTTTCCCAATTTTTCTTCTGTTGCTTTTTTGATTTTTAAAACAATTTTTTGCTATTAAAAGTTTTCGGTTTTTTTGTTTTGCCTTAGCTCTTCTAGGAATTCCTGTTGGGCTTGTGTCTGATCTACATTTTTCTTATCAAGCTTTACTTGTCAGTGTTTTCAAGTTATTGTCTTCTGAATTTGTATCTTGAAATTCCTTGTCACCATAGTAACTTTTCATGATCATTTTTTCCCCCATTTTTCCAGCCTATTTCTTGACTTTAGATTTGATTACTTCTGTGAATGGGGGAAATGTTTGGTCTGGGCTTCTGTCTTTTCTTTCTGCTATTTTCACAGATCAGTAGGTGCCTGTTTTTGGTGCTTTCAATGTGGTGTGATCTGGGAAGAGGTCTGGTCACTGCGTTCCTGGTCTGTACTCTGGTCCCTACACAGTTAGGGACCCTGTGTCCTCATGACTGCTACTTCTCTCTGCCCTGAAATTATAACCCAAAACTGGATAATGAGTGACAGAGCTTCCAGATGTTACCTGATTCTATACCTAGTGCTAGTACGGTGGTCTTCTGGGATCTCTTTCTGACTAGGTCTTCAGTCCCCTTACATTCCCTGGATGTTGCTGCTGCCTTAACAATTCATAACCAGTTCCCAGTCTCAGTGTCGACAGACCTCCCCTTCTGTCTTCCTAAGCTGCCCTGGGCTTGATAAGTGACTCACTGACTTTTTCTTAGTTTCCCAACTCAGAATTTGGTTTGACATGTTTTTTTTTTTAAGTTGTTGTAGAGAGGGCATGTTGGAAGGGCTCTGGAAGAAATGCTGGCTTCACTCTGCTATCTTGACTCCCCTGTTTCTCTCTTAGTACACAGCTAAGGGCATGTGCTAGGGGGAGGCTGAGAGGAGTCTCCTATAGGGCCCCCCTAAGTTCTTTTTGGATCTGTAACCTATAGCTGGGCAGTAATTGTAATGCCATGCACAAGCACCTTCCCAAAAGAATGCTACTGTGAACAGCTTTTAAGGTTCTGATTACACAGTATAGTGAACACTCTCTTTATTCAAGAACAAATCAAAGGAAAACATTCACAACAAATCAAGTTACAGTATTCACAGCGTTATATCTTATCACAGAAAATCACAATATAGTGTTCACAACAGCTTATCATTAAAACAGCCACATAAGTTTTCACCAAAGTAGTCACGGTATTTAGAACCAAGAATAAAAGAACAATCATCTGGTATCCCTAAGGAGGTCTGCCTCCTTACTTAGTCATTCAGTCATCTCAGAATAGAAGTCAGTCTTCCACTCATGGGGCAACTTGGTTAACTCAGTCAGTCACTTAATTAGTAATCAGTTACTAAATATTGCTAATCACTAAATACAATATTAGAGAATACACAAACCCTCCTCCAGTTAACTCAATCAATCATTTATTCAGATTCACAATTACTAAGTATCTTTAATCACTAAGTGCAATCATTAGAAAATACACAAACCCCCCACCCCTAAGGTCACTAATAAACCACATTATAATCATAGCGTTCAATATCCAAGGAGAGATCTTTTCTTCATCTTTACTCAGGGTGGTTTTTCAGATTCCCTAGATCCCCTTCCATGGTCCCAGCTCCTACCTGAATCCACCAAACAGGTGCATGGATTCAGAGGCAGACAGCTCCCACGTCCTTGTCCAGGCCTCCAGGCAGTTCCTGCTACACACTGAAGTTCACAGAGTCCAGTACATCTCAAAACCTTCACAATTTCTGTTCCCGGGGATTCAAGGATCAACCAAGCCACAAACAAACAAAGTCTTAGCATCCCAGTCATGCTTCTTCAGTCCTCTGGCAGTTTGGTTGGCCCTAAGACCCAGAAGAAATCTCAATCTTCCAGGTGGTAGCAGCAGCAACTTTGGCCTTCCAGGCAAACTTCCTGGCAGCAACTCCCGTCTTCACCAGTTTCAGCAGAACTGCTTCTTCCACCAGGGTCTTGTTAGGAGAAAATTCTGACTCTTTCTCTCTGGGGTTTTTCTTATATACACACACAGCATTGGCTTCCTTTTTCAGTCAGCTGGTCCTGTTATGTCAGCAACAGGAGACAGAGTTCACACCACCTGTTTCTTTCACAGAGGTTTGATTAGTTACTAAGGGTTAAGTATCTGCTTACTTGACATAGCAAAAAGGGGTCTTCAAATTTAAATTAATTACAGTAGTAGAAGACAAAAGCTTCTAGGTGGCACCTGTCTCCATCAGAGTACCCCATTATTTGTTTGGAAGTACCCTGGTAAATGTCCAGGACCTCTTATTGTCTTGGTGCACAATCTTTCCCTACGTTGTAGTGTTCTATGTGCAGCACTCCTGGCCCGACCCAGTCCTTCGTGCCTTCAGACCTTGCTTTTTTCTCTAAGTTGCTTTTGCCTGGCAAAATGATTGACTGTGACTCCTTTCTAGATTCCCCTATCAGGATTTAGCCTGATATTTTCTAGATATGTTTGGTGGAATTCACTATTTCCTGCTAGTCTTCTACCTTGGCTCCAACTCTTAACATCGTGATCTTAATTTCGGTCCTATTTCTTTCATAATCTTGTCCTCTTACCTTTCCAGATTTATATCTTATTCCTTGCCACATATCCTTCAATCCAGTGCCACTGGCCTCCTTGCTGCTTTGTGAACAAGATACTGAATCCTCTGTTCTACATATTTTCTCTGGTTGTCACCCCATGCCTGAAATATTCTCTCTTCTCATTTGTATCTACTGGCTTCCCTTGGTTTCTTTCAAGATTTAGATGTGAGAATGGAGAACATTCCAAGCAAGGGGATAGTCACTGCAAAGGCCTAGGGAAGAGATGTAGCTTGTCTTGTGTGAACAGCAAGTAAACTAGTGTAGTTGGATTGTAGAGTGCATAGAAGGAAGTAATGTGTAAGGACACTAGAAAGATAGAAAAGGGCCATATTGTGAAGAGCTTTAAGTGCTAATCAAAGAATCCTATGTTTGATCTTAGAGGAAATAGGGAATCATTAAAATTTATTGAGTGAAAGATCTGTGTGTTGGAGTGGGAAGAGTCTTAGGCGATTAAATAAAAGACTTTTGCCCTTATTACCACTATCATTCAGTATTATAACAGAAATGCTAGATATAGCAATAAGAGAAGAAAAAAACTGAAGGAATTAGAACAGGCAATAAGGAAAAAGAAACTCTTTGCAGATGATATGATGGCATACTTGGAGAATCCTAGAGAATCAACTAAAAACTAATTGAAAGAATTAATAATTAATAGTGGTAATAAGGGCATTTTTGCTTTATCCCTGATCTTTTTGGGAAGGCTTCCAGCTTATCCCCATTATAGATTGTGCTTGAAGATGGTTTTAGATAGATACTCCTCATTATTAGGAAAGCTCCATTTAATTTCTGTGCTTTCTAGTATCTTTAATAGGAATGACTGTTGTACTTTGTCAGAAGCTTTTTCTGCACCTCTTGATATAATCCTATGATTTTTCTTGGTTTTGTTATTAATATGGACAGTTATTCTGACAGTTTCCCTAATATTGAACCAATCCTGGTATAAATTCCATCTGGTCATACTTTGTGATCCTTCTGATGTATTGCTGTAATCTGCTTGCTAGTGTGTGGGATAGAAACCACTGTCAGATCTTCAAAATCAGAGTGAGTCAGAGATCAGAAAAGGTCTTTATTCTTTCTCATGAGAAAAGGCGCAGCCATGAATACATACATGAGTGTGTATATATATATGTGTATATAGACAGAGGGCACAGGATCAATTGAATAGGATGGGGTAATATTTTAAAAGGTGAAATTGAGAGGTGGGAGAGGAATAGTAGGAGAGGAGACAGGGAGAGACAGAACAGAGTTAATTCTCACATATAGAAGAGGCAAGGGATAATTGTTACAATGGAGGGGAAGAACAGGAAGGCAAAAGGGAATGGGTCAATTTTACTCTCATTGAAGTTGGCTTAGGGAAGGAATGACATACACTCTCAATTGGGTATCTTGGCCTACAGGAGAGTAGGAGGAAAGGGGATGAGAGGGGAAATGATGGAGGGGAGGACAGGTTAGGGGCGAGGGTTGTTAGAAGCATAAGCTTTTGTAAAGGGCCAGGGACAAAGCAGAGAATAGAACAAGTGGGGGGTGAAATAGGAAGGAGGGAAATATACAGGTACTGGGGTAGGGAGATCCATCTTGCCCTACAGGAAAGTCCGAGGGGTGATGGGGGAGGATATAGGAGAGAGCTGATTGGGGGAGAAGATATACAGTGGGATTGCTGTTTTGGGGTGATGGGTAGGGGAGATACAGGGAGAAAATTTATAAATCAAAATGTCATGGAAATGAATGATGTAAATTAAAAATAAACAAAAGTTTAAAAAATAAAAAAAAAAGAAAAGGCACAGCCCTTGTAGCTCAGGGGCCATCAGCCAGGGAGTGCAAATTGTAGAAGCTCATAGGCTTCTGTTATCCTAATCTTAACCTGGCCCACTCCCCTGTCTGGTCTCACCATTGGTTGGTAAGATGAGCTCACAATTTCAAGCTAATCAGTGCAAAGCAATCTCAATCCTTCATTACCATAATTATTCATTTGACCCTTCTTCCCAATCAGAAGGAAACATCCTTCAATCCCTCACTTGTGCACATCTACATAACCGAACTGCTGGGGGGCGGGGGGAGCAATCAATGAGAAGGCTAGTGTTGTTTCCTTTAAGTTTTGTTACCTCATTCTCTGGCCAGTGGAAACATAGAAAATTTGCCATTAAGAGAGTAGGGACATAAACTAAGGCAAGAGAATAACATTTCCCCAACTTCATGCCAGTTCCAGGCAGAAAGTCTGTCAAACTGCAGACTATATCTTTGAGCCAGGCCTCTGCCGAGTGTAAATGAGGAAATTTAATCGAGAGACACATGCAGAAAAGCCAATCTCTCAACCTTCCTATGAGATCACCCTCTGTAATTCATAGATGTGTCTACTCTGGCATCTGAGCAATGGCTCAGACAGCCTTTAGCCTTTTTTTTTGATATCCACACCTGGAGTTAGACTCAGAAAAAGTCAGTTAACAGTCCCATTGAATCTTAAATGGCAAGCTCAAACAATCAGTTTAAGATATAATCTCACGTTGGTTAAGGAACATCTTTAAAGTAAGTAAAATACTTCCTCTGACTTAAGGTGTCCAGAGTAGCTATCTAGAGACAGGAGGGGCTTGGATAGACCTCATTTGTCCCCAGACTTCCTTATCTGCCTTCCCTATTTCCAACTAAACCTTCATTTATCTTCTCAACTCTCTGATCCCCATCACTAACATAACTATTCTGTACTCGAATCCCAGAGTAAACAAAACAGAGGTTAATGTCTAACCTCACAAACTAATGAATTATGTATCTAATCATTCCCATAACATTTAGAAAGTCCTTAAAACAAGCAAAATTTCATACATTTGCCTTATGCCTAATTTCCATTGAGTTGTCATAAAGATGAGAAGTAGGGACCTGATTGGACAAAGCATCCATATGCAGTATGGTCCCCAAACCCTTTTACCTTAACATCAATTTACTCTCATTTAGTTGCAGTATACAATAAAGATTTACCAGGACTTGCATATGTAAGGGATTCCTTTTAACAATTTTCTATTTTAAACTTGTCTTGGTATGAAAGCCAATAGTTAAAATCAATTTTTAGTCTTTTACACATAACTTTGCTACTTCTCAGCAAATCAAGTTGATTGTTTAGGAACTTCATAACTAAAACAAGCTCCTTTCTTGGGGTTGATGACTTTGCTTACACAAATTAATGAACATGGACCTCAGGGAAGGGTTGATCTTAATGCCCCTTTCTATGGCCCCCATACATGTAACATTTTTCAACTATCCCTCCTTTTCCATACATATTAACAATTTTAGGTTTTAACATTAAAACAGTAACCCACAATTTTATTCTGATTATAACACAAACAATTACCTACAGATAATATCTAATGCACTTACTGATCTAACGGGCAGGCTTCTCTACCTGCTATCCCTTTCTCCTTGTTTTCTTTTCCCAAGGCCATTGCTGTGTTTTGACATACCTTCTTAGCTGAGGAGGAAGAGGAGGGAGTGGAGAATGATGAGATTGCTTCCCCATCCTGGGCCATAGACTCTTCCTTATCTCCCTTATCTTGTGTCTCGTAGCCTGTTCTCAGTCTTTCTGAAACTAGGTTGCAGTTAACTTTCCTCAAGGAGACTCTCACTGCTTTTTAAATACCCCTTTGTTTACTTCGTTGCGTATAAAACACTGCTTAGCAACTGTACACACACACACACACACACACACACACACACACAGTCTTATATATCTATACTTCCTTAAAGCTAGTTCACACATTGCTTACACTCCCCAGTGGCCTCCTTGATGTAAAAATTGAAAAAATTATTAAACATTTCTCTCTCATCAAGCAATAACCAACAACTTTGCTCAGTTTCATTCTTCCCAAATTTAGTTAAATCTTTCTTTTCAGCTTCTATGGCCTTAGGGACCTGGGGAGTTAACAAATACATTTTCATAGATTCTATGGACAGGGTAGCCTCCTTAGCCTTCTAGTCTGCTAATCTATTCCCCAGCACTGCATACCAAGGGTCTTATAAAACATTTCTTTGTAAGAATATTTCCATTAAAAAAAAAGTTTACAATTTATCCTGATATTATTTACCACACAATCCTTAAATTCTCTGATCATACAACCTCTTCCATATAATTGACAAAACTTCCAAGAGGATTCACAGGGTCTTTTCTTCACATAGTTACCAATATTTACTTTTCACAGATGTACTTTTGTAAATATTTGACTTATACAATAACTCTAGATAGCTTGGTTAACAATCTCACATATTTAACTGAAACTTCCTTTTAAACAAAGACAAACTTGGAAGCTTATGATTTCCTAAATTAAAATACTTCAAAATAGTATAACACATAGTCAGAATGCCCCATTCATTATTTTTCTGTTCCTTCAACAGTATAATGCTTAATTTAACAACTTTTAGACTACAAGGAAAACTGCTTCTTTTATAACGCAGATAATACAACTATTTGCCCAGTTACACAGTAAGAGAATGCCTAGAAAAATAACAATACTATAAGCAATTATCATATACCTAAATTTAAACTTTGAAATCAAAACCAATTAATTACCAATCTGGTGACCTTAATTTAGACATTTTCCAAATTGCTCCACACAGAAACAAGTAAACTTAGCTTACAAGGTTTACACTCAAATAGCATTTCTTTTATCCGAGATATTGTGCCAGGCACCTTTACAATTATGTTATTCCCATAAAATCCCTAGGATGTGGATTCCACCACCACCACCACCATCCCTTATTAAATAGTAAACTAAGGTAAATAAAATTTTATTTGGGCCATACAGTGAATCGATTTCTTAATGCCAAATAGCAATGTGTACCTTTTTGATCATACAACTATACATTTCTAAATTCTAATACCCTTGGCCCTCTGAAAGGAAATATTATCCACAGATTTGTATATTTTTGTAGTATTTCAGTTCCCCATTCATGTTCACATTTTCCTGGGAAAATTGATGAGCAGTTTGAAATCACCCATTATACTCAAGTCAGTTTAAAACATGTTGGACCAATATTCTCACTGCTTCTTTTGGTTCTAATAATAATTAAAAATCATAGTAATCTGTTTCTTTGCCATAACCAATGCCTATCTTTAAATTAAAATTAAATAGCCACCCATTTTGAGCCTTTTCACTTAAAACAAAAACTCCTTCCTTAAAGCAAAAATAACCCTTCAGACATGGTAATTCCTTAAAACTAATTTGTTGTAAAATGTCCTTAAGTCATATAAATTCCCAAAATTTTTTATTTTTATTTTTTGTCATTTTGGAGGGCAATTGGAGTTAAGCTACTTGCCCAAGGTCACGTGGCTGGTAAGTGTTAAGTGTCTGAGGCTGTATTTGAATTCAGGTCCTCCTGACTCCATGGCCATGCTTTATTCACTGCACCACCTAGCTGCCCCTAAATTTCCAAAATATTATAAATTTAACATACATCCAAATTAACATACAAAAATATATCCTTAGATGAAACAGACTTGAAAAATCACAACTCTTATCTTTTCTCCAGTATTCTCATCTGTGAAATAATCCTACAACACTGCAACTTTTGTACTGAGTTCATAAGAATTTTAGGTTACTTAATAGCATAAACATCAGTAGCATTATTACATTTATACCCAAATATAATAGTTTCACATTTTTACCACATTCTTTCAAAAGCCAATTCATATACAAGATTCAATTTGAAAATTTCTTTAACACTAATTTCTACATTTTATAATCATATTTATCTGTATGTCAATTTTTTAAAGTCCAATACTCCTACTTCCTTAAAAAAAATCTAATATCCTATCTCCTCTCCAAGACCCCAAGTCCCCAGGCATTAACTCCTCACTCTGAGCATTTGCAAAAAGTTTTAATCAGATTAGCTGGAGGGTTTGACCCAGAACAAAAAGACCTAACAAGGTGTGGTTAACTCCCCTAACAAGCAGAAAGGTTGGGAGCTTAATAATCAATTGTACCAATATCTTTAAGCACTTTTTCAATATCTCCATAGGATGGGGGAGGAAATGGCTAAAGAGCACATGGACCTGAGGGCACATGGCTTGCTAGTGCTCCACCCCATCTTTTTCATTTCTACCTTCCTAATCTTCGCAGGGACAACCCACACCCTCCTTTACATTTCAAATAATCATCCCCCAATTTCATCCTGCTTTCCTGTACCTTAAAAACTAGAGGGAAGAGGCAGAGCCAAGATGGCAGAGAAGAAACACGAACTTGGCGTGGGCTCCAGTTGCAATCACTTCTAATACAGGTAAAAAAAATGACTCTAAACAAACTTTAGAGCTACAGAACCCACAAAGTGACAGAAAGAAGCAAATATCCCGCTGAAGGCAGCATGGCAGGCCAACAGGAAAGGTCTATTGCAGCACACTGGGAGCTGAGCCCAGGCCCGCGTGAGCCATGTGGTTCTGGCCCCAGGACAGCCTTGACCAGTGGTGGCCAGAGCAGACTTAAGGAGAGTGAGCCACTAGCAGCTGTGGTAGTTTCCAGACTTCTCAACACATAAACACCAAAGATAAAGTAATAGGTCAGTGTGGAACTCTGTTGGAATGGGGGGGACAGAAGAGTGCAGTCTGGACCCTGTCCCCAGGGCAAGAAGCAGCAGAGGTTCAGTGGCTGTGTAGCAGCTGTGCAGCCACCGCCACATGGTTGCTTCAGGAGTTCCTGGCTTGCAGATTGTGGGAGGACCAAGTGACCATGTAGAGGCTTATTGCTCTCACTTTAACCTGCTTGGATCTGGGTCACAGTCTTGGGGGTGGTCCTGGGATGTGTTGCCAGTGAGCCAGAGCCTGTGGGGGCTGTAGAGAGGGTGCCCGACTAATAGCTCCAGCAGCTGTGAAAACCCCAGCAGTTTGGGACAAAACTCTCTCCATTCTGAAAGGAGAGTTCTACCATGGTAAAGAGCTCAAAACTCGAGTAATGGACTGACAATATGAGCAAGCAGGGGAAGCACAAACAGACCATAGAATCCTTTTTTGGGGACAAAAAGGATCAAGGCATGGAGCGGGAGGAAGACAGTGAAGGTAGAACTCCTGCATCAAAAGCCTCCAAGAAATATATGAACTGGTTACAGGCTGTGGAGGAGCTCAAGAAGGATTTTGAAAATCAAGTAAGAGAAGTAGAGGAAAAATTGGAAAGAGAAATGAGAATGATGCAAGAAAATCATGAAACACTAGTCAACAGCCTGCTAAAGGAGACCCAAAAATACAGTGAAGAAAATAACATCTTAAAAAATAGACTAACTCAAATGGCAAAAGAGACCCAAACAGCCAATGAGGAGAAGAATGCCTTAAAAAGCTGAATTTACCAGATGGAAAAGAAATTTTAAAAACTCACTGAAGAGAATAACACCTTCAAAATTATACTGGAGCAAATGGAAGCTAGTAACTTTATGAGAAATCAAGATACTATAAAACTGATCCAAACAAATGAAAAAATAGAAGGCAATGTGAAATATCTCATTGGAAAAACCACAGACTTGGAAAATAGATACTGGAGAGAGAATTTAAAAATTATTGGACTACCTGAAAGCCATGATCAAAAATAGAGCCTAGACACCATCTTTCAAGAAATTCTCAAGGAAGTTGCCCTGATGTTCTGGAACCAGATGGCAAAATAAAAATGGAAAGAATTCACCAATCACCTCTTGAAAAAGATCCCCAAAAGAAAACTCCTAGGAATATTACAGCCAAATTCCAGAGTTCCCAGGTGAAGGAGAAAATACTGCAAGTAGTCAGGAAGAAACAATTTGAGTATTGTGGAAATACAATCAGGATAACACAAGACCTAGCAGCTTCTACATAAAGGGATCAAAGGGCTTGGAATATGATATTCTGGAGCTCAAAGGAGCTGGGACTAAAACCAAGAATCACCTACCCAGCAAAACTGAGTATAATGCTTCAGGGAAAAATATAGTCATTCAACGACATA
>CM053586.1:183039130-183054154 GCA_028646515.1 Pseudochirops corinnae | reverse complement strand
GTGTGCTCACTATGAAGAGGTTCTGTGTAATTTCACATGTTCAGCCTGTATTTGATTGCTTGTCCTTCCAGTGGGGATGGGAGGTGAGGGAGGAGGAGAAAGAATCTGGAATCTGGAGTTCCATAATCAAATGTTATGAATGTGTATCTACGTATACATATACATATATATATATATATATATATATATATATATATATGCAATTATTATTATTATTATTGACTACATCCAACTGGAACTGGAGATACACAGGCACTACAGTTGGGAGATCCATCCTGACCTACCAAAAAGTGACACAGGAGAGAATAGACTGGGGGAGGGGGGCCACACTGGGATGGCTGTTTTGGGGTGGTGGGTGGGGGAAAGAAAGGGAAAAAATATGTAACTCAAAATCTTGAGGAAATGAATGATGCAAACTATAATAAAATTTAAAAAAAAAAAAAAGATTAGAAAACTAAGGCAGACAGAGGCTAAGCCTAGGGTCACACAGCTATTAAGTATCTGCGACCAGATTTGAATTTGGGTCTTCCTGAATCCAGGTTCAGTAATCTATGCACTGTACCACCTAGCTGTATAAAGTAAGAATAGAGATGAGATATGTGGAGTGAGAAAAGAGAGTAGAAGATAACAGCAAACTTGTAAGCCTAGGTGACTAGGAAGGTGGTGGTGCCTTCAACAGTAATATTTAAATTGGAAAGAGGGCAAAGTTTAGAGAGATAGAAAGTGCATTCTATCTTGGACATGTTTATTCTAAGATTTCTACACGATATCCACTTCAAAACATCCAAAAGGCTATAACGTGTTAGAGGAAAGAATAGGGCTAGATATACACATCTGTGAACCATCTGCAAGAAGATAATGAGTGAACCCATAGAAATTGATGAGACCATCAAGAGAAGGTTTCTGAATCTTTTTTTGTGTCATGTGCCCCTTTGGCAGTTTGGTCAAGGCTATGGACCTCTTCTCAAATTATATTTTTAAAAGCATTGAATAAAATAAAAAGGGTTGCAAAGGAAATCAATTATGCTGAAATATAGTTATCAAAATGTTAAGTTTCAAGTTTCTATACATGCTGAAATCTGTAGAAAACTTCTCCTATTGATTTTACCTTCATAACATCTCTTGTATACACTCCCTTCTTTTCTCTAACATTGTCACCACATAGGTCACCTCACACCTGGCTTGGAAGCAACAGTCTGCTGACTGATCTTGCCACTTGTCTCTCTCCACAATAGTCCATCCTCCACTTATCTGTCAAAGTGATATTTTGATAAAGGACACAGTACAGATCTGATCATTTCATCCCCCTATTCAATAAATTCCAGAGGCTCCCTATTACCTCCAGGATCAAACATGAAGGCTTCTGCTAGGCATCCAAAGCCCTTCATAACTTGCCACCATTCTACTTTTCCATGAAACCCATGTTAAGAATCCCTGGTTTAGAAGGAAAAGAGATGAGGGCCTGGGACAAAGTATTAGGGAACTCTGAAAATTAGTGGGTGTGATATGGATGAAAAGGCACCAAAGGAGACTGAGAAGATGCAGTCACACAACAAGGAGAGAACCAGAAAAGAACAGAGTCATAAAAACTTAGACAGAATATCTGGGAGGAAATGGCAACTGACATTAAAGGATGAAGAGAGGTGAAGAGGTGTGAGGACTGAGAAAAAAGCCTTTAGATTCAGCAATTTAAGAGATCATGGGGATTTCCAGCCAAGATGGCTACCTGAACAGAGCTAGGTAAACCACCAAGTTTAGAGGTAGTTTAGAGGTAGACCACCAAGCTTCCATATACCTATGCCACTAAATACCTGAAATTCAAAGAAAACTAAATAATAATCAAACTAAATAATAATCAAAAAGTCCAAAGACAAAACTAAGTGACTCCTTCCACCCCAGAATTGCTCCAAATGTATGCCTTCACAGGTAAACAAGCCAGGAAGACTCTTGCTGTGGGCAAGAGACATACGCCACCTGAAAGATTGTATGGCTATAGTCAGCAACAATAGAGGGTCTCCTTAAAACAATCCAGCGAGGTCAGAAATCCAAAGGATAGAAACCTTGGAAGCCCCAGGGATCTGGGGATCAAAGCAGAATGTCAGTATCTACATTCAGATAGCCCAGGTAACCAAATACTCTGCCCTGAGACACCACACATGTGAAGATTCTGAAGATCTGGCACTATGAATCTGAATCCAAACTTCACAGAACAAATTTTCTTAATAAAAGGAGTTGTTCTATAAAACTTGGATTCAGGCAAAATGCTGAACCCAAGGACCTGGAACACAACATATAACCTCAAGGCAGGTTCGCCAGATATCAAATTATACTTCAAAGCAGTAATCATCAAATTATTTGGTACTGATTAAAAAATAGAGGCCAATCTGTGGAACAGATTAGCTATACACTACAGAAATGAGAATGAATGTTGTAGATTAATGTTCAAGAAACCCAGAATAAAAACTCAATATTTTATAATAACTTCTAGGAAAACTAGAAAGTGGTACGGAAGAAATTAGATTTAGCCTAACATATCCACCACAATTAATTCCAAAATGCCACCTGGATAGGAATGGTCACATCATAAACATGTTAGAGAAAGAATTCAGAGATACCTTTCATATTTATGGAGAGGGGGAAAAGTTCATGACCAAAGGATAAAGAGAGGGTTACAGAAGTTAAAATAAATAATCTTGATTACATAAAATTTAAAAGTTTTACAAAACTAAAATCAATGCAGCTGTTAGAAAAAGTTAAGTAGAAACGATCTCTCCAGCAAATTTCTCTGATAAATGTCTCATTTCTGAGAATTTATTTTTAAAAGTAAGTTATTCCCCAAATGATAAATCACCAACAGAATACAAACAGGCCATTTTCAAAGGAAGAAATTCAAGCTATCAATAAGAATATGAAAAATACTTCAATCAAAAACAGAGGTAGAGAAATGTAAATTAAAGCTGACAAAGAAAAGAAAAATGACAAATGTTAGAATGGTTACGGGAAAACGGGAAATGCACTGCTGGTGCAGACATTCTGGAAAGCAACTTATTACTTTCTGAAACCAAAAAGTTAATAAATAGTACATGTTCTCTGATCTAGCAATACTATTACTAGTCATCCCCTGAAAAATATGAGTCAAAGAAAAAAAGGACCCATATGTACAAAAATATTTATAACAGTTCTTTTTGTAGGATACTAAGGGGTTGTCCAGCATTTGGGTAATGACTGAACAAATAATAATAGATGAATGTGTAATGGAATGCTATTGTTCCATAAGAAATGACAAAAAGGAATTTTCAAAGAATTTCTGGGAAACCTAGTAAGACTTATACGAACTATTACAACACAAAGTGAGCAGAAGCAGGAAAACAACTTATACAATAATACATCTGTCTAGAAAAATCTATGCTAGACAAATTTGAAAGATTTTAGAACTCTGTTCAATGCAGTAACCGACCATGATTATAGATATACGAAGACAAAGAATGCTATGAATCTCCTGACAGAAAGGTAATAGATTCAAGAGACAGAATGAGAAATATATTTTTGTAAAAACCCCACATGGGAATTTGTCTTGCTTGACTACATACACACACACACATATATATATATATATACACACATATATGTATATATGTAAATGTATATGTATATATATACTTGGTAGGAGGGTTTTCTTTTATTCTATTGGGAGAGGGCAGGAGAGAAAATAAATGCTTGTTAATTAAAATGTAAAAAGTATTTTTAAGTACCTTTATAATTAGAAAAAAGACAATTGCATTAATTCAGTTGAGAAGTGATGAAGATCTGAACTAGGATTATAGCTATATGAGTGACAAAGGAGGGGGAGATTTATTTGAGAGATGCTGAGAAAGTAGAAACACCAAGATTGAGCAACTGAATAAATGTGAGAGATGAAAGAGAATGAGGGATTGAGGATATTCAACAAGGTTATAAGCTTGGGTAACTGGAAGAATTGTGATACCCTAATAGGAAAGGTTAGAAGAAAGGAATATGATAGAGAAGTCAAAGAAGTCCAAAATAATGAGATCAACAAATGAAATAACATAGAAGGAAAATAGAATGGGGAACAGGACAGAGCTTGGAGCACACCTGCAAATCAAAGGAAACCAAGATGAGCTCTCAGACATATAAAGGGAGAGAACAGTGTGACAAAAACCTCCACAAAATCCCCAAAAGGGGATTGTGATCACCAGAGTAAAATGTTGCAGAGAGATTAAAAAGGATTGAGACTGAAAAAAGAACATTAAATTTGGCAATCAAGAGAACTCTGATAATTGTGGAGAGGGCAGTTTAACCATTTGAATGATGAAGTAGGAAGCCAGTCTGCAGAAGGTTTAGAAGAGATGGAGAAGAATGGAAGAGGAAAAACCAAACGAAGACAGTCTTGTCAAGGAGTATAGCAGAAACGGGGCAGAGAGACATGGGACAACGGCTAGTGAATATACTTAAATCAAGTGTGAGCTTGTTAAGAATGGGGAAGAGACATGAACATGTTTGTAGACAGCAATGAAAAAGCCAGAAGATAGGGAGAGACTGAAGATAAGAGAGGGCATATCACAAAACATGAAATTAATCATCTAAAATCTATACTTTACTCTTTTCAAGCACAAAAATAATGTAAAATTTTCACCACTGCCGGTTACCATTGTTACAATGTAAACTCCACCTTCTTAACTGGCTTATCCACAGAGAGTGGTGATAGGAATATTTAATGCTAAAAATATTATTATTGCTATTGCAGTAGTAATTAATATAAACTATGTTTATATATGTAAAATGTAAAATTAATGATGTGAAATTTATAAAGGCAAATTTTCTAAGACGAATAGAACAGATTCTTAAATGTTACATATAAATACCAAAGTCAGGGTTAGGATTCTAACCTACTCTCCTTTTCAAGGCTAAAAGATCCTGGGCACATTGTAATGAAATTTGTTGAACTACCAGAGCATTGTCCTTAAGGGAAAACAAGTAACATTTATGAAGGAAGCCAGTACCTTCAAATCTTTTGTGACTGTCATAATCGTCAGAACAAATCACCTCAATAAACCTGTTCTGTAGAATTTCATTATGATGAGCCAGAACTTCAGTGACACCATCATCACCATTCAAAAAGCTCCACAATAAAAGACTGGCAAGTAGACCAGATGATCCCCAAAATGAAATTTTCAACCATTTCCTCTGGGATTCATGATGGACTTGATTCTTCTTTATACTAGGAATAGAAAACAAACTAATATCAATTTTCAACTAACATGTAACTAAATTCTGTTATACATACAACTACCTCTTAAAACAGTATTTTAGCTATCTCATATTACTCCTGCAATAAATATTCCCAGAATCCATAGCTGACTAAAATTTAACCAGAGCTTTACATCAATTAACAAATAATTATCAAGCTTCTACCAGACATTAAACATAGCTCCCCTCCACAGTCACAATTAGAATGGACAGAGGTAGATAAAAATACGTATGTAAACATTAGAGAACAAAGCAATATCTAACAGTTTTAACTGTGTAGTGATCTGTGATTTAGGTGGTATCCAGGCTTGAAATAAGGTCCAACTCCACACCCCAACTCCTCCTCTAAGATCCTCTGAGATTCAAGCTCCAAATGACAGAAGTCACTCCTGGTTGCAACAGCAGCACTATGAACCATTAGGCCTGAGAACTAAAGAACAGGGTTAACAAGACAGGACATCAAATGTAGGAAGCTGTGCAGCAATCCACTAAGCCTAGGAGAAGTAGTACAGCATCTAGCTAGAGTCACTTCTTTTTCCCCAAAAGTCACCTGGGGCAGAGACCCAGGCTGGTGAACTGTGAAATGTTTAGAATAGGAAGAAGCTGAGACACCTTGAGATCCTGCCAGGGCAACTACCATCAGAAAGAAGGGAGTCATCAGGTGAGTACTAAGCAAAAATGAAGAGAAAGACTGAAATTACCAAAGATCTCAGGAGAAAACTCAAAGACCTTAGTCATAAGTGGATAAATCAAGAGGGAAAATGTCAATAGCAGAAAAAGCAGGTATCCAGATGTAGTAAAAGAGTTCAAGTATCTATGAACAGATAGATTTCCTTTATACAATAGAATAGACAGAATATATCTCCTTTATGTAAAAATAAAACAAAATGACAACATTTGAAGATAGACATAAGACCCTGTAAAATTTGGGGAAAACATGGAACCAAAATGTGCTATCTCTGAGTGGTTAAGCGAAATGAAGGAGGCAGAGCCAAGATGGTGGAGTCAAGGCAGGGAATCTCCTGAGTTCTCCCAAATTTCACTCAAAACGACTTTAAAATAATACCTCAAAAGGAATTCTGTAGTAGTAGAACCAACAAAAGGATAGGGTGAAACAATTTTTCAGCCAAAGAGAACTTAGAAGGTTAGCAGGAAAGGTATGTCTCACCTAGGAGAGAGTGGAGTGCAGTCCAGTCCAGGCTGCTCCAGCTCAAGCCAGCAGCAAAGTCCTCCAAATTGGCACAAGCAAAGAGCAAGGCCCCAGGCCCAGTGCCAAGCTAGCAGTGAGGCCTTTGAGCCCCTGTACCAGGAAACCACTAATGGACTATATGCTTGGTGCAAGCCAGCAGCATGCCTTGGGGACAACTGAATCAGCAGCAGTACCTTCTAGAACTCTCCATCTACAGACAGTAAAGGATCAGGCAACAAAACAAAAGGAAATTACAGGAGATTCTTTGCTGGCACTGGGTGCAGGACTCTGCTGCATTGCCCATACTCAGTTCTGAGTCACAGTCCTGAGGCAAGGAGGATCAGGAATCCTGGTCACAGTTTCAGGGTGGAAAACAATGCTTGTGGTCACTCACAGATCAGAGCACAGGCCAGAAGAGTTACCACATCTTCCTTAAATCATAACACACTGGAAAAATTGAAAACTTACAGATGCTCAGAACTAGTTCTGAACAGAACAGCAGAAAAATCCTGACACTTGGGACAATTCCCCCCAACCCCCACGAGAAGAGCCAACGTTAAAAGCCATATGAGGAAACATCAAAAAAAGAACCAGAAAACAGAAAGTTACTATGGTGTTAGGAAGATCAAAACAGAAACTCAGAAGAAGAGGATGAGATCAAAGCAGCTATATGCAAAGACTTAAAGAAAAATGTGAATTGGTCTCTGGCCCAGGAAAGGTTCAAAAAGGAATTTAAAAATCAAGTAAGAGAGGCAGCAAATAGAGCATCAGCTCTGCAGTCAGGAGGACCTGAGTTCAAATCTAGCCTCAGGCACTTAACATGTACTAGCCATGTAAACTTGGGCAAGTCACTTAACCCCAATTGCTCTGCCTTCCCCCCTCCAAAATAAATAAATAAATAAATGAATCAAATAAGAGAAGCCAAGGTAAAATGATGAAAAGGAATGAAAGAGATACAAGAAAGAGTCAACAGCTTGGTAAAGGAGAAACGCACAAAAAATTGTTGAGGAAAATAAGAAGTTAAAAAATAGAATAGGTCAAATGTTAAAAGAGGTACAAAAATCCACTAAAGAGAAGAATTCCTTAAAAAGAAGTGGCCAAATGGAAAAAGAGGTACAAAAATTCAATGAAGAATTCCTTACAAAGTATGTAGACAGAGGGCACAGGTCTGAGTTGACTATGATAAGATGATACCCCCAAAAAATAAAATTAAGGCATTAGAAAAAGGGATGCACTGGGAGAAAGGAAAAGGGAGAGAACTGGGGAAACTCTCTCACATTAAAAAGGTATGAAAGAGCTTTTACAGTGGAGAACTTGGGGAGAGGGGAGGTAGCAGGTAATGCTTAAACCTTACTTTTATCAGAATGGGCTCAAGGAGGGAATAACATAAACATTCAGTTAGGTATAGAAATCTATCTTGGAGAGACAGAATGGGTTTAATCATCTCATATAGAAGAGGCAAGGGATAACTGTTACAATGGAGGGGAAGAAAAGGAAGGCAAAAGGGAATGGGTCAACCTTACTCTCATTAAACTTGGCTTAGGGAAGGAATGACATACACTCTAAATTGGGTATCTTGCCCTGCAAGAGAGCAGGGGGAAGGGGATGAGAGGGGGGATGATGGAGGGGAGGGCAGGTTGGGGGGGGAAGGGCTGTTAGAAGTACACACTTCTGTAAAGGGACAGGGACAAAGCAGAGAATAGAACAAGTGGAGAGTGGGATAGAAGGGAGGGAAATATAATCAGTCTTTCATAATATGTCCATTATGGAGACGTTCTGCGTAACTACATATATGCAGTCTGTATTGAATTGCTTGTCTTTCCAGTGTCTATCCTCAGTGGGTAACAAGGGAGAAAGGGATGGAACTTGGAGTTTAAAGTTCTAAAATAAAATGTTAAAAAATATATATTATTATTATTATTATTTACATGAAACTGGGAAATGGGATATGCAGGCACTGGGATAGGGAGATACATCTTGGCCTACTGGAAACTCAGAGGGGTGATGGAGGAGGATATAGGAGAGAGCAGACGGGGGAGAGGGTATACAGTGGGATCGCTGTTTTGGGGTGGTGGGTAGGGGAAGGACAGGGAGAAAATCTTGTAACTCAAAATCTCGTGGAAATGAATGATGTAAACTAAAAATAAACAAAAGTTAATTTTGAAAAATCTACCTTGCCCTACAATGAAGCAGAAGAGGAGGGGGGAAAGAGAATGGGGAAGAGAATGAAGGGAGATAAGAATGGGGGGGGGGGGTTGTTGTCAGAAGCAAAACAATTTTGAGGAGGGAGAACAGGAAAAGAGAGAGACAGCGATAAACAGAAGAAAAAACACAGGATGGAGGGAAATAAATAGCTGTCATAACTGTGAATGTAAATGGGGTGAAATTACCCATAAAACAGAATATGATGGCAGAGTAGATTAAGAACCAGAATCCCACAATATGTTGTTTACAAGAAACACACTTGAACAGAGAGACATACACAGAGTATAGAAAGCGGGCTGGAGTGAAATCATTAGGCTTCAGGTGAAGGGAAAAAAAAACCAAATGGGTAAAAATCATGATCTCAGACAAAGCAAAAGTAAAAATAGATCTAATCAAAAGAGATAAGCAGGGAAACTACATTTTGCTAAAAGGTATCATAGACAATGAAGTGACAGCAATACTAAACATATGTACACAAAATGGTATCGTGTCCAAATTCTTAAAGGAAAAGTTGAATGAGTTACAGGAGGAAACACATATAAAAACCATACTAGAAAGGGATTCAACTAGCTCCTTTCAGAACTAGATAAATGTAACCAAAAAATAAGCAAGAAAAAAAGTTAAGGAAATTAATAGAATTTAGAAAAGTAATATAAGAGAAACCTCTGGAGAAAACTGGATGGGAAGAGAAAGGAATATACCTTTTTTCTCAGCAGCACTTAACACAAAAACTGACCATGCATTAGGGCAAAAAAACACAACCAAATGCAGAAACGCAAAAATATTAAATGAATCCTTTTCAGATAAAAATTCCATAAAAACTACATTGAATAAAGGGCTGTGGAAACATATTAAAATTAATTGGAAACTAAATAATCTAATCCTAAAATCAGTTGGTTGTTGTCCTTCATTCTTGAAGAGAACCAAAATGATATAACTATGTTGCAGTCAAGGCTCTACCACAGACTAGGCATAAATATGAACATTTGGAGCATCTCTAAATTTGCACATCCCATGTTTCTTTTGAGTTACTGCAATTATGCTTTGCTCATAGAGCACAGTGTCTTCTTTGATGCAGGTACACCATGCTGGGCAGTCCTGTGTCAGGATTTCCCATATCTCAAAATCTATTCTAAAATTCTTCAGAGACCTTAAGTGTCCTTGAATTGCTTTTTCTGACATCTCTGTGAGTGCTTGCCTTGTGTGAGTTCTCCATAAAATAGTCTTTGGCAAACATATGTTTGGCATGTGAACAAACTGGCCAGCCCATCAGAGCTGTACAGTAGAGTTTTAATGCTTGGCAGTTCTTCTGGAGAAAAGAACTCAGTGTCTAGTACCTTATTTTGCTAGGTGATTTTCTGAATCTTACTGTGACAATTCAAATGGAAGCAATTCATTTTTTCAGGCATAGTGCTGATATAATGTCCAGGTTTCACAAGCATATAACAATGTGGTCATTGCAATGGCTCTGTAGACTTTCAGTTTGGTAGGCAATTTAATATCTCTTCTCTCCTACACTTCCTTTGGAGTCTCCTAAACACTGAGCTAGCTCTGGCAATGCATGCATAAACCAACCTGATCATCTATGTGGACGTCCCTGAAAAGTACACTGCCAAGGGTAAGTGAACATATCCATAGTATTCAAAATTTCTCCATTGGCTATAACCAATGGTTCCATAGATGGATGGTGTGGTGCTAGCTGGCAGAGAACCTCTGTTTCCTTGGTTAAGCCAAAATTAGCACAATCAACAGAGAATTGATCCATATTTTGCTTCATTTCAGCCTCAGGGGCTGCACTGAGTGTATAATCATCTGCAAAAAGTCACACGCCAACCCTCTTTTCCACTTTATTCTTGACTTGTAGTCTTTTCAAGTTAAATAATAAGCCATCAGTGCAGTAGCTGAACTTAACGCCATTTTTATCCTCACTGAAGGTGTCTGAAAACACTGTTGAAGATAACATGCTTTTAAAAAGCATGGGAGCCAGCACACAGCCCTGCTTCACATCACTGGTGAATGGAAAAAGAGCAAGAGCAACATCCATTACCCAGAACCCATGCAAGCATGCTGTCATGAAACTGACGTAAAATATTGATGAACTTCTATAGGCAATCAAATTTTATCAAATTTTTAATCCTAAAGAATGACTGAGTCAAAGAACAAATCACAGAAATAATCAATTTTAAAGAGAATGAAAACAATGAGACAACATACCAAAATTTATGGGATGCCACCAAAGCAGTACTTAGGGGAAAATTTTTATTTCTAAATGCTTATATCAATAAAACAGAGAACGAACAGATCATGAACTGAGCGTGCAATTTAAAAAGCTAGAAGAAAAAAAAAATTAAAATTCCCGGTTAAACTCCAAATTTGAAAGCAAAAGAAAGATTGATAAACATTGAAAGTAAGAAAATCACTGAACTAAAAAATAAATCTAGAAGCTGGGCTTTTTTGGGATGGGGGCACACAATAAAATAGATAAACCACTGGTTAATTTGATTTTTTTTTTTTAAAAAAGAAGAAAACCAAATTACTAGTATCAAAAAGATAAAGAAATGAAGAGGAATTTAAAGCAATTATCGGGAGCTATTTTGCCCTTTATGCTAATAAATCTAATAATCTAAGTGAAATGGATGAATATTTGCAAAAATATAAATTGTCTAGATTAACAAAAGAGGAAATAAGATACTTAAATAACCCCATCTTAGAAAAGAGGAAATTGAACAAGCTACCAGTGAGCTCCTTAAGAAAAAATTCCCAGGATCCAATGGATTCACAAGTGAATTCTACCAAACATTTAAAGAACAATTAATCCTAATGCTATGTAAATTATTTGGAAAAATATGCAAAAAAGGAATCCTATCAAATTATTTTTATGACATAAGTAAGGTGTTGCCACCTAAACCAGGAAGAACAAATACAGAGAGAAAATACTACACCAATTTCCCTAATGAATACTGATGCAAAAATATTCAATAAAATACTAGTGTGAGAGACAGGAAAGGGTTAAGTTTCCACAGGCCTTGGAATGAGGTAAAGAAACTTAAAGGAAACAACACTAGCATTCTCATTAGTTGCCCCAAACTTGGTGTGTATATATGCACAAGTAAGGGACTGAAGAATGTTTCCTTCTGATTGGGTAGAAGGGTCAAATGAATAATTATGGTAATGAAGGACTAAAATTGCTTTGCACTGATTAGCTTGAGATTGTGAGCTCACCTCACCGACCAATGGTGAGACCAGACAGGGGAGTAGGCCAGATTAGGATTAGGATAACAGAAGCCTCTGAGCTTCTACAATTTGCACTCCCTGGCTGATGCCTCTTGAGCCATGAGGGCTGTGCCCTTTCTCATGAGAAAGAATAAAGACCTTTTCTGATCTCTGACTCAGACTGTGATTTTGAAGATCTAGCAATGGTTTCTATTCCACACAGTTTTGATGCATTGGTCAAGAAACCCCACAAAACAGGCAAGGGTCTCCCTGACCTGGAATGACTGGTAAGGATATCCCACTAACAAATTTTCGGTGGCCATAGGTCCGGTTTTGGGAAACCCCCTCTGACAAGAAAGTACCCAAAGGGAAACTGAGGCCAAGAGAAGAAAATGTCCGGCGGGAGAGTAACAGAAGATTACTCACGAAGATTGAAAGTAATGTGGTCACATAACTTTGCACACATAGCCAGGCAAGGTTTTATGGACCTGGGTGACCAGAAGGGTGGGTACTGTTGAGCCTTGAGGGTTGAGGAGACCAGGAGACCTAGCATGCATACTCAAAAAACTTCAACAAAAGTGTTCCTGATGAGGGTTTCTAGCCTCCTAGGAGCCTCCACTCCAAGACATTCTGAGGCAAGACACAGGACAATTGGCATAGGCTTTATTTAGCTAGTAGGATACTCGGGCCGACAAGACCCAATGGGGAGCCTTACCAGCAAGAAACAAAGGTTAAATTTGCTCTTTGCCCATGAGGGAACTGAGAACTAATTTGTGGGGTTGAGGGTTTTGAAGGACTTAAGAAACCCCAGTCAACATAGACTAAGAAAGTTTCAGGATTTAAAAAAAAAAAAAGGATTAAAAGAAAATGATCAAGTGAAATTGGCTTGAATAATCTAAATTTCTAATTCAGTCTAATTGGGATGTGGGTGTTTCTGTGTGAAGTGTGTCTCTGTGTGTCTATGTGTTCAAGAACAGCAAGGGCTGCTGTTGAACAGTGTTAAAAAAAAAATCTTCTTTCCCTCTCTTTACATTCTAAGGTCTAGCCAGATTTGGAGTGGGAAGGGAAAGAAAAATAAGAAAAGGAAGGAGGAAATTTTTCTCCCCTCAGATCAAAGAAAGGCAGGCTGACCAACATTTAACTATTTCTAGCCTCATCCAAAGCGAAAAGTTTTTGCGTATTGGAATGTAACCAGAAGGAAATGAAATTAGTTCTGGTAGAATTTTAAGTGAAATGTTACTCTTAATTAATGTTCAAGATCGGTCAGAACTGTCGTTAAGTAAAGGAGAAACCTTAAAATTTAAAGGTGTGGTTTTCAAGTTATATATTAGTGTATGTTAATTTGAAGGTTGATGGACTATCACATTCATGTGGGGTTAAAGTATTAATTTTATATCTAAGGATAAAATGAGAAAGACATTGGATAAATTGTTATGAAGGCTAATTTGAATCTGGGAACTTTAATATCTGGAAACCCTATAGTAATTGAGAATTAAATTTGTTCTAATACTTCGAAAATTTATTTACCTAAGGACACTTAAACCAGTTGACTTTTAATAAATTCAGATTCTGGACGTTTTCAGGGCACAGCCATATCATGGGAAGAGAATAAAGAGGTCTAAGTCTGAGGATCTTTCCCGAGTAGACTGCACTGAAAAACCATCAATAAGAAGAAAGGTAGGGGAAAAATCTCTAATTAAGGTATCTGGGATAGTTTGAGTGGAGATTTACAACAAAGAAAAGGTAGAACATAAATCTATATAGACTGGAACATTTTGTAAACCTCTCAGAAAAGGAGGGGCAGAGGGAAGGAAGAAATGTGGCTCTCTTGGTATATAAATGTTTACACATTTAACTCCCACTAGTTATTTTTTATAATTTTATTTATTTATTTTTCACATTGATTTCGACAAGATTTAGAATTACAATTTTTCTCCCTGTCTTTCCCCTATTCCCCACCCTAAAACAGCAAGCCTACTGAATACCCCATCCCCCAATCTGTTCTCTCTTATATCCTCCCCCATCACTCCCCTAACTTTATAGTACGGCAAGATGTATTTCTATACCCCAATGCCTGTATATCTTATTTTCCAGTTGCATGTAAAAAACAAAAAAAAATGTTTAAACATTTGTCTTTAAAACTCTGAGTTCCAGATTCTTCCCCCTTCCATCTTCCTCACTCGCCTCCACTGGGAAGATAAGGCATTCAACACAGGCTGTACAAATGTAGTTACCCAAATCATTTCCATAGTAGTTATATTGTGAAAAACTAACTGTATTTCCCTACATCCTAACCTGCCCCCCACTTATTCTACTTTCTCTTTTGACCCTATCTCTTTTCAAAAATGTTTGCTTTTAACTACCCTCTCCCCCAATCTGTCTCCCCTCTATCCTCCTTCCTCTTATTCCCCAACCCCCTATTTTCCTATAGGGTAAGATACCCAATTGAATGTGTATGTTATTCCCTCCTTAAGCCAAATTCAATGAGAATAAGGTTGTCCCATTCCCTTTCACCTTCCTGCTCCTCCGCTCCATTGTAAGACTTTTCTGTTGCCTCTTTTATGAGATAACTTAACATAATCTATCTCTCCCTTTCTCCTTCTCCCAATAAATTCCTCTCTCACCTCTTAATTTTATTTTTTAAGATATCATCTCTTAATATGCAACTCATCCTGGGTGAGTTGATGAATATACATATGCTCACACTCATATATATTTATATACACATATGCCCTCCTATACAGATACACACACACACACATATATACACACATACATATATATTCCCTTCAACTATTTTGATACTGAGAAAAGTCCCATGAGTTACAATTATCGTTTTTCCATGTAGGAATGTAAATAGTTTAGTTTTAATAAGTTCCTTATGATTTATTTTTCCTGTTTATCTTCTCATGCTTCTCTTGCTTCTTATATTTGAAAGTCAAATTTTCTGTTCAGCTCTGGTTTTTTCATCAAGAATGCTTGAAAATCCTCTATGTCGTTGAATGACTATATTTTTCCCTGAAGCATTATACTCAGTTTTGCTGGGTAGGTGATTCTTGGTTTTAGTCCCAGCTCCTTTGAGCTCCAGAATATCATATTCCAAGCCCTTTGATCCCTTTATGTAGAAGCTGCTAGGTCTTGTGTTATCC
>CM053586.1:183010984-183038630 GCA_028646515.1 Pseudochirops corinnae | reverse complement strand
TGTGGGAGTTCTGACTGTGTTGTCTTCCTCCCGTTCCCTGCTTTGATCCTTCTTTTCCCGAAAGAAGGAATCTAGGGTTTGGCTGCTGTTCTTACTTTGCTTCCTGTGCTTATTCATGGCTGGCCAGTCCGTGATTTTTTTAGCTCTGTGGAACTCTGCTTCCAGAGGGGAAAGCTCTGTCCCAAGTTGCTAGGGTTTTCCCAGCTGCTGGAGCTTTTAGGAGACTGTTGGCCCCCCTTCCCTCCCCACTCTGGCTCACTGAAAAGACACTCAGGACCACCACCCAAGACTGCGATCCGGATCCAGGCTGCTCAACGCGAGAGCACTTGGCCTCTGAGCGATCACTTGGCCCCTCTGCAGTCTGCAGGCTGGGAGCTCCAAAGCGGCCATGTGGAGGCGGCTGCAGGACCTCTGCTTCTGCTGCTTCCTTGCCCTGGAGGCGGTTTGGCCAGAACCACTTTTCTCCCCTGATTTTTAGCTGAGTTCCACTAACCTTTTAGTCCTTTTTTTTTTCTTTATGGCTTGATAATTCTGGAAACTGCCACTGCTGCCACAGATCTACTGTTCTGTTGCTCCAGCTGTAGCTCAGCTCATCTGGCTGCCCCCAGAGCCAAGGCTCCATTTCAGGCTGAGCTGGTTTCAGCTTCCAGCCCTGAGCACCCCTGAGAGCCTCCCAGCCAAACTGCCTTTAGCGGAAAGTATATTTGTGTGCATTTTAGAGTTCTAGCTTCTGTTTAGAGTCGTATTTTATGGGTATTTTGAAGTGGCTGTGTGGGAGCTGCGATACTTTGCTGCTCCTACGCCGCTATCTTGGCTCCACCCCCCCACTGATCACCTCTTGAAAAAGATCCCAAAAAGAAAACTCCTAGGAATATTATAACCAAATTCCAGAGTTCCCATGTCAAGGAGAAAATATTACGAACAGTCAGGAAGAAACAATCTGAGTATTGTGGAAACACAATCAGGATAACACAAGATCTAGCAGCTTCTATATTAAGGGATCAAAGGGCTTGGGATATGATATTCCAGAGGTCAAAGGAGCTAGGATTAAAACCAAGAATCACCTACCCAGCCAAACTGAGTATAATACTTCAGGGGAAAATATGAAATAGATTAAATTAAATGAAATAGAGGACTTTCAAGCATTCTTGATGAAAAGACCAGAGCTGAACAGAAAACTTGACTTTCAAATTCAAGAAGCAAAAGAAGCATAAAAAGGTAAAAAGGAAAGAGAAATCATATGGAACTTATTAAAGTTGGAACTATTTGCAATTCTACATGGAAAGATGGTATTGTAACTCATGAGACTTTTCTCAGTATGAGCATAGTTAAAGGGAATATATATGTATATATACGTATACCTACATATATGTATGTATGGTTGGGTGTATATATCTGTATATATATGTGTGTGTGTATGTGTGTGTGTGTGTGTGTGTGTGTGTGTACATGTATACGTAGAAGTCATAGGGTGAGTTGAATGTTCAGGGATGATATCTAAAAAATAAAAATAAGAGGTGAGAGAGGAATATATTGGGAGAAGGAGAGAGAGAGATAGAATGGGGTGGATTATCTCACATAAAGGAGGCAAGAGATAGGTGTTACAGTGAAGGGGAAGAACAGGAAGGTGAAAGGCAATGAGTCAACCTTACTCTCATTGGATTTGGCTTAAGGAGGGAATAACATACACACTCAATTGGGTGTCTTGCCCTACAGCAAAGTAAGGAAGAAAAGGATAAGAGGGGAAAAGATAGAATGGAGGGGGAGGGTAGTTAGAAGCAAACACTTGAAAAGGGACAGGGTCAAAGGAGAAAATGGAATGAATGGGGGGTGGGATAGGATTGAGGGAAATATAGTTAGTCTTTCATAATATAACTACTGTGGAAATGTTTTGCATAACTACACATGTATAACTTATATTGAATTGCTTTTCTTCCCAGTGGGAGTGAGTGAGGAGGGGAGAAGGGAGAGAATCTGGAACTCAAAGTTTTAAAAACAAATGTTAAAAAATTGTTTTTACATGCATCTGGGAAATAAGATATACCGGCACTGGGGCATAGAAATCCATCTTGCCCTACAAGAAAGTAAAGGGGGGAATAGGATGGAATATAAGAGAGGAGAGACTGGGGGAAGGGGTATTCAATATGCTTGCTATCTTGTGGTAAAGACCTAGGGGAGTGATAGGGAGAAAGTTTGTAACTCAAAATCTTGTGGAAATGAGTGTTGAAAACTAAAAATAAATAAATTAAAAAAGAAAATAGGAATGGAGGGAAGAGAGGAGAAAATAAACAAGCTTTAATTAAGCCCAAACTATGTGCCAGGCACTGTGTTAAGTGCTTTACAAATATTATCTCATTTGATATTCAAGACAATTCTGTAATGTGGGTGCTGTTATTATTTCCATTTCAACTTGAACAGTTGAGGCAGACAGACATTAAGTGACCTGCTCAGGATCACAGAGCTATTAATTGTCTGAGGCTGGTTTTGATGAACCAGGCCCTGCTCTGTGTCCAATAGATTAGTTTCCTCAATTCCTTCAAAATTTTCTGTTTCCTTAACTAAGGAGAATTACACATTCCTAGCTTCCTGAGACTTTATAGTGTGCTTCATGCCATGTAGAATATAATCAAACACTCATTAGTATTCTTTCAGTTATAGCTGTATTTCCAGTGGTTTGGGTCTGAATATCCAGAGGGTATTTTGGGGTTTTTTTTTTTTATTTTTATTTTTTGCATATGAAATGTTTATTACTAGTCCCTATTTCACACATAGCCCAATTACTCTTTTAGTTTAAATGGAAAGTGAAAACAAATATTCCCTTTAAGACTACAGAAGTTTTAAAAAAAATTGAAATAGAAATAATTGTACTCTACACATAAATGCCACATGTATAGCAGTAGTCATTGCAGGGATTGGGGCAGGGGAAAGAGGGGAAGGCACTTGAGGTTAAGTTACTTGGTCAGGGTCATACAGTTAGTAGGTGTCTGAGATTGGATTTATATTCAAGTTCTCCTGACTTCAGGGTCAGTGCTCTATCCAGTCTGCCACCTAGCTGCCCCTAGCTATAGTCATTTTGGCGAACTATCTAAACAGAATTATAATATCCTTTTTGTTTTAGTAATCCTACTGATGTAGGCTGTTTATTATCCTATATTACTGTATAATGTATATGTTTTTTAAAAAGTGTATTTGTACTAATGCTGATATTATACCTAGTTTTATATGTTACAATAACAGCATTGTAATGAGCATCTTTTTATAAATTAATTTTTTTCACTTTATTTTGGTTACTTCTTTGAGATTTAAACACTGTAACATAATTAATAGGTCAGCATTAATTAGAGTATAATTAATGGGTGTGAACAATTCTGCAATACTTTTTATATATTGCTAGCCAGATTGATCTCCATAAAGACTCATCCAGTTTCATAGTCACCAGCAGTATATATTCAAACTTCTTTTTCCTCATCCTTTTAATACTTGGCTTTGTAATTTGTATTTATTTATGCTAGTTTATTAGGTACATATGAGTAACTTAAAGTTTATGAGCCGTAGTTTTCACCCTATAAATAGTGCTTAGCTCACATTGCTGTTGTTTAAAGGATCAAATACAGTAATGAATATAAAGTACTTCATAAAATTTAAAGCATTGTATAAATGTTATTATTATTATTACATTCTACATATTTAGAGTCTCATTTCTTTCACTGTTAGAGGGATTTTATATTTCAGTCACTGCTTTTATTTGAAAACTTTTATCAATGCACTGCAGTACATATGCCATGCATTGTCAATGGTGAGGATATCTCATATCCTAAGCTGTTTTATTGAGTTTGCTTGCTGTAATGTCATGTACAAGTAGCTTCCCAAAAGAATGCTACTGTGAACAGCTTTTAAGGTTCTGATTATATAGTATAGTGAACACTCCATTTATTTCATTATAAATCAAGGCAAACATTCACAACAAATCACAATATAATATTCAGAGCATTACATCTTATGACAGAAAATCACAATATAGTGTTCACAATAGCATTGGAATGGCCACATAGTTTTCACTAAAGTGGTCACAGTATTTAGAACAAAGAACAAAACAATATTCATCTGATATTCCTAAGGAGGTTTGCCTCCTCATTCAGTCATCTCACAATACAATAATCAATTAACTTAATCAGTCACTTATCTAGCAATCAGTCACTAAGTATCATTAATCACTAAATACTGTCATTAGAAAATTACACAAACCCTGTACCCCTCAGTGTCTAGTAAACTTCGATTTCATCAGGCATTCAATATCCAAGGAGATGCCTTTTCTTCATCTTGACTCAGGGTGGTCCCTCAGACTCCCTGGATCCCCTTCCATGGTCCCAGCTCCTAGCTGAATCCACCAGTCACCTGGATTCAGAAACAGACAGCTCCCAGGTTCTTGTCCAGTCCTCTGGGCAATTCTTGTTACACACTGAAGTTCACAGGGTCCAGCACATCTGAAAACCTTCACAACTTCTGTTGCCGGGAACTCAAGGATCAACCAAGCTACAAACAAACAGTCTTATCTCGGTCATGCTTCTTCAGTCTTCCAGCTGTTCGACTGACCCTAGGACCCAGAAGAAATCTCAGCATTCTAGGAGGCAGCAACCACTTTGACCTTCCAGGAGATAGCAGCCACTTTGGCCTTCCAAGAGGCAGTAGCCACTGCAGCCTTCCAGACAGCCTTCCCAGCAGCAACTCCAGCCTTCACCAGATCTCTCAGCAGAACAGCTTCTTCCACCAGGAGCCTGCCTAAAGAAAAAATTCTTTATTCTGACTGCCTCTCTCTTGGGTTCTTCTTATATACACACACACACATTGGCCTCCTGTCTCAGCCAACCCCCTCCTGTTATGTCAGCAACAGGAAACAGAGTTCACACCTTCTGTGTCTCACAGAAGTACTTAGCCCTTAGTTACTAAGGGCTAAATGCCTGCTAAATTAATTACCGTTATACTTGCCCTGCAACAACATGAGGGCTAGTGGTGGAAAGTACTTAGTGGATAAGTTAGGGATTAGAGTTCTCTGCTGTTACTTCATAAGGTTGTTATCTTGTTGGGCTTCTTTCTTATGGTCTTGGCCTATAGACGCAACTGTAACTGCTTTTCCTTTGCCACAGTTCCCACTCTTGTAGGGGAGTTTTTGAGAGCCAGCAAGAACAGGACAAAATGTCTAGCCTTCAGTCTTATTGGCTGCATGATGTATATATCCCTCTCACATATTTATGAATGCTACATTGATAATCAGTATATCGATATTGCATCGTACTTTTTAATGTTTGTATCCCTACTGTTTAGCACAGTGCCTAGCACATAGTAGGTACTTACTAAATGCTTATTGACTAAGTACCAGGAAGTTGTAAATTTTGATGGCAGAAAGATTATCTATCTTAAAATCCCCAGAATGATCAATAACTTGATCCATAATAAATAAACCATGATCCTTCAAGATCACTCTTTCCCCCCTGTACCTTGGACATGGTAGGTGCTTAATATGTTTGTTGAATTTATTAGTTATTTAGCTTGTATAATATAGGGGAATTGTAGTGAACCATCCTCAGGAAATCAGATATCCCTAAATCAATTTCTTCTTCCAACAGAAAACATTAAATTCCCTAAATCTCTTTATTGATGCCTCTCAAAATGTCAATTTGTAAATTCTCATGTATTCTATAGATCTGATGACAGTGTTGCTTCACCTTCTGAGTTATTGCAATAAAAATGAGGCAGAATTTCAAATTAAAATAATAATTTTGTGTGCTATACCATGGTGCTATATATGTCAAACTCTTTAAAGGGAGTCTCTTTGAAAATAAAAAGAAATATGTAGTTTTGAAGAGAAGGAATATGTAAGTAACAAAAACAACCCTGATCACATAAACTAGATTTGTGGGAAAAGTTTTTCCTTTATTCAGACCAGTATGATTTTATGTGATGGGTTATTATGTTGCCATGTTTAATTGATATATGTTAAAAAGTTTCTATCATGTGGAAATATTTGCAGTGGAATGTAGGATTTATTATCATTTCTTTTAAAAATTTATCATCATGTTCAATTGGAGAATGGCTCAACTAATTCTTATCCAAATGTAATAGAATGTTATTGTGTTTTAAGAA
The DNA here is from genome assembly GCA_028646515.1 of Pseudochirops corinnae. Classification (NCBI taxonomy): domain Eukaryota; kingdom Metazoa; phylum Chordata; class Mammalia; order Diprotodontia; family Pseudocheiridae; genus Pseudochirops; species Pseudochirops corinnae. The sequence goes on along the minus strand of CM053586.1, from coordinate 183,032,489 downwards.
ATGGCAGATGTGAAGAATTAAAAGAATCATAGGAATTCATGTAGGATTCAGGCATCAAGGATTTAAATCTGGGAAGAAACTTAAAGGCCCTTCCTCTTCATACATATAGAAACTGAGGCCCTAAGAAGGTTATTGACTTTGCCAAAGTGACAAGGGTATCAAGGGTAGGGTCAGAAAGATGAACTGATACAGAGTGAAGTTAGTAGAATTTCAGTTAGGAAAATAATATACAGAGTGACTTCAGCAATGTTAACCGGAAAGAACAATACTGAACACTGCCTAGTTACAATGACCAAGCTTGGCTCTGGAGAAGAAATGAGAAAATGCAGCTCCCACCCTTCTTTGCCGTGGTAAGAATCTGTGGGTATGAAATATTTTAAACACTATATATGTTGGTTGGTTTTGCTGAATGACCTTTCCCCACCTCTTTAAAAAAATTTTTTTTTCCTTTTTTTTTTTTTTTTTTTGGAGGGGGAAGGCAGGGCAATTGGGGTTAAGTGGCTTCCCCAAGGTCACATAGCTAGTAAGTGTTAAGTGTCTGAGGCCAGATTTGAATTCGGTTGCTCCTGATTCCAGGACCAGTGCTCTATTCACTGTGCCACGTAGCTGTCCCTAAAATTTTTTTTATACAGGGTATGGCTCAGTGGGTATGGCAGGAAAATATATTTTTAAAATATATATAATGTTACAGCCAAAAGGATCAATTAAAAATAATTAAAGTGATCTTTTAAAACATTCCTCCAGTATAAACTAATAGCTTATAGGTATAGGTAAATGTAATTTGTTATTAAAAACACTTTTACATACATTATTTCATTGTTGCTTCCAGCAAGCACCCATACTTTACCTATATGGAAACTAAGGTTCAGGAGTTGTTGTTTGCCTAAGACCAAATAGTTGATATACGAACAAGGAGAACCCTGTCTGAAATCCTGTTCTTTTTACTTTGAGACTGTATTCTTTACACTATATCACACTGATGCAATTTTAGTGGTGCAGGGACCTCAAAATACCAGGGCAGAGTTGTTTGGAAAGAATCAGTACACTTAAACAGTCTTCCAGTCAAGTGGCAAAAAGTTTATTGTAACAGTAATATAATGGGCAGAGTTCCTTTGGGAACTTGCAAATTCTCAGCAAACCAAGTCCATTATTTAGGAATTCCATAATGCAAGCAATCTTATTTTTCTTGGGGCTGATGACCTTGCCCACACAGATGATTTCCAGACACCTAGCAAGTTTACAAAATAAGGGGAGTTAACGGGGATCCCAGAGAGGGGGCTGCCTGTTCATCTCATTATATTTTCCCTCTGGACTAGTATAAACCACATGCTTCCTGGAACTAATACAAAAGTTTACCTATTTGAAACAATATTATGTATTTTAAACAAACCCATTACCGTTTAGCTGATTTCAATCTTCTTGAATGCATTTCCAAATTACCTTACACAGACAAATAAATTCTGATTTATTTTAGACATCAAGTTAGGAGAGGCATATTTCACTTAAAATGAGACCAGAATGGATTCAATTACCTTTTTGAGATATAAAACTTCCCCTAAGAACTGCTTTTGCTGCATCCCATAAGTTTTAGTGTATTGTCTCATTATTGTCATTCTCTTAGATGAAGTTATTGATTGTTCCTGTGATTTACTGTTTGACTCACACATTCCTTAGGGTTAGATTATTTAGTTTCCAGTTAATTTTTAGTCTGTCTTTCCATGGCCCTTTATTACATATAATTTTTATTGCATCATAATCTGAAAAGGATGCATTAAATATTTCTGCCTTTCTGCATTGGATTGTGAAGTTTTTATGCCCTAGCACACGAACAGTTTTTGTGTAGGTGCTATGTAATGCTGAGAAAAAGGTGTATATGTATCCCCATTCATTTTTCTCTGGAGGTCTACATGTCTAACTTTTCCAAAATTCTGTTCACATCCTTAACCTCTTTCTTGTTTATTTTGTGGTTAGATTTATCTAGTTCAGGGAGGGGGAGGTCGAGGTGCCCCACTAGTATAGTTTTGCTGTTATCAGTTACCTTTTGATTGTGCCTGGTAGACAAAAACTTTTCTCTTTAGGTAAGACAGGAAATGGTTAAGTTCTAGTAAACCTGCTGCTCTTTGATCTGAGGGGAAAGGTTCCCATTTCTTTTTTCTTGTCTATCCCTCCACAACTTGGTTCTTTCCAGAATTTTCCAAACTGTTTACTCTCAAGCCCCCTGTTCACACTGTTTATGCAAATAGATTACGCCTTTCTTGCTACTCGTGCTCCTCTCATTCCTTTTCCTTTCTACCCATGCTCTTCATTCCATTTCTTGTCTTTCCTTCAATCTACTTATTTCTCTAGTAGACTTTAACTAAAGCCCCTTTAATACTACACATACCTCATTTCTTTCTAATTTTGATCTGACGCTTCTCTTACCCTCCTCTATTTGCCTTTATCAATCATATACATAAATTGTAAAGTATTTTTCTCTTTCTTTCTCTCCCATCTACCCACTGCTCTGAGGCTCCTGCAATCAGGGAGGGAGGGAGAGAGGGAGAGAAAGAGAAAGAGGCATTCTAAGAAAAGTCCAGCTGCTGCCCTTAGAGGCTTCTCCTGTTGACTGACTGACTGGCTGCATTTTAAATCCTACAGTGTGTCAGATTACACATAGACATTCACTTGTACCACAGAGAAACAAACACAGAACAGAATGATACAGATAATGACAGGGAGAATCCAAAAGCTCAGAGAGGCTTGTCAAAAATCATCTGCACAAATCAGACATTTTTTTTCTTGGTCCTATAAATTGCAGGCAAGATATTCCTTTTTAAGGTCTTGGAGACTGAACTTTTTCTGGTTCTGTAAAAGATAACCTAGGGGCAGATCCTCAAGTGCAAGGGGGAATTTGCCCATCTTTTTGCCCGTATACCTTAAAGAGAAAGGGTAACCAATAAGCGCCTATAGTAACAGCTCTACTGGTGTGCCAGAGAGGGAAATGACCACATGTGTTCCCACAACAAGGCATCTCTTGTCAAGAGGGAATTCTGCCAAGGGCCTGTTGCAGGCCCAACCCAGAGCCTATGGCAGGCCTGACTCAGAGTCCTCCTGACAAGCCTCCCTAAGTGTTTGTGGGATGACCCAACTATAGGGCAAGGGGAAGGGGAAGGCTTACCTTGACTGGGAGAAGGCTTGAGACCTCAGACATGTCCCATGTTGGGTGCCATTAAATGATATAGTTTTACAGGTGCAGGAACCTCAAAAATATTGAGGTTCATCACGGAGTTGTCTGGAAAGAATTCATGGACTCAAGCAGTTTTCCAATTAAGTGGCAAAAAGTTTGTTGTAACGCTAATATGGCAGACAGAGCTCCTTAGGGAACTTGTGTCCTAACAGGAGTTATGCTAAAGTTTATATAGAAAAAAATGCTGTGAGTGGTGTGCCAAGTATGCTAATTAGGTAGTGAACATAGTTTCCTTACTTTGGGCATGGGCATCATTCACTACTGGAAACCCTGGGGGCAGGGGAGAGGGTGTGGCTTCTAAAGGAGTGTGTTTTGGATTTGTTACAAGATAGCCTTGTTTTTTCTAGGGAAATTCTACAGAGATCGGCTTGTCCTTGTAACAGGGAGAGATAGTTTGCCTCAGTAGGGCCTGCTCATGAATTGTTGCCAGAGATATAGTCTTTGGACTGGGGAGAGGTATGGTCCTAAAGCTGGGGTCTAAGCACAAGCACCCCATCAATACCACTTTGCTACACCATTTTTTCTTATGGGAAGATCAGATTCCATTTATATAATTTTGACTTATAGCATATTTACCAGGGGCATAACTTGATGTAAGTCAGTGTTTAGTATCCAGTGTGTGCCTAGCAGAAAGACAGAGTAACATAATGGATAGAAGACTGGCTGCAGGGTCAGGAAAGCTTGACATACTGGCTATGAACCTTAATCCCTCAGTGTGCCAAGTGAGTATCAAAGACTCTTATGGTTGCAGATCTATATTAGTATAGTAGGGACTTTCTTTACCAGGAACTCCTCTCCATCCTGATGAAATTATTTGTTGTGGGTCATGTTAAAGATAATGAAAATATTTACTTTGCATGTGAAATTTGTTTTTAAAGTGAGTGTTGTTTTATTTACAGTGACGTGAGGCAAAAAATTCAACACACAATTGGTCAAGCTTTTGATATCAACATTTCATCCATGTATCTGACAAAGCCTACCTTCTTCTCCCGGATAAACAGTACAGAGGCCAAGACAACTCATGATGAATACTGGCATCCTCATATTGATAAGGTGGGGAGTTGTATGTGTGAATGTATGTTTGTGGAGGGGAGGGACATTTTTGTGTGTTTCCTTATTTATACCTGGTGAGGAGATTTCTATGCTGAGTCACCTCCTTAAATAGAGGTTTTGGAATTCATAGCCCTGATTTCTAATTAGAGGAGCAGAGGGTAGTGATAAAATGTGAGAATCAAGGTAGATCAAATCTTGCAAGGTGATGAAGTTTGCAAATGATGAGGTTCCTGGGGCATGATGATGTCAGAGAAGTCCTAAAGTAGTCCATCCAGGTGGGAAATAAGATTAGAACAGTGTCTAGAGCATAGTAGACACTTATTAACTGCTTATGGAATGACAGTTGACTAACTGGTGGGAGGGAGAACTATTGATGAATGCTCCTATGGTAGAAGATAAATATATGAGAAGTTGGGGCCCTTAAAATGGATATTATCTGCAAGGAATTGGTACTTAGAGAAACCACTCATCTAGCCTCAGGAGAAGGTGAATCTGAGCTCCTGGTGACATCTAGAACAGTGGGAGGACATGGACCCAGTCAACATAGCTTTATGATTTCCTCCAGCTCCATTGAGGAGCATATAAATCAGCATAAAAGAGGTAAATGATGGTAGTAATCTAGGTTTTGGTTTTGGTAAGGCATGATTAGTGATGAGACAAGGGGACAAGCAATTTAAGAGAATAGTATAGAATTGAGTTGGTTCACTAAGATAGGGGAAAGAAAGAGAATGTAACCAGTGCAGAGATGATATCAGGGAGGGAGGGAGAAGGAATGCTAGTACACACTGGTTTTTATGATAGCTTCATTCAGAAGATGATGCTTGAGCTATGTCCTAAAGGAAACAAAGGTAAGGAGGGTATACATTCCAGGCATGGGGGATGCCAGCTGTTGTTTGTCCTTCTTTCTCTAAGATGACCAGTGACATCATGGGAGTGATGTCTTGACTTGCAAGAGAATTGTATTCAAGCAAGGGAGAGCTGCTGTAGAGTCATCAGCCTCACTCCTCCAGTCATCAAAGTCCAGTGGCAAGACAAAAGTCAAGGTCACTGGCTATGGCCCAGGATGCAGTGGGTGACCTTGGCCTTTCTAAATTAAAGTCTTTCCCAGGTCTCAGCTTGTCTGAGGCCATCATGCCCATTCAATGACTGAGGTCTAGGTAAGAATTGAGATAAAAGATGGCCCAATTTACCATCACAGAGATATTTGTCCGGGAGCAGTAGACTTTCCTAGTTTCTGGCCTGAACAAAAAACAATTGTTATTTACACTCAAATTCTAAACAGTGAGCCACCAAGGCTTGGGTTAGGGGCTATTTGGGTTATTCAGTGAAAGCTGGAGTGCTTTGGGTTTAAAGACTTAATTAAGTAGTTCCATTTAAAACAAAATGGACTTTTAAAAAGTCCCTTAGAAATGAAGATGTAATGAATGTAATGACAATGAAAATCCTTGTCTAGCAACTCATATACTACATAGGCAGTTGCCAATTCTGTATTTTTAAGGAAGAGAGAGAGTGAGTGTGTGTGTGTGTGTGTGTGTGTGTGTGTGTGTGTGTGTGTTAAGCATTTGGGATTGTTGCTAGCTCTGAGGAAACAAATGGTTATAACTTTTCATGAAAAGAACACTGGAAGAGGACTTGGGTTTTAATCCACTTTCTACTTTTTCTGAACTTGGTCTCAGTTTGTGGATCTCAGTTTCAGTGGAGGGGGTTAATCTAGACAACCTCTGAAGTCACTTTCAACTGTGACTGCACAGAATATTCACTTATTAAATGTTTGTCAACTGAATAGGTTGAGAAATGTTCTCCATTAAAACTTTTGACTTTTTTTTTTGCACTTAATAGCAACTATAGAAAAATTTATTGTCTTGATTTATCATTGATCTAAACTTTCTAATCATTTTAATAGAAGTGTTTGGCCTGAGTAAAGCAAAAATTTAACTATACATGAGAACCTAGAGAAAGGACATTTGAATAACCTAGAGTAGTCAAATATTCATGATACAATTTAGCATGGCTGGGAACACCCTAAGTGTCAGGGTACAAGGTGGAATCACCTGGCATGAATTCACACACTCAGACCATCTTCCAGTCAAGTGGCAAGGTTTATTATAATGCCTATAGAAGGGGGCAGGGTTCCTAGTCAACCTGCAACTGCATGGGAGTGAGATTGATGCTTATATACAAAAGGGACAGTGAAAGGATATGGATGAGATTAAGGAGAGGTAGTCTGGGGTAGATCTGGTGCCACAGTGAAAGGGCTATCAGGTAAACTAATTAGGCGATCTAGATGGGATTAAGGAGTGGTCTTATATTCAAGTAGGTGAAAGGATGTCAAGTCAGTTAGGTGATCTAGGTCAGTTGGGGTGGGACACTTACCTTGGGCAGAGGTATCAGTGATCTGGCCTGGTGAAATGTATGGGAAAATTCAGAGACTAGGTTGCTTTCAAAGACATGGTCTTTTCCTTTTTGGTATCCAGGTCCCATTACCCCATTAATTCAGATAGAGTTGTGGTCTCATTTGAATGTTCCCCTCAGTAATACAGATCATAACCTCTTCAGTTTTCTCTATCTTGGAGATGAATTGGCCAGCATATCCTTGTTTTACATTGTCAAGATGTTGAGGTTGTGGGGTAAGGATTTCAGGGACCCCCCAAAGACTGGAGTACAGGAGAGGGTTGTCTGGAATGAATTCACAGACTCAAGCATTCTTCAAGTCAAGGTGGCAAGGGTTTATTGTAATGCCAACATGAGGGAACTTGCATTCCCTAAGGAACTTGCAACTTAACAGGAGTGATGCTAAAGTTTATATAGGAAAAGTAATAGATTATCTGGCAGATATGCTAATTAGGTGATAATTTACAACCTTGGTCACTGCCTTCATTTACTGCTGAAAACCAGGGGAAAGGGTTTCTCAGGGGTGTATTTTTGGTCTGTTACATCTATAGCAAGATATCTTTGAGAGTTGATGACTATAGCTTAACCTCTGATAACTTTGAGAATCAATATATAATCATTCTGTGGTTACAAGATAGTTCTGTTTTTATAAGAGAATTTCTTCAGAGATAAGCTTGTGATGGGGAAAGGTTGTTTGTCTTACTGGGGCCCATTCATGAGTTATTGCTAGGCATAGTGTCCTTTAACTGAGGAGTATGTCAAGGCTATGGAGAAATGTAATCTTGGAATTGGGGTCCAAGCACAAGCACTCAAGCACTCCATCAAAGACATTTGCAAAGGATTATGAAAATGAGAGCTATTTAGTTTTTTCATTAACTTTCAGGTAAATCAGGATCAATCAGAAATGGGATATCTTACATGTGACTTTTGAGATTTTATTTCCACAGATAAATAGCAAACAATCTGATTCCATTCACTTTTCTTTGGTTTATAGGCAACATATGGTTCCTTTGATTATACCTCATTGCTGTATCTCTCAGATTATATGAAAGACTTTGGTGGAGGACGATTTGTGTTCATGGAAGAAGGTCTCAACAAGACTGTGGAACCTAGGGCTGGTAGGTGTCTTTTTGTTTTCTTTTTTATGAATTTATTTATTTAATTTTAGTTTACAACATTCAGTGCCATAATCCCTTGAATTTCAAATTTTCTCCCCCTTTTTCTCCTCCCCCCCACCATGGTGATATGCAGTCAAATACAGGATCTAAAAATATTTTCACATTAAACATTAGTCAGGTTGTAAAGAAGGATTATAACCAATGGAATGAACAGTGGGAAAGAGGAAACAAAACAAAACAAGAAAAAGAGAGCAAGTAATTTGCTTCAATCTGCTTTCAAGTTCTGTAGTTCTTTCTCTGGATGTGAACATCTCTTTCCATCATGAGTCTTTTGGAGTTGTCTTATAACCTTGCATTGCTGAGAGGAGCTCAGTCTATCAAAGTTAGTTGTCACATTTGTGTACAAATTTTTCCTGATTCTGTTCTTTTCACTCAACATCAGTTTATATGAATCTCTCCAGGTTATTATGAAGTCCGTCTGCTCATTTCTTATAGCACAATAGTATCCTGTTCCATTCATATGCCACAACTTGTTCACCTATTCCCCAATTGATGAGCATCCCCTTGATTTACAATTCTTTGCCACCACAAAAAGAGCTTCTATAAATATTTTTGTACATATAGGTCCTCTTCCCTCTTCTATGATCTCTTTGGTATACAACCTGAGAAGTGGTATTGATGGGTCAAAGGGTACATATTTATTTATAGCCCTTTGGGCATAGTTCCAGATTGCTCTCCAGAATGGTTGAATCAGTTCACAACTCCACCAACAATGCATTAGTGTTCCAATTTGACTTTCAAATACAAGAAGCAAGAGAAGCATGAGAAGGTAAACAGGAAAAAGAAATCATAAGGAACTATTTACATTCCTACATGGAAAAATGATAATTATTTTTTATTGTGGGTGGCCTATTTTTTTTTCTCTCAATGACTTGTTTATTTACTTTTAGTTTACAAAATTCAGTTCCACAATCCCTTGAGTTTCAGATTTTCTCCCCTCCCTTTCCCCCCCTCTTGGTGGCGTGCATTAATGTATAGGATCTGCAAATACTTTCACAGAAAAATGATAATTGTAACTCATAAGACTTTTCTCAGTATGAGGATAGTTGAAGAGAATATATAGGTATATATATATATATATATGTATGTATAGGAGGGTGTATGTGTGTATAAATATATATGTAAGTGTGTGCATATGTATGTACATGGATACATAGAGAGAGGGCACAGAATGAGTTGATTAGGAAGGGATGATATCTAAAAAAATAAAATGAAGAGGTGGGAGAGGAATATATTGGGAGAAGGAGAAAGAGAGAGATAGATTAGGGTAAATTATCTCTTATAAAAGAGGCAAGAGAAAACTGTTACAATGCAGGGGAAGAAAAGGAAGGTGAAAGGAAATGGGTCAACCTTACTCTCATTGAATTTGGCTTGAGGAGGAAATAACATACACATTCAATTGGGTATCTTACTCTACAGGAAAATAGCGGGGAAGGGGATAAGAGGGCAGATTGGAGGGGAGGGTAGTTAGAAGCAAACACCTTTGAAAAGGGGCAGGGTCAAAGGAGAAAATAGATTAAGTGGGGGGCAGGATAGGATGGAGGGAATTATAATTAGTCCTTCACAATATTACTACAATAGAAATGTTTCATGTAACTACACATGTACAACCTATTGAATTGCTTGTCTTCCCAGTGGGGATGGGTGAGGAGGGAAGAAGGGAAAAAAATCTAGAACTCAAAGTGTTTTTTTAAAAATGGCTTTTTACATGCAACAAGGAAATAAGATATACAGGCACTGGGGTTTAGAAATCCATCTTGCCCTACTAGAAAATTGTCAGGTGGGATGAGGGAGGATATAAGAGAGAACAGATTGGGGGAAGGGGTATTCAGTAGGCTCGCTGTTTTGGGGTGGGAGGTAGGGGGAAGATGGGGAGAAAAATTTGTAACTCAAAATCTTGTGGAAATTAATGTTGAAAACTAAAAATAAATAAATAAATTTGAAAAAAAATTAAATTTTTCTAAAAAAAAAAAAAGAATAAATATCTACTTGACCAGCCATGTGACCCCTGGGCAGAGTTAGTATTTCATGATGTCTCATGGAGTCATTAGCTTCTACTTGTCCAATTTTAATTTTTAAGCAATTATTTTCTTCAGTTGGCTTTTGTACCTCTTTTCTGATTTGGCTAGTTCTGATCTTTTACAGAGTTCTTTTCTTCTGTGAATTTTTGTATTTCCTTTTCTGTTTGGACAATTTTCCTTTTATGGAATTCTTTTCAGTGGACTTTTATCCTTTTTATCATTAGTCCAAGTCTGTTTTTTAAGGTCTGTTTCCTTCAATATTTTTTGTGTCTTAACCATGGTGTTAATTTTCTTTTCATAATTTTTTTACATCCCTCTGGTTTCTATTCCCAGTTTTTCCTCTGTCACACTTATCTTTTTCTTTAACTTTTCTAGGAATTGTTTTTGGCCTGGGTCCATTAGCATTTTTCTTTGAGACTTTGTATATAGCTATTTTCATATTCTTCTGAATTTGTCTTGGTTTTCACTACCACTATAATAGCTTTTTAATGGTCAAATTCTTTTTCTGTTGATTGTTCGTTTTTCCAATCTATTTATTGATTTTGAGCTTTATGTTATGGGCCCTGCTCATCTGGGGATTGGGAAGCACTGTCCCAAGCTTCAGGCTCTTTTGTGCTGCTGTTTTCAGAGGTCTGTGAGTTTTCAGTGCTTCCAAGGTGGTATGATCCTGGGAGAGGTTTGGTCACTGGTCTTCTGGTCTGTATTCCGGTCTTTACCCAGGAATGGCCTTGGTTTCCTGCATCTGCAAGTGCTGGTGGTCTTTTTGCCTTGGAACTATGACTAGGGCCCCTGTTCCCTACTGACTGACCACCAGTGTTCCTCTCCATCCTGGAAATGTGACCCAGAGCTGTGTATGCACAATAGAGTTGCCACTTATTGCTAGCTATACCCAGTGCCAGAAAAAGGTCCTCTGTAATCTATGACCAGTTGTCTGATCCCCTTACCGTCTCTGGTCAGAGAGCTCTTAAAGCTTCTGCTGCTGGTTTGCCAGTGCTCTGTATGTGGGCTCTGGATGGGCCTCTACACCTGTGCCACAGACTTCTGCCAACCTCTTAAGGCTTTCTTGGCTGGAAAAATATCTTAGCCTGACCTCCAAAATTTGATTTAAGATGTTATTTTAAAGTTGTTTGGTGGGGACACTGGGAGAGTTCAGCTGGGTGACTGCCCCAAATCCACAAGCTTGGCTCCACCATTCATGAATTCTTAAATATGTTATCTAGGTTTTTTTATGGTCAAGACTTTCAAGTATCATAGTTTATCTTTCTTTGACTTCTTTTCTAGGTCATGTATTGATATTCCATGTTTTCTATGTTGTTGTTGTTCCCAGTATGTCTTCCCTGCCTTGCATCCTTTGTGGGTGACAAAACCATCCTGTATAACAAATAGTATGTTTTAAAGATAAAAAAAGAGAAAAGAAAGAGAAAAGGAAAAAATCAATACTACTAATCATCACCTAGTGGCATGTACAACACCTGTAAACCACCTTTATGGTTTTGTTCTGGTGATTAGCAATTTGATTAGTGTAGCATTGAAAATGTAAATTAACTTTGGTTGTATTTTCATTTTTCTTTATTAGCATGACCCGGACATTAGACATTATTTTTTGAGCTATGCATTTTGCTCTTTATTTTTTTAAGGAGAACTTTGCAATTGACTCTTTACAAATGTTTTGTGTACATTGGTAGATCTAACTCCAGATACTTTATGCATTCTGTAGTTATTTGGAATGAGATTTCCCTTCCTATTATTACTTCTTGGATGTTACTATATTAAAATTCAGTTGATTTTTAAGGGGTTGTTTTATAGCCTACAACTCTGCCGAAGCTATTAACTCTCTGAATCATTATCTTTGCTATTTCCATAGTATTTTCCATATATACCATCTTGCTACCAGCAGATAAGGATAATTTTATAATCTCTTTACCTATCGTTATGCATTTAATTTCTTTCTGTATTGATGTTACTTGTATTTCCAAAACAGGGTTGTTTTAATTTGTATTTCTCTAATCAATAGTGATTTAGAGCATTTTTTCATATCTTTAATTTCTTCTTCTGAAAACTGCCTGTTCATATCCTTTGACCATTTATTAATTGGGGAATGACTTGTATTCTTATAAATCTGACTCAGTTCTCTGTATATTTTATCAGACACACTGGTTGCAAAAACTCCCAATTTTCCGTTTCCCTCCTAATCTTGGTTACATCGGCTTTGTTTGTACAAAACCTTTTCAATTTAATGTAATTTAGCATTTTGTCATGCTCTCCATCTCTTGTTTGGTTGTAAATTCTTCCCTTCTCCATAAATCTGACAGGTAAACTCTTTTTTTGCTGTCTCAGATTGCTTACAGTATCAGCCTTTATATCTAAATCTTGAACCCATTTTGACTTTGTTTTGGTATACAGTGTAAGATATCGGTCCAAGCCCAGTTTCTGCCATGCTACTTTCCAGTTTTCCCAACAGTTTTTGTCAAATAGTGAGTTCTTATCCCAGAAGCTGGGATATCAAATAATAGGTTTCTTATAGTCATTGACTGTTGTGTTTTGTGTACTTAATCTATTCCATTGATCCACCACTCTATTTCTCAGCTAGTACCAAGTAGCTTTGATGACTGCTGCTTTATAATACAGTTTAAATCTGGTATGACTAGGCCACCTTCTCTAGCATTTCTTTTCATTAATACTTCCAGACCTTTTCTTCTTCCAGATGAATTTTGTTATTATTTTTTTCTAGCTCTATAAAATAATGTTTTGGTAGATTGATTGTTATGGCACTAAATAGGCAAATTAATTTAGGTTACATTGTCATTTTTATTATATTAGATATTTATCCAGTTATTTAGATCTGACTTTATTTGTGTAAAAAGTGTTTTGTAATTGTGTTCCTATAGTTCCTGGGTTTGTTTTGGCAGGTAGATTCACAAATATTTTATAATGTCAACAGTAGTTTTAAATGGAATTTCTCTTTCTATTTCTTGCTGTTGGGCTTCATTAGAAATATATAGAAATTCCAAGGATTTTTGTGGGTTCATTTTGTATCCTGTAACTTTGCTAAAGTTGTAATTTCAAATAGTTTTTTACTTGATTCTCTAGGATTCTCTAACTATATCATCACAACATCTACAAAGAGTGACAGCTTTGTTTCTTCTTTGCCCATTCTAATTTTTTCAATTACTTTTTCTCCTCTTATTGCTACAGCTAACATTTCTAGTACCAAATGGAATAATGGGGTGATAGTAGACATTCTTGTTTCACCCCCAGTCTTATTGGAAATGCTTCTAGCTTATGCCCATTACCTATAATACTTGCTGATGGTTTTAGGTAGATGCTATACTTACCATTTTAAAGAAGACTCCATTTATTCCTATGCTTTCTAGTGTTTTTAATGGGAATGGGTGTTGTATTTTGTCAAAAGCTTTTTCTGCATCTATTGAGATAATCAAATGGTTTTACTAGTTTTGTTGTTGATATGAGCGATTATACTGATAGTTTTCCTACAAAGAAATCTTTAAATTAATCACTGGTCGCCAAAAAAACTTCCCACATGTGCTAGTGAGGAAAATGTAGGTGCAGCACTTCAGAGCCTTATTTGAAATGGCACTCCTTTTTCCAGGAGTAGACTTTTCCATTTAAAACATTCTTCCAAAGTGGAAAAGTGAATTTGTAATATGATCACTAGTCATGACAACAAAGAAGTGACCCAAACAGGAAGAAGTTGATAGTTGTTTTTCCCTCCATTCTAACTGAGTTTTTCTGGCCCCAAAGAACCAAGTTAGGAGAAGGGTTTAGAGTTTGCTTTCTTCCCAACTACTTCTCATCCATATTGTGGTGGTGGTGGAGTGTTTTAATTCAAGACCATATAATTGATGTATGGAACTACTCACCACCTGGATTAGCAAGCACCCTAGCATACCTAGGATGGCTGTTAGCACAGGTTCTTAGATCTGCTTTTCTAAAGGAAAGCAACTCAAAATGGGTTAACAATCTTATTTTAATCAATCAAACATATATCATTTACCTAGTTCAGGGGAAAAAGTCAACACCCTGAACTTCAGAGAATACAAACACAAGTTACAAACAGAAGTTACAAGCAGACAAAGAAACAGATCAGCAGATAGGCTTTCAACTGTCTGACCATTACATCCATACCTAGATAGTTGCCAGAGAGGGAAGTACCAATATCTGAGTTTTTCCAAGCCGGGGGGCTCAATGGCTACCCAGAGTCTCATCTGGCCAAATCACACAACTCTTTCCAAAGTGAGCCCCAAAGCAAAACTTCACATCAGGGTATATATAGTCTTCTCCTGGATCAGAGAATGTCACAGCCCTCTTGACCTACTGCCCAATCACAAAGTAATAAGGTGTGGGCATTCCTGAAGAACAAGCCTCTCTCCACAGGCTCCATTCTGCCTGTTAGGGGGCAGAGTATACTTTCAAATCAGGGAAGGTTCTCAGAGCCACTTAAGCAAAGGGCCTAGGGGCAGGGAAGATCTTCAGATTCCCATAACACCACCTAAAGTATCATTCATGGGTACCCCAATGCCTTGGTGCCAGTCAACTTGTAGAAATAACAAATTCATCTGAAAATGACCTCTGGACTGTCACTCGGAGGTCAATGAATATTTCCAATTGGAGTGCTATGACAAATTATACTTTTTTGTTTGTCTTTGCATGTTGTTTTTATGGCTAGTGTTATCAGGACTACTTTCTTTGATCACGAATAACACTGGGTCATGTGTACATATGTATCCTGAAAAACTAATACTGTACTTTTTAAAAATTTGTCCTTCTTTAGTAATACTGGAGGGCTCTTATACATTAAAAAAAAAGTTTTGGGGGCAGCTAGGTGACTAGAGCACTAGCCTTGGAGTCAGGAGGACCTGAGTTCAAATTTGGCTTCAGACACTTAACACTTACTAACTGTGTGACTTTGGGAAAGTCACTTAACCCCAATTGTCTTGCCTTCCCCCTCCAAAAAAAAAGAGAAAGGTTTATTTAGATTCTGGTGCTTGTAAAACCATTTAGTCCACATAGCCTTAATCTCAATAGATAATTATGTTTGAGGCTTGTTTTTGTTTCTTTCCCCAGAAGGACAGCGTGATACATAATCAGAAAACTATTAGTTTAGAAAGGAAAGATATGAAATAATAAGGAAATGAATATCTGAAATACAGGGGTTTTTCTTTTTTAAAAATATTTATTTTTGAAAATTAGTATCTTTCCCTGCTGTTTTCCCTGTTGTTTTTTTCTATTATGTTGTCATTGTATAAATTATTCTCTTAGTTCTGCTCACTTCATTCCAAATCAGTTTATAGAGTCCTTCCTAATTTCCTGTGAAATCATCTTTTTCATCATTTCATATGTTACAATAATATTACATTATGAATATGGCAGTTTTCTTAGATATTCCATAATAGGTATATACGTTAGTTCTTTGCCACCCCAAAAGGAGTTGTTATAAATATTTTTGTACACATGGGTCCTCCCCTCTTTCTTTAATCTTTTTGGGGTATTGACCTAGTATTGGTATTGCTGGGTCAAAGAATATATACATTTTGGTCATTCTGGGGGCCTAGGCCCAAGTTGGATTCCAGAATGACTGGGTCAATTCACAATTACACCAAGAGTGTATATGTGTACTTGTTTTCCCATGGTAGATAATTCTTGATTCTTTTTGCCTTTTGAAATATTGTG
This sequence comes from Pseudochirops corinnae, assembly GCA_028646515.1. Taxonomy (NCBI): domain Eukaryota; kingdom Metazoa; phylum Chordata; class Mammalia; order Diprotodontia; family Pseudocheiridae; genus Pseudochirops; species Pseudochirops corinnae. Next base: position 183,016,929 of record CM053586.1, on the reverse strand, counting down.
TCCTAAATTCCCTCTCCAAAGTAGCAACTGTTAAGTCTTATGTGTTCTTTACTATGGTTCCCTTGGTACTTAACCTCTTTCTTTTAACTGTAATATTTTTTCTTCTACCTAAGAGCTCTAGATTTTTGCTATGACATTCTTGGGGGAGGGAGGTGTTATTATTTTATTTTATATTAAAGGGGATTTCTTTCAAGAAGTGACTAGTGGTTTCTTTTTTTTATTTGCCCTCTGGTTCTAAGAGTTCTTGGCAATTTTCATTTATAAATTTGCATTTTTGGTCATGATTTTTAGATATCTGATAATTCTTAAATTATTTCTCCTTGATCTGTTTTCCACATCATTTGTTCTTTATATTATGGTCTTACTTTTTTTTAAAATCTTTTAAAAGATTTTTTTTTGAGGGGAGGGAAGGCAACCACAGTTGGAATTAAGTGACTTGCCCAAGATCACACAACTAGTAAGTGTCAAATGTGTGAGGCTGGATTTGCATTTAGGTCCTCCTGACTCCAGAGCCTGTACTCTATTCACTGCATCATCTAGCTGCCCCTAAAAAATATTTCTTACCACAATTAGTTGTTGATTTCTATTTTGCATATTCTGATTTTCAGATTATTCAGTACTTGGTTGAGATTTTTCACTAGTGTAAGGTGTCATTCTCCATGCCATTTTTTCTTCTCTAGCTATTCCATTTAGTATTTCTTGTTTCATTTTTTTCTAGGTAGTCTTATAGTCATTAGGACCAGGGCTTATTTTTTTCTCCAAGGCTTTACATGAACTTGTTGTGAGATCAAGTTTAGCTTCAAACATTTCTAAATACGAGGTATTTTGTCATAATATTAGATGTTTTTCTTGGTTTGCTCATCTCAGCATCTCTACTCTCTGGATTGGGGGTGTGGGAAACTGTTTGGTTCAGGCTCTGCTCCTGTACTTCTGAATGGCATGGGCAGGCCCTGCCTTATCCTAGATGTGGCGGTGAAGATTAGTCCCTTTCTTCAAGGAACTCCAAGGCTCCTCTGGTACTGCGTTTTACTTGTAGCCTCCCTTTAGTCACAGGGCTCCAGGCATGTTCCCCATTAAGCTACATCTTAGGTCTTTCCCCTTTCTACTGAGCTCTGGGGTTCTCCCATGTGAGGCTCCCATCACAAGACTTTGGGATTATTCTCGGCTGGTCTTTGCCTAGGGATCTTCTGAGACTGGTTTTAGGGGTATTCTCTCCACTGGGCATCTCTGGCTTCAGAAGCTAGACTTTCCCAATTACCCTGGAACTGTTTAATGTCATGTTTTCTACCCGTGGATTCTGATGATCTTCTGTGCACCCTCTGGACTGGATGGCAGAGTCTACAGGGTATTTTCCTTATTTATTTTTAACTAATGTACTTTTACATTTTTACCATGCTGTTTTTCAGGGGATCTGGGGTCATCTAGATTCTAGCAAACTGCCATCTTCTTACAATCCCACCCAAAGTCTAGATTTTCTAAATGGCAGTATACAGTCTAAAATTTGAGTCACTCTAGTCTTGTACTTTTTTCCTCAAAAAGAATTTATGTTCCTATCCTTTTCTCTGGATTTGTTTTCTTCTTTTATTCCTTAATTTGACTTCATCTTGTACAAAATTAAAGCATTTTGCTCCCTGCACATTAACCCATTTTTTAATATCCTCCATTACATAAAAGTAGTTTTTTTATGGTAGACCTCCTTCACCTCCAACATCTATAATACATACCACCAAATCCTGAGTTTAGAAACTCTGTGGTCCAAATGACAACATTTTTCAAATAGCCAATCATCCTTCAAGTGTTATCTTCCCTGTCTGTGCTAATGATATTTGCTTTCTGCTTCTTTCAGGTCGAGTCTCTTTCTTCACCTCAGGTTCAGAAAATCTTCATCGTGTAGAAAAGGTTCATTGGGGTACACGGTTTGCAATCACCATCTCTTTCACCTGCAATCCTGACCATGGCATTGGGGATCCAGCATTCTTTTAAGATAAGGGCCCAATGTATCCAAGACGGTGTTACTGTATGGGGAACAACATTGGAGAATCACCACTGTACACACAAATTAGAAATAATAAAGTGATAAATTTGAATGATAAAATTCTATGGTCATATTTAAAGTATCACTTATTTACAATGAATTTTATTTTAAAAATATTTAAATTTTTTTTATCAGCGTATAAATTAGAGGAGCAAAGAACTTTTCACTGAGAAACTATTTCTATTTATTCATTTGAGAAATACAAAGAAAAAAATTCAAGGGTTGAACATACCTGCCTGTGACTGAAACAACTGACATTCTGTTTTGGGGGGAATGTATATACTATGACCTATATTTGGAAATATTCCCATTTGTGCATGAGCAAACTTTTTTTAGATGACTGTCTTCAGATTTGGAGAACCATTTTAGCTATTCAAGATCAATTAAAATGTCGGTTCCATTTTAACACATCCATTATTCATATAAACCTTAGGTACCCAAAGTGGGTGATAATGCCCCCTGGGGGGCACTGGAACAATCCAGGGAGGTGGATTGGGTGCAGTTGGAAGGTATTGAATAAAAATAAGGGGGTAGTGGAAGCATAAGGAAAGAGAAGATAAAAAAAAATTTGAAAAACCATTCATACTTGTTTCATCTGTAGTATAACAGAGTTAAAGTCATAGTGATTACATTATTTTCCAAATAAACACACAAAATGCAAGTTATAACCAATCAGTGGTCAAGTCTGCCAACAGGTCTTAATAAGCAAGTGTTGGCAGGTGAGCATGTCATGTATTGTCAGGAAGTCCAGTATGCATCAGCAGGATTATGTGTGTATAATGACTTGTTTACAATATGATACTGTATGGTTATATGATGCAATATTGTGTCATCAAAATTTCAATGCAGGAAAAAAATTATTGTTTGAAATGATGCAGATTTCAAAAAAAAAACAGTAAAGGATTAAAGGAAGTAGATTTCTAAGGGGATGCTTAGTAATTTTTTTAATGGGATGATAGGACAAATAAATTTGGGAATCTGATATAAACATAATGTTTAGCCTTCTTGCAGAAAAAAATAAGCACAACAATTAACGTTTAAGTACCTAGTTGTTATTCTCAAGAAGACCAGTGGTCAAGAAGATGATATCTTGATTTACAAGTGAATTGCTTTTAAGTGAGGCAGAGCTTTGCAAAGTTATTAGCCTCACTCTCTCCTCCAGAGTCATCTGAGTCCAGTGGCAAGACATAGGTCAGGATGACTAGAGAAGTCCCCAGATACAATGAATGGGTAAACCTTGACCTTTTTAAGCTAGGTCTCATTTTATCTATGGCAACAGTTGAAGGAATTAGTTCTTCATATTGGTTTTTTTCTGCCCAATCTATGTTTGAGATAGTTTTATTGGTGTTGAATGACTACATTTGAGCCTCTAAATCAGAGGTTCTCAACCTGTGGGTCATGCCTCCTTTAAAGGGAGGTTGAACGGGCTCACCTAAGACCATCGGAAAACACATATTTCTGATGGTCTTAGGAACTGAGACATCACTCCTCTGTCTCCAGGCAGGTCCGCCCACATGCAGATACGCCCACATACAAGTATTAAAGGGTCGCAACATTAAGAAGGTTGAGAACCACTGCTCTTAATAGACACATTTCTACACATGGGCCAAAACACATCACAACATTCATTATTTTTGTACAAGTTCATTGTGGTTACAATAATTGTATTTTATTTAAGATCTGTTCAGATGATATTTGATAGATAAATAAAACCAACTGTGGGAAATTAGAAGGAACATATTCATTAGAAAAATAGGTCTTAGGAGCTTATGGTCAAGTGATAGTAAAACTGTAAGATAACATGCCCAATTTGAGAGGGGAGAGCACAAGTAATAGTTGGGGAAACTCTCCCTCATTGTAATAGTAATGTAATTTGATCTCTTTGTATTGGCAAAGCTAACAGGTACTTAGCTCCTAGTTTGAAATTAATTAGATCAAGCCTCTGTTAAGAAACAAAAGGTATGAATCCCTGTTGCTGATGTATCAGCAAGGGGCAGAACAGGGAGAAGCTAATAGGTATATAAGGAAAAGCCCCAGAGAGGGAGAGTCAGAACTTCTTGGGATAAGCATTGTGGAGGCAGCTGTTGCTGCTGGGCTGAAGACTGAACTGAGAATTGAGAAGAACTGAGAAGAGGAATGAGAATTGAGAACTGAGAAAGAATTTCTTGGAGCAAGCCACACGGAGGCTGGATAAAGTGATTTTGAACAGAGTTTATGGTGCTGAAAGAGGGCCAGCTGGAGCTGCTGAGGAATTGCTGAGTCCGAGGGCCAGCTGGAGCTGCCAGAGGAAGTATGACTGTGGTGTTGGTACTTTGTGGCTTTGTTAAGCCTTGACTTCCCAGGAATGGAGTTTGTGAAGGATTTAAGGTGGAATAGACACTGTGAGCTCCAATGTGGAATGGGAACTGGATGAAGAACCGGACAAGGAACTGGGAGGTGTATGCCTTTGAACCCAGGTGACAGTTTGGTGAATCCAGGTAGGAGCTGGGACCATGGAAGGGGATCCAGGGAATCTGAGAGCTTACCCTAAGTAGAGCTGAAAGAAGACTTTACTCGGATACTGTGTACTGACTGAGAAATTGTGATTTCCTTGTCACCAAGGGGTGGATAGCCTGTGTATTTTCTGCTGATTGAATAGTGAATGATGTGAAGCCTCCTTAAGGATGATTGAATGATTGAGTTACTAAATGATTGTTCTTTGTTGAAAACTATGTGACCACTGTGGTGAAAACTATGTGAAAATATTAGTGATAAGTTGTTGAGTGGTGACATGGTGAATGCTGTATTTTGATTTTCTGTGATAAGTTGTATTATTGTGAATGCTGTACCTTGATTTTCTGTGAATGTTTTGCTCTGATTTGTTATTGAATAAATAGAGTGTTCACTATAATATGTAATTAGGATCTTGAAAGCTGTTCACAGCAGCCATCCTCTGGAAAGCTGCTCATGCTTGGCTTTACACTCATTTATCAAAGAGCTTGTATGATTTTAAATATTTTCAGAGTTTTTAAATCCATCTAATCAAAAGAGCTATATTTTAAGGACTGTTAAAAACAGTGAACGCAAACTGCCATTTACATTTAGTTAACTTTTTAATTCAAGTAGAAAGATTTACTTTTTAGGTTTTGTCAGAAATAACATTGAGAGGTTGCATCTTACTCAAACAGAAACATCCTTTTGAAAATCCTCTTCACATGGTCTTTACCAGTTTAGAGTGCTTAGTAATTGCTTATTTCTCCCCTTTAAATTTAGTCCATAATATTTAATATAATAAAATTGAAGAGATGACTATATAATTTGACATTGAAATGTGACTGGTGAAGAAAAAGAAATCAAAGGAATCAAATTAGGCAAAGAAGAGACTAAACTATCACTCTTTGCAGATGATATGATGATATACTTGGAGAATCCTAGAGAATCAAGTAAAAAACTTCTGGAGAAAATAAATAAATTTAGCAAAGTTCAGGATATAAAATAAACCTACATAAATCCTCAGCATTCCTATATATGTCCAATGAAGTCCAACAGCAAGAGATAATAAGAGAAACCCCATTTAAAGTTACTGTAGACATTATAAAATATTTGGGAATCTGCCTGCCAAAACAAACCCAGTACCTTTATGAACACAACTACAAAGCACTTTTTTTTTAATTTGCTCATTTACTTTTTACTTACAAGATTCAGTTCCACAATCACTTGAGTTTCAGATTTTCTCCCCTCCCTTCCCCCCCCGCCATGGTGGCGTGCAATCGTGTATAAGATCTGCAAATACTTTCACATTGTACAATAGTTTGGTCATATAGAAGGGCTGTAACCAATGAGTGATCACTGGGAAAAGAAAAACAAAAAAACAAAAAAAAAACAAAACCACAGATAAAAGAGAACGATAACGAGTTTTGCTTCAGTCTCC
>CM053586.1:182987647-183010484 GCA_028646515.1 Pseudochirops corinnae | reverse complement strand
TAGACCCACTGCCCAATCACAAAGCTACAAGGCATGGGCATTCCTGGAAAACAAGCCTGGCGCCACAGGCTCCACGTGACCACATTCAGCCTATTAGGGAACAGAGTATACTTTCAAATATCCAAGGGTCCTCAAAGTCACGTAGCCACTTCAGCAAAGGGCCTAGGGGCAGGGAAGATCTTTAGATTCCCATAACAGTATGTGATTCTTGGTTTTAGTCCTAGCTTCTTTGATCTCCAAAATATCATATTCCAGGCCCTTCAATCCCTTAATGTAGAAGCTACTAGATCCTATGTTATCCTGATTGTGTTCTCACAATATTCAAATTGTTTCTTCTTGGCAGCTTGTAATATTTTCTCCTTGATTTGGAAACTCCAGAACCTTGCTATAACATTCCTAGGACTTTCCTTTTTGGGATCTTTTTCAAGAGGTGATCAGTGAGTTCTTTCAATTTCCATTTTGCCCTCTGGTTCTAAGACATCAGGGCAATTTTCTTGAGAATTTCTTGAAGGATGATTTCTAGGTTCTTTTTTTGGTAATGGCTTTCAGATAGTCCAATAATTTTTAAATTGTCTCTCCTGGATCTATTTTCCAGGTCAGTAGTTTTTTCAATGAGATATTTCACATTGCCTTCTATTTTTTCATTTGTTGGGATCTGTTTAATAGTATCTTGATTTCTCATAAAGTCATTAGTTTCTATTCATTCCGCTCTAATTCTGAAGTAATTTTTCTCTTCAGTGAGCTTTTGAGATTCTTTTTCCATCTGGCAGATTTGGCTTTTTAGGCATTCTTCTCCTCATTGGCTTTTTGGGCCTCTTTTGCCATTTGAGTCAATCTATTTTTTAAGGTGTTGTTTTGTTCTGTCAGATTGTTGACTCTCTTATCATGATTTTCTTGCATCATTCTCATTTCTCTTCCCAATTTTTCCTCCACTTCTCTTATTTGTTTTTCAAAATCCTTCTTAAGTTCCTCTGTGGTCTATAACCAGTTTACATTTTTCTTGGAAGCTTTTGGTGCAGGAGTTCTGATTATGTTCTCTTCCTCCTGTTCCATGCTTTGATCCTTTTTGTCTCCAAAAAAGGAATCTAAAGTTGGATTGCTGTTCTTGCTTTGCTTCCTTTACCTGCTCATGTTGCCACTCAATTACTTGACTTTTTAGCTCTGTGCAGCAGTGGAGCTCTGCTTCCAGAGGTGAGGACTTTGTCTGAATCGCTGGGGTTTTTGCAGCTGCCGGAGCTATTAGGAGACTGCTATCTCTATAGCCCCCACCAGCTTTGGCTCACTGGTCACACACGTCAGGACCACCACCCAAGACCACGATCCAGATCCAGGCAGGTTAAGGCAAGAGCACTTAGCCTCTGAATGGTAGCTTGCCCCCCCTGCAAACTGCAGGCTGGGAGCTCTGAAGCAGCCATGTGGAGGCAGCTACAGGGCTGCCACTTCCACTACTTTTGGCTCTGGGGGCAGAGGCTGGACCTGCTTCTCCATCCTGCCCAAATTCAGCCGAGTTCCACTGACCTTTCACTTTGTCTTTGGCATTTATGGGTTGATAATTCTGGAATCTGCCACAGCTACTGTGGATCTACTCTCCCGAATGCTCCAGCCATGGCTTGTCCTGGCCACCCTGGGGCTAAAACCCACATGGGGCTGGTCTCAGCTCCCAGCACCCTGCTATGAATCCTTCCTGCCCGCCTGCCGGGCTGCCTTTAGTGGGAGATTTGCTTCTTTATAATTTTGTGGGTTATGGAGCTCTAAAATTTGTTTAGAGTCATATTTTATAGGTATTTGAGGTGGTTATGGGGGGTGCTCATGGAGTCTTCCTTCTTCTATGCTGCCGTCTTGACTCTGCCCTACATGAAAAATTCTTATCTAGAGGTACATATTCTATCCCTTTTCTTTGACTTCTTCTAGTTCTTCAATTTTTAAAGATTGTTGTTCACTCATTTCAGTAATGTCTGACTCTTTGTGACCATATTTGGGGTTTTCTTGGCAAAGCTACTGGAGTGGTTTGTCATTTCTTTCTCCAGATCATTTTACAAATGAGAGACTGAGGCAAACAGGGTTAAGTGACCTGTACAGAGTCCCATAAGTGTCCTAGGCCAGATTTGAACTCAGAAAGGTGAGTCTTCCTAACTTTAGGCCTGGCCCTCTGTCCACTATACCCCCTACCTGTCCTTTCAAAGATTTTCTCTATAGTAAATACTTTTCATCTTGCCTGTCATGTGAATTAAAGGCGCAGAATATTCCATTCTGTGTTCAGCCTTTTAAGATATTGAAAGATCAATGTTCCCACAGGTGAACTATTTTGCAAACTTTGCTGCTTGTTATATTAGGAAACTTGCATTCTTGCTGTATCTGAGAAAAGTAATAAATACATTTTAAAGAAATAAAATATATTCTGCTGTTCTGAAATAAGTAAATTGCATTATTAAGTATTTCATTTCTCCCCCACCCCCATCCCCATAGTTCATTGTAGTTATGGTACTGAAATAGTAAAGAAAAAAGTGGATAACACCATTTAGTCAAAACTAAACATTTTATCCTTTGAAATTTCACATAATGTTCTGTGACTTGGAAGTTTTGTTGAGTCTGTTTTATCTGTTTTACTTTAGTATTTCAATCCAGAGAAGACTAAATCTATATATTAAGTTATTTCCAGTGAAAGTTATTTTCCTTCTCTCACCCCCTTTTTTCTTACTTCTCTGACCAAAAAAAAAAATGATGTTCTAGACAGATAGCATGTTATGTTGTAGAGTATGAAATTGTTCGGTCTGGAAAGAAAAGCTCTGCAACAGAACTCCAAGCCAGTAGCACTTTATTAAAGGATACATGACCCTTTCTAATGGAGTGGACCTCAGATCTTCTTCACAATCTGAGATGCCCCTGGTTCATAGCTTTTATAGGGTTTGATATTGGGTTCAATTCCAGTATACTCTGGGGAGACAACACAAAATACAAAATCCTGTTGGTTGATAAACCTTGTTTTGGCCAAAAATTACGTATCAGTCAAAAATGATATATCAGCCGTAAGGCAGAAGAGGAGGGAGGTTGTTTCGTGGGTTGGAGAAAACATGGGACATCTCTACTGATTAAGTGATCATAAGAGGGTCATGAGACTCTGCTCATGTTGGACAAGAGAGAGTGGTCCAGAGGTAAAAAAATAAGTTGGGGGCCTTTCCAAAGAATCAAGGCACCTCACCCATGGCATGGAATTTGAGCAAAACAAGATATTTTTGTCAGCATTCTTGTGGTTGCACAAGTAAGCTTCATAACTGGTAAACAAGTAATGAATGTTACATTTAAGTTTGAGGTCTACTATAAAGGCCTATTATAAGAACTTGTCTAATCTCCAAATGATTTATGTAAAATATCAAACTAATTAATACTCATTGGGCTAGAATAGGGGTCCAGATGCATCATCTCACAATATAGAGAGCTGACCTAATCAGGACCTGGAATCAAGACCTTTGTCTGTCCCATACTGGCTAAATTAGAGTGTATGGGATGTTGAGGGAGGACTAGCACCTCTAATATGAGGGCTTGCCAAGCCTTCTTCAGGGTTACTCATCTGCCTTTGGATTGACCTTTCATCAATTTTCACTTGTGACTCCAACAACCATTTTGGCAGATGAGCTAAATCAGGTTGAAACCTCAAACTTATCAGTGAGTTAGGGGGGATGTCTACCCCAAGAATGTGAAGACTTCCTGGACCAGAATGGGTGGATGAGAACAATTTGTTTCAGGGGCTGTGAAAGCAGCTGAAGCAGGTACTATGGAGTCCTTAGAACTTAGTCAGACATTTAAGACAACAAAGTCATTCATTGCTTCCTAGGCCATTACCAATTGTCCTGACTTTTGTCTTACTACTGCACTTTGATGACTCTGGAAGAGAGAGTGAGGCTAATGACTGTGTAACTCTCCCTCACTTAAATTCAGTTCACACAGCAGTCAAGATATTACCCTGTGATGTCATTGGTCCTCTGGATAAACAACTGGCTGTATGAATCTAGGCAAGTCACTTAAACCGTAAGTGTCCTAGACAGTGTATTGATCTATATGGGTAGAGGAAATTCCTTACCAAGAGTTTCCTACACTGAAGAAATTACAGGTCCAGTCCAAAAAACCAAAATGATCTTCTGGACACAGTAGTATAGGAAATGGTCCATAGCTTGGGAAAATCCAAGACTTAACAGACAGGAAAAAATAATTATTGACATTTATAAGTAGAAAATAAGTATAGCTGACATTTTTATAGCACTTTAAGGGGCATTTTATGTACTCTAATCTCTGAAGTCTCCTCCAGCTCTAAATCTATGGATTTTCCTACCAACCCTCAAGGAAAATATTACAAGAATTATTGTCCCCATTTTAGTGAAGGGAAGGAGAAGGGAATGAGCACCCAAGCACTGTATTAAGTGGTTTTTTTTTTACATATATTTTGGTTGATCTTCACACCAGCCCTGTAGAGTAGGTGCTATTATTATTCCCATTTTGTAATGGGTTTTAATCCACTTTGTTTTCTACTTCCAATTTATGGGAGAGTTGAACCCTTTCCATTCGCAGTTATTACTAACTGTGTATTTCCTTTCATCCCATTTCTCCCCATTTATACTTTTCTCTCTCCTTTCACCCTGTCCCTCCTCATCAGTGTTTTGCTTCTGACCACTGTCTCCCTCAATCTGCCCTCCCTTCTGTCAACCCCCATCCCTTTTCACTTTACAAATATCTCACTTGATCTTCACAATAACCCTGGGAGAGAGGTACTACTATGATCCCCATTTTACACGTGAGGAAACTGAGGCAAACAAGTTAAGTGACTTGCCCAGGCTCACATAACTAGCAAGGTCTGAGACTGGATTTGAATTTAAGTCTTCCTGACTCTAGACCCAGCTCTCTATTCATTGTGACATCTAGCTATCCCTAGAGATTAGCTTCTTATAGAAGGTGGGATTTTAGCTGAGACTTGAAGGAAGTCAGGAGGTAGAGATGGGGAAAGGACATTCTAGGTACAGGAGTTGTTGTTTAGTGATCCAGTCATGTCTGACACTTTGTGACCCCATCGACCATAACACAACAAGCCCTTTTATCTTCCACTATTTCTCGAAGTCTGTCCAAATTCATGTTCATTGTTTCCACAATACTATCTATCCATCTCATCCTCTACCATCCCCTTTTTCTTTTGTCTTCAATCTTTCCCAACATCTGGGTCTTTTCTAATGAGCCTTCTCATTATGTGGCTAAAGTATTTAGGCTTCAACTTCAGTATTTGACCTGCTGGTGAATAGCCTGAACGAATTTCCTTAAGTATTGATTGATTTGATTTCCTTGCTGTCCAGCCAGTGAAAATGCCCAGAGTTGGGGGCTGTAGTGTCTCGTTTAGGGAAAATCAAGGAAGCTGGGTCAATGACACTGGATCAAAGATTGATACCAATACTGTGAAGTATGGGTGGGGAGCCTGATAAGGATGTAAGAAGATTGGGAAAGGTAGAGGAGGAGCATTTTGTTAAGGATTTTCAACACAAAACATGATTTTATTTTTTTATCCTAGATGTAATGGGGAGCCACCAGAGTTTACTGAGTTAGGAAGACATGGAAAGACCCATGCTTTAGAAAGATCACTTTGACAGCTGAGTGGAGGATGGACTAGAGTAGAGAGAGACTTGTGGCAGGTATATCAACCAGTCTTCTTTTGCAATAGTCTAGGCAAGAGGTGATGAGGGCCTTCAATAGGGTGGTGGTGGCAGTGTCAGTGAAGAAAATGGGGCATATTTGTGGAATGTTATGAAAGTAAAATGAACAGATCTTTGCAATAGATTTAGTAAGGGAGGTTGGAGTGAGAGAGAAACCTAGAAAGTAACTAAGGCTGACAAACCTTTTTAAATGTTTCCAAAACCAATTTTAAAAAATCCTCCTTTTCAAAAAAAATAAGAAAAGGAATGGCTTTTGGGAAAAATAAACACCAGGTACACTAGAGCGCTATTGTTAGGGTTGTGAGTTGGTTTAGTCAATTTGGAAAGCAATTTAGAATAATGACCAGAAAGTTATCAAACTGTACATTCTTTAACCCAATTATACTGCTATCAGGCCTATGACCCAAAGAAAGTAAAGAAAGAGGAAAAAGATCTATATGTACAGAAATATTTATAGTAGTTCATGAAAGCAAAAAAATTGGAAACTAAGGGATGTCTATAGGGGAATGGATAAACAAATTGTCATATATATATATATATATATATATATATATATATCACTATAATGAGATGTTAATGTGCCATTGGAATCAATAAAATAGTTTTAGAGGAAACGGGAACACAGGAACTGATGCAGAGTGGTATGAGTAGAATTAGAAGTACAGTTTATACAATGATAACAACATTATAGAGAAAAGCAACCTTGAAATGCTTTAGATTTCTGATCACAATGATAATGCAGAAAGATGGACACTCTCCTATATTTCCCCCATCTTTCTGCGTTTTAAGTTCCTGATAGGAGATAAGTGGCATATTTTATCTTCAATTCTCTGGATATTTTGCAACATGGCTAACATGGGGATCTGTTTTGCCAGAATATACAGATATATGTTTGTAGTAACCCTTATTTTAGGAATACTTCCCAACCCCCTTCCCTATCAAGCTAAGAATCCAGACCCAGTCCCCTAGGAGACTCACCAACAGATCTAACCCACTAAAGAAGCCTGCCAGGCCTGCCAAGCCTGCTAAAAAGGCCAGCCAAGTCAGACATGTTCAAGCCTGCCAAACAGAACACCACAGCCCCTTACCCTTACCTAGGAACCAATCAAGGGACTTTTACTGTTTGAGTAACTGACAGATTGTTAATCAATGCTATTCTTTGGCTTCTGTATTTTCCCACTTGCTCATAAATACTGTTAAGTTGTGGTTTCCCCTAGCCACCATTATGTTGTGGTTTTGCTCTATATAAGCCTTAAGAATATGCATAATGCTACTGCCTGATTTGAGCCTTGGCACCTTGCAGCCACTGGCTAATCATTCATTAAACTTCACTTCAAAAAGATTCATGGTCTCATGGTCTCATCTTGCTAAATTCTCATTACAACATGTTGAGGGTTATTTTTTTTCAGTTTCTAAAAAAAGCTTTAAATAGTATTTCATATTTTCCCCAATTACATATCAAGAAAAAATTTAGCATTCATTTTTACAAGATCTTTGAATTCTAATTTTTTCTCCCTCCATCCCTTCCTTCTTCTGAAAATGGTAGGCCATTTGATATAGTTTATACATGTGCTATCATGTAAAACATGTTTCCATATTCATCACGATTATGGAGGAAGAAACAGATCAAAAGGAGAAAAAAAACACAAGAAAGAATAAAGTGAAAAAAATATGCTTCAATCTGCCTTTAGAGTCCAACAGTTCTTTATCTTGATAAGGATAGCATTTTCCTTTGCGAGTTTTTTGTTCTTGTCTTGGATCATTGTGTTGCTGAGAAGAATAAGATGTAATTTCCTTCCTTATCTCTTTTAATTAGGTCTTTTTATTGTTTTTACTTTGTCTAACATCAGGATTGCTACTCCTGCTTTTTTTACTTTAGCTGAAGCATAACAGATTCTGCTCCAGTCCCTTACCCTGTGTGTATCTCTCTGCTTCAAGTGTGTTTCTTGTAAGCAACATATTGTAAGATTCTGGTTTTTTTTATCTACTCTGCCATCTGCTTCTGTTTTATGGGAGAGTTCATCCCATTCACATTCACAGTTATGATTCCTACTTGTGTATTTCCCTCCATCCTATTCTTCCTCCTGTTTGTCCACTCTCTCCTTTCACCCTTTCCCACTTACCAGTGTTTCGTTTCTGTCTACCACTTCCCCATCTGTCCTCCCTTATGTCAGTGTCAGTCTTCCCCTCCATCCTCTTACTTAATCTCTTCCCCTTCTACTTCCCTGTCAGTTAAGCTAGATTTCTAGTTGGTGGCTGTTTATTTAGGCACCCTTGGGTTGGTGTGTACCTGTTTGTATGCTGCAGCACATGGAGGTCTGGCCACTGGAGGATGACTGTTTGCCCAGGGCAACACTGAAGCACATGGTGGTTCTCAGAGCTGGAGTCTGCCGGTTCTGCTGTCTATGTTAAGGCATGTGGGAGGTCTTGGTATTGGAATTTGCCTGCTCCACCACACTGGGACTCAAGATCTCCCACTGGTTTGCTGAGGTGGGGCTTGCTGCTAGCTTGCTGGCATGCTCCCATTCCTAGAATGTGGTCTCCTTTCACCTGAGTGAGATAGAATATTCTTGGTGATCCTTCAGGTTTCTTGGGCTAAAAGATTTTTTCATCCACATATTTTTGACTCATTCTGCTGTTTCAGGATTTGCTTGGGCAGGGGGGGGGGAGTCTATTTTATGGTTGTTTGGAGGTGAGTATGGGAGAGTTACAGAGACTTGCTGCTTAGTCTATCATCTTTGCTCCTGGAAGTCTTTTAAAAAAATCACTTTTAAATAAAATTGAGACATATAAAGCCAAGCATGAGCAGCTTTCCAGAGGATGGCTGCTGTGAATAGCTTTCAATATTCTGATTACATAGTATAGTGAACACTCTATTTATTCAATAACAACTCAGAGCAAAACATTCACAGAAAATCAAGGTACAACATTCAGAATGTTGTTACAACTTATCACAGGAAATCAAAATACAGCATTGACAATGTTACAACTTATCACTAAAATGGCCACATAATTTTCACCAAAGTGGTCACATAGTTTTGAACAAAGTACAATTGTTTAGTCAATCACAAAATCCTTAATTCAACCACAAAATACAAAAGTCAATGTTCTCCACCCCTAGGTCACAGTAAATCATAATTTTCTCAGTCAGTACACAGTATGCAAGTAAAGTCTTCTTTCACTTGACTTGAGGCTGGTTCTCAGCTTCCATGGTTCCTCTTCCATGGTCCCAGCTAGGTCACCTAGGTTCAAAGGCAGGCAGCTCCCAGTTCCTTGTACAGCTCCTTGTCCAATTCCCATTCCATATTGAAGCTCACAGTGTCCAGTTCACCTCAAGTCCTTCACAGTTCCTGTTTCTGGGAAGACAAAGCTTGACAGAGCCACAATAATATTCATATACATTGCCGGCACCATCATCAATTCACTATCTACCTGTGAAATCAACTCAGACCCACCAGCAAGGTCTGAGAATTCAACACAAATCATCAACATAGAAATCAACACAGATCCACAAACGAGGTACAAGAGGTCAGCACAAATCATCAGTAAAGTCCCAGGACCTCCAAAACACTCCTCCAGGATTTCTGTAAACATACCACCAGAAAATCCTTTCAAGGCTTCCAGTAAGGTCCCAGGGCTTCTGTACAAAGTATCACAAACTAACATCAACAGAGACAGAACAAAAAGAGTGCCACAAGTTTTTTCCTTCTTGACTCTTCCACCATAAGAGTCCTCTTCTCAGTTCTACTTTCTGTAGCCTGGGGTTCTCCTTATATATGATAATTAGCTCCTCCCCAGGAGTTCCAGGGTTCAGAAGTTGTGGGGTTCACACATTCTGTTTCTTAACAGACTTGATACAAGTCTCAAAAAAAACTTGAACCGAAACAAGGTGTTAATTCAATAGCTGAAACAATATGTGAACTACTTCTGTGCTTGCCATTACAAGGCAGGAGTAGTAGGGGAATAAATAAAGTACTTTTGAATTGAAAAAAAACTTTTAAAATAGAGCCTTTTCTTTAACATATTAAAAAACAGTATCTGATATCTGATTGTCAGTTTATGCACCACAGGTTCTCCAAGGCACTGGTCTTATACAGCATTGCATTTCTGCAGGAAACCAGTGACTGAGCATCCTCCACATGGAGGGGTTGCATTAAGTTGATTGGGTCTGCACATACCCTATATGCTCATTACAAAAGAGAGGGATTTTTATTGGGAGGGGGACATTGTAGTGGTGTAAAAAAAAGAAAGAAAAGCATCACTGAAACATTTAAAAATACACAGAAGAGAGCAGAAGGAAGTTCAGAAGGCAATAAAGATCAACAGGACAGCATTGATGTTAATTTTATACATCTAGATTTATGAAATATATATGTGTGTGTGTATCTTTCTATACCCATCTTTCTATCATTAATCTATTTTTGACTGGACCTGTGATTTCAATGGTGTGGGGAGCTCCCAGTGGGGAACTTCTTTGCCAATACAGTACAACATAGAGGCAGTGTAGAGAATAAAGAGTTGACCTTGACATCAGGAAGACTCGAGTTCAAGTCCAACCATTGTTATTGATACACTATGACACATGGCAAGTTATTTAACCTCATAGTGCTCTAAGATTACTGTATAAGTTGAAGAAAAGGTATTGGTATGGACTGGTAGAGAAAATGTAATGTTTATTTTTTTAAAAACCAACCTATATAGTATTTTTTTTGAATGATGAAAACAGTTTTATTAATCAATCAACAAGCATTTCGTGTGTCAGGCACTGTGCTAGGCACTGGCAGTACAATGATGAAAATGAAACAGTCCCTGCCTTCAAGGAGGTCATAAGCTACAAACACAGATATATATGTATATGTCTGTGTGTACAAATGTATATGTTATATATGCCTATATGTATGAGTATATTGTGTATGTGTATGTTGCTTACTCCAATAGAATATAAGCTCCCTGAGGTCAAGAGATGGTTCACATTTGTCTTTGTATCCCAGTGCCTACCACAGTGTCAGGTATTTAACAAATATCTTTGGTTAATTAATATAAATAGACACAACATATATACAAAATACAAGATAATTTTGGGGTGGAGAAACATTAGGAGTTGGAGACATCAGGAAAGGCTTCAGGAACAAGTGGGGCTTGAAAACAGCTTTGACAGAAGCTGGTGATTCTGGGAGGTGGAGGTGAAGATTGGTTTTAAATCTCGAATGCCTTGATACAACGCATCCCAGAATGACAGAATGAACATGGGAAGATATATAAAAGAGTTATCTTAGGAGGAAGTTAACTTAATTCCATACTGGCCTATACAATTATATTCTGAGCATCAACTTCAAAAGGGAATAATGTTGATTCATCCTACACATTCAGTAGCAAACAAATTAACTGGAACAAAAGGAAATGATCAAATATATTCACATACAATAAACCTTACAGTATTTTACACCTTTAAAACACTTCTGATCTATAAGGTACCTTTCTTTTGTTGCATTCATCCATACAATATTTATAATAGAGATTCAGTTCCACATACATTCTTTTTTTCCCCTGTTCTAATATATGGAAACATTCATGTTTTTTATTTTTGTCAGATTCATAATTTAAAAAAAATAAAATTTGAGATAAAAGAGAGACTTGACCTAATGGTTTTTGCTACATTGGCTAAGTTTAACAGTGTGTTTAACTCATAAAAAAGTAGAATTTTGAGATTTTGGGTTGATTCAGAAAATTGCTGTAAATATTCACCAGAGCAGAATTGCACCTTGCAGTTGCAATTCATCAAAGTAACATCAGATTGTAGTAATAGCTCGAAGAAGAGTCAGTTTAGCAAGAAAAGTCAGCAGAGAAAGAGCTAATGCTAGTGGCAGTCTTGAAGATGGCATGAAAGCATTGAATAAGTAGACTTAGAGATGTTTCAGCTAGGATACAACCCCTCCTGAATGTTTCTCCCAGTACCTTACACTAAAGAATTTTAACAAATGCTACATGGCACAGCTCTTATAGCCTCTTAAGTGCTATGAAGGATCCTAGCAGTCCATTAAGAACAGTTCTTAGACAATCCCAAAAATCAATAGTAGGGGTACTGACCTACCATAGCTAATGGAGACAGCCCAGGATCCTGAACCCAAGAGCCTTGAGAATAGCACCAAATCATCAGAGCTGCTGCTAGCCCAACCCTTGAAACCATCATTGAAGGGAGAAATCATTAATCGTTACTAATAGGTAGATAGCCACAAAAGCCCTGGAAGTGGTAGCAGCCACTTTCCCTATTCCTCAATTGATCCTGCTTCTATCCCAACCCTCACAGCCATTATCTGAGGGAGCAACTCTTCTAGAGAAGGGGCCAATCATCCCCACTATCTGCCAACCAACTGTTATAAGGCAGGCTAGTCAGTTTAGCTGAAGCATTAGAGCACCATAAGAAAGAGATACAAGAGGCAACACATGACAGTCAGGTCAAATCACCACCACTACCTTAAAGACCATCTCCCCTTGGCGCCTATAGGGACAGCCCAGGATCTTGAACCTAAGAACCTTTGGAGTGGTAGTACTTCTGGCTCATTTTCCACAGTCATCATCCTTGGAAACAACCACTGTGGAGATGCAACCTGGCAGACCCAGAAAAGAAAGTTCTTGTTAACAGAGTCCCTGATACTGTCAAAAACGGTTAAACACTGGAAACCGATATGATTTTATCAATGGAAATGACATTAAGGAAGAGGCATTACCTTCTGCTTTGCCTCTGCAACATAAAGACCATGGGAACTTTCCATCTGACCTGTAGCTGAAACCTTCCACATGTGTTGTCTCCCTCAATCAAATGTGAACTCCTTGACAGCAGGGACTATCTTATTTTTGTTGTTGTTGTTTGTCTCCACAGAGAAGAACAGTGCTTTGCACATGGTGAGCACCTAATACATGCCTCACTTATTCATTCATAGATTCATAGCTAATGGAACTGGAGATGATATTCACTCCAAAGTACAATCTTATGCAAATTTAACAATCGAAGCAAACAACAGTTTACCAAGTTCTCATAGGTTACCATTGGCCTTGTGCTTATGACTTTGTATTGAAATCAAGAGAATTAGGAATGAACAAAATTAAAATTAAATACACACTAGCAAAAGAAATAAGTAAAGGGAAAAAATTTATTTTCCCTTTCGGAGGAAAAGTCTTTCTAAAGTAAGTTCATAGAGCACGTGAGGCTCTCCCAATAGGGATTTGGAGTAACCTGGATGTCACCCCTATCACCTTCAGGCAAACCGAACTATTGTGGATAAAATTTTTCTCAGTGGGTTGTATACCCATATTTTTCTTTTTGAAAAAAAAAAGTTATTCTGAACTTAAACATGCAAAAAAGGAAGCATTTCCACCTACACGATCTAACACAAAAAGAGATTTGATGAATCTCAGTTTTATAATATTTACTTTTAAAAATGTCATAAATTCCACACACTACTTTTAAAACTGGCCTGTGTGTCTGTTCTTCTGAACTTCCTTCTCTTCTGTGCATTAAAAAAATGTTTCAGTGGCCCTCTTTTTTTTTTTTTGGCATCACTATTACTACCACATTTTCCTTTCCACTCTCAATTAAAAACAAAGAAAAAACCCGTGGAACAAATAAGAAGTCAACAAAATAAATATACACACTAGCCTTTTCCGAAAATATGTCTCTTTGCGTTACCTTGAGTTTCTTGAATTCATCATGTCTCTATCAGAAGGTAGGTAACACTCCTCCTTGACTCAGTGGTCAAGGGAAGGCACTTGGAATACTCCTTGCTTCCCATTGCTACTCCCAGGTTCTCCAAGCATCACCACCACTCAGTAGCCTCTCCTCTTTTGAGGTTTATGTAGTTCATATCAATTATCTAATCAAAATCCTCTCCTTTGCAGAAGTGACTAGTTCTTTTTCTTTTATGTTATGTATATTATTTTCCTTGTTCTGTTTATTTTACTCTGTATCAGTTCATACTCCTGGGCATTTGTTAAGATCATCTCCTTCACAATTTCTTATAGTGCAATATATTCCTTTACATTCATATGATATTTGTTCATTCATTCTCCCATTTGATGAGCGCCTCCTTAGATTTCAGTTCCTTTACCTCTCCCTTTCTTTTGCCCTATCGTATCCTGTTCTCCCTTCTAGATCAGGAGATTTATTTTGCTTGTGACAATTTCTTTCCTTAGTATTATCTCTTTTAGTTACTCTGTCTCCACTTGTTTCCTATCACATTTTGTGTATTTTTACACCAATTTTTTTTTTGCATAGGGATGTGTGCCCATTCAATCTTACTTTGAATCTCATAAGAATGATTCATCTAATGCCTGCTCCTCCATGTGTATTTCTTCCTTTCATGTTGTACATATTTCTTTTTGTGTATCCCAATTATGAGAAATAGTCAATCCCACCCTCTTTTTATATTATTTAATTTATTTTTCCCTTCATTCTCTTTTCACTCTTAAAATCATCAGAACAGAACCAGTCCACCTCCCAGTCCTTTGTTTATCCCATTTAATTCTCTCAGTACCCCTTTGAACACATTAAGATTCCAAAGAGACATTTGTTTCTTATCCCCCATTGGAATGTTAGCATTGTGTCATCATACAGCACCCTCCAATTGCTCAAATAAACTACCTCTTTAAATTTTTCTCAACTTGTATTTCAAGGTTCCTACTATCAGAAATTCTTGAAAGTTCTTTATTCCATTAAAAGTTCAATTTTAGGATTAAACTCAGCTCTGTAGGGTAAGCTATTATTGGTTATTAGCCTATACCTTTTGCCCTTGGGAATATTATATTCTAAGTTTTCCTCTCATTTATAATAGAAGTAACCAGACCTTGTGTGATCCTGAGTGGTTCCTTGGTAATTGAATTTCTTTCTGGCCACTTGCAGTTTTTTTTCTGCCTGATCTCCAGTTTCCAATGGAGGTGGGAAGAGGAGAAGATGATGTCTTACCATCATGCCCTGCCTGATTTCCAGCCTCTGGAGGGAAGAGGAGAGGTGGGTTCTTTACCATCCCATGATACCATCTCCTGCCTGGTCTCCAAGAGTAGCCTGCCTATTCTCCCGACTTTTTTAGAAGACAAGGACCATTCCAGACTACTGATGAGAGATGGTACCATTTTGGCCATTTTTTCTCAGCCACTTAACTTGCTCTTCAGCCTCCTGTGGGAAGAGGAGAAGGGCCATGCCACTATACCAGTTGCAATGCAGAAGTGAGGATAGAGGGTGAATAGTCAAATGGTTGGACATCCCCAGAGATGGACAACTACTGCAAGGCAATTGCAATACAAGCCAAAGGAGCAGGCTTCAAGGGGGATCAAGGTAGGGAGCACAATGGGAATATAGAAAAACCAAGTTAAAATAAGCTAAAGCTGCAAAAAGATGTAAAAAAATGAACCTTGCATATATAAGGGGGCCCAGGGAGGGAGTGGTTCATGTGCAGTCCTGGTCCACACTCTTGGGAAAGCTGTCTGCATCTGATGTTGTGTTTTTCAGGTCCCTTGGCTCAGATGTCCACTCAGGAGCAGAGGTAATCTTTAGATGAGACAGATGGACCCTAGAGTCCATATCCACAAGCTGCAGTAGTCAGACAGACCTGACAGGGGCTCCCAGAAACATGATTTTATACTAAAGGCACATAGAAATGGTTCAATTTCTCAGCCATGCAGGGCTAGGTTCAAACAATATAACAAATGGTTTTCTCACAATTTTATAAAATTGCATAATTACATTAAGTCACATACAGATTAAACTACTTAGGTGGCTCACAATATACTAGTTTTGGGAAGGGAGATTACATGTCACCAAGATTACCAAGAAAACTTACACATGAACCATACAAATCAACAGAATCATTATTACTAATGTTAATTCACATCAAATTCCTTGTATCCCAGTGACCTATTCCCAATATCCATTTAAACAGCACTTTTTGAATCCCAGATGTCTCATTAGTTATACAATTCAAAAGGGGAGTTCTGCTTCTTTAGTTCAGATCTAGAGGTGCCCAGATAATTCTGACTTAGTACTAAGTCAGATAAATTAGTATAAATTAGTAAAAAAAAAAATTAGTATAAAAACAGACAAATTAGTACTATCACTTAAAATTGGTTCCACATTTTTGAAACTTCAGAGAATTTTCAGTTTATTTATTATTTGTTATTTCTTTCCTTGGCTAAATCCTGTACCTTGCATTGGAATCCTTTAAAATGTGAGGATCTCTCCAAAAAAATGAGTTCATTTGCTTTTTAAAATTATCAGAAGAAAGAAGAAATAATTTCACTTTTTCTACTATCTTATATAATTTTGTGCAAAAATCCAAATTTGACATCTTATTACCAAACATGATTAAAGCTTGAATTTCTTAGAAGAACCAATCTGATCTTGTTGCTTTTTCTCAAAATTTTCTATCCTTTTAAATCTTTATTACTTGGTCTAATCATTTCCTCCTTTGGAGGATGTTATTTCTATATTATATTTATTTGGCCATGCATATAACTTCTTGATCAATTTGCTACAAAAGAAAAAGAGGAGCAATATCATATATCTTAACAGAAGGAAAGAACCTCCTTGGCTCTGTTTGATTCCAGGTATAAATGATATCTGATAGGCAATCATGTAGCCACTAAATGCTGAAAGCAGGGCTTAGGAGTAATCAGGTCAATAATTTTTCCTTTTCAGAAAGGAAAAAGCACAATTGGAAAATAGAGTTAAGAAGATCCTACCTAGGCAGCATCCGAAGTTGTCTTCAAAACTTTCCCAGGTACAGACATCCACCTTTAGCAGCTTTCAGTCTGCAGCCCATGCCATTCCATTATAGGCTTTTATGACAAGTATCCCAGTAGTCAAAGTTTAAACAATAGTAAATTGCAGTCCCCAAAAGTCTTAAATAGCAAATAAATATAGATTGGTATCCTTCAGATAGGGCTATTTAAAATTTGATTGAGCTATTAATTGTGAAATCAAGTTGCATAATTTTTCTGCCTTTCTAAAATACTTCCTCACAGTCTCTCAACATACTTAAATCATATGAAACTGACACAAAGGCATCCAGAGCAACTACCTAGAGAGAGGAGGGGCTTAGATAACCCCCATTTGTCCCCAGACCTTTTTATCTGCCTTACATATTTCTAATCAAACCTTTTTTTATCTTTCCAAATCTCTCAAACCCATTATCCAGTTTATTCAGCTTTCCTTTACATTTTCACCATAAGTTATTATTCTTTTACTAACATAACTGTTCTGTACTGGAATCCCTGGCTTAAACAAAGCAAAGAGGTTAATGGATAACCCCATAGACTGATAAAAGTTATGTCCTTGTTTATGTTTCCCTAATTATATTAGTCTGGAAGAGTGAGATACTTCAGGAATCTAAGTCTTTTACTTATATGTTCAAATACAAATGTTAACTTTTGCTTAGGCCATGGATAACTACAAATTCAGATTAAAACAACAAGATCTCTTCTGCTTTACAACTTATGGCATTAATTTAACAATAACTCATCTTGAAAATTTAGTAGACCTTTAAAAAATATTGCAGAAGACTTTTCAAAACATCTTTTCTAAAAGTATTTTCCTTTCTTTAAAAAAACTGTTTGAATTTATCCAGATATTAAGAGGAATAATCACTACACCTTTATGAAGAAAATTAATTGGAAAGTTTTAAATGATATCTTTCTTCCTCCTTTAAGCAAAAATAAACCTTTAAAATTGGAATTCATTAAACTAAGTTAGTGTAAAAGGTCCTTAAGTAATATAAATTCTTAAGGTATTATACAGAATTCCTAGATCACAAACTTCCTTAATCAAAAAGGTGTTGTAAAGGAATCTCTCATTGGCAACAGTTAAGAGACTGATCACAGTCAGTGCTCTTAAAAGCTACTGCTTTCAAAGTCCCTTTAAACAATGGGAACATCTTAAGGTGAGTCTTAAGCAGTTTACATAAATATCTGCACATGTTCTAATTCTAGATGAAAAATAATATTTAATTTCCCAGTAAGCTAACACAAAAGAGCAATAAGCAATAAAGATGTACCAGGACACACATATGTAAGGGATTCCATTTAACATCTTTCCTTCTCAAATTTAAAGTAGTTCTTTGTTAGCCAATTGTTAGAATCCTTTCTACTTATTGCACATAGACTGGCAACTTCTCAGCAAGCCAAGTTCATTATTTAGGAACTACATATCTCAAACAAGTTCCTTTCCCAGGGCTGATGACCTTACTTATATAAATGGTTTCCAGGGGCCTTTGTAATTTTATAAAATAAGAATTGACATGGAACCCAGGGAGAAGTTCATGCTGGTGCCCCTGCCTGCCAACTCCTGTACATACAAGAGGACTGTTTGGAATGGGCAGAACCAATATGAATAAAATTTTCACCCAGTCTCCTCCTTTTCACATACAGTAATCCATTAACAATTTTAGATTTTAGCATTAAAACAGTTACCCCAAATAACTTAGTTAACAATCTTACAAGTTTCATAAATGATAGCAAAACAATCTTAACTGAAACTTTCTTTTAAACAAAGACAGACGTGGAAGCTTATGATTTCCTAAATTACAATACTTCAAAATATTACAACATATGGTCAGTGTGCCCCATTCACCATTTTTCTGTTCCTCTGACAGTATAATTCTGAATTTAACAGCTTTAAATGATCAAATTAAAAAAAAACAATTCACATGCAACACAATCCAGATTTTAAAAATTGCTATAACACCATTTCTACTTCATAATAATGTTATATCCAACATATGCCAGTCATTATATTAAACATTCTACAATAATTATACCATTTTGATCCCATAACAACCACTATTATTTTTCCCTTTACAGATTCAGGAAACAGGTCAAACAGAGATAAAATACTGAACAGAGCAGTGTACAGTTTACCTGGAGCAGAGGCTGTGGCCTCTATTTCTTGGATACAGGGCTTAAAGAATGTTCCCCACAGATCCATCCTTTTCTCCCACAACTGGAGAATTTACTAAGCCTGGGGAAATTTCAGCTTCTGGGCTAGAGTGGGCAGAATGTACAAGGCCTGGGTGACATTTCCAAATTTTGCCTAGAATGGTAGGCTACAAAGTGCCCAGAGGCACAGGAAGTTAGGGCTACTGCCAGTCTACAAGTATTATCTCTACAATCCTCCTGCATTCTCTTCTCTTATCTGATCTGGGATGAGAAGGGTTAACAAAAACTTGTGACTGTTAAAAAAAAAATCCCCAGACTGAGATACTCTCTTAACTCCAGGAAGAGAGTGTGGAATGCTGAGTGATCTTGATTGTGGGGGATAAGAGTTTTAGCACAGGTCATTGTCTACCTACAGTCTCTCCAGCAATCCCAATATGATCCATCTCCAATTTTTTTTTCAAATCAATCCCAATATCTGTTAAGATGTTTTTTTAGTTATATCTAACTTTTTATTGTAATTCCAGGTTGGCCAGACCAGAAACTACAAGGAAAAGAGTTTTATATATTTGTTTCACTAGCTGCTGCTTTTAGAAATGTCTGACTACTGCCTGTGGTTTAGATCTTACAAGATAACAGACTCATTCATAGCACACATGATACAGACACAGAGACACACACATTGACAGACAAATTGACAGAACAAATACAAATACAAAGTGCACATTTAATGACAAAAAGAGGGCAAATTAGGGGCTTGTTACAATTTGGCTACTATTATTCAAGGATTCAAGACCTGACAGGGTAGAAGTGGATGGGGGTTAGATCCTGCAAGCTCTGCTTGGAGCATCTTTATGATCTTTGGGGTAGGGGAACCTTGGCACCCTGATGTTTTCTGATTAACCACCTTAAAGGGATAGGCCCCAGTGGGATTAAGTTCAGTAACCTGGCACACAGATGGAGTATAGCTGTCCACCTCTGGACCAGGGCCTTTGAGGGAAGGAAAAGACAGGGGGAGGCAATGGCAGTGAAACAGAGTTGCTCTCCTCAGGACCAGGGCCTTTAAGGAAAAGGGGAGGAAGTAAAGAATAGGGTAGAGCAGGGACAGGGGTTGGACGAAAAAGAACAGGCTGGGTTATTGGGGAAGAGGGGAGAGGATGAATTAGCCACTACTGGGGGTTGGTGCTGAATTTAAGGTTTTACAAGCCTTAAAGTAAGAGGCTGCTGCTGCCTTTTGTTCTTGCTCTGCCTTCAACAATGAAAATATTCCCTCTCCTGGTTAGATGTTTTGTGCTGGCCTTTAAACTTAATTTGGTTTTAAGATAAAGTAACTTTGACTGGTCCAAAGGATCCCTATTGTGTCCAACATAATTTTGGGCTATCTTTAGTGAACTGAGCACTAGTGCTGGCAATAATTTTCCTAAGACTGATCTATTAGGAAGGGAATCCAATTAATACAGAGTGATTTAGCACAAAGTTATCCTGCTTCCTGCACTAGCTTTAAGGGAATTTCAGACTTTAACCAAAATAGTGAAAGTACTTCAGAATCTGGGAATGGAAAACTTACCGAACTCCATTAAGGTTAAGACTCCTGGAAAAAATGAAGTCTGAGGTGCCTGAATCATTAACTTTAATGAAGTGAGGTGCTGTTCAATCTATCTCACCCAACAGTTCCATCCAAATCACAGCACCACAAATGTTAACCTTTAAAATTTGGTTAAAGGAGACAACAAACTAGTGATATACAGTTATTTCATTTTATTCCCTTTAAACTAGCAAACTTGTACAAGGAGCCAGACTAAGTCTGACTGACTAAACAAAAAAATGCGAAAACTTAAATATATTTTACAAACATCCCAATCCAGGGTGACTTTTTCACACAAATTTATGATCTCTATAGGTTACTATCCATATCATGAGAAAGGAAATTTCTATTTTTTTTTTTGAGAAAGGAAGTTTCTTGACCATAAACACAAATTGACAAGACAATGGACAAAACAGGGTCCATTGGAATTTATGATCTCAGGATGTCTCTGTTTTCCTTCCATATGGAGTATGTCCCAAGATAAGGGGAAATCCTACTTCCAGTCTTATTTGCTCTCTGGAGTTGCTGACACAGGAAAAGGCATTTTAAAGCAAAGCAAGGCAGTCTGTATGATTAATTCAGACTTGCCAAAAATATGATATTTAATGATTATCAGATGCTATGTACTAGCACTTAACGGTGCAAGGAACAGGGCCAATAGGGGAGTGGTATTAAAGAAAAACATACCAACTCCTTAGGATACCCCAAGAACCTCAAGAGTAAGATGCAGCAGCTTGGCTCTGAGTACAAGAGGCAGAATTTCTGGAAATAACTGGTAAACTAGAAAAGCTTGAATCCGTAGTGACAACTTTCTCCAAATAAGTAGAAAAAACAACAAAGGATTGGGAATGTAAATACACAGAACTGAACAGCAATCTGGAAGAATAGAAGTTAGAAGTAGTAACATTTTAAAAAATCTTCTCTTTACAAGCAAAACATTGATCTTGAAGTCAGACCATGGAGTGGCAATTTAAAGATTATAGGCCTCCCATAAGAACATGAAAAGTCAAAAAAAATCTCAGCACCATAATGGAGAAAGGGAATAAGTTTTTATACAGCATCTACCACATGCCAGGCTCCTTGCCAAGTGCTTTACCATATGTTTTTTCCCGTGATCCTCACAGCAACTATATAAGGTAGGTGCTGTTATTATCCCTATTTTGTGGTAGAGTAAAATGAAACTAACAGAGATTATGTGATTTGCTCAGGGATACACAGCTAAGAAGTGTCTGAAACTGAATTTGAACTCATCTTCCTGAAATGAGGCCCAGTACTTTAACCATTGCAAGAAATAATGCAAGAAAAATTTCCAGAACTTAAGAATATAGAAAACAAAGTACCATTTGATTGGATGCACAAATCATCTGAGAGGGAGGCAGGGCAAAGAAGGGGGAAAAAACCTGTACTGTAAATTTCAAGACACATAGTAGTTAAATTGAACAATTCCAACGACAATAAATCCTGCAAGTACACAGTAGAAAGGCTTTCAAAAATACAGAAAATTTGGTTAGCATAAAGCTTTTCCATACTGACCAGAAGCCACAGAAGGGAATGAAATAATATATCCCCAAAACAAAGGAATCAACAATGTAATTCAAAAATCACATACCCTGCAAATCCCAGATGAATCATAATGGAGAAAGAC
The DNA here is from genome assembly GCA_028646515.1 of Pseudochirops corinnae. Classification (NCBI taxonomy): domain Eukaryota; kingdom Metazoa; phylum Chordata; class Mammalia; order Diprotodontia; family Pseudocheiridae; genus Pseudochirops; species Pseudochirops corinnae. The sequence goes on along the minus strand of CM053586.1, from coordinate 182,988,646 downwards.
AAGCTTTTAATAGAATGAAAGAGCTCACTGAAGAACTGCTAGGAGCTAGGAGTAGAAAGGGGAGGAGGGACAGGGGAGCAGACATGGACAGATTGTTCTATCTGCAAACACCCCAAACAAGGGAAACACAAGAAACATAAATAAAGACAATGAACACATAGAACGGCAGAAATTACCACATCCCAAGAGACTACTTTTAAAAAGTTAGAAAGGGGGGGGCAGAGCCAAGATGGTGGCGTAGCAGCAGCAACATATTGCAGCTCACACATAGCCACCCCAAAATACCCATAAAATAGGACTCTAAACCAATCCTAGAACTCCAAAACGCACACAAAGATACTTCCCTGACTGATACAAGTCAGCTTGGCTACGAGGAACGATATCAGCACTGCGAACCAAAACCAGCCTGGCCTGAAGCCGTGGCTGTGCCCCGGGGGTGCCTGGACGGGAGCTCTCAGGTGAGTGGATTAGCGGCAGCTGCGAGTGGGGATTGCGAAAGGGGGAGATAAGCAGTCTGGCCGAAAGGCCTCCAGAACGGAAAAGTGAAAGGCAGAGGTTTTGCACTCGCCTCCACGTTGTAGCTTCCTGCCTGCGGCCTGCAGACAGCAGGGGGACTTAGCAATTGTTCTCAGGTCAGTGCTCTCGCGTTGAGCAGCCTGGATCCGGATCGCCATCTTGGGCCTCAGTCTTGGAGTCTTCATTATCCAGTCAGCCAGAAGTAATTAGGAAGAGTCCCAGCATCTTCCTGAGAGCTATGGCAGCTGGGAGGACCCCAGCAATTTGGGACAGAGCTTTCCCTTCTGGAAGCAGAGCCCCACAGAGATTTAAAAAAAAAATCATGGTCTGAACAACCATGAGTAAGAATAAGCATAAGAAGCAAAGTAAGAACAGCTCTCAAACCCTAGATTCCTTCTTTGGGGAAAAGAAAGATCATGGGAGAGAGAGGGAGGAGGAGAGCACAGCCAGAGCACCCCCACCAGGGGCCTCCAATAAACATGA
>CM053586.1:182939122-182987147 GCA_028646515.1 Pseudochirops corinnae | reverse complement strand
CCCTCTGGTTCTGGAATATCAGGGCAATTTTACTTGATAATTTCTTGAAAGATGGTGTCTAGGCTGTTTTTTTGATCATAGCTTTCACGTAGTCCAATAATTTTTAAATGACCTCTCCTGGATCTACTTTCCAGGTCAGTGGTTTTTCCAATGAGATATTTCACATTGCCTTCTATTTTTTCATTTTTTTGAATCTGTTTTATAGTATCTTGATTTCTCATAAAGTCATTAGCTTCCATTTGCTCTAATCCATTGGTTCTCAATCTTCTTAATGCCATGACCCTTTAATACAGTTCCTCATGTTGTGGTGACCCCCAACCATAAAATTATTTTCTTTGCTACTTCATAACTGTAACTTTGCTACTGTTATGAATCGTAATGTAAATATCTGATATGCAAGATGTATTTTCATTGTTACATATTGAACATAACCCACAGGTTGAGAACTCTGCTCTAATCTAATTCTGAAGGAATTATTCTCTTCAGTGGGTTTTTGAAATTCCTTTTGCATCTTGGCTTTCAACTTTTTAAGGCATTCTTCTCCTCATTGGCTTTTTGGGTCTCTTTTGCCATTTGAGTTAGTTTATTTTTTTAAGGTGTTATTTTCTTCAGTATTTTTTTGGTTCTCCTTTAGCAGTCTATTGACTTGCTTTTCATGATTTTCTTGCATCATTCTCATTTCTCCTCCCAATTTTTCTTCCACTTCTCTTCATTTTCAAAATCTTTTTTGAGCTCTTCCATGGCATGTAACCAGTTCATATTTTTCTTGGGAGATTTTGATGCAGGAGTTTTGAATTCATTGACTTCTTCTGGTTCTGTGTTTTGATCCTTTTTGTCCTCAAAAAAGGATTCTATGGTCTGATTGCACTTCTTCTGCTTGCTCATCTTGCCAGCCAATTACTTGACTTTTGAGCTCTTTGCCACGGTAGAACTCTGCTTCCAGATTGGAGAGAGTTAAGTCCCAAATTGCTGGGATTTTTGCAAATGTTGTTAGAGCTATGAAGAGGGTGCCCTTTCTACAGACTCCCCAAACTCTGGCACAGTGCCACATACCCCAGGATCACCACCCAAGACCGTGATACAGATTCAAGCAGGTCAAAGCAAAAGCAATTATCCTCTCAATGGTTGCTTCATCCCTCTATGATCTGCACGCCAGGAGCTCTGGAGCCAGCCACGTAGCAGAAGCAGCAGCCGCTGTGTCTCCTCCACCTCTCGCCCTTAGGGAAGGGGCTGGACCACACTCTTCCATTACCAGGTTCCAACAGAGTTTCCCACTGACCTTTTACTTTCTCTTTGGCATTTATGGGTTCAGAAGTCTGGATACTGCCCAAGCTGCCAGTGATTCACTCTCCCAAAGTCTGCTCTTGCCAGTCTGTGCCGCTGGTTGGGGCCTCCTGGTCTGTGCTGCTGGTCATGGGCTGTTCACATGGGACTGTGCTCATCTCCCAGCTTCAGTGCAGTTGACCCTTCCTGTCGACCTGCCAGGCTGCCTTCAGGGTTTTTTTTGTTTGTTTTGTTTCTCTCTGTCACTTCGTGGGTTCTGTAACTCTAAAATTTATTTACAGTCATATTTTACAGGTATTGGACATGGTTGGAGCAAGAGCTGAGTAGAGTGGCTCTCAATCTGGAATGCTGTTTTAAGAAAAAAAATTCACTATAAATGATTCTTGTGGAATGGGCTTATAAAACATCCCACAATCTTTCTTTTAAAATTTATTTATTTATTTATTTTCATTTTCACAAGATTTTGAGTTACAAATTTTCTCCCCATCTCTCCCCTACTCCCCACCCCAAGATATCAAGCCTACTGAATATCCCTTCACCCAATCTGTTCTCTCTTATATCCTCCCCTATCCCCCTGCCAACTTTCTTGTAGGGCAAAATCAATTTCTATATCCCATTCCCTGTATATCTTATTTCCTGGTTGTATGTAAAAAACAATTTTTTTAACATTTTTTTTTAAACTTTGAGTTCTGGATTCTTTCCCTTCTTCCCTCCTCACCCACCTCCACTGGTAAGACAAGCAATTCAACATAGGTTGTCCATGTGTAGTTATGCAAAACATTTCCATAGTAGCTATATTATGAAAGACTAATTATATTTCCTGCCATCCTATCCTGCCCTCTAGTTATTCTATTTTCTATTTTGACCCTATCCCTTTTCAAAAGTGTCTGCTTCTAGATACCCTCTTCCCCAATCTGACCTCCCTTCTATCATCCCCTTCTTATCCCCTTCCCCCTCTACTTTCCTGAAGGGTAAAATACCCAATTGAGTGTATATATTATTACCTTCTTAAGCCAAATTCAATGAGAGTAAGGTTGACCCATTCCCTTTCACTTTCCTACTCCTGCCCTCCATTGTAAGTTTTCTCTTGCCTCTTTTATGAGAGATAATTTACCTTATTCTATCTCTCCCTTTCTCCTTCTCCAAATATTTCTCTCATCTCTTAATTTTATTTTTTAGATATCATCCCTTCATATTCAAATCATCCTGTGCCCTCTATGTATATATGTACACACACATCCTCCTGTAATACATATATGTGTATGTAGACAGATATACATATGTATATATATGTGTATGTGTATGTGTGTGTGTGTGTGTGTGTGTGTGTATTCCCTTCAACTATTTTTATACTGAGAAAAGCTTCACGAGTTACAATGATCATTTTTCAATGTAGGAATGTAAGCAGTTCAACTTAATAAGTTCCTTATAATTTCTTTTTCCTGTTTACCTTCTCATGCTTCTTGTATTTGAAAGTCAAATTTTCTGTTCTGTTCTGGTCTTTTCATCAAGAATGCTTGAAAATCCTCTATTTCATTGAATGTCCACATTTTCCCCTGAAGTATGATACTCAGTTTTTCTGGGTAGGTGATTCTTGGTTTCAATCCTAGCTCCTTTGACCTCTGAAATATCATATTGCAAGCCCTCTGATCCCTTAATGAAGAAGCTGCTAGATCTTGTGTTATCCTGATTCTGTTTCCACAATGCTCAAATTGTTTCTTCCTGGGTACTTGTAATATTTTCTCCTTGACCTCAGAACTTGGGAATTTGGCTATGATATTCCTAGGAATTTTCTTTTGGGGATCTTTTTTAAGAAGTATCAGTGAACTCTTTGAATTTCTAATTTGCCCTCTGGTTCTAGAATATCAGGGCAATTTTCCTTGAGAATTTCTTGAAAGGCTTTTGACTCTCTTTTCATGATTTTCTTGCATCATTCTCATTTCTCTTCCCAATTTTTCCTCTACTTTGCTTACTTGATTTTCACAACCCTTCTTGAGCTCTTCCATGGCCTTCAACAAGTTAATATTTTTCTTGGGAGCTTTTGACACAGGAGTTTTGACTTTGTTCTTTTTTCTGGTTCTATGTTTTGATTGTCTTTGCCCCAAAAAACTGATTCTATAGTTTGATCTTGCTTCCTGTATTTGCTCATCTTGCCAGCCAATTACTTTTTTTAGTTCTTTGCCATGCTAGAACTCTGCTTCCAGAGTGGAGAGTGCTGTGTCCCAAATTGCTGGGGTTTTGCATAGCTGTTGTCAGACTCTGAGGAAAGCACCCTCTCTACAGCTGCCACAAGCTCTGGCATGCTAGTGCTCATCACCCCAGGACCACCACCCAAGACTGTGACCCAGATCCAAGCAGGTCAAAGCAAGAGCAATTACACTTGAATGGTCTCTTGGACCCCCTATGATCTGTAGGCCAGGAACTCTGGAGGCAGTTACGGAGCTGCTGCTGCAGTACCTCTGCCACCCTCGGGGCAGGGGTCGGACAGAGCTCTTCTCTCACCTAGTTCCAACAGTTCCCTACTGACCTTTTATTTTCCCTTTGATGTTTATGGGTTGAAAAGTCTGGAAACCACCACAGCTGCTGGTGATTCACTCTCCTGAAGTCTGCTCTGGCCAGTCTGTCCCACTGGTTGGGGCCACCCTAGGTCTGGGCCCATGCAGCTCACACAGCACTGCACTTGGCTCTCAGCCCCATGTGATAGACCCTTCCCCTCAGCCTGACAGGCTGCCTTCAGCAGGAGAATTGTTTCTCTCTATAACTTTGTGGGTTCTAATGCTCTAAAATTTGTTTAGTCATTTTTTTTTTTTACAGATATTGGAGGTGTCTGGAGTGGGGCTCAAGCAAGTTCCTTCTTTTTTTCCACCATCTTGGTTCCACCCCCAAGACCATGGATTTTGAGCCAAATGAGGATAAAAACGAATAAAGGGAAGAAATAGGTCAATAACTGCATAATCAAAGGCAAAGGAAGATTCCTACCATGGGACAATATTGTCTCCTACAGGAACTGGCATATTCCTAATAATGAGAATGGAAGGGGCGAGAGGCAAGATCTACACAATACCAGAAACTATTTAAAAGGGTTAACCTTAAATAAGTATCTTAAAAGTTTTAATTCCATGAAGAATACTCTAAGGACTAAATTAGTATAAGGGAAATTACTCTTCTCTGTCTCTGTGGCATAATCATATTAATGGAATTGCCCTGTAAGAAACCATTTATGTATGGAATTCTGAGTACATGAAAAGACTTGCATGAACTCATGCACAGTAAATAGAACTAAGAAAATAATATATGATTACAACAATGAAAATAAAAATACCACTAAAAAGCAACTACAATCTGGTTAAATGTGAAGACCAATCTTTTTCCAAGGTAACAATTAACAAATAGACCTCCCTTCTCTCAGAAGAGGTGGGGGACATTTATTGAATATTGTATATGGTAGCAGACACTTTCTCTCAGTTGACTTTTAATTATTTTTGTTACAAATTGGGCTCTATAAATTTTCAATTATGTGTACATTTTTGTACACGTGCTGTGTATCAGGAAAAAAACAGGTGTAAAAACAAGTATTTCATTATGACTTTTTTTTTAACGGTAGATCTGGAATCAAAAGGATCTTACAAATGTGGGATCTTCTACTATACTGACCTTTAAACTGCTAGGCCTGTTTTCTCATTTGTAAGATGAAAGAATTAGACCTTTTCTAGTTCTCAATCTATGATCCTGTGATAGGAAGTTGTGACCAAATTTTGAAGTTGGTACCATTTCAGGTGATGGTGCCCATGCTGGTATGTTCGTTATAGATTTATCAACGTATAAGGAACCTACTGACTCCTTTCTTTCGGCCTTACAAATTAGTAGTGAGGAGTGAGAAAGAACAGATTCTCTTGTAGAGAGAATCCAAAATTCTTTTAGATTTTGAGGGATATGGTGTGTCCAGGAAAATATTGCTTATGAGGTAAAAGGATAAGAGCATTTGAGGAATGTTGGAGGATGACTCCATTCTTAAACATACATAATCCAAGTCAGAGGTTACCTACCTTAACCACTAAGAGGAGCCATTATCTTACGTCAAGATCAGCTACAGCAGTGGTTCTCAACCTGTGGGTTGCGACCCCTTTGGGGGTCGAACAACCCTTTCACAGGGGTCGCCTAAGACCATCGGAAAACACATTATTTCTGACGGTCTTAGGAACCAAGACACCGCTCCTCCGTCTCCAGGTGGGTCCACCCACATACGGGTATTAAAGGGTCATGGCATTAGGAAGGTTGACCACCACTGAGCTAGAGCAATGTCCTCTGAAAGGAATCTCTGTATTCTAAGATACAGAGCCTCTTGGGATAAGCCAGTACAGGAAAAGGAAGATGTTAGCAATAGATTTCATGCAGATAAATCCTTTTAGATATTTGGGACTGATTTGTGCTTAGATATTGGTGGTCTTAATTGCTTGCCTGGCTCCCCTAAAATCACTCTCCCATTTAAGGGAAGCTTTTGGATTGTCTAATTCGTTGCACAGCTTGCAATTTAAGGTGTGGGTGACTGTTTCCTTTATAATCTTTCTTAAATCTGCAATCTCATCTACTAGTTCCAATCATTTTTTTCATAATAGCAGTCAGGAATAATGCAAGATATATTTATTTCAGGGAGAGTTCATAGCTTTATTAGACACCACTTGTTCTCTCTCAGCAACTACAAGGAGAATGACTCCCAAGCAAAAGACCCTTTTATATCTTAAAATACATAGTATCAATACATACTTGTACTGTTAAATCTATAAAACATATTTCTTTGTTAATCATGATCAGTTTATGTATCAACAATCTCCTTTTTGCATCCACTTCTCCACTGCTGGCCTTTTATTTACCACTATTTTTAAGTGGCCCATGACAATCTCATTTAATTTTGAAGGCACTCCAAGCATTAGATATTTATTTTTGAGATTAAAACTCATAAAGGTCAGCATCAAAGTGTCACTATAAGCATGTCTTTTTCCCCTCCTCTTTCTCACAGTCTTATTCTGCTACTGGTATTTTCCACCAAGCAATGAACCTGGGATACAGTCATGGAGTACATAGACTACTACTAATATGTGTATTATTATAACAACCCTATATACAAGTTAAAGAAACCTGGAAACATTGAAAATTAGTTTCATGAAGTCTGACAGATGTTTTAGACAAGAACCAACCAGGTATTTCATTTTTAAACAGAACACTTAAACATAAAGGTATAATTTTAAGTGTACCTGGTGTCTGAATGGTAGGTATTAAGACAGGATCTTTCAAAAAGCCTAAGAACTCACAAATAGTGAGCAGCTTGAACCTGAAGATAAAGAATGCTAATAAGGTATGCTCCCAAGCTCTTTAAGCCAAAACCCCTAGCTTTCTGGTGGTTGCATTAGCTCTAAGGAATCAGCTTACTCAGCAAGAATCATACCCTCAGGAAGAAAAATATTCTATACTCCCCTACATTCTCAAGACGCTGATTTGCATTAGAAAACCAGTTTATAAGTCATAGTGGTAGGTACCAAGCTACAGTAACATTGAGGAACTTGCACAGTACTTTATACACAGTAAGTGCTCACTGCTTCTTTTTTATTTTCAGTGGTTCTCATCCATAGAGATGTATTGGCTGGATTGATTAGATACTTATGCCAGCAGCTGGCAATGTTCAGTGAACTTCTTACCCTCCACATTAGAATATAAGCTCCTTGAAAGTTGGAATTAGTTATCTGTATGTCCAGTGATTAGCATAGGGCTAGGCACACAGTAGGTAATTATCAATTAGAGAGTGCTAGAGACATGCTGATAAGTCTTATTCTCCAATTATCCTTTTTCCTAGACTCCAAGATAACTTTGGATGACATCATTATCCTGTTAACATATGTCATTCGACACATTCTCATATCCTAAAATTTCCCACCTTATATTTTATACTGGCTACATTTTAACTGACTATTTCCTGATAAGATATATGTTGGTACTGTAATTTCATCAATAAACTGCCTACAGATTAAACAGCTTTGGACATTTTTTAAAAAGTTAGATAACTATATCCTTAATGTATAGAGTCTTATTATCAACCAATCCTTATTCAAAAAAAGAGTTTATCCCCTTCCTGATTTAAGTGCCATGTCTGCTTTTCAATGTTTGACTCTGACCCATCTCCTTACTCAATAAACTTCAGTGGTTCCTTATTACCTCCAAGATCAAATACACAATCCTATGTTTGGCACTGCAAGGGGCAGCACACCCTTGTTCCCACCCATTTTCATTCTTCTTACACCTTACTCCTTGTTATATACACCCTTCAATCTAGTGACACTGGCCTTGCCCCCACGCCTGGAATGCTCTCCCTCCTGGCTTCCTTCAAGTTCAACAAAAATCCATCTTCTCCAAGAAATTTTCCTCAATCCCTCTTAATGCCTCTCATCTTTTATTTTGTTTATCCTGTACACATAGCTTGTTTGTACACATTTGTTTGTGGTCTCCCTCATTAGGTTGTGAGCTCCTTGAGAGCAGGTATAATTTTTTGACTCTTTTTTATGCCCAGAGCTTAGCACAGTGCCTAGCATACAGTAGGCACTTAATAAACATATACTAATTTTCATTTGTTCTATATTTAAAGGTCTCTTTCTTTTGAGCTACCTACCAAATTCCTAGAATCTGATTTACAAACAAGATTTTAATAAAAGACATAATTTAAGAGTCAGAAATAGTGCTTTTGGGATTTGGTCTCTAGAGTTTTGGTATTACATTTTTAACAGGACACAAAATCTGTCTTTGAAGGGACTCATAGTCGCAATACAGAAACAATTTACTCGTCTTAACATGGAAGCTTTGAAAAGGGCAGGCAGAGGAGACATGTCTACAAATTGGAAATTTAAAAATAAATATCAAAAATAAGGTTAAGATTATGAGAGTCTATAGAAAGGTGTGACAACACAAAGATAAAGTACAAATAATGACTAAAGATCTCCCTCATTTTCCACAGGAGCTATTCTGATTTTAAGAAGGAACTATTTAGTCAACTAAAACTAAAGTGATTCCCTCCTTCCCCCATTACACCTTTTTGTCTGATGAAAAATGCCCAAGCTCTAAAAGGATATTTTTACATATTCATGACATTGATAGGATTTTTTCTTCACTGTGTCTTCGCTGATGCCTAAAAAGATTTGAGCTTTGACTATAAGCTTTCCCACACTCACTACATTCGTATGGTTTTTCCCCAGTATGGATTCTCTGATGATTAATAAGCCCAGAATTCTGACTGAAAGCTTTCCCACATTCATGACATTTATATGGTTTTTCTCCAGTGTGGATTCTCTGATGTTGAATAAGGATTGAACTACGACTGAAGGCTTTCCCACACTCATCACATTCATAGGGTTTCTCCCCACTGTGGATTCTCTGATGTAGAATAAGGGCTGAGCTCTGACTGAAGAGTTTGCCACATTCATCACATTTATGCTGTTTTTTACGAGAGGGAGTTCCCTGCTTTCTTTCAAATCTGCCCTCACGCTGACAGATTTCTCCATATTTGAAAATCTGAGCAACGTCTATATTAAGAGTGCCAGAAATATCATCCTGTGGTTCCATGCCTGATGAAATCTCTTGATCTGGAGGGGACTCCCCGCTCTCAGTCTGAGTATCACCATCTGAAACAACAGAAAATACAAATGCTACTTATTCACTGTATTTCGAGAAGGGAACCTACTAGAGAGAAGAGTATGACCCAAATAAAATATAAATATATTAAACGGTTTATGTATTTCCATAAAATGTTATCATATTAATAAGTGTATGTGTGAAAGAGAAGGTAAAACAAAATCACCATTAGTCAGAAGTGAGAAAGTATTATGAGAATAATGAGGTAATCATTATTATGGGCAGTAAAAAAGCCTTTCATAATGACTAGAAAAGCAGTCAAGGACCTAGGAAAAAACAATCAGCAAAGATCAAGTGGAATAAAGGACTTGGGAAAACACAGATAAAAGGATATGGTTAGAGAAGTAACAACACAGGAATGATGAAATTTTGCATTTTTTAATTTGAATTCTAATCTATACTAGCTGACACAATTTGAAAGTTGTTATTGGAGAGGAAAATAAAAATCTAACTAACACATTTGAAATAGTCTAAAAATGTAGTGAGAGTTCAATGTTATTTGAAGTGTTCAAACATAAAACCATGCTTCAGGTATTTGGATGAAATATGACCTCTGAGGTCCTTTCCAATACTAAGCTTTGATGATTCTGAGCTATTGCAATATTCCTTCATTTTAAGGGAGTAAGGGTTCAGTTATCAGATGAATGGTGATCAGTCAGAAAATATTTCTGAAATGCGGGGGCTACAGAGCTGTAAGGCAAGAGAGAGGGAGGAAAAGGGAGGAGGGACTCAGCAGTCTCAGGTAAACAAAAGTATCATTGAGATTTAAAATAAAATACATAAAACAGTCACCGACTATTAGGGTGAAGGGCAGTGCACAGGAGAACTGCATAGTAATGACAACTCTAATGAGATAAGCTTGTGATATCTTACATTAAAAATAAATCAAATTAATTACTTTAGAATTTAGAAGAGATCTTTGTAATATGAAAACTTGCTCTTTTTGGGTAAACAAATTTTCAAGTAAGAGGTTACAAAGGGAGAAATAACTGATGCAACTGACATACAGGAATAAAAATTCCTAGAAGTTCATGACACTCTGATAAACAAGAAGTTATGCTAAAACTATACTAGAGAGCACACCATATATATCTGGAGGCAGTTTTCTTGCCTGGAGAGGGGCATTTCCTAGTAGAAGGTAAATGAGCAAGAAAAGTTTTCTAGGACACTACTGACAAAGGCACCAATATTTTGTGCTATATATTCTAAACCAGACAGAAGCCAGCTCCTTACCACTGTGTCTTAGGGGGTGGAACTCCCAGGCTTCCCACTTAAGCTCATTCTCCATGGGCAGGGACTGTATATTTGATGACTCCTCAGCTGTTTCCTGAGGTTCCATCTCCTCTATAAGGTCTTCTTGTGCTCGACCACTGAATGAAACCTGGAATCAATTTAGTTATTGGGGGAGGAGAGGTGGCTGGAAAGAAATCACAACTGGAATTGGAAATAAAGCAGAGAGAAAAGAACATTCCAGGAAAAATCAACAAGGCAAAGATGGTTTCATTCTATCACCTAGAAATGGATCAGATAACAGGAGAAAACAGACATACATAGGGGCCTCTAATTCCAAACTGGCTAAGTGGAAAATGAAATTCAGTTATCTTCTTACTCTTCTGTAAATGCCCCAAAACCAGTCCAAAGGTCCACACCTACACTCTCAACTAATTAAAAATTTATTAAGCAACTACTATATGCCAGGCACTGTGCTAAATGCTGGGGATACAAAAAGAGGCAAAAGACAGTTCCTGCTCTCAAAGAGCTTACAATTTAATGGGAAAGATAGCATGCAAACAAACAAATATCTCAAGCTATATACAGAATAAATAGGAAATAATTAACAGAAAGAAAGCACTGGAATTAAGAGGTTAGTGACAGCTGTAGAAGGGGGGATTTTAGTTAGCATTTAAAGGAATCCAGGGAGGTCAGTAGTCATAGAGAAGAGAGAGCTTTCCAGGAATGGGGAACAACCAGAGAAAATGCCCAGACTTAAAAGATGGAGTGTCTTGTGTGGAACAGCCAGGTTAGTGTTACTGTACTGAAGAGTATGGTTTAAGAAGAATGGAAAGGTAGGAGGGGACCTAAATTACTTTAAATACCAAAGAGCACTTTTGTATCTGCTCCTGGAGGCAAAAGGAAGCCACTGGAGTTTACTGAGTAGGGGTGTGATTGTGTGTGGCATGATAGGACCTGCACTTTAGGACAATCACTTTATTAGCTAAATGGAGGATGGATCTGGAATGGAGAGATACTTGAGGCAGGCTTCTGAAATATTCCAGGCATGAGGAGATGAAAGCTTGCAGCAGAGTGGTGACAGTATCAGAGGAAAGGAGAAGGGGGAATACTGGAGAGATGCTGCAAAGGTGGAATCAATAGGCTTTGGCAACAGATTCGACAAGGGATGGGGGTAAAAGATAGTGAAGAATGACTCCTAGGATGACTCCTAGGCAGTGAGCCTGAGGGATGGGAAGATGGTGTTGCCCTCTACAGTAATAGGGAAGATAGGAGTGGGGAAGGGTTTAGTGGGAAAGATGAGTTCTATTTTGGACACACTAAATTTAAGATTTCTATTGAACATGTAAGGATGTCTTAAGGGCAGCTGGAGATGCAAAATGGGAAGTTAGGAGAGAGACTGGTGGGACTGGGACAGGATTGGTAGATTTAAGAATCATCAGCATAGACATGGCAATTACATCCATGGGAGTTGAGATCATCAAGTGAAGTAGTATAGAAGAGAAGAGGGTCAAGATCACCAAGTGAAGCAGTATAGAAGACAAAGGGCCAAGGATAGAACCCTGAGAGACACCTATGGTTAGAGGGTATGATCTGGAGGAAGATCCGGAAAATGAGAAAGAAACAGCACACTCAGATAGGTAGGAGGAAAACCAGGAGAGAGTAGTGTTCTCAAAACCTAAAAAGAAAAGAGAACCAAGGAGTTATTTCTGATAACCTTTCCCCCTTCCCACCTGATGTCCTGGTTCATCAAGCTCTCTCTCCAAATCTTCTAGAATGGTCACTGCCTCTTCTCCATTTTCTGGATGATGCTCTCGAACCCAGGTCTGGAGTTCCTTGGGCAAGATGGTAAGGAACTGCTCCAGGACCAGTAGCTCTAGAATCTGCTCCTTTGTGTGCTTCTCTGGTCTAAGCCAGAGACGGCAAAGCTGACGGAGTTGGCTCAGGGCTTCACGGGGCCCTGGTGAATCCTGGTACCCAAACTGCCTGAACTGTTGGCGAAAGATCTCTGGACTATGGCAGCTGTTCCAGTGGACACTAGATCCCTGTTCATAGGTGCGGTCCTCTTCTATCTTCACTCTCAAAATACTCTCTTTTTCAGTCAGAGTGGGAGAAATCAATATTGAATCCTCACTCAATTGTGCAGACATTCTGAATGAGAATATCTCTGAAGGAAACTTACTTCAGCTGAAGTCCAGTCTTGCTTACCTTTAGCTCTTCTTCAAAGCTACTCCTGGAATTTTGGACAAAAAAAAAAAATCAGCAGCAACAGATAACTAATGCTAAAGGCTTACACATATATACGATAATGAAGGCTAGTCAGGACCTAGTCATTCAGTAAGGATACTTGCTTTACTGAGATGGAAGAGTAAGACTGAACAAAGAAATATTGTATTTATTCCTTACATAAACCACAACTCTATAAAAGGAAAGGAAAATGTGGTCAAAAGAGTCAAAGCACTTACTTATTCTGGTTATAATGCTAGTCTCTGCTTTACTATTTATTGGCTCTGTAACTTTAAGCCATTAAATTTCCCTGAGCTTCAATTTCCTCATCTGTAAAAGAGGAATGATACTTGTACTTCTTCCCTCCCAGGTGTGTTGTGACAAAGTGGGAAGGAATAAACATTTATATGGCAACTATCATGTACCTGGCACTATGCCTGGTGTTATTATTATCCCCATTTTACAGCTGAGGAAACTGAGGCTGAGAGTTTAAGACATCTGCCCAGAGCCACAAAGCTAGTGAATGTCTGAGGCTGGATCTGAACTTGGGTTTTATTGACTTCAGTGCTCTATCCACTCTGCCACCAATTGCCTCTACAATTGTAAAAAGCCTCTGTAACTTAAATGAATATGAGAAATTCATAGAGTAACAGATATGATGGCAAAAACAGCAAATAAAAGATTAGCTAGAATGTCAAAGAATAAACTAAAATCTGTGAGAAACCTCCAGTGTATGGGTCAGATTCTAGGAAAACACCTACCTAAGAGCAACTGTGGATAATGCATTCACTGATGCCCAGAAAGTGGTTCTTGAAAATTTAAAGCAGCTCCTCTGATTTTGTCTTCAGAGAATTTTCAATACATATAGTCCATAAACATTAAGTACGATGAAATGGGTGGTAGAGTAAAATCTGTAATGCTATGACATCTACTCAAATCTTATATGAGTCTTTGCTGTTTTTTGTTTGCGGGGTTTGTACCCCCAGGCACAGCCCAGAAAAGCCGCAGAGGCCACGTACCAGGGCACCCGAGCTTTTCCAGCCAGCACACTTTTTTTTCCCTCCAGTAAACCAAAGTAACAGAAAAATTTTGCCCACTTCTACTTTCCTTCTATCTTCACCTAAGGCCCTATACATCTCTTTCAATATTTATTTAAGTAAACTGAACAAAGACTCAGGTCTACTCAGGGACTATGCACGATTCATTATTCCTCTTCAAAAAGTTCATCATGCACTAACCTGGAGAAAGCAACTCCAATCAACCCCAGGAGTCAGCTCTTATCAGCAAAAGATTCTAGTAGTCTGCTTTTTCATTCCTAATACTGATTGGGCCCAAGGTCTCTTCTGTCTGTTTTTTGGAAACCTCCTTTCCTCAACTCCACATATTTATTCAGTTGCCAAATATTTATCTTTCTACCTCTCCAATATCTCAAATGTCACCAATCTATTCGTACACTCACCACTCTGGTTCAGGCCCACATCACCTACAGAACAGACTACTGCAAGAGTCTCCCATTTCCTCTTCTTGTCTTATTTCTCCAATCCATTCACCACAAATCTACTAGAATGGTTTTCCAAAAGCACAGGTGTGATCGTGTAACTCTCTCACTCAACGGAACTCCAGTGGTTACTGGA
Source organism: Pseudochirops corinnae (assembly GCA_028646515.1). NCBI lineage: Eukaryota > Metazoa > Chordata > Mammalia > Diprotodontia > Pseudocheiridae > Pseudochirops > Pseudochirops corinnae. The sequence goes on along the minus strand of CM053586.1, from coordinate 182,973,099 downwards.
GTTTGAAGTTCCTGGAATTCAGGATTAAATTCAAACAACTATCATGTACAAATGGGTTTTGTCACTTTAAACCCTTCACCATTTTTTCCCAGCCTGCCTTTCCAAACTCCCTTATACATCCCACACACTGGCAGTCCAGCCAGACTGATCTTCTGGTTTTCATACAGGACACTCTTCTTGACTTTGCACCGGCTGAATCCTATGCCTGGAATGCACTCTCTGCCTCTTAATTTCCTCGCTTCCTTCAAAACAACTCAAGCAATACCTGCTGCATGAAACCTTTCCCAAGATGCTTGCTCCAAAATTACCTCGTCTCTATTTTGTGTATCGTTAATTTTGTAAATGTTGTCTCCCTCAATAGAATGTAAGCTCCTTGATGGAATGAACGCATCATTATTTAGTTGGTGTATTTCCAGGGCTCAGCTAAGTGCTTGGCACTTGGTATGTGTTTTTAAAAAATGTGTTCATTTATTGGCCGGAAAGAGCAACGCTTAATGAAAAGCTACCTCCCTCCCTCCTCTCCCTTTTTTGCCTATTTTCTGAGAAAAATTACCCTTCAGCTCAGTAAGGAGGGAGTGGGAATGGAAAAGGCCAGTGAGGAGTACAGGACACGGACAGAGCAGGCCTACGCTCTAAATACAGTTTTCCTGTTTGGGCTGCAGGGTCCAGAGCCTTAGAGTACCCCCAGGCACAGCCCAGAAAAGCCGCAGAGGCGACGTACCAGGGCACCCGAGCTTTTCCAGTCCCTCAGCCCAGCACTCACCTAATTCCAAGAAGACCCTCTGAAGACTTCCGCACACACCCAGCCCGGACTACTCTTCCCAGAAGCCCTCACACACGGCCCCTACTTTCTCCAGACAGGAACCTCCCTCAGAATACTCAACTCTCAATGGTTTTGCGGCCCGAAATGAAGATAAGCTTTAAAACGTCACAACATGGTTGCCACGAAGAATCGCAAGTTCTCCGCTCCCCCCTTCTCTGTCCTTCGTCGCAAATCTCGGGCTCTGGGTGCAGCAATTTTTCCACTTGCAGCCCTTTGGACACAAAGATGAATGAAGCCTCCTGGCTCCTCGGTCTCTGTACCCCCACTTCTGACTGCCTGACGGCCGCTCCCCTCTCAGGTTTCTTATTCTCACCTCCAGCCTTGGAAGGAGGGGACTCGCTTTTTCCGGGCTGTCGTAAAAGGATGTTAGAAAAACGTTCTCCCAGAAGCCTCCTGGCGGAGCTGCTTCCGGTTCTCGATCCTGATCGGCCAGGAGGGATAACCCAAATAGTTGCCTTAGAAATGGAGGAGTGGAGAATCCTAAGAAGCATTTGACCATAGATTTAGAACAGAAAAGGACTGTAAGGACTATTCATAACTTTGGCGACTATCCTTATACAGTCTCTCCCGACATTTGCAATCACTTGTCGAATCCTGCCTTTTCTATCTGCCCCCTTCTCACTGTGCACAAAGCCACTCAAGTTACTACCGTGGTCCAGGTTTTCTATTTCCAATCTGTCCTTTCTCCAATCTACCGTCCACACAGCTGAGAGACTGAGTGACCATGTCATTCCCTTGTCCAATAAACTCCACTGGCTCCCTAATGACTCTAGGATAAAATACAAGGCATTGCAAAAGTCTTAGTGCGGTTTTGATACTAAAGTTAAACCTGCACCAAGACTTTTGGAACGTATAAACGTTTGGTTTTTAAAACCCTATACAACCTAGCAATAGATAACAGTAAACCAGGTGTCAAACAATTTTTCCGATAGCTTTCCAGTGATAAACTCATTAGAAAGTTATGTAATGTCAGGATACCATTTGTATCTGCTAGGATGCAAACATTTTAAAATGATAGTCATTTAAAATATCATATACACACATACAAACATACATGCACACGTTTATATTTAGGGAGGAGAAGGAGGGAGCGATTTGGAAAAGACAAAAATTGAAAACTACTGCTACCCCAAATAATTGAAGACAAGGCAAGCATCACCTACACTAAGCCTTTTCTAATGTCTTTCTGCACGACCCCCAAACGCCTCACATCCCTCAAATTTCCTTTTAGAATTGTAAGCACTTTAAGACTTTTTGACTTTTGTTTTTGGAGTCCACCTCCTATTATGCTTGGTACATAGTAGGCACTTAATAAATCAATGTAATAGAATATTATGGTGCCATAAAAATTATAAAATGTGAAATACACAAAGGAAATAAAGACTAGAACTATTATGCACTGATTACAAGAATTTTTTTTTAAATAAGGAGGAAAACTGTCAGGGTGGAATTTGAGATATGCTTGAAAACAAATGCAGTGCTAAATTTCTTTTAGTTAAATGGCTGGGGGAATTGAAAGATTGGTCCTTGTTTTGAACGTTTGTTCTAAAATTTTGATCTCTGCTTTATTAGTTCTAACAAAAAGCTTGAGCCAAGTCAGAAAAGACAACTCAGTGGGCAATTTTTTCTTAAGTCTATATTGGTAGATATTTTTTCTACTACAACTAATTTGAATTTTTAGTTACTTGCTTTCAAAAGCATAAAAAACTTGTAAAATCACAGAATCTCATCAGGTTTTGAACCTCAGGGGTCAATTTAGTTCAATTCCTACCTGAAGATTCCAGCTTCTGCTGGAAGACTTCCAGTTAGAGATAACCCACTACATTTCCACAGTCGAATGTATATTCTTTGAAGGCTTTTTTTTTTGTTTTGTTTTTGTTGCTCTCAAGTTGTCTTTCACACAGCTCTCAAGTTGTCTTTCACACAGCAGTCACTTAATGTTTGTCGATCTGAAACTGGCCATTCTATTTTTTAGATAGCTATTAGGAATAATCTCCTTATTTGAAGCCAAAGTTTGTTGCTCTGCAAAATATATCCATTGCTCCTATAGCTACCCTCTGGGTTTAAGCAGAACAAGTCTAATGTTCATTTTCACTAACTTTCCCTGATGAGACTTAGAATGTTTGAAGTCAACTATCACATCTTCTCCTGTTTTTGGAGGTTATTTCATTTACCTAATAGTAGGTACTATTATTTTGATTATGCCTAGAAATTGTCTACATTTGCCAGATAGAGACCTCCATGTTTTCTGAAAACGGGTCTGAAGGACCTGTTTAACTGTTAGGAAAGGAAGAATACTGTGATCAGATTTTTTACCTGTGGCCCCCTGGGGAAGTTTTGATCATGTCATACTGAATTGCTAGAATAAAATACAAACCCCTTTGTTGTTTGTAGTTTATAGCTCTTTATAATCTGGGTATGACTTATCTTTTGAGGCTTATCTTATGTTGTGCCCTTTACAGACAATATAGCCAGACTGGCCTAACTTGCTGTACATGACATTTCATCCCCCTTCTTTGAGCCTTTTCATACATTATCTCCCCATACCTAAAACATACTCCCCTCCTCACTTGGTTTTAGAAAACCTATTTTCCAACCAGGTTTAGTTCAAGTGTCATCTTTTACACAAGGTCTTTCCTGAACCTCTCCCCTATCCCACATTACTTGGAATTTTTTTTTGTACTTATTTATCCACGTAATCATTGTTTCCTCAGTAGAACATAAGGGCAGGGGTTGTTTTTGTTTTGTATGTTTTAAGCACTTAATAAATACTTGCTGAATGAATGCTTAACCAAATGAGAGTAGTTGATTTCGACTCTACGGCATCACATGAAAGGTATCCAAGTCCTAATGCAGTGACTATCATTCTCTTATTGGGGGAATAACACACAACAATGATTATCTATAGGGAGGTCATTGCTTTATTGGTCATTGGTTTGTTCCTTTCAGCCACAAGGAGAATGAGTCCCAAACAAAAACCCTTACATTTCTATAACATAAAATAATACATTACACTGATACATAGTCATATATACATACTTAACTATAATTGACATGACATCATCACTATCAGCATATTTATAAGCAAACTCCATTTTGCATTCACTTCTCCCCACTGGCTTTTTTTGATGACTTGTTGCTATGTATTTGTCACATAAATTGTTAACTGGTCCACACTAATTCTAATCTTTTGGAATCATCCAAAGCACTAGATATATTAATAATCTTGGAACAAGTGTGAAATGATTATAGTTTGTGACAGTTACAAGTAGACCAAACAGCCAATTATAGGTACCTTCTTTTCTTTCTTCCTTCTTATGCCTCATCTTTATATCTGATGTTTTTCTACCCAGTGGCATAACTGAAGCATAACAGGAGAATACAGTAAATGGAGTGTGTTACATAGGCATTATCACTAACAAAAAGTGTATTATTATAATACGTATAATGAATCCCTCAAAAGGGAAAATTAGTTTATCAGTTCTTGTCAAAGTAATTTAAATAAATAAACCAGCTTCTTTACTTTCAAATAGAACACTTATTTCCATTAAACATGTAGGTATAATTTCTGTGCTACTATATTTGCCCAACACATATTGATGAGCTGCTGAAAAATATAAAATCTTTAAAACTTATAGACTATAATGGAGATGTTTTTTACTTCAGTTTTGAAGAATGTATTCAAAAGATTTTGGCAAGTTCTTTAAATCAGGTTTCTACATTTTTGTGGTATCATTAGACTCAGACTAAGATCTGATCCAAACTCTATGTTTGAAAACAGTGGTTAAACTTACCCAAGGTTGATACCCCAAATCCCAAGATTTATTTGCATTAGCAAGTCAATTTTTAATGTATATTGGGAAAATATCTATTAACCACAATTACACAGTTGTGTTAGCTAGTTGTTTTTTTCTGGTATTGAGCTATCTAGTGTATACTGTTAAGTTATGGGTTGGACTAAGTGGCCTCTCCGGTACTGAGACTTCTGAAATTTTGTGACAAAATTATCTAAAGTTCCCTTTGGCTCAATTTTAAGTGATACTTACAATAAGATGAAATAGCCCAATCACTCACACTTCTTCATTATAAAGATATGCTTGCCAATACAATTAGATACGAGTCAGCTAATAAAGGGGATCTTCTTAGACCATGCTGTAGATACATTAAAAAAGTTTTACTCTACAATTTTCCTTTTCCTAGATGATGATGATGCTGTGACCACTTAGCATAACATTAGTTTATTATAGTATACTTTGATATTGTGTGATAATTTGATTTGGTAACTTATTTTACAAACACATTTTTTAGGCTTCCTACTAACAGGGAAATATTTTGTTCTTGTCAATGAGCTGGCTCTAAACTACATACTATTTACATTCTTACTAGCTTCAATCATAGTATGTCTGTTTTTCTAACCTGGGAGTCTTGTCCATTTCTTGATCTCAATAATCTACCATTATCTAGGATGGGAGATATTGGCCTATTATACCTTTCTGGCTACTCTTCCTATAAGCCTGAATCTCCATATTAAAGTGTGATAACAAGAGACTGTATGGTGTTGTAGATGAGTGTTGGCTTTGAAATCTAGTAGATCTGAGTTCAAGTCCTCTATCTCTCATATATACAACTTGTGTGACCATAGTTTGAATTGCAGATGTACAATGGAAAATGTTCTCTACAACAATGAAATCAGAGATCCAGGCCAGAATCAACAGGTCTAATAGAAGAGCTGAAAAAGATGTTTTCAAACTTGTTGCTAGAATTCCTATGTTGCATTTTTAAAAATAAAAAGTGCCCATCTTTTCAATGAATTACATTATAAAACTCTTCACTCTAAATAGGGGGAAATTTTCTAAGGAGGATGTTTTTAGAGAAGGGGGCAAACAGTTATCTAGCTGACATGGCAATGGAAACAGAATAAATTAATAGATTATCCTCAACAAGTAGGACTTAAGGATGACTGCTTGAAGTAGATCTAGAATTCTCAAATGTCTGATAGGGGTTATACCATACTACCATATAAGAAAGAAATGGTAATTTCTTGTTCTCCACAGTGGCTTTTCTGATGTTCAAAAGGGAATTTATGCCCACTAAAACTACACTTATTTCATCAAAATGATCTTTGTCTATTGAGTCTTCTCTTCTGATGAAAAGGTTTTCATTACTTTCAAATACTCATGACACTGTTAGGATTTTTTCTTTATTGTGCCTTCTCTTATGTCTAAAAAGATTGGAACTTTGGCTGAACGCTTTTCCACATTCATGACATATATAAGGTTTCTCCCCAGTGTGGATTCTTCGATGTTGAATAAGAATTGAGCTTCTGCTGAAAGCTTTTGCACACTCATCACATTCATAGGGCTTTTCTCCACTGTGGATTCTCTGATGAAGAATAAGGGCTGAGCTTTGACTGAAATTTTTACCACATTCATCACATTTATACTGTTTTTTGCGAGAGGGATTTCCCTGCCTTCTTTTGAATCTGCCATCACCTTCACAGGTTTCTCTAAATTTTAAAACCTGGGGAACATTCATATTGAGGGGGCCAGGAATACTACCATGTGACTCTATATCAGAAGAAATCTGCTTTGGAGCCAGTTCTACCTTTTCCACTCTGGTGTCATCACCTGAAACAAAAGAAGAAAATGTAATATCATCTATTTTCTGTGCTGCAAGGGGGACAAGATGATCTAAATAAAACACAAATGTTCTAGGAATTAATGGCTTGTAAATACCTGCAAAATGGCACCATGGTACGAAAGACAGAGAGAGTGAGGCAGCAGACTTTGGGGAAGGGAAGGTAACAGACAATGAAACGAACATAGGAATAGGAGAATAGAAAGTGGGTAGTAAAAAAGATGGCAAGATAGAGTGCCAACGCCTGGGATCAGGAAGACTCCTCTTCCTGTGCTCAAATCTGTCCTGTCTCTTCAAAAATGACAGATCCACAACATAGATCCAGGCCAAAACCAACAGTTCTAATAGAGGAGCTGAAAAAGATATCTTCAAACTTGTTGCTAGAATTTCTTATTGCTAGAATCTGTCCAGACACTTAGGAGCTGTGCAATCCCAGCCAAGTCACTTAACCCTGTTTGCATCAGTTTCCTTATCTGTAAAATTAGCTGGAGAAGGAAATGGCAAACCACTCTAGTATTTTTGCCAAGAAAACCTCAAATGGAGTCAGACATGACTGAAAAATGACTAACAACTAAAAAAAAGGGATGGCAGAAGATGAGTGAGAGAAGTCAGAGATTTAAAAACCACTGAACCATTGAAATAAAACTGGAGTTGGTTTTGTGGAAAAAAAACCCAACCCCAATATAATACATAAATTGGTTAATTTGATTAAAAAAAGAAAAACAAATTACCAGTATCAAAAAGGAAAAGGGTGAATTTACCACCAATGAATATAAAATTAAAGCAATTATTGGGAGCTATTTTGCTCAACTATATGCCAATAAATCTAATAATCTAAGACAAAAAGAATAAATATTTTAAAAAAATATAAATTTCTCAAATTCATAGAAGGGGAAATAGAATACTTAAATGCCCCTATATTAGAAAAAGAAATTGAACAAGCCAAAAATGAGTTACTCTAAGAAAAAATCCCCAGGTCCAGATGGATTCACAAGTGAATTTTACCAAACATTTAAAGAACAATTAATTCCAACACTATATAAACTATTTGGAAAAATTGGCAAAGAAGAAGTCCTTCCAAAGTTCTTTTATGACACAAATATGGTGTCAATACCTAAACCAGGAAGAATTAAAACAGAGAAAGAAAAATGTAGACCAATTTCCCTAATGAATATTGATGCAAAAATTTTAATAAAATACTAACAAGGAGATTATAGCAATATATATTATGGCCAGGTAGAATTTATACTAGGAATGCTGGGCTGGTTCAATAGTAGGAAAACTATCAGTATAGTTGATCGTATTAATAACAATGCTAACAAAAAGCATGAGATTATCTCAATAGATTATCTCAATAGTTTCTGACAAAATATAACACCCATTCCTATTAAAAACACTAGAAAGCACAGATATAAATGGAACTTTCCTTAAAATGATTAGTAGCATCTGTCTAAAACCACCAGAAAGCATTATTTCTGTAATGTGGATAGATTTGAAGCCTTCCCAATAAGATCAGGGATTTGAAACAAGGATGCCCATTATTATCACTATTCAATATTGTACTTAAAAAGCTAGCTACAGCAATAATTAAATTAAAATAGGAATAAATATAGGCAATGGAATTAAATAGGAATTAAAATAGGCAATAAGGAAACAAAACTATCACTCTTAGCAGATAATTTGATGTTAACCTTAGAGAATCCCAGAGACTAATTGAAACAATTAATAACTTCAGCAAAATTATAGGATATAAAATAAACCCACATAAATCACCAGCATTTCTCTGAAGTACCAACCAAATCAAGCAGTAAGGGATAGAAAAGGAAATTCCATTTAAAACAGCACCAGACAATGTAAAATAATTGGGAGTCTACCTGCCAAGACAAACCCAGGAACCATATGAACAAAATTACAAAAAAAATTCCATCTTAGCAAGTGGAAAAATACCAGTTGCTCATGGGTAGGCTTTGCCAATACAGTAAAAATGACAATTCTACCTAAATTAATTATTCAGTGCCATGCCAATCAAACTACCAACAAATTTTGTATGATAAAAAAATGATAAAATTCATCTCAAAGAACAAAAGGTCAAGAATATCAAGGGAATTAATGGGGTAGTAGTGGGGGGAAAGTGTGAAGGAAAGTAGCCTAGGAGTACCAGATGTCAAATTGTATTTCAAAGCAGTAATCATCAAAACAATCTGGTACTGGCTAAGAAATAGTATTTGATCAGTGAAATAGACTAGGTGGACCATACACAGTAGTCAATGATGATAGCATTCTAGTGTTTTCTAAACCCAAAGATCCAAGCTTTTGGAACAATAATTCACTATCTAACAAAAATTTGTGGGAAAACTGGAAAGAAGTTTGGCAGAAACTAGGTACAGAACACCTCACACTGTATATCAAGATAAAGTCAAATTGGGCACATGATTTAGACACAAAGGGTAACACCATAAGCAAATTAGGGCAGCATGGAAAATTTTACCTGTCAGATTTATGCATAAGAAAATAATTTATGACCAAAAAAGAGCAAGAGAGTATTACTGGATATAAAATGTACAATTTTGATTACATAAAATTAAAGTTTTTACACAAACAAAATGAATATGCCCAAGATTAGAAGGTAAGCAGAAAACTGGGGGGGTGAGGGGAAAATTTACACAAAGTTTCTCTGATAAAGGTCTTATTTCTCAAATATATAGAGAACTGAGTCATATTTCTAAGAATACAAGTTGTTCCTCAACTGATAAATGGTCAAATGATATGAACAGGCAGTTTTCAAAAGAAGAAATCAAAGCTATCTATAGTTACATGAAAAAAAGCTCTAAACCACTATGGATTAGAGAAATTCAAATTAAAACAATTTTGAGGTACCACCCCACACGTGTCAAACTGGCTTATATGACAGAAAAAGAAAAAGACAAATGCTGGAGCTGATATGGGAAAATGGAAACACTAATGCACTATTGGTAGAGTTGTGAAATGATCAACTATTCTGGAGAGCAATTTGGAACTATACCCAAAGTGCTATAAAACCATGCATACCTCCTTTGACCCAGCAATAACATTATCAGGTCTATATTTCAAAGAGATTTTTTAAAAAGTAAAAAACCTATATAAACAAAAATATTTATAGTAGCTCTTTTTATGGTGGTAAAGAATCAACTTGGGAATGGCTGAACAAGTTGTAATATATGATTGTGATGGAATCATATTGTGCTATAAGAAATGACAAGCAGGATGGTTTCAGAAAAAAGACAATTCCAAAGTATTTATGATGAAAAATGCTATCCACATCCAGAGAAAGAACTGACGGAAGTCTGAGTGCAGATAGAAGCATGCTTTTTAAAAAATTTTCTTGGCATTTTTTCTCTGGTCTGTATTTTCTTTTGCAACATGGCTAACATGGAATTATGTTTTGCATGACAGCACTTGCATAATCTATATCACATTGCCTGCCTTCTCAAGGACAGTGTATGGGAGAGGGGGAAGGAGAGGATTTGGAACTCAAAATTTCAAAAAAATGAATATTAAAAATTGTTTTTATGTGTAATTTGGAAAAAAATATAAAAGTTTAAAAAATTTTTGAGTTTCACTCAAAGTGGTGATTCTTGAAATTTGCTTTGTAATTCCCCAAGAATTATCTCAAATTACCTCAAGAGGTATTTAAAAATTTACAAAATCTATAAAACACAATTAATTTAAACCTGTACTAATAAAGCTTAAATACAAATGTTCTGAGAGTAATTATGGTTTTCTAAGACAAAAGTGAGAGAGATAATGGCCAGCTTAGAATTTATAACAGATGAGTAGTGTAAAACCTAGCTTGGATTTTAGGAGGGTTCAGATTGGATTGACAGGATCCTATAGCCTGAGAAACAGAGAAATTAGGTCAAAAGGAATGGGAGGCACTCAAAATAGAGATTCCAGTGAAGTCACAATTGATGCACATATGGAAAAAAAAAAAAAGGGAGGTGTCTATATAGCTAAATAGGCAAGTCAGTAATAAACTAATTTAAAAATTACAGCTCAGGGGTGGCTAGGTGGCACAGTGAATAGAGTACCAGCCCTAAACTCAGGAGGACCTGAGTTCAAATCTGACCTCAGACACTTGACACATTTACTAGCCGTGTGACTTTGGGCAAGTCACTTAATCCCAATTGTCCTCCAAAAAGCAAAACAAAAAAAAAAATAACAGCTCATACTATATATTACATTTTAAGGCTTCACAATATACATACTACTTCTTATACACATATGTAAAAAACATGGACATGAGAAGAGATAAATAAGGACAAATGCAAAAAGTGGCAAGGTTCTGTCTTATGAAGAGTGTCAGGAAGGCTGAAGCCCAGTCCAAGGTGAGGCAATTAATATCAAATAGTAGAGAAAGGTTTTGTGTGTATGTGTTTTGCTAATCTGGAGTAAGAGGAAGAATAAGAAAGGTATAGGGCCTGTTTGGTATGAATAGGAAAAGAATAATTGTAGAAAGAATGTCATACTATTCTACTTCTGAGGGTCAATATGGTGCAATACAAAGAGCATTGGATTTTATCTTACTTTATCTTTTTGCTTTTTGCAGGGGGGGAAGGCAGGGTTATTGGGGTTAAATGACTTGCCCAAGGTCACATGGCTAGTTAAGTGTCTGAGGCCACATTTGAACTCAGGTCCTCCTGACTCCAGGGCTGGTGCTCTATTCACTATACCACCTAGCTGCTCCAGAGTATTGGATTTTAAAATCAGCATCTGGGTTTGAATCCCAATTTTGCGTGACCTATGGTCAATGACAACCTTTATGAAATCACAAAATTGGAATGGATATGGAATCACAAAATTTCAAGGACAGAAGGGACCTCAGAGTTCTAGTCTAACATAATATTTAAATTAAAATTCTTTTTTAAACCTACTCCTGTCTTTTGTGACTAAACTTCTTATACTTCTACTTCCTTACCTCTCTTCTAAAATCTCTACAGTCTGGTTTCTGACCTTACAATTTAGTTAAAAGTACTCTGTTCAAGGTTACCCATGATCTTTTAATTGTCAGATTTAATGGTCTTTTCTCAATCTTTATCCTTATTGTTCTCTCAATCACCTTCTTCTTGATGCTCTTCTCTCTAGATTTTTCTAATAATGCTTTCTCCTGGGTCTCTTCCTACAAGGAGACTGCTCCTCTTCAGTTTCTTCTGCTGTATCTTCATCCAGGTCACATTCACTAATTGTGGGTCCAGAAGTCCAGTCAGAAACAGGACAGGAATGGACAAAGTCTAGTCCTCTATCCAAAAAAGAAGTACCAGCATTCCCCAAAGTTTTATCCTGGGTCCTTTTCTCTTCTCCCTCTATATGATTTCCTCTGGTGATCTTATCAACTCTCATGGATTCAAATACCATGCAGGTGATTCTCAAATGTATTTATCCAGCCCTAACCTCTTTCCTGGCCTCTAGACTCACCTCTAACTGGCTCCTGGACATCTTCAACTGGATATCCTGTAGACAACCAAAACCCATTATGTCTAACATTGAACCCATTTACTTTTCCTCTAAGCCTTCCCCTCTTCCTTAACTTCCCTATTATTGTTGAGGGTACTATCATCACTATCCAGTCACCCAGGCTCACTATCTAGGTGTCAGCCTCAATTCTTCACTCTCTCTCTCCCCATCACCCATCAAATCTGTTGACAAGTCCTGTCAATTTTACCTTTGTAACATCTCTTGCACATAGCCCCTTCTCTCTTCTAACACTGACACTATTCTGTCACAGGCACTCATCATCTTATGCCTAGACTACTGTAGTAACCTTCCAGTTGGTCTCCTGGCCTCAAGGCTTTTTCCCTCTAGTTCCTGTTCCACTCAGCTATCAAACTGATTTTCCTAAAGCACAGATCTAATTGTGTCCTCCCTTACTTAATAAACTCCACTGGTTTCTTATTATCATAAGCCCTTCATAACAGATCCCATTCATTCCCTTCTCTTCTCTTCCTTTCCCTTCCCTTCTTCTACCTTACTCCCTTCCAGGAACTCTACAGTCCAGTGATACTGGCCTCCTTTTCTTTTTTTGCACACAACACTGCATTTTCTGTCTCTTCATTTTAACCTCATGCCTTCTTTCAAGTCTCAGTTAAAAATTCCATTCTGAAAACTTTTCCCCATTTATCTTAAATGCTGTTTCCCTCCCACTGAGCTTATCTCCAATTTACTCCATATATATCTCCTTTATACATAGTTTTTTGCATATTGTCTCCCTGATTAGAGTATGAACGCCTTGAGAGAGGATTGTTTTTGCCTTTATTTGTATCCCCTGCATTGAGGAAAATGCCTGACACATAGTAGGCACTTAAAAAATACTTGCTGACTTTACATATTATGGTTTATTTAAAAAATTCTTACAATCTAGTAACAGGACATTAAGCTCCGTGATGAAGCAGCTGATGCTTAACCTGTAGTACATATCATTACCACTTAGATATAAGTGTCTTCTGTAACATAAGGGGCTTGGACAAGTAGACCTCTAGCTGATTTTCTTCTAGCTCTAAATGTATTCTGGTATTTTTTGCTCGTGTTTTGTCTACCAAGAAGAACAAAATTTTTCAGCTTAGAAGGACAGAACAAAAATGGTTAACATAGAACTGAAACTCAATGTAAATGAGGAGGTTAAAAAAAAAAAGCACCTATCTTTACTCAATGACTTCAAGTAAAAAGGTGCACACGAACGATATCCCAGGGTAGTGAAAGGACTTGTATATATAACTGAAGAGGCAGTGAGGTATAGTGGAAATAGTCCTACACTTGGAATCACTAGGTGGGTTCAAGTGCTGACTCTGTCAGTTATTAGCCATGTGATCCTAGAAAAAAAACCTGTAATCTCAGTCCTCTTTCCCTAAATTTAAAATAGCTAATATAACTTTCCCTAAAAAGTTATTGTGAGTAAATCCCTATGCAAGCTTGAAATATGAATTTTTTCTTTATTACTGCTAAGCTGCTATATATACTCTCTGAGGAACTGAATATAAGGTGCCGTAGAACCAGAGAAAGACAAATGTCAGGGTCAGAGAAGTGATTATCCAACTGCACTCTCCCTTTGTCATATACAATCTGAAATACTGCGACCAGTTATTAAACCCATGTTTTAGAGGGGATATTGACCACCTGGGGTTTGTCCCAAGGAAAGTGATCAGGATGGTGATATGACTGAAAAAGGTGAACTGATAACAGAGGAGAGATGATAGCTATTTTCAAATATGTGAAGTGTGGTCATGTAGATAAGAAGCTATACTTGTTCTGCTTGGCCTCCAGAAGTCAGAATAGAAGAACCATAGGAAAGTAGGAAAGTAGATTTTTGGCCCAACATAAGGAAAAATTTCCTATCAAGTAGAGATTTACCAAAATTCAGTTAGTTACTTTAGGGGTTATTAAGTAGCCCACCATTGGGGGATTTTTAAGCAGAGATCAAATCCTCACTTATGGGGGATGTTCTAAAGAAGATTCATATTTTGGGTAGGGATTAGACTAAATGACCCTTCAAATGAAATCATGAAGTCATGGAATGCTGGTATTAAAACCAGCATTTATGGCTTACAACTCTCTAACTGTTGAGAATCTCAATTTCAAGCAGATATGACAAATAAACAATTTATTGTAACAACAGTCATGAATATTCCATTCAAATTTTCTGCATTAAAATCATACCTTTTTATGGATTACAGCAAGAAAGTCCTATTTCAGTAAAAGTGAAAGAAGCCCCTTGTAAGGGAAAACTGTAGCATGAAAGGGATCAATGTCCAGTGCTATTTTTACCTATAAGCCCTAGCTTCTCTGGGTCTTTCCCATGACCTGAGAAACAGTCACTGTCACCCCCTGTCACCACTAGTGGTTTCAGCCCCCTTATTCAAGCCTGAAACAAATGCAGAAACAAAATTCTTTTCTTTAGTTCACAAGAAATAGGGTAGAACAAAGGAAAGAACCAGAGTAGTGTACACCAAACAAATCTGAGTCTAGTCATTAGGATAAGAAATTTATATTTTGTAAATTTTGTTTCTACATGTCTTGGTCTTTCTCTTAGTCACTTGAAGTTCTTTTTAAAAAACTCCAAACTAACCTTTCTTTACTTCAGTGCTCCATCGCCAATTGCTTATTTCACATCTCCTTTGAGATGTACTATCCAATCTAGTTTAATTCAATGAACGAGAATTTATGAAGAGCCTGCTATGTACAAAGAACTATGCTAGGGGATGGGGATACAAAGACAAAACTGAAAAATAGTCCCTGACCTCAAGAAACTTACATTCTACTGAACTCTCCCTCTCAAATTTAACATGCTCAAGTCCAAAACGGGACCTATTAACTTTCCTCTATGCTTACTACATTCAAATTTTCCTATTTCTCAGGTTCAAAACTACAAAGCCCACCCTGGAATCTTCTCTCTAATGTCACATTCAATTGGCTTCCAAGTCTTATCAATTTTACTTCCATAGTATCTCTTGCACCTATCCCATTCTTCCCACTCACAAAGTCACAACCTTGGTTCATGCTTGCCTGGACTATTACTGTCAACTCCTCATTGTTCTCCCAATTTCTAGTCTCTTCCTCCTTCAAACCATCTTATACACAGATGCTAAATTAGTACTTCTAAGGCACAGTTCTCTTCCCTGCTTGAGAAGCTCCAGAGGCTTTCTGAAGTAAGAGGAAAAGGGATTTTCCCACAGTTCATTCAGAGTAATAAACAGGATAACCAGTATACCCTCCAAAGATGAGGTGCAGTGGTAACCTTAATTAGGGCCCTGGAAAAAACCAATGAAAACAGGAGGAAAACACAGGAAGGGGGTAAAGTTAGAAATAGCTATGGATACCTTCTGAGATAGTTTTTTTAAAAGTAGAGATAAGTTGCTGGAAAATGGAAAGACTTCTCATGTGAAAGGTAGACATATAGTCTGTAGTGGATAGAAGGGGAAGTGATTTACAAAGGGTGGTAGGGTTGTCTGAAGCAATAGGTCTCGCAATGAAGAAAGAAACCAGAAAGGGATAAAAAATTTGATCTAAAAGTTAATGAAGTCAAAGAAAGAAAAGATGGATAGAAATGAAGTCAAGAAGATGAATGAGGAAAATGATTTTAATAACAATATGAGAATGGCCAACGAAGACGTTATAATAGAAGAAATGACTAGTATGGTTGATATCTATAAAGACTAATTTTGTTTAGGATGTGAAAAGGGTAAAAGGAGCTCTACTATTTTAACAGTGTATGCCTGGGGAAACAAATAATGCTAACACCTCCAACAGTAAGAGGTAGATGGGTAAAGAAAAGGCACCAATTATAAATACCTGGGATGGAAGGAACACCCACTTTCACCCTCCACCTGACAGAGATTAATTCCTTACCACTTCGTCTTAGGGTGTGGAGTTCCCAAGATGCCCACTTGAGCTGGTTAACCATGGGCTGGACTTGGAGGCTTAGTGACTCCTGATCTGCTCCTTGAAGTACCATCTCTTCCTGATTTTGTTGCTGGAACGAGACCTGGAAACATTTAGATTTGTTTGGGGTTGTAAGCCAATCATGGTAGTAATAAGAGCACAAATCACAGAAAGAAGAGACTATGTGGAAAAATATCTCAGGGACAAAGGATAGAAGAATTAGAATTTAATTCCTTTTCCTAGAATAATGGGCAAATATAGCAGACAAGAAGAAAACAGACAAGACTATGTTTCTAACTGGGTGAAGGGGAGATAGAAATTCAGAAAATTTCCCCCCATTATTAGATGACCCCTTGTCACATGAACCTGCTCTCCTGGTCCATCAATCTCCCTTTCCAAATCTTCCAGCACAGTTACTGCCTCCTCTCCATTCTCTGGATGATGCTTTTGTACTAAGGTCTGGAGTTCTTTGGGCAGAATTGCCAGGAACTGCTCTAGCACCAGCAGCTCCAAGATCTGCTCCTTTGTATGCATTTCAGGCCTCAGCCACAGATGGCAAAATTCCCGAAGTTGACTCAGGGCCTCACGGGGTCCAGGTGAATCCTGGTAGCCAAACTGCCTGAAACGCTGCCGAAATGTTTCTGGGCTATAGCAGTTGTTCCAGTGGAGGCTGGGTTCCTGCTCACAGGTATGGATTTCCTCCTCTTCCATCTTCACTATTAGAATCCTATCTTGTTCATCTGGCATTTGTGAAACTAGCATCGAAGCCTCCCTTACTTTTGTAGACATTCTGATTTAGAAGAGCTGATGCCAAGATCTGCTGGGATTTAATCTTCACAGGAATTAATTTCTCCTTATAGGTAGCCCCCAGGTACTGTGAAAGAAATTGGAAATGCAGACAAATGCTGAGAACTAAGAACAAAGAATATCAAAGTAAGTATTGCTTCTGGCCTTGACATAGTTAAATTCTAGTCTATGGTTTTCTCTAAGAGAAAGAATTCTTATAGAATCACAGAAATTTTAAGAGTTAGAAGGAACCATGGAAGTTAGTTATTTCAACTGTAGCTAAATATGAACCCCATCTACAATACTGCCCACAACTTGTCATCCAGTTTCTGCCTGAATATCTTTAGTGATGGGAAATTTGTTACCTCATGAGGGGGCCCATTCCATTTTCAGACAGTTGACAAAGATGATTTTAAATAGACTCCTATTCTGCTCTAATCAGTATTAATCAGCTTAGTGATTCCATGGAGTAGTGATTATTAACAATTATTAATGATATACTCATCAAATAATAAACATTTAGTCTAGTCAACTAACATGAATACAGGAATTACATATATTAATACATATTTTACATATATTAGATATAGGAATAATTAGATAAAGGTAGATAGATTCTTTCTTTAAGAACTTTAAACTACAAGCTGGAAGTTCACTGTTCACTAACCTGTTAGGAGATTCATCTTCCTAACTATGACAATGCTGACCAGAGGACCACCATCCTTTTGGGTAATGAGTACATGACTAAACCCAGACTGTATGGGATGTCTTGATATGATAGGGAAGGCCCCTTAATTTATTTTTATACCTTCAGACCACCCTCTCCTGCCCAACAATAGCAGGGACCCATCTTATGACTATTTAGTGGAGATGATCCTTGTCTTACCCATTCTGTGACCACCCATGCTGATGGACCTCCTGGAGGGTCAAAAGAAAGGTCTGTCATCCAATGAAACTCTGTATTTTACTCTGCCTCTTCTGAATGTCTGGATACCAAGTCCTATAAAATTAAGGCCCTGGGGAAAGGAGGCATCTCAGATTGTGAGAAACATCTGAGGGTCCCATTCATTGAAGGGGTCTGGACTCTTTAAAAAATAGGTAATGGCTTAGAGCTCTATCTCACTTATTTTTCTTGCAGACTAGATAATTTTGTACCCCACATGTTTTAATTATCAGTAAACTTTTCCTTATAACTAAGCTGAAATTTTTCTCCCACTCACTATGCCTAGTTCTAATCTATGGAGCCATGAAGAATAAATTTAATTCTCCCCTTTCACAGAGTCCTTAAAAGTATATGAAGATCACAATTAAGTTCCCCTAAAGTTTTTCTTCTCTTAGCTAAAAATTTCCAGTATTTTCAACTGATCCTTATGAGGCCCAACTATAAAATTATAGCATTATTAGGTTGCAGCTTGTCAGCATCTCTCTAAAAGCATAGTAGCTATTGTATGCATTTTAAAAATGTTTTGTTTTGACACAATACATACCTCCCAAAGTACCTTAACAAAGTTCAATCTCTGAAAACAGCAAAACTGCCTAATAGTGTAATTTTGATTGACAATAAAATAAATGTCAATGTCCACTTTTGAAATTTACTAATTGTTAAAAGGAAGGATATGTGCCTTAACTATGGTAGTATGGTACCAACAATGTTCACTATGTACTGATGCAATTTTGGGGATGGTTTAAATTCAGGGAGACTTTACCAAAGGAGATCTGAATTCCCGCATGAAAAGAAAAAAATTGGGGAAAAAATTGAAAGGATTAATGGAATTTCAAAACATCATCTCTGATATTTTATCTTTTTTAAAAAAGAAGTATACAAAGATATAAAAAAATGAAGATCTCATGATGACTCAAAGAAAATCTGGAGTTCTAATCATAAATCACTGAAAGATAAACAAGGATATTATATCATACTAAGAGGTACCATAAAAAAGGAATACCAATTTTGAATACATGTACACCAAATAATATAGCAAATCATATATCAGGAAAGATCTTCCAGAAGAAACAGAAAATGAATAGTAGTAGACTTAACAGCTTCTTATCAGAATGATAAGCCAAAGAGAAAAGTGTAAATAAGAACAGGAAAATAGACAAGAATGGATAGAACTTAATGAAAAAGAAAAAAATATATACTTTTCCCCCCAAGTATACATAAAAGGGTCATAAAATTGATCATAGCTCATTTTAAAAGACCTAACAGGGCAAAAGTATCATATACAACATCTATAAACCACAATTCAATAAAGGTACAAATAAATGCTAATTGAAATCTGTTTTTTTCCTTTAAGAAAGCACATTGTGTGATGCCCTTATTGACTACTCCTCTTGTGCCCCTTAGTTCACATAGCCAGGGATAGTCAGCACATTCATTGCTACTTCTAGATCTAAATCCTCTTTCACTCAACATCTTTCTCTGAAGTTCATACCATGCAATTATATCATTTGTTCAAGTTCCTATCATCTACTGATGTCAAAAATATCTTCCAGCTTCCTCAATTACTTCAGTATCTGGCTTGAAAGCTTCCTTTTCATGGTCTAAGCAGAAAAATTAAAATTTTTATACACACAAACACCTGTAATTGTTTATTTTTAGCTATGTCTGGCTCTTTGTGACCACTTTTGGGGTTTTCTTGGCAAAGATGCTGGAGTGATTTGCCATTTCCTTCTCCAGCTCATTTGACAGATGAGGAAACTGAGGGAAACAGGGTTAAGTGACTTCCCCAGGGTCATACAGCTAGCATGTATCTTAGGTTGGATTTGAACTCAGGTCTTCCTAACTCCATTGCTCTATCCATTGTGCCATTTAGCTAATGCATGCAAGTGTATATTCACAAAATATATAAACACACACACCAATTTTCAAATTATTTACTGTTATCCTTGATGACTTCAATATTTATGATAAAATACCCTTCTAACATCCTGGTTCCCTAGTTCATGAACTCTACCTTATGTACTCCTAGGAGGAATAAAATCACAAAACTTGGGACCACCCAAAATTACTCCACTTTCATGATTAGTGGAGTCTAAAATTCCCCTCTCTGATCATAATCACCATACTTGTAGCTTCCCTAATGCCTGATTTTTTAACCTCCAGGCTCTCAAAATGCATTTTATCTGTCTATTCCAGCAGTTCTCAACCTATGGGTCGCAACCCCTTTGGGAGTCGAATGACCCTTTCACAGGGGTCACAGGGATCACCTAAGACCATCAGAAAGCACATATTTCCAATGGTCTTAGGAACCGAGACACCACTCCTCTATCTGTCTCCTGGTGGGTCCAGCCACATACGAGTATTAAAGGGTCACAGTATTAGGAAGGTTGAGAACCACTGGTCTATTCAATTATCCCTCTCCTGGTTTCAATTTCTTCACTTTATAATCTTTACTCATTCTCTCTCTAGTAATTTAATAGTGAATTAGTAAATCTAGTAATTTAGTAAATTAGTAAAAAATTAGTAAAAATTAGTAAAGTAGTAAATTAGTAAATCTAGTAAATCCATCCTTGAATCCCCTGTTCTTGCCCTACAAACCTCCAACCTTCGTTTAGCCCTATAATATGCCTTTTCTGCTTCTGTTTCCAAGGTACCAAGTGCTGCTAGAGGTAATTTCAAAACAATGCTGACTGGGTCCACCACAAATTCACACTATCTAATAATCCTCATTGCCTCATGGCAATTCTTTTATTTATATCCAGTCAACTCCATTACATTGTCATACCAGTTATTCCTATCATTCTCTTTGACGGTGCAATGACAGTCCACATTTCTCCTCTTTCAGTAAATGATCTCACCTAAATAAATCAACTAATACTTATACTACTAGAATTAATCAAAGTTAGCATATATGGTGCTTTAAAGTTTACAAACAGTCCCATTTTATTGAAGAGGAAATTAAGGCAGTGGTTAAGTGACTTGTCCAGGGTCACACAGCTAGCGTCTGAGACCAGATTTGAACTCAGGTTTTCCTGACTCCAGATTAAGTGTTCTAAATGTCCTGTACCTCAACAAACATTACTTAAGCACTTACTATGTTCCAAGCACTATACTAGGTGATGGGGACACAAAAAGAAAAATTAAATACTCCCCTTAAGGAGGGAATCTCACTAGTGAAACCTCCTCTTTTACAAAAAGATTTATGTCATCTTTCTGGAGGTAACATCTTTACTGGAAAACAACAACAACAACCCTATATCCTCACTCATTCTCTCCTTTACTTAGAAAATAAAGTGGCTGTCCTAGACAAAGTAAAACCTTCCATTTGTGTATCTTATCTCATCTTACCTTCATCAACTATTACCCTTCTCTCATCATTCTCTTGCTTTTACTGGTTCTTCCTTGCTGCCTACTAACAAGGTTTCCTCGAACCTTTTTTAAAAAAAAATTTCTTGAACATGACACCTTGCTTAAGTTGTTGTTCTATATCCCTTAACTTTTCATTGCTAAATTTCCAGAAAAAAATAGTTTATATTCATTGTTTCTACTACCTTCCCACCAACTCAATCCTCAACCTCTAGGAACCTGACTTCTATGCCAAACACTTCACTTAAACTGTTTCCTTAAAGATCAAATCTAACAAACTGTTATTGGTCTCCATTTCCTTTTTGAAGTTTGACGTATTTGATATCACCTCTTCCTTGATATTTTCTACCCTTTGGCTTCTGTGACCTTTTTTTGTCTCTTAGTTCTCCTCCTACTTGTCTCACTACTCTTTCTCAGCTATCTTCATGTTGGCTCTGAAGTTACGTGTCCTTTAAGTTTTCCCCTTCAGCTCACTTTTCTCTTCTCATCAATTCCCATGACTTCAATTATCATCTCTATGAAGATAACTCCCCTAAACCTCCCTAGCATAGTTAGGTCAGCAAGCATTTACTGTGTGCCAAACACTATATAAATTACTGAGAACACAAAGAGAAGCAAAACAGTTCTTGCCCACAAGAAGTTCACAGTTTAAGAGGAGATAAAATATTTAAACAACTATGTACAAAGAAGCTAAATACAGAATTAATTAGAAATAAGAATAGAGAGGGAAAGCACTAGAATTAAGAGAGATAAGGAAAAGCTTCCTTAGAAACTGAGGCTTTAGCTGGGACCTAAAGAAGCCCTAGTGTAATGGTAATAAAATTTGAAGATCCCTTTGTACTGGAGGAGCTATACCATATATAAGGAAGAGCACAAGCTGGGTAGTCAGAATTTCCTGGAGTAAGCATCGTGGAGGTAGGGCAGCTGCTGCTGGACTGAAGACTGAACTGAGAATTGAGAAGAACTGAGAAGAGGAATGAGAATTGAGAACTGAGACTGAGTTTCTTAGAGCAAGCCATGTAGGGAGCTAGATAAAGTGATTTTGATTTTCAGAACACAGCTTATGGTGCTGAGGACTTCCGAGGGCCAGCTAGAGCTGCTGAAGACTAAGGAAGCATGACTATGGTGCTGGTACTTTGTACAAATGTTGTGACTTTGTTAATGTGTATGAATGTTCTTGTGGCTTTGTTAAGCCTTGTCTTCCCAGGAACAGAGACTGTGAAAGATTTGAGATGGGCTGGACACTGTGAACTTAAATGTGGAGCAGGAACTGCACAGAGAACTGAGAGCTGTGTGCCTTTGAACCCAGGTGACAGTTTGGTGGATTCAGGTAGGAGCAACCTGCCTCAAGTCAAGATAAAAAGACCTCTCCATGGATACTGAGTAGTGACTGATGAAACTGAGTAGTGACTGATGAAACAGGGTACTGAATAGTGACTGATGAAATTGTAATTTAGTTGTGACTTAGGGGTTTGTGTTTTGTGAACCAAATGAATGTACTTTGTTTATAATTGGAAAATGATCTCCAATTGAGACTACCCATGGGTGGAGTATCTTGACTTTTGTAATTTATGATTGAACTGAGGATTTAAAGACTTTGTGATTGACTAAATGAATGTACTACCCAGGAGTGGAGTACTTTGATTTTGTACTTTGTGTCCCTTAAGGAAGCAAGCCTCCTTAAGTATGATTGAACGACTGAGTTACTAAATGATTGAGTTACGACTGTACTTTTTTGAAAAGTATGTGACCATTTTGGTGAAAACTATGTGGCCATTTTAGTGATAAGTTGTTAATTTGTGACATGGTGAATGCTGTATTTTAATTTTCTGTGATAAGCTGTAACATTGTGAATGCTGTACCTTGATTTTCTGTGAATGTTTTGCTCTGATTTGTTACTGAATAAATAGAGAGTTCTCTATATTATGAAAGCTGTTCACAATAGCAGTCCTCTGGAAAGCTGCTCATGTGTGGCTTTACATCTAGCTAGGAGGTAAAGATGAAGACAGAGAGAATTCTAGGCATAGAGGAAAGCCAGTGAAAATGTATGGAGTTGGGAGATGGAGTGTCTTGTTCAAGGAACAGAAAGAAATCCAGTGTCACTGAATTGCAAAGTATGTAGGACATGGGGAATATGATATAAAAGACTGGAAAGTAGTGGGGCAGAGCCAAGATGGCAGAGTAAAAGCAGGAACTTGCAAGAGCTCCCCCTCCAACAACCTCTAACACCTATAAAAAATGACTCTAAACAAATTCTAGAGCTACAGAATCCAAAAAATGACAGAGAGAAACAAATCCTCTTGATGAAGGCATCCTGGCAGGCCAACAGGAAGAGTCTATCGCACCACATTGGGAGCAAAGTGCAGTCCCATGTAAGCCATGCAGGCCCAGACCCGTGGCCCAGACCGGCCAGATCAGACTTCAGGGGACTGATTCACCAGCAGCTGTGTCGGTTTCCAAACTTCTCAACCTATAAATACCAAAGAGAAAGTCAAAGGACAGTGGGGAACTCTGTTGGAACTGGGTGAGAGAAGAGCACTGTCCAGTCTCTGTCCTAGGGGTGGCTGCAGCTGCTACTGTGTGGCTGCCTCCTGAGCTCCAGGCCTACAGATTGTAGGAGGACCAAGTGACCATTCAGAGAGTGATTGCTCTTGCTTTGACCTGCTTGGATCTGGGTTGCAGTACTGGGTGGTGGTCCTGGGGTGAGGAGCAATAGTGTGGCAGAGCTTGTTGAGACTGTGGACAGGAAGCTATCCTCACAGTTCTGAGGCAGGCACCTAGAAAAAGCTCTGACAACAGCTGCACAAAACCCTAGAACTTTGGAACACAGCAGTCTCCACTCTGAAAGCAGAGTTCCACCATGGCAAAAAGCTCAAAAGTCAAGTAATTGGCTGGCAAGATGAGCAAACACAGAAAGCAAAATCAAACTATAGAATTGTTTTTTGGTGACAAACACGATAGAAACATAGAACCAGAAGAAGACAACAAAGTAAAAACTCATGCATCAAAAGATTCCAAGAAAAATATGAACTGCTTGCAGGCCATGCAAGAGGTCAAGAAGGATTGTGAAAACCAAGTAAGAGAAATGGAGGAAAAATTGGGAAGAGAAATGAGAATGATGCAATAAAGTCATAAAAAGTGAGTCAACAGCCTGCAAAAGGAGATCCAAAAATATGCTAATGAAGATTAACTCAAATGGCAAAAGAGGCCCAAAAAGCCAATGAGGAGAATGCCTTAAAAAGCAAAATTAGCCAGATGGAAAAGGAACTTCAAAAGGTCACTGAAGAAAATAATTCCTTCAAAATTAGATGGGAGCAAATGGAAGCTAATAATTTTTTGAGAAATCAAGATACTATAAAACAAACTTAAAAAATGAAAAAATAGAAGGAAATGTGAAATATCTCATTGGAAAAACCACTGACCTGGAAAATAGATCCAGGAGAGAGAATTTTAAAATTATTGGACTACCTGAAAGCCATGATCAAAAAAAGGGCCAAAACATCATCTTTCAGGAAATTAGCAAGGAAAATTGCCCTGATATTCTAGAACCAGATGGCAAAATAGAAATTGAAAGAATTCACCAATCATCTCTTGAAAAAAATCCCAAAAAGAAAACTCCTAGGAATATTATAGCCAAATTCCAGAGTTCCCAAGTCAAGGAGAAAATATTACAAGCAGTCAGGAAGAAACAATTTGAGTATTATGGAAACACAATTAGGATAACACAAGATCTTTCAGCTTCTACATTAAGGGATCAGAGGGCTTGGAATATGATATTCTGGATGTGAAAAGAGCTAGGATTAAAACCAACCATCACCTACCCAGCAAAACTGAAAAACTTCAGGGGAAAATATGGACTTTCAATAAAATAGAGGACTTTCAAGCATTCTTGATGAAAAGATCAGAGTTGAACAGAACGCTTGAGAAGGTAAACAGGAAAAAGAAACCATAAGGAACTTATTAAAGCTGAACTACTTGCATTCCTACATGGAAAAAAAAGTAACTGTAACTCATGAGATTTTTCTCAGTACGAGGATAATTAAAGGTAACATAAATGTGTGTGTGTGTGTGTGTGTGTGTGTGTGTGTGTGTGTGTGTATATGTATACATACATATATGTATGTATGGGAAGGTATATGTGTGTGTGTATGTGTATGTGTATATGCGTGTACATGTATACAAGAGGGCACAGGATGAGTTGAATATGAAAGGATGATATCTAAAAAATAAAATTAAGAGGTGAGAGAGGAATATAATAAGAGAAGGAGAAAGGGAGAGATAGATGGGGTAAATTATTTCACATAAAAGAGGCAAGAGAAAACTGTTACAATGGAGGGGAAGAGCAGGAAGGTGAAAAGGAATGAGTCAATTTTACTCTCATTGGAATTGGCTTAAGGAGGGAATAACATACATATTCAATTGGGTATCTTACCCTACAGGCAAGTAGGGAGGAAGGGGATAAGAGGAGGGATGATAGATGGGAAGACAGATTGGGGGAAAGGGTAATTAGAAGCAAACACGTTTGAAAAGGGACGGGGTCAAATGAGAAAAATAGAATAAATGGGGGGGGATAGAATGGAGGGAAATACAGTTAGTCTTTCACAATATAACTACTATGGAAATGTTTTGCATAACTACACACGTACAACCTATATTAAATTGCTTGTCTTCCCAGTGGGGGTGGCTGAGGAGGGAAGAAGGGAAAGAATTTGGAACTCAAAGTTTTAAAAACAAATGTTAAAAATTGTTTTTTACATGTAACTGGGAAATAAGATATATGGGCAATGGGGTATAGAAATCCATCTTGCCTTACGAGAAAGTAAGGGCAGGGGGAAGGAAAGGGGTAGGGTATAAGAGAGAACAGAGTGGGGGAAAGGGTATGCAATAGACTTTCTATCTTAGGGTGGGGGGGTAGGGGAGAGATGGGGAAAAATTTGTAACTCAAAATCTTATGGAAATGAATGTTGAAAACTCAAATATAAATAAAAAACTGATAAATTACTTAGCAAAGAACTATTTGATAAGCAGTGCTGAGAAAATGGGAAACCAGTATGGTAGAAATCAGTCTTAGACTAATATTTTATAACAGGGTTGTCATACTTAAATATGATCCTTCAGGGAGCTGCATATTGATTTGGAAACTACAAATTACCATTATCTTGTACTGTAATTTTGTTTATTTTGTTTGATATTTCCCAATTATATTTTAATCTGATTCTGGTGTTTGGCAACTCTGTTTTACACTACTTTCTACAAAAAATTCATAATGGATAGATTGTTCTATATGGCTACACTATAACAAATTAGAAGGGAAGCAGATTGTATACCTTTCATAGCTATTAGTAGAAGAAATATTCTTAATCAAACAAGGGTCAGAGACTATTACAAAACAAAATCTGGGATTATACGAAATAGAAAATTTTTGCATAAACAAAATTAATTCACGTAGGATGAGAAGAAAAGCAGTCAAATAGAAAAAAAAACCTCTGCATCAAATTTTTGAGATCAATCAACAATGTTTAACTATTATGTTCCAGACACTGTACTAAGTGTTAGGTATACAGAAAGAAAGGAAAACAACAACAACAAGGCTTCTGTTCTAAAGAAGTTTACATTCTTTTTTGGGGGGACCTATTTTCAGTTTCAAATTCTCTTCCTCCTACCTTTCCCTACCTTTCCCTCTTGGATACCCTCACTGAAAAAGCAAGAAAAAAATCTACGACAAATATGTATAGTCAAACAAAAGAAATTCTTGCACTGGGCATGTCCTCTCCCACCCCCACCCCTTCTAATCAAAGTTTATATTCCTCTCTCTGAAAGTAGGTGACATGTCTCATCATAAGTCTTCTGAAATTGTGGTTGGTCACTTGTGCTGATCACAGTTCAAAGTTTGTCAAAGTTGTCTTTGTAATATGGTTACTACATAAATTACTGTTATTGTATGGATTATTCTCTTGGACCTACTCACTTCACTTTGTTTTTTTGTTTTTGTTTTTTGGAGGGGGGAAAGCAAGGCAATTGGGGTTAAGTGACTTGCCCAAGGTCACACAGCTAGTACATGTTAAGTGTCTGAGGCGGCATTCAAATTCAGGTCCTCCTGACTCCAAGGCCAGTGCTCTATTCACTGTGCCACATAGCAGCCCCTCACTTTGTATCAGTTCACATATATCTTTCCAGATTTTTATGAAATCATCCTTTTAATCATAACACAACAGAGTTCCATTACAGTCATATATCAGAACTTGCTAAGTTCCCAGATGAGGGGCACCTCCTCAGTTTCCAATTCTTTGCCAATTCCCCCAAAAAGCTGGTATAAATAGTTTTGTATATATGGGTTCCTTTTCTCTTTCTTTGATCTCTTTATGGTATTACTGAGTCAAAGGGTGTGCACAATTTAATTGCTTTTGGTTCTAAATTGTTTTTCAGAATGTTTGGGCAAGTTCACAGTTTCATCAACAGTATATTGAACCTGTTCCCAACCCTTTAGCAGCTGTCATTTTCCTTTTTTTAATCTCTGTAATCTGATGGTGTGAAGTGGAATCTCAGAGCTATTTCAATTTGCATTTGTAATTATTAGTGGTTTAGTACTTTTTTCATATGGCTGCTGATAGTTTGGATTCCTTCCTCTGAAAATTGTTTATTCACATCCCGTGACCATTAATCAACTGGGGAATGGAGGACCTCACATTCCAATGCAAATGACAACATACACATAATTAGGTACAAACAATATATATACAAAATAGATGAAAGGTAATCTCATAGGGAAGTCCCTAGCAGTTTAAAGGACAGGGAAAGATCTCCAGAAGTTGAGATTTGAATTGAGTCCTGAGGGAAGCTAAGGGGAAATAGATGAGGAAGGAGGGAATTCCAGGATTAGAGGATAGTTAATGCAAAGGCACTGGGTAGACATGGATTGTGAGAAGACTGGAAAGGTAGGAAAGGGTTAAGAAGGACTTTAAAAGTAAAACAGAACTCAGCAAAGTTAAGTATAATCCTGAATGAAAAAAATGGGGGGCAGCAAGGTAACACAGTGAATAGAGCACTGGCCCTGGGGTCAGGAGGACCTGAGTTCAAATCCAGCCTCAGACACTTGACACACTTACTAGCTGTGTGACTTTAGGCAAATTACGCCCAATTGCCTTGCCTTCCCCCTCCAAAAAAAAAAAAAAAAAGGACATTCAATGAATTGCCAGACTTTCAGGATTTTGTTGCAAAAAAAACCCAACCCCAACCTTAATAGAAAATCTGACATACAAGATCCAAGAGAAATTATAAGATACACTTCAAAGACTAATTACAAAGACTCAATAAGGACAGACTGTTTACTTTTCTATGGGGAAATGCAAAACACATGTCTAAGATTGTTTTTAGTAATTGGGTAGTTTGAAAGAAAGACTGAGGTAGTAGACCTGAGTATGATATTATTCTAAAACATAAAACCATTTAGGAAAAGGTAAAAAGAGTAATTATCTTATACAAATGAGGTGCAAGAGAAAGAACTGACACAGAGGAATTAGATGAAGGAGGAGGGCTGGTAGTTCTGGAAACCAACTCTCATCAGGAATGGATTAAAGAGAAAACAATGTGTGTGTGTGTGTGTGTGTGTGTGTGTGTGTGTGTGTGTGTGTGTGTGTGTGTGTGTGTGTGTGTATTTAAGGGTATAAAAGTCTTCTAAATTCAGAAAGAAATAGAAGGCTAAGGGAATATAGAGGGGGAGGGATTTTTAGAGGCAACTCTACTCACATCAGATCTGGATAAAAGAGAACAATATATAATTTGGAAGGGAATAAAAGCCTTCAAAATTTATAAAGAAATAAGAGGGTGAGGGAATAGGATAGGGGGGTATAGAAGGGTGTCTAGATTAATGGGAATGGAATAAAGAAGGAATAATATTTTTTTTGGAGTATTATAAAAGTCTTCTAAATTCAGATAGAAACAAGAGAATAAGGGGAAAAGGGGGGAGAGGAAGAGGATATAGGAGGGATTTTTTGAGGAGGGGGCAAGAGAAGGGAAGGAGAGAAAGGAGGTTGTACTTTGGAGGTGGGAGAGTTCCACTGATGAATGCTTCCATAGGTGAAGGGAAATGGAGACTTTACACTGGATGACATCTAGGGGATTGGTTCCTGAAAAGTCTATTTGTGAAGAGAGTAGGGAGTTGGAACTTCTGGGTAAAACCGGTACCTGGAAGAGTGGCAGACCATGGACCCAAGGATGAAATTTCTAGAAAAATGTAGAAAAAAAACAAAAAAGAAGATAGAGATCAGCGTGGGTAGGGAGGTACCTTACCATGGGACAGTATTATCTTTGACATCTGCAAAAATTGGCACTGTTCTAAGAGAAGCACAGTTGAAAAGGGGAATGTATGGGGTAAGTCCTACAAAGTAGTAGAAGCAAGTGTCAACAGGGCAGAGCTTAGAAAGAATGCCTTAGAAACTTTGTGTGTAGAACACAGAGAAAAGTAAGAGACCATGGACTAGAGTAAACAGAAAGAGGTAATAGATAATGAAGAGTGAAGGAAATCCTTTTTCAAAAGGGGCATAAAAAATTAAACTAAACTAAACAAACAAACAAACCCTAATGAACAGGACTAGCTAAAGGGGAGGAGAGGAAGGGTAATCTAACTGAGAGGAAAAAAGAACAGATGGAAATATATAACAGATAAAAGCAGGAGAGAGGAACTAATAAAACCCTAAAGGGAAACAAGAAGAGTCAGAGAGAACAAGGTCACCTTAAAAAATATTAAAGTAACCAAAAGAACAATACTGTGATTACAGCAGAAGGGGGGAATCCTAACTTGGGGGAAACCTCTCAATTTTAGAGACAGACGGAGGAAAATATAAACCTAAGACTTATGTGAGCAAAGTGAAATGAGCAGAACCAGGAGAACGCCATGCACAGTAACAGCAGTATTGCATGATAGTGTATTGCAAATGATTTAGCTATTCTTCAAGACAATTCTGAAGGACTTATGATGAACAATTCAAACTCCATCAGTTTGGGGTTTTTTTGGTGGACAACCTAAAAAGAAAAAAGCTGATGGAGTTCAAATGAATATTGAAGCATACTTTTAAAACTTTATTATCATTGGGGCTTTTTTGGATTGTTTTTTCTTTTGCAACATGTCTAGTATGGAAATGATTTGGATGACCACACATGTATAATATATATCGAATTGCCTTTCTTCTCAAGGAGGAGGAAGGGAAGAAGTGAGGCAAAGAACTGGGAACTCAAAATTTTTAAAAATGAATGGTGGGGCAGCTAGGTGGCTCAGTGGATAGAGTACCAGCTCTAGGGGCCAGAGGACCTGATTTGAAATCCAGCCTCTGACATGTACTAGTTGTATAACCCTGGGCAAGTCACTTAACTGTGATTGCTTCTAAAAAAAAGAAAGAAAAAAGCCGTTTAAATTGTTTGTTTACATGTAACTGATAAAATAAAAGTTTAGTGCAAAAAAAAAATTGCTCATCAAATATGCCATTCTACTTCTTGACTCTCTGTCTTTGTATAAGTTATCTCTCAGCCCTGTAATGTCTTTTGTCCTTACCTCTACATCCTAGAATTCTGAATTCCCTTCAAAGCTCTGCAAACATGCTACCACCTATAAAGCAGCCTTTGTTGACCCACCACTCTAGCACCTCCCCAATTATTTTTTAAAAATATTCTTTGCATTTACTAATCTACCAGTTCCACCCACCCATCCAAATTGAATGTAAAGTCCTGAAGGGCACTGACTGTTTCATTTTTTGTTGTGACTAGCATAGTGCCTAACACACTTAATAAATGTTTGTTGAATAGAACTTAATTATATTGAAAACTATATGACCACTAGAATGCCTGCAAAGGTGGAGCTGGAGGAATTTTAGTGATAAACCTCCTAATTTCGCAGATGAAGAAACAGAAATGTAAAATCATTTGGGAGTTGGTAGCAGAAACAGTTCTCCTAAACAGAAGTCACAAAAATCCCAGTTCAACATTTTTTCCACTACACTATATTGAAGATGGTTTCAAATGTCCTTCATTTTACTCTTTTCAACTCATTTACTTTCCTCTCAACAATATAAGTCATTGATTTTTTCTTACTCCCTTCATCTGTCATTGAAATGTCTGGGCAGCATTTCTAAGCAGTCCCTAAGATCCTTGTATAATTGGAACTACAGTCATTTCCAGAGAATTCCTAGGAACTAAGGGATCCAGCCTATATCTGAGTCCACTACAGGAAGTTCATTCTTCCCCTCAAAGCTACCCAATAACTATCTATGACACATATAAGATAACTGGATGGTGTTTTTTGGTCTGAGGAAACTGTCATTCCCTGTTCAACCAAGAAGTTGCCCAAAGGACATAAGCACACCAGGCCTCAAATACTCTAAGGAAGAGCCAAGATGGCACAGTAATGGCAGGGACTTGCCTGAGTTCTTCCTCAAACCCTTTAAAATACCTTTTAAAATGACTCTAAACAAATTCCAGAGCAGCAGAACCCACAAAAAGAGGGAGTGAAACAAATTAAGCAGGAAAGGTTGTTGCACCAAGATGACAGAGAAGCAGTGTAGCACAGGCCACACCAGCACAGCCCTGGCCCTAGCAAATAAGAAACAGGTCTTGTGAGTGACTAAATCAACAGGGGCAGCAGCTACTTCTGGAACTCTTAGCCCAGACAGTAAGGGGGTCAAACAACAGGTCAGGGGATCTTTTTGTTAGCACTAAGGCAGGACTCTGTTGCTTTGCCCATACCTGGATCTGGGTCACAATCCTGGGTGGCAGTCATAAGGTGAGGACGAGTGCTAGCATAGCAGAGCTTTTGGCCATAGTGTAGGAGGGCACAGTTCTCACAGTTCCAGGGCAGAAAAAAGTGCTTGTGGTCCCTCACAGACCACAGCACAGGCCAGGAGAGTAGTAAATAACTCTCCTTAGATCATACCACCTTGGAAGAACTGAAAATTTAATGAGTTCCTACATGTTCCTGTTCTCTGAAAACAGTTGCCTGAAGCCCCTGAAGCTTGAGACAATGCACCTCCCCCCCCCCCCCCCCGAAAGCACAGCCCTACTTTAACAAAGAATTAAGTCAATTAATAGGTTGGAGAAATGAGCAAAAAATGAAAAAAAACACTGATTATTGAAAGTTGCTGTGTTGACAAGGAAGATCAAAACACATACTCAGAAGATGAC
Organism: Pseudochirops corinnae; assembly: GCA_028646515.1. NCBI lineage: Eukaryota > Metazoa > Chordata > Mammalia > Diprotodontia > Pseudocheiridae > Pseudochirops > Pseudochirops corinnae. The sequence continues at coordinate 182,940,967 of CM053586.1, read as the reverse complement.
AATAAGGTCAAAGCTCCCACATCCAAAGCCTCCAAGAAAAACATGACTTGCTCTCAGGCAATGAAAAAGAGCGAAAGCTTGATTTTGAAAATCAAGTAAGTTGTAGAAGAAAAAATGGGAAGAGAAATGAAAATGATGCAAGAAAACCATGAAAAAAAGGGTCAACAGATTTATAAAAGAGACACAAAAAAAATACTGAAGAAAATAATACCTTAAAAAACAGACTAGGCCAAATGCCAAAAGAGGTCCAAAAAGCTAATGAGCAAAAAAATGCCTTAAAAAGAAGAATTGGGCAAGGGGAAAAGGAGGTCCAAAAGCTCACTGAAGAAAATAATTCCTTAAAAGTTAGAATGGAGCAAATGGAAGCTAATGACTTTATGTAAAATCAAGAAACAATCAAACAAAACGAAAAGACTGAAAAAATAGAAGACAATATGAAATATCTCACTTGAAAAACAACTGGCCTGGAAAACAGAGCCAGGAGAGATCAGTTTAAAATTATTGGACTTCCTAAAAGCCGTGATGAAAAAAAAAAGAGAGAGAGACACAGAATCCACAAACTGACAGAGAGAAACAAATCTCTTGCTGAAGGCAGCCCAGCAGGCCTTCAGGAAGGGTCCACTGCAGCACACTGGGAGGTTTTAGCCCCAGGGCAGCCCCAAACAGGAGCGGCTGGAGTGGACTTCAGCAGAGTGGATCACCAGCAGCAGTGGAAGTCTGCAGAAACACCAACCCATAAATGCCAAAGACAAAGTAAAAGGTCAATGTGGGAACACTGTTCTGTGGGAACAGGGGGACTGAGAATGCAATCTGGCCGTTGCCCCGAGAGTGAGAAGGCAAGAAGTGGTGGAGATGCTGTGGCTGTGCAGCTGCTTCCATATGGCTGCTTCAGAGCTCCTGGCATGAAGATCACAGGGGGACAAAGTCACCATTCAGAGGGTAATTGCTATTGCTTTAACCAGCTTGGATCTGGATCACTGTCTTGGGTGGAGGTCCTGGGGTGTGTGGCCAGTGGGCCAGAGATTGTGGGGGCTGCAAAGAGGGCACCCAACTAATAGCTCCAGCAGCTATGAAAACCCCAGAAATTTGGGACAAAGCTCTCCTCTCTGGAAGCAGAGTTCTAATGTGGCAAAGAGCTCAAAAGTCAAGTAATTGAGTGGCAACATGAGCAAGCAAAAGAAGCAAAGCAAGCACAGCAATCAAACCTTAGATTCCTTTTTTGGGGACAAAAGGATTAAAGCAGAGAATGGGAGGAAGACAATGAAGTCAGGACTCCCGCACCAAAAGCTTCCAAAGAAATATGAATTAGTTACAGGCCATGGAGGAGCTCAAGAAGGATTCTGAAAATCAAGGCAGAGAAGTGGAGGAAAAATTGGGAAGAGAAATGAGAATGCTGCAAGAAAATCATGAAAGGAAAGTCAACAACCTGACAGAAGAAAATAACACCTTAATAAATAGACTAACTCAAATGGCAAAAGAGGCCCAAAAAGCCAATGAGAAGAAGAATGCCTTCAAAAGCCAAATTTGCCAGATGGAAAAAGAATTTCAAAAGCTCACTGAAGAGAATAATTCCTTCAGTATTAGACTGGAGCAAATGGAAGCAAATGATTTTATGACAAATCAAGATACTATTAAACAGATCCAAATAGGGGGGCGGAGCCATGATGGCAGCATAGCAGCAGCAACATATCGCAGCTCTCACATAGCCACCCCAAAATACCCATAAAATATGACTCTAAACTAATCCTAGAACTCCAAAACGCATACAAATATACTTTCCACTAAAGTCAGCTCGGCTATGAGGAACCATATCAGAACTGCAAACCGAAACCAGCCTGGCCTGAA
>CM053586.1:182922975-182938622 GCA_028646515.1 Pseudochirops corinnae | reverse complement strand
CCAGTGGGGGTGGGTGACGAGGGAGGAAGAGAAAGAATCTAGAATCTAAAGTTCTATAATCAAACGTTAAAAATATATATCTATATATATGCAATTATTATTATTATTATTATTAACTACATCCAACTGGAACTTGAAATACACAGGCACTCTGGTTGGGAGATCCATCCTGCCCTACCGAAAAGTCAGAGGGGTGAGGGGGGAAGACATAGGAGAGAATAGACTGGGGGAGGGGGGATACACTGGGATGGCTGTTTTGGGGCGGTGGGTAGGGGAAAGATGGGGAGAAAATATGTAACTCAAAATCTTGTAGAAATCAATTATGCAAACTAAAATAAAATTAAAAAAACAATTAATAAACAATAATAACACATTATGTAAAAAAAATTTTAAAAAAGCATTTGCATAATATTAGATTCTTTTTCTTGAAATATTTGATGGAATGCACCTGTAAATTCATCTGGTCCTTCCCCTCTTTGGGTGACACTTTTTTTTATCTTTGTTGCTGGTAATTTGATTTTGTTCTTTTTTTTTTGCACTTTAATATAGTATTAATTTATTTTTTAAACATTTTTTTCTTTTAAAAATTTTACTTCCAAATTCTCTCCCACTTTCCCATGCCCTCCTACACCCAGTGAGAATACAAGCAATATGCTATCACTGTGAAATTATGCAAATTATGGCATTGCTATCAATGTGAAATTATGCAAAACATATTCCTATATTAAACATATTTCAAAAAAGAAACAAAAACCAGATCCAAATAAATGAAAAAATAGAAGGCAATGTGAAATATCTCACTGGAAAAAACACTGACCCAGAAAAGAGATCCAGGAGAGACAATTTAAAAATTATTGGACTACCTGAAAGCCATGATAAAAAAAAAAAAAAGAACCTAGAAATCATCCTTTAAGAACTTCTCAAGGAAAACTTGAAAACATTCTAGAACCAGAGGAGAAAACAGAAATTGAAATAATTCACTGATCACCTCTTAGAACAGATCCCAAAATAAAAACTGTCAGGAATATTAATGCCAAATCCCAGAGTTCTCAAGTGAAGGAGAAAATATTGCAAGCAGCCAGAAAGAAACAATGCGAGTATGGTAGAATCACAGTCAGTATAACACAAGATTTAGCAGCTTCTACATTAAAGTATCAGAGGGTGTGGAATATGATATTGCAGAGGGCAAAGGAGCTAGGATTACAACCAAGAATCACCTACCCAGCAAAACTGAGTATAATCCTTCAGGGGGAAAAAATGAACAGTGAGATAGAGGACTGTCAAGCATTCTTAATGAAAAGACCCAAGGTGAATACAAAATTTGACTTTCAAATACAAGACTTAAGAGAAGCAGAAAAAGTTAAACAGGAAAGGGAAACCATAAGAGACTTAATAAGGTTAAACAGTTTATATGCCAACATGGGAAGATATCTGTAACTCATAAGACCTTTCTCATTATTAAGGTAGTTAGAAGGAGTGTATACACACACATACACACACACACACGCACAGAAAGACAGGGAGGGAGGGAGAGAGAAAAAGAGAGAGGGAGAGGACACAAGTGTGATTTGAATATGAAGGGATAACATCTAAAAAATAAAATTAAGGGATGAGAGAGGAATGTACTGGGAGAAAGAGAAAGGCACAGGTAGAATGGGCTAAATTATCTCATAAAGGAGGCGAGAAAAAGCTTTTACAATGGAGGGGAAGAGGGGAAGGATCAGGGGGAGTGAGTGAGCCTTACTCTTACCAATATTGGATCAAAGAGGGAATAACATACACAACTGGGTACAGAACTCTATCTTACCCTACAGGAAAGTAGGAGGGGAAGGGGATAAGAGAAAAGGGGGTGGGGTGATAGAAGGGAGGGAAGATTTGGAGAGAGGGTAATCAGAAGCAAAACATTTTTGAGGAGGGACAGGGTGAAAGGAGATATAGAATAACTGGGGCGGGGGGGGGGAGGAAAGAAGAGAAATTGGATGGAGAGAAATACAGTTAGCAAAGTAACTGTGAAAAAATTTTGAAGGAAGTTTCTCTGATCAAGATCTTAATTTTCAAACATACAGAGAATTGAGTGAAATTTATTTTAAAAAGTCATTCCCTAATTGATAAATGATGAAGATAAACTGATCAAATGATTAATTTTCAGATGAAGTAAACAAAGCCATATGAAAAAATACTCTCACTGTTGATTGGAGAAATGCAAATTAAAACAATTCTTAGGTACTACATTATTATATCTATTAGACTGGCTAACAGGACAGAAAAGGTAAATAACAAATGTTGGAGGGGATGTGGGAAAAATAAAACTTTAACGTACTATTGGTGGAGTTGTGAACTGATTCAACCATTCCGTAGAGCAATTTAGAACTATGCCCAAAAGGCTATAAAACCATGAATACCCTTTAACTTAGCAATACCACTACTAGGTCTATATCCCAAAAGAGATAAAAGACAAAAACAAAAAGGACTTATACGTACAAAAATATTTATAGCAGCTCTTTCTGGGGAGTAAAGAATTAGAAGTTGAAGGGAAGCCCATTAATTGGGGAACAGCTGAACAAGATCTTCATATTCTCAGCAGACAGGCTAAACCAGGTTGAGGATAACCTCAAAACTATTGATAAGTTAAATGGAATGTCTACCCTAAGCATGTGAAGATATCCCTCAGCAAAATGGGCAGATGAGAACAACCTGTTCTAATGGCCATGAAGAGGACTGAAACAGGCAGTGTGGAGTGTTTAGAGCTAAAGTCCAAGGAGAGGGAAAGAAAAGGGATGATTGAAGGAGTTAAGTTCATAGAGGAGATGTAAAGGAATGGATTCAAGACTCTATGTAGAAGGGTCAGCACTGGCTGAGGTTTGGTTATAACACATTAATGATCATATTGTAAAAATGTTTGTCAGGGCAACATTATGCAGGATATATCTGTATCTAATGAATGTCACTAGAGATTTAAGAAGTCCCTTGGAGGAGGATAAAAGGAGATAATTACTCTTTGTATCATCAGTTTTCTCATCTATAAAAGTAGCTATTAATATTCCCTTCCTTACAGAACTGTTGCAAGATCAAATAACATAGCATATGTGAAAATTTCAAAGAGATATATACATATATAGGATTATCAGTATAAAATGATTTCATGGTGAAATGGGTGATGATGTTTAAATTCAATGACAAATCACTGACCAACCTTTAAATTAGTCCAGTACTCAACTGTTACTTTTTATATGCCCAATAATTGCTTTTTATACTTCAGACTTGCTCTATTTAAACCATAAAAATCTGAGAAATCCCAGGGAAGGTGTTAAAATCTATTTTGGTCTATTCACCTGGTGCCTCTACTTCTTCCTTTATTCTTAATTCTTTGTGATTAGGCTTCCAACCCTAATTGAAACTGCTCTTTCCAAAGTTACTAATAAACAATCTTCTAATTGCCAAACCTAATGGCCTTTTCTCAATTTGCTCCTTGGCCTCTGCAATATTTGACCATACTGACTAATCTCTCCTGGATACTCCTTACTCTCTGGTTTCTCATGTCGTGAAAACCTTTCTGATCTCTCTTCAGTTTCTTTTGCTAATTTATGATCCCTGTCATGCCCATTGACTGTGGGTATAATTCAAGGCCTAGGCCCTTATCTCCTTTCTTTTTATACTTTCTCTCTTGGGCACACAACAGTTAGTGTATATGTATGTGTGGGTGTGTATACACATACACACATTGTGACTATGATGGGAATACAATGAAAGGTATAAGACAATCCCTGCCTCAAGGAGCCTCACAATCTAACTGGGGAGACAACACATAAAAAGAAGCTGAAGGGGAAAAGTGGGCAGGGAATGATGAAGTTGTTCAACTTCATGAGGTCACGCCAAGTCCATCACATTTCTCTTCGTCTCCAGACCCCATGGCCTTTAAACTGGCCATCTCCCATGTCTGTAATGTACTCTCTTCTCATCTCTGCCTCTTGAAATCCCTGATCTCCTTCAAGATTCATCTCATCCTTTTACATAAAGCCCATCTGCAAGTGTACTCCCTCACAAAACTATCTTGTATTAATTTTGTACATACTCTGTATATTCTTTATATGACAGTATTTCTATTGGAATGTAAGAGGGGAAAATTATCTGAGGTGTGAGTTTCTGAATTGATTTTATCTTGCAGAATGATGACTTTTTACAGACATGATGCAGGCCCAGGAAAGTACCTGGGTGGGAAATGATCTTGGTAATCTCACTAGTGCCCATGGGTTTAATCACTATTTCTATGCAGATGATATCCAACCTTAAAACCTCTCCTGAGCTCCAGTTACACATCTGCCAATTGGATATTTCCACTGGAATGTTCCATAAGCATTTCAAATTCAATTTGTCCAATAAAGAACCTATTATCTTCTCCCCACCCCCACCCCCCACCCTTCCTGTAATTTCCCTATTAATGTCAAGGGCATGACTAACCTTCTAGACAACCAAGTTTCCCACCTTGGCTTTAACCCTTGAATCCTCCCCCTCTCTCACCCCATATAGGCAAACTAGTTGTCAGATGCTGTGGTTTCTATCTCAACAATGTATCATATCCTCTACTCACACAGTTACCACTCTAGTTCAGGTCCTCCTCCTCATCTCTCATCTTGGTTTCTGCAATAGCCTACCATTTTTTTAGTCTCCTTGACTCAAGTCTTTCCCTATTCCAATTCAACCTCTGCACAGTTGCCAAAATAATTTTACTAAAGTGCAGATCTGATAATGCCACTTCCCTCAATCTACTCCAGTGGTTACCTATTGTCTCCATGATCAAATATAAAATCCTTTGTTTGATATTTAAGGCTCTTTACAACCTGATCCTTTCCTGCCTTCCCAGGCTTCTTAGACTTTACTCCATACTCCACGATACAGTTTACTGATTATCACACTTCACTCCATTTCCAGACCTCAGTGCCTTTAAATTGCTTGTCTCCCATGCCTGCAATACACTCTGTCTCTTGGAATCTCTGATCTCCTTCAAGATTCATCTCAACCTTTTACATGAAGCCCAAATGCTGGTACACTCCCTCACAAAACTATCTTGCATTAATTTTGTACATATTCTGTATATATTTTATAGGACACTATTTATTCTCTGTTACAATGTAAGATTCTTGAGTGCAGGACCTGTTTCATTTTTTGTGTTTGTATCCACAGGGCTTAGCAAAGTGCATGTTAACAGATTAATGAATCCTTGTTGACCAACTGACCTGTGATTCATAATTATTATGAGTTTCTAAAACTTCCTCAAATTCCAATAAGGAATGGGAACAAACCCCTAGGAATCTAGAATGAACCCTTGTCAGCAGAAGGTCTAGAAACCGTATTTCCCATTCCTAATTCTGAGGTCTAACCTTGTCAGACTCCAAGACTTCCAGAGAAGGTGGGTTCTTGTTCTAACTTTTTTTCCCCAAGAAATACTCCCCCTTTTCCTTTTGTTCTGTCTTAGAAGTTAATGAGTATCTGGACTAGATGATCTTTTAGTCCATTTTAGCCCTAAAATTTGGATTCTAGGATTCTTTCCAATCTTGTAACCCCACAACTCTGTAAATATGTAAATGATCATAGAGCGAAGAGACTAATGGTGAAAGGAAGGAGGGGTTGGGATGCCAAAATAATGTTTCTTGTAGTAAAATGACACTACAAGATTTCTAATCTTTGACGATGCAACAGAAGACGGACTAATCCCTTTAGTGCCACGGGTGATATGTGGGGAGTTCCAATGGTTCTGAGGTCCCTAGGCCCGTACTCACCTCCGATTCCAGGAAGACCCTCTGAAGCGGCAGCCCCAATATGCCCTCGCCCTACCTGGACTACAAATCCCAGAAGTCCCCGCTCAGGTCCCCAGTCATACCCTCCCACCCCCGAAACACCCAGAATCCTCAGCGGCAGCCCAGGTTTTTAAAGAAGCTGATAGTGCCTAAGGAGAAAAAAAGAAGGGGGGGAAATGGGTCTGGACTGCCATGGAGACACACAGATTTAGTCCTTTTTCACCTCCTTCTTCAGCTTTTCCTTGGGAGCCTTCGACTTTATGCTCAGAGGATTCTCTCCCGCTACCTACAGAGAATAAGAAGGAAGCTTCCCCGGCCCACTCCCACCGCAGACCATCCGCACGCACTCCTCTTTGTCACCTCTGGCCTATGAAGGAGGAAGCTCACCTTTTCGACGTAGAAAGACCTCCAGAAAACGTTCTCCCAGAAGTAACAGTGACGATTTACTTCCGTTTCCAGGTCAACTTGAACTAGGGTGGGTTCTGATGACTGTCATAGAGATGGGGGCGGGGAATTCAATTTAAACATTTTAGTTCTCTCACTGTGTGAGAAACTGCAGCTGGGGATACAAAAATGGCGGGGGGGGGGAATTTTTTACAACCAATGCACTTAAGGAGATTACAATCAAATATGAGTTAATACATGTGCACAAATAAGTATAATGCGAGAGGATGTGTAAAAGACAGAACCAAAAATGTTCTAGGAAAAGCCAGAAAAAGCTCCCAGAAAAGGGCTTGTAGAAAATGCTCTTCAAGGTCAGGATGAATTTGGGGGAGCAGTTTGCCTGGAGAAAGGAGTGGATGCAGGGGAGTACTGTGAAAGCTGAAAATGAGCTAGATTTTGGAGGGCCATGAATGTCAGGCTATAGAAAGTCACTGAAAACTTTGACAGATTGGAGATAGGAGAGTGAAGGTGAGACAACCAGTAGGAAACTGCTACAATGATACAGGCGAGAGGTGTGAACTACAGTAGTGGTTGTGCGATTTGGTTTAAAAAAAAAAAGAATGGATGTGGGAGATATTATGGAAGTAATATTGATGGAAACTGGCAAAAGAATATAGAGGGAATGAGGGAGTAAAATGTCTGTTGAAACAGGCCTGGATGATTGGGGGGTGGGGGAGAATATATAGAATACATAGAGAATATGTAGAGGGAACTGGCAAAAGAATATATATAGTGGGTGAGAGAGTAAAGTGTCAAAGATGTCTGTAGACAAGCCTGGATGATTGGGGGATAGAGAATCCATTAAGAGAGAGAATCTGGCAAGTTTAGAGGAAAACCATATTTGTGGGGGGTGGGCAGATGATGTTCAGTTCCTCCCACTCTCTTAACTCTGCAATACATCATGCAGTCGAAACTGCCCTTTCCAAAGTTACCAAATCTAATGTGCTTTCCTCAATCTTCATTCATTTTTGAGGATGGAAGACCTTTAGAGGTTATGCTGTACAACCTTTAATGCTGTCAGTCTCTTCTCACTAAGTTTTTGTGACACTGTTCTTTCCTAGTTCTTTTACCTGTCTAATTGCTTCTTTTCAGTTTCCTCTACTGGAGTTTCATCCACATTATACTCACTAAATAAAGGTCAGTGTCCCCCAAGACTCTGTCCTGGGCCCTCTTCTCTCTTCCCTCTATACTATTTCATTTGGTGATCTCATCAGGTCCCATGGATTTAATTATAATCTCTAGGCAGATGATTCTCTAATCGATTTATCTAGCCCTAACCTCTCTCCTGACCTCTGGTCTCCTTTTTACAACTGCTTGTTTGTCTTTAACTGGATGTCCCATAGATACCTCAAACACAATATATTCAAAACTGAACACATTATCTTTGCCTTCAAACCCTCACCTATCCTAACTTTCCTGTTATTGTCAAGACCACCACAGTCTTCCCAGTCTCCTGAGCTGGAAATATAGTTGTCATACTGGATATCTCACTTCCTTCACTCCCTCACTCCTCATATCTGATCTGTTATCAGATCTACATTTGTAACATCTTTCATATATGCCTCCTTCTCTTCTCTGACACTGCCACCACTCTGGTGCAGGCTTCCTCACTTCATGCTTGAATTATTGCAATAGATTTCTGTTTCATCTCCCTGCCTCAAGGCTTTCCTCACTCTAGTCCATCCTCCATTCAGTTGTCAAATTGTTCTTCCTAAAAGTGAAGGTCTGACTATGCTACCCCCATACTCAATAAACTGTATGTTTTCACTATTACCTCCAGGATCAAATATAAAATCTTATTTGACCTTTCATTGACTTCTTCCTCCTTCCCCCCCCTTTTTAGTCTTCTTCCCCTTACATCTCCTCTACTTACTCTGCTGATCCACTGACACTGCCTCCTTGCTGCATAACAGGATATCCCATCTTCTAACTATTCATTTTCACTGGATGTTCTACATACAAATTCTCTCCCTCCTCATCTCTGGCTCCCAGATTCCCTAAGCTTTCTTTAAGGCCTAGTTAAAATTTCACCTTCCTCAAGAAGCCTTTCCCAATCCCCTTTAATGCTTTTCTTTTGTGATTATCTACAGTTTATATTGTATGTAGCTTTTTTGTACATAATTATTTGCATATTGTCTCTTCCATTAGACTTTGAGCTTGCTGTGAGAAGGTACTTTTTTTTTTTCTATCACTGGTGCTTTCTTAGTGGAGTGTCTGGCACATAGGAGGTGTTTACTGTGACTTGACTTGACAATTGGGGACATGTTGAATTTAAGGAGCGAGTGAAATATCTAGGTAGAAATTCTAGTTGACAGTTGGAGAGGAGTTCATGGGACAGATTGGAGGTTTGTATGCATATTTGATAGTCATATTGTAGAAGTGCTAATAAAATTTAGGACTTCAGCACTTTAGAGAGTGTTTCAGTAAAGTTTGGGGGTTAAAAGTCATGTTGTATAGGGTAGATAGGCACAAATAGTTAGCCTTACATGCACATAGCACCTGAGATAGCAGCATCTTTCCACACTAAAACCTGGGAAGCCTGCATCTAGAATGTATAGACAATCTGTGATTGGTTCCAGTTGGGTAACTATATGTTGAAGAGTCTCTTTGATTACCTGCAGAGGCTTTCAGAAAGGTCTTTTAGCTTCAGTTACTAGCTCTTTGCCTCAGTTGCTTCTAGAAGATCTCTGTGACTCCTTCCTTCATGATATCTGATGAAGAGTTTCTAACTTTGAGTTTGTGTCCCATCTGCATTTTTTTGGGCTTTGCTTGTAGATATTTTCATGTTGTTGTCTTCTGCTGAGTTTTGTGTCTTGAGCTTCCCTCTCACTACAGAAGCTTTTTATAGTCATGTTCTTTTTCTGTCATTTGCTTATTTTTTCAGCCAATTTTTTTTTATTTTGAATTTAATGTTACATGGTGGTATCACCATCGCAAGCTTCAGGAGTTTTCCACCCTGCTTTTTTCACAGCTAGTTCTTGGGGTCTGTAAGTTTTCAGTGCTTCCAAGATGATGTGATCCAGGGAGACGTATGGTCACTGCTCTTCTGGTTTTGCTCTTGTCCTTACCCAGATAGGAACCCTGCTCACGTACAACCACAACCGCATCTCTCCTCCTTGGAACTGCAACAGGGCCCCTGATCCCTTGTGACTGCAACCACCTGTCTGCCCTGGAACACAGACCTGGAACTGGATAATGGGCAATGGAATTGCCATACAGCACCTGCCCAGTCTTGTATCAAGTATCAGCACAGGGTCTCCCATAATCTCTTTCTGACCAGTTGTCCAATACCTTTACCATTCCCAAACTGCTGCTGCTGCTAATTCTGCTCCCTTGAATATGAGGAAAACATGAAACCACAACACATTATCTTGAGTGGTTTAAAAGAGAAATGAGAATTATGAGAACAGAATTCACTGCCTGCACAGTAAAGGTAATGGAGCAAAAGAGAAAAACTTAAATCTGTGATGCCAAAGAAGTAAATGAGAGAACAGTAAACTGGGAATACAAATACACAAAAGTGAAGAACAATCAGCAATCACAAAAAACAATTAAAAGAAAATATGCTTACCATCGAAGTGAAACATACTGATCTCAAAGACAGTATGTCTTTGCTCAAAAGCATATAAACTTATATGCTCAAAGGCATGTAAACAACAATTATAGAAGAACCACTAGAAGATCATATAGCAATCATGGAAGAAACAATCTCCCAGAAAAACGACAACATAAAAACATGACCACCATAATAGAAGAAATAAGAGAAGGGAACTGCTAAGCATTTCTGAACATAGAGAGTGAAACACCATTTGGAAGAATTCATAAATTGACTTCAGAAAAAAAAATCCAAGGCTGCAAACTCCAAGACACAGAGTGATTAAATTTAACAGTTTAATTCAGAAAAAAAAAAAAAGTTCCCAAAAGTAATCAGAAGAAAGGAAAGTAATCAAAAGAAGGAAATAGAACAAGGTGTTCTGAAGAGCAGTGGAGCTCAGGATGTAGTCCAGGATGAGTGACTTTGCAAATCTTGGCTTAATCATAAATGAAAAAAAAAAAAGATGTACATTGAATAATAAAGGCATTTAAAACATTTGTTGTTGTTCAGTCATTTTTCAGTTGTATCTAACTCTTTGTTATTGTGAACACAATAATTGTGATCTCTCACAACAAAAAAACCCACATGATTATTGCAACAGATGCAGAAAAAACTTTCAATAAAATAGCACACCTATTTGTGTTTTTTTTTTTCAAAAGTACAGAAATACTAGGAATCACAGGAATAAAAGGAGCTTTCTTTAAAATGATTAGAATCTATATAAAAACAATGGCAAGCATGATCTATAATAGGGGATTAGCTAAACACCTTTCCAGTAAGATCAGGGGTGAAGCAAGGATATCCATTATCAGCATAACTGTTCAATATTTTACTAGAAATGCTGTTGTTCATTTGTTTAGTCACGTCCAATTCCTTGTGACCCCACACTCATATCCTCCACTATCTTCCAAAGTCTGTCGAAAATCATGTTCATTACTTCTATGATGCTATCCATCTCTTATTTTGCTGTCCCTTTCTCCTTTTGCCTTCACTGTTTTCCAAGTATTAATTGGACTCTGATGATCTTCTCCTAGCCACTGGGATAACAGGTAAGCACCCTTTTCTTTGCTCTCTTCCCCAGACCTTTCTGCTGCTACTGTCTCCCTAGCAGTGAGATTCCTGGAGTGCCCAGACACTTCCAGCAGCATCTGAAGCTCCACTGACTTCTGGGTGGTCAGTCAGACTGTGGATCCTCGTATAAGGGATGCCCTTGCGCTGGGTTGGTCACACTTCTTTGCTCCCCTCTGTCCTGGGACACTGGGACAAGTGGTGAAAGGTTGCTAGGAGGCTACTAGGAAGGAAATTCTGGGAGGAAATCTTAAGGAAAAGTGCCTGGTGCTCCATTGTAACATAGCCTGCCCTCAAAATAATCTCGAAAAGTGATTTGGGAAGGGGATTTCTAAACAAAACAAGCTTAGTAAAAAATTTGGCCCACAAAACTTAAAGAAAAATCACCTTGCTCTGCCTGAGCGAACTTTTTACCCTGTGTTGTTCCTTCCCTTTGCCTGTGGGATGCTGGGGAGGTAGGTTTCTGTGCCTAGTTTTCTTTGGGGGTCCCTGCACTCTGGTTTCAGGGTCTCTGTGCCCTATGTCGTTAACTTAAAGCTTTATATGCATTTTCTAGTCTTTTCTTTTAAAGTGCTAATAGTATTGGGCCTTAAAAATTAAAATGTTATTACCACTAGTGATTATGAATCCAGATTTGATTTGCTTAACCCTGTGTAAAGTCTTCTGTATAACAGAATTCTTACCAAGTTCTTAAAGGTTTGGTAAGCTTTGTTATTGTGATAAGGCTAGTTTAATTGGGTATATTCTTGCTTTAGAAAAAAAAACCAAACAAACAAAACAACTTTTGGTATTTTATGGCACTTTGGGGATTTCTGATACTTAAAATGTTTTGCAAAATCTTTTTGTGTGATTCTACAGGTCTACTAAATTTTTCATTTGCAAGCTAAATTGTTCCAATAATTAGTTACTGATAACAATTATTATTCAAACCTACAGTGAATTTTCTGAATTTTACTTCTAGGTTTTTGATCAGCCTTAAATAGGTGCTTTCAGAGAAGCAGATTCATTGGTTCATACTTCAGGTATCCTAAGAAAGGGCACTAGTCTCATGACTGTCAGTCTGAAAGGTTCAATGTCCCACTCTAAATTTTTAAGGGATGGGCATAGAAGTGAAAAGTTAGAACAGCTAAAAAAAAAAAAAAAACAGCTTAGCAGAGTCTGTGGTTTTACAAGGTTTTGCAATTGATCTTTAAGGAGTTTTGAAACTCTTCCTTACAACCTGGAGGTACAACACTCTCTTTCCCACTCCCTCCCCTTGAGTCAAGAGGGTATCTCAGTAAGACTGCAAACAACCCTGGAGTTTTTCCATGAACTCTTCTCATCCCAGATCAGATTAGAAAAATAGAATTTCACCCTTCCCCCCCACACCTCCAAATTCACCTCCTTCCACCTGGTGAGAAGGAGGGAGGAGGAAGGGGTATGACCTACTCTGAGGGCCCCACTGGTAATGGCCCTGAGCCCCTGGGACCGAAAACCTGGAAATACTTCCTATGAAGTAAGAAGCCAGTAGTCATCTGCACTGGGTAGACAGTCCGTCCTTCTTTTGGCTGTTGCCTATGAAAATTATAAGATTGTTGATTATGTTTTAATGCTAAAACCTAAAGCTGGTAATTGATAAATCTGTGTGTATATGTGTTGTATGGAAAGGAGGATTCTGACTATTCAGAGCAGTCCTCAGGGCTAGTCAAAAGCACAGCCCACAGCAGCTCTATCCTATGGTGTAGAAAAGGCAGCCCCTTCTCAGGGGTTCTCCATCCTCCCTAATTTTGTAAGTTTCCCAAAGAGCTTGTTTGGGTTATGGAGTTCCTAAACAGGGAACTTGGCATGCTGAGAATTTGCAACTATATAGAAATGATCTCTAATGATTGGTTTTTGTATTAGGACAAGTTTAAATTTGAGATGTAAGTCCTTGGAAAATTCTTGATTAGTGAAACTTGCCATCTGAGGTAAAAGCTTTTGGGACTATAATGGATTTATTTTGAGTTGTCTGATGGATCATAAAAATCCATCAATAATCAATAATCCACTTTCTGAGAGAAATGCCACAAGCATTTCTCAAAGAGAATGTGGCTGTTACAGGTCTAACTTTACTTGCTCTTATATTTGGTTTGTGTCTGAAAAAGCTGAGAGGACAATCCTAGCCTCAGCTTAGGATGGGATCCTGGCTCAGTTTCTCCATTGTATTCTTTTGAAAAGGAATGTTTTTTACCTGACTATTCCTGAGTCTAGATGTGAGGTGGAATTGATAGTGTATGGTTGGAAAACTGTGATGTTTTATGTACTCAAGTCCTTGCTTTCCTTTTATGGCGAATTTCTGTAATCAAAGCAAGTGGTAGTGAAAGATATGTGATCACAATGCACATATGTGAAGTGCTGTTTTCAATCTGAATGTGTAGTCATTCCATACTCCCAACAACTGGGTAAATTAGTAAATCCCTAGAATAAAACATTCTCTCAGAATGATATGGGAATAATTAGACAAAGAGAAAAGAAGCTTGTGAAACAAAGGTGCAAAAACAATGTTTTTATTTTTTTATTTTATTATCTCATTTTTTATCTCATAGACTAAGGATGGAATACATCTGAGCTACTATAACAAAGTGTGTGTTTGAGATCTGAGCTATTCAGCCTCATTTGGCCTAGTTATCTGTCTGTCACTATATATATGTCTGTATGGAATAAGGTCCTTACATGTTTCAAAATGATATTAGAATAATTGGGCAGTATGGGGCAGAGTCAAGATGGCAGCGTAGAAGCAGGAAAACTCTGTGGCTACCCCCATAACTATCTCAATTACCTATAAAATATGACTCTCAACAAATTTTAGAGCTCCAGAACCCACAAAGTGACAGAGCAACAAATCTACCGCTGAAGGCAGCCTGGCAGGTGGACAGGAAGGGTTCATTGCAGCCTGCTGGGAGCCAAGACCAGCCCCTACCTACCACCCTAAGACAGCGGTCCCACTGTATACCCCCTCCCCCAATCTGCTCTCTCCTATATGCTCCCCCATCACCACTATGACTTTCCAGTAGGGCAGGATGTATCTCCCTACCCCAGTGCCTGTATATCATATTTCCCAGTTGCATGTAAATAATAATAATAACAATAATACATATATATTTTTTAAACATTTGATTTTAAAACTGTAAATTCTAGATTCTTTCCCTTCCTCCCTCGTCACCCACCCCCACTGGGAAGACAAGCAATTCAATACAGGCTGTATACGTGTAGTTACGCAAAACATCTCCACAATGGACATATTGTAAAAGACTGACTATATTTCCCTCCATCTTATCCAACCCCCAACTTGTTCTATGCTCTACTTTGACCAAGTCACTTTACAGAAGTGTGTGCTTCTAACAAACCTCCCCCCAACCTGCTCCATCATCCCACCTCTCATGCCCTTCCCCTCTACTCTCCTGTAGGGCAAGATACCCAATTCAGAGTGTATGTCATGCCCTCCCTAAGCCAAATTCAGTGAGAGTAAGGTTGACTCATTCCCTTTTGCCTTTATGTTCTTCCCCTCCATTGTAACAGTTATCCCTTGCCTCTTCTATATGAGATAATTTACCCCATTCTGTCTCTCCCTGTCTCCTCTCATTATATTCCTCTCCTACCTCTCAATTTCACCTTTTAAATAACATCCCTTCCTATTCAATTATTATTTAGCCTCAGGGCGGCCAGGACCAGCTGTGTCTGGAGCATTTGGGAGAGTGGATCACCAGCAGCTGTGGCAGTTTCTAGAATTATCAACCCATAAATGCCAAAGACAAACTAAAAGGTCAGTGGAACTCTGCTGGATTTGGCTGAAGGGCTGCTTCAGAGCTCCCAGCCTGCAGATTGCAGGAGGGCCAAGCGACCATTCAGACGCTAAGTGCTCTTGCCTTAACCTACCTGGATCAGGATCGTGGTCTCGGGTAGTGGTGCTGAGGTGTGTGACCAGTGAGCCAAAGGGGGGGGGGGGGCGCTGTAGAGACGCCACCCTCCTAATAGCTTTGGCAGCTGCTAAAACCCCAGAAAGTTGGGACAAAGCTCTCCCCTCTGGAAGCAGAGTTCTACTATGGCAGAGAGCTCAAAAGTCAAGTAATTGACTGTCAGCATGAGCAAGCAAAGCAAGCACAGCCATCCAACTTTTTTGGGGACAAAAAGGATCAAAATATGGAATGAGAGGAAGACAACACAGTCAGAACTCCTGCACCAAAAGCTTCCAAGAAAAATATGAATTGGTTACAGACCACAGAGGAGCTTAAGAAGGATTTTGAAAACCAAATAAGAGAAGTGGAGGAAAAATTGGGAAGAGAAATGAGAATGATACAAGAAAATCATGAAAAGAGAGTCAACAACCTGACTGAAGAAAATAACACCTTAAAAAATATACTAACTCAAACGGCAAAAGAGGCCCAAAAAGCCAATGAGGAGAAGAAAGCCTTCAAAAGCCAAATTGCCCAGATGGAAAAAGAATCTCAAAAGCTCACTGAAGAGAATAATTCCTTCAGAATTAGTTAGGAGCAAATGGAAGCTAATGACTTTATGATAAATCAAGATACTATTAAACAGATCCAACAAATGAAAAAATAGAAGGCAATGTGAAATATCTCATTGGAAAAACCACTGACCTGGAAAATAGATCAGGAGAGACAATTTAAAAATTATTGGACTACCTGACAGCCATGATCAAAAAAATAAATAGAAATCATCCTTCAAGAAATTCTCAAGGAAAATTGCCCTGATGTTTTAGAACCAGA
>CM053586.1:182907441-182922475 GCA_028646515.1 Pseudochirops corinnae | reverse complement strand
GGTGGCTATGTGAGAGCTGCAATATGTTGCTGCTGCTACGCTGCCATCTTGGCTCCACCCCTGAGGCAAGATTCTCTTGCTTTGCCCTGCTTGGATCTGGATCACAGTCTTGGGTGGTAGTCCTGGGGTGAGAAGGAGCACTGGTGTGAAAGAATTTGTGGCAGCTGTGGAGAGGGAGTCCTCCTAACAGTTCTGAGGGAGAAAAGAGTGCTTGTGGTCACTCACAGACAAGACCAAACAACACCTCTCATTTGATCATATCACTTCAGAAGAACTGAAAATTTACAGATGCCTAGAAGTAGCTCTGACAACATCTGTGCAAAACCCCAGAAACTTAGGACAAAACACTCTCCCTCTGGAAACAGAGTCCTCCCTGGGCAAAGAGCTCAAAAATTAAGTAATTGGTTGGGAAAATAAACAAACAGAGGGAAAAAAAAATCAGACTGTAGAATCTTTCTTTGGTAACAAAGAAGATCAAAACAGAACCAGAAGAAAATAACAAAGTAAAAACTCCTGCATCAAAAGCCTCCAAGAAAAATATGAATTGGTCGCAGGCCATAGAGGAGCTCAAAAAGGATTTTAAAAATCAAATAACAGAAGTAGAGGAAAAATTAGGAAGATGTGTCAAAAAGCACCCTAGCATACCCAGGGTGGCAGCTAGCACAGGTTCTTAGATCTGCTTTCCAAAGGAAAGCAACTCAAAATGGGTTAACAGTCTTACTTTAATCAATCAAACATATATCATTTACTTAGTTCGGGGAAAAAGTCAGCACTCTGAACTTCAGAGAATGCAAACAGAAGTTACAAGAAGACAAAGAAACAGATCAGTAGACAGGCTTCCATCCATCTAACCATTACATCCATACCTAGTCAGTTACCAGAGAGGGAAGCATTAACATCTGGGTTTTCAAAGCTAGGGAGCTCAATGGCTTCCCAGAGTCTCATCTGGCCAAATCAAACAACTCTTTCCAAAGTGAGCCCCAAAACAAAAACTCACATCAGTGTATATATAGCCTTTTCCTGGATCAGAGAATGTCATAGCCCTCTTGACCAACTGCTCCATCACAAAGTAATAAGGCGTGGGTATTCCTGAAGAACAAGCCTCCTGCCACAGGCTCCATGTGACCACATGCAGCCTATTTGGGGGCAGAGTATACTTTCAAATCAGGGAAGTTTCTTAGAGTCACTTAAGCCACTTAAGCAAAGGGCCTAGGGGCAGGAAAGATCTTCAGATTCTCATAACAGAAGAGAAATGAGAGTGATGCAAGAAATGCATGAAAAAAGATTCAACAACTTGCTGAAAGAGACCTCCCAAAATACTGAATAACACCTTGGCATAGCTAGGTGGCACAGTGAATAGAGCACCTGAGTGCACCTGAGCTATGCAAATCTGGCCTCTGACACTTAACACTTACTAGCCATGTGACCTTGGGCAAGTCACTTAACCCCAATTGCCCTCCAAAAAAAAAAAAAGCAAAAATTGACTAACCCAAATGGCAAAAGAGGTCCATAAAAGCCAAAGAGAAGAAGAATGCCTTAAAAAGCAAAATTGGCCAGACGGAAAAGGAATTTTAAAAACTCACTGAAGAGACTAATTCCTTCAAAATTACATTGGAGCAAATGGAAGCTAATGATTTTATGAGAAATCAAGATATTACAAAACAGATCCAAAAGCTTGAAAAATAGAAAAAATTGTGAAATATTTCATTGGAAAAAACCACCGACCTGGAATACAGATCCAGGGGAGACAATTTAAAAATTATTGGTATACCTGAAACCCACGATCAAAAAAAGAGTCTAGACATCATCTTTCAAGAGATTATCAAGGAAAACTGCCCTGATATTCTAGAACCAGACAGCAAAATAGAAATGGAAAGAATTCACCTATCATCCCTTGGAAAAGATCCTAAAAAGAAAACTCCTAGGAATATTACAGCCAAATTCCAGAGTTCCCAGGTCAAGGAGAAAGTACTGCAAGCAGTCAGGAAGAAACAATTTGAGTATTGTGGAAACAATCAGGATAACACAAGACCTAGCAGCTTCTACATGAAGGGATCAAAGGCTTGGAATATGATACTCTGGAGCTCAAAGGAACTATGATTAAAACCAAGAATCACCTACCCAGCAAAACTGAGTATACTATTTTAGGGGAAAATATGGTCATTAAATGAAATAGAGGACTTCTGAGTATTCTTGATGATAAGATCAGATCTGAACAGAAAATCTTACTTTCAAATACAAGAATCAAGAGAAGCACAAAAAGATAAACATGGAAGAGAAACCATAGGGAACTTATTCAAGTTGAACTGTTTACATTCCTACATGGAAAGATGACATTTGTAACTCATGAGACTTTTTCTCAGTATTAGAGTATTGAGGGGAATATATAAGTATGTATGTATGTATGTATGTATGTATGTATGTATTATATGTATGTATAAACAGAGGACACAGGGTGAGTTCAATATGAAGGGATGATATCTAAAAAATAAAATTAAGGAGTGAGAGAGGAATATATTGGTGGATGGAGAGAGAGAGATAGAATAGGGTAAATTATCTCAAATAAAAGAGTCAAGAGAAAGCTGTTAAAATGGAGGCGGAAAGCAGGGAGGTGAAAGGGAATGAGTCAACCTTACTTTCACTGGATTTGGCTTAAGGAGGGAATAACATGCAAACTCAATTGGGTATCTTACCCTACAGGAAAGTAGGGAGGAAGCGGATAAGGGGGAGGGGGTGCGATAGTAGAGAAGGCAGATTGGGGGAGGGGATACTCAGAAGCAAACACTTTTGAAAAGGACAGGATCAAAAGAGAAAATAGAATGAACTGGTGGCAGGATAGGATGGAGGGAAATATAGTTGGTCTTTCACAATATGACTACTGTGGAAATGTTTTGCATAACTATACATGTATAACCTATATTGAATTGCTTGTCTTCTCAATGGGGATGTGTGAGGCAGGAAGAAATGAGAGAATCTGGAACTCAAAGTTTTAAAAACAAATGTTAAAAATTGTTTTTACATGTAACTGGGAAATAAGATTTACAGGCAATGGGGTATAGAAATCTATTGTGGCCTACAACAAAGTAAGGGGGAGGAGGGTAAGAGGAGAGGAGGGATAGGGGAGTAGAAGGGAGGGCAGACTGGGGAAAGGGGTAATCAGTGTGCATCTCATCTTGGGGTGGAGGTATGGGGAGATGGGGAGAAAATTTGGAATTTAAAATCATTTAGAAATGAATGTTGCAAACTAAAAATAAATAAATAAATAAATTCTAGGGAAAAAAAACAAAAAAAAAAACAAAAAAAGAAATCACAAGCAGGATGATTTCAGCAAAATCTGGAAAGACTTATATGAACTGATGCAAAATGAAGTAAGCCCAACCAGGAGAATGTTGTACATAGTAACATTAATACTGTATGATGAACAATTGTGAATGCCTTAGCTATCCTCAGCAATACATTGTTCTAAGACGATCTCAAAGGACTAGTGATGAAGCATGTTATCTGCCTCCAGAGAAAGAACTGATATTGCCTGAATACAGACTGAAGCATGCTATTTTTCACTTTCTTTCTTTCATTATTTTTATTTTAGTCGTCTTGTACAAAATGACTGACATGGAAATGTTTTATGAAATATGACTAATATGGAAATGAAAAAAAATAGAAACGAAGACTTTATCAGAGACACTTGTAAAAATTCTTTCCCAACTTTCTGCTTCCCTCCTAATCTTGGTTGCATTGACTTTGTTCAAAATGTAATTAAAATTATCCATTTTGCATTTCATAATGTTTTCTATCTCTTGTTTGGTTATAAATTTTTCTGCTCTCCATAAATCTGACAGAGAAACTCTGATATGTCATGATCCCATCCTTGTACCCAAATGTAATGCTAATGCAATATTCACAGTGCCAACAGCAACTGTAAATATGCCAGCATAATTCTCAATCACAAAATTCAATAGACTCTCCATAGAAGACAGAAGCAAAACATTTGTTCCGACACCAGAAAACCAAATCCCAGCACCAGGAAACCAAATCCAACAGCAACATAGAAGTTAATACAGCATAACACAGCAGAGAGCCACACCATCCTTTAGCCTTCCCACAAAGCAAACACTCACAAGTCTAGTTGTCTCCCTGGGTGTGTCCTCTCTCTCCCACCATCTAGCTGCTCTGACTCCTGGGTTCCTGTGGGCTCTGCTCTACCCTTCAGCAAACTCCTCCCTCCACAGACTCCATGTAACCCCATTCAGCCTATTAGGGGGGAGGGTATATTTTCAAAGCAGGGAAGTCTTCAAATTCCCTTAGGTTTATTAAGGGGCAAGGAAGATCTTCAAATTCCCATTACCATTACATTGAGTCCCAAAATCTTTCATGTGCCTTGCATAGCAAAAATACATTAATAATACATTTCATTACATAGATTAATGAGAGTTTAGGAGTAACTGGTGGAGTAACTGGTGTCAACAGAACTTTGCAACAATATAACAGGAATAATAGAAAATAATCACACAAAACAATATTGTAGGGGCTTCAGCACAAGCACCCCATCTTTCCTTCCTTGAAGGAATGGAGCTCAAAATCTTGGAGTAAGGGACCAAGATCTCTTCTCCATAGGTACTTCCAGCTGAAATTGAATATAGAGTTCCCCCTGCCCCAAGAGGTCCCATTCAGATGGTCAGTTCTTTAACTGGCATCTGAAGCTTGGTCAACCCTAAACCCAAGGGTGGCATATCACAGTCATGGATAGGGAATGGCATCCAATTTAAGTGATCAGGCATCTGCAAGACAACAGTACTAAGCCTGCAGGAAACAAATTTCACAAACAAGATTAATAGACATAAAGCTGAAAAGAAACAAATATAGGGTAAGTTGTGCTTCTGGTGTCCATGAACTCACTATCATAGCCTCATTCATGGTAGGATATATGAGTTAAGGGTACAATTTGATAATCATATTCTCCTGAAAAAAAACAACAGCCATGGTGTTGTCTTTCCCATGTGCTATAATCTCTGCAGACTTTGGAATATTATCTGGCATCTATTTTACCCATCCTTTAGCTCACAATTTTGTTCTATCAGTAGAACCAAACCCTTCAGTTCCTCTGATAGCTATTTTGGAAGGAGCATCAGTTTTCACAAGGGGTATTTTTTCACAAGGAATAATAATCACTTGAACTCTTCTATCATTTTTGCAAAACTGTATAGCTTCTTCACCCAAATTTTGGAATGTCACAATAATTTCTCCTTGAAAATTAGAATCTATTACTCCAGCTAATACATGTATTCCTCAAGCTGCTAAACCTGATTTAGGTAATATCCACCCAACATGATTTTTAGGGATTCTCATACATATTCCATTAGAGATATTTCTTATTTCTTTTCTATCCAACCAAAAGTCCTCTAAATAATGTAAATCATATCCTGTCAAACCAGGTGTTCCTGGATATGGTGCTGGGACATCTTGCCTCACAGTCCAATACTCAGTATTTGGGATCTTGTATGTCTGCTGTTTTCTAATTTATAGATTTGGGGTCATTATTCTGATAGAGATGTACTTCCTCCCAATGGTCTATTATTCAAATTAGGTAAAGCAGTGAACAAATTATCCTTCCAATGTTGACATGAATTATTAGAACTTAACTTACTTAACTATTCTTTCATTAAGTCATTCATTCTTTCAATTAACCCAGAAGCCTGTGGACAATATGGAATATCATATGTTCATACTACGTTGTTTAACATAAAATATCTCTTCTTTTCATTACCTTTGAAATGTGACCCATCGTCACTTTGAATCTGCATTGAGGTTCCACAATATAGACTTATGATATCTAGAGTTTTATAGATGTTTTTCTGGATTGCATTCTTATAAGGACAAGTCATTAGTACACCTCAATAGGTGTCAACACAAGTACATATAAATTTGCATCCTTTATCTTGTGGTAGAGGATCAATATAATCTATTTGCCAAATTTGGGCTGGAACTTTTCCTTTGCTATCTCTCCAGTTACTATCCTAGGAAGAGTTCATTCCTTTTCCAATTGACATATATGACATTCCTTGGTTATTTGTTTTAACAATGAACGAGAGATACTAATACTTTGATCTTTTGCCCAGTGGTGTGTGGCCTGGACCCCTAAATGGCTGGCCATTTGATGGACCCATATTGTTAGTAGTACTGGACAATCAGATGCTGTGAGAATAGGGACTCAGTATGTTAAGCAGCATTCTTTGCTAGTTGATCAACATGTGCATTGTACTCACGTTCTGGCATGGTGAGGGACATGTGAGCTTCTACATGAAAAATTGACAAATTAGTAACCAAAGACATGTCCCATCTATCTTCCAATAATTCTTTGCCCCAGACTTATTTACCATGAATTTCCCAATTTTGATTTTTCCACATGGGCATGCATGGAGCTAACCCATTAGCTACCGCCCACGATTCAGTGAGTATATGACACTGTCCTCCTTGTTCTGTTTTGTTGGCTTGATGGACTGCCATAAGTTCAGCATATGGACTATTTCCACCTACCCTAGCACTTTCCAAAGTCCATCTAGTGTATGGGTTATAGGCTACTGCTATATGGCCCAAATATTTTGCTGTCCCATCAGTAAACACTATGTGACTCTTCTCTTCTTCAGTTAATCCATCATATCTGTCATTCTGTTTTACCAAGGAGTACACTAATTGTTGTTTTGGTTCAGGGGATATATCATTTCCCTTAGTATTGATGTTTGCTATGGATTCATGTAATGCAGAAACTCCACATTTGCTTGTTTTAGCTCTATTTTGAATATACCATTTCCGTTTAATTATGCTGGCCTCTTGTGAATTTTCAATTCTGTGAGAAACTGGAGAACTCATTACCCAGGTCATAATTTCTATTCCAGGTCTTAATATCACTTCATGGCCCAGAGTCAGTTGTTCAGTCTCTATCAAAGCCCAATATGCAGCTAACAACTGCATTTCTAAAAGTGTATATTGAATTCCAGATGAAGGAAGTCTCCTAGACCAAAATACTAAGGGTACATTTTTGTTGTTATTTCTGCCATAAACTCCAGTTTGCATAATTATCCTGTACAGTTACATGTAGTTCCACTGGGCCATTTTGCATAGGCTATCAATCTAGGGCCAATTGTATAGCAACTTTGACTTCTTCAAAAGCTTTACTTTGCTCAGGTCCCCAGTCAAATTCATGTTTTTTCCTAGTAACTTTATATAAGGGTTTCAAAATCTGTCCCAGATGTGGTATGTGATGTTGTAAGTATTCTAATAATCCTATAAACTTTTGGTCCTCTTTCTTATTGGTAGAGATAGGAAGATACTGAATCTTTTGTCAGGCTTGAGGCAGAATCTCTTACCATACCTTATTCCATTGTATAACCAAAAATTTTACATTTTGCGTTGGTGCTTAAATCTTGGTACAGTTATTTTCCCACTGTTTACTTTTCATATGCTCAATTAAAAGCATCAAACTAATTTCCACTTTTACATTTTCCCCTGTATCATCATGTCATCTATGTAGTGGGTAAGCTGTATACCAGGTAGTTGTAATTCATCCAAATGTTCAGTCACAATCCTACAACAAACAGTGGGGCTATGCAGATATCCTTGTGGTAAGTAGATGAAAGTATATGCCCTGCCAAGTGAAAACAAACTGGTCTCATTGTTCAGAGACTATTGGGATGGTAAAGAAAACATTGGCTAAATCAATAACTGCATACCAAGTCCCATCATATTTCTGAATCCTTTTATTAAAGTGATGGTATCTGGAACAGCAGCATACAAGGGAGGAGTCATTTTATTCAATTGTCTATAATCCACTGTCATTCTCCATGTCCCATCTGATTTTCTTACTGGCCAGACAGGATTATTCTGTCATGTGGTTGTAGGGACTAATACTAGTCCCTTCAACATATTCCTTTATAGTATTGGTAATTTCATCTTGTCCTCCTGCCACACAATACTGCTTTAAAGTAATTACTTCAGAAGGTTTAGATAAAGTGATTATGTCTATTTTTATTTTTCCCATTAAAATCGTATTTATTCCTGTCTTCCTTACTGCAAATTGGTATCTTCCTTCAGGTAGATTCAGGGTCATACCTTTCAATATATCCATTCCAATGATATATTCAGGAATAGGTACAATAACCACAGTATATTCTTTCTTTGGTAATTGTCTGATTTTCATCATTAGTTTGACTTGTCTGGCTGATATTTCAGCCCCTCCCTGTACTGTGATAGTAATAGGAGTTCCATGCTTTAACTTAACAGGGTTCCCATTAATAAGGGAGGCCTCTGCCCCAGTATATATCAGTGCCCTGGTTAGAGTATTTGATCCATTTTCCAACATATAGTCAGATTGATATGAGGTCTGCAATCTTGTCTGTACACTACTTTAATCTGAGTTGGGGCTTGGCCAATTTCCTATGCTCCCTGAAGGTGTGAAAAACTTGGATACAATGGTTCAAGAGGATTTATGGGGCAGTTTTCATTTGCCTATTCTGTCTAATATTAAACGCCTTTACTTGGTACATTTTATATAGTTTTCCTTTTTAACACATTCTAGAGTCTCATTTACCTTTAGGAACATGAACTGGCTTGGCATTATACGTCTTTTCTCTAGAAGCTGAAAGCCAGAGGCACCCAAAGTCCCTGGCAGCACCCAAAGCACAAAAACATTGGAAGAGAATCCAGAACATAACAAGATAGAAATTCTCTTTCCCCTTCCCACAAACTCCACCCCATCCCCCATCAGCCTTGAGGAACTGATTTCTACCAATGATATTAAAAAAAAAAAGTACAATTGCCTGGAAATGATATAACCATCTGGAGTCCTTTTTGTCCTGGTCTAGGACATGGTACAGAATATTTGAGGTCTTTTAAGAAGCTGGTAGTTCTACCAGCTGACTAGATCATGAACCAAAATGAACCAGCCTCTAATCTGTGGGTGCCTGGAGCCAAACAGGGCAGGCTAGAGACAGGAGAGTCAAGAATCAAACAGAAGTTTAATTTAAAAGTGAGGGAAATGTCCTGCAAGAAAGTTGGGGATCTAGACACACGTGCCAGGGCCCCACCCCTAGTAGGAGGACCAGCTTTAGTGTGAGGAGATCTCAATACTTCTGCCAATGATTGTGCAGTGAGCTATAACTCTGATAGTGAGGAGTAACAACAACAATGCAACAAGTTTGATTCATAGCAGGGCTTTATGACCAGAACTTGTTCAAGCTTGTCTGGTGCTAGTTTGAGCTCAGAGAACACCTGGTCCTAGTCAGAGCAATACAATAATTATGTGATTTTTGAGCAATACCACTTCTAGGTCTGTATCTCAAAGGGATTTTTTAAAAAATGGAAAAGGACCCACATGTACAAAAATATTTATAGCAGCTCTTTTTGTAGTGGCCAAGAAATAGAAATTGAGGGTTTTGCCCATCAATTGGGGAATGACTGAACAAATTGTGGTATATGGAGGTAATGGAATATTATTGTGTTATAAGAAATAATGAGAGTGGGGGGTAGGAGAAAGACAGGGAGAAAACTCATAACTCAAAATTTGTTCTCAAAATCTTGTAGAAATGAATGTTGAAAACTAAAAATAAACAAATAAATTGAGAAAAAAAAAAGAAATAACGAGCAGGTGGACTTCAGAAAAACCTGGAAAGACTTATATGAACTGATGCTGAGCGAAGTCAGTAGAACCAGGAGAACATTTTACACAGTAACAGTCATGTTGTGTGATGACTGACTTACTTCTTCTCAACAATGCAAGGACCTAAGACAATTCCAAAGGACTCATGATGGAAAATACCATCCACATCCAGAGAAAGAAATATGGAGTCTGAAAGCATATCAAAGCAAACTATTTGCATTCTTTTTTGTTTTGTTTTATTTTTCTCATGGTTTCTCCCATTCATTCTAATTCAACACAGATAATGTGAAACTACATTTAAAAAGAATGTATATATAGAGCCTATATCAGATTGCACACTGTCTTGGGGAGGGAGGAGGGGAATAAGGTAGAGAAAACTTAAAATTTATGGAAGCGAATGTTGAAAACTAAAAATAAATAAATTTTAAAAAATAATTATGTGATTTTGACAGAGTGTGAGATCAACCAGAGGGTGAGCACAAAGGATTGTTGATATGCCAAGCTCAGGGCACAGCTTGCTTGCTGGGCCTAGCTCTGGAAAACAGGGTGTCTCCTAATATCTTGACAGGGTTTTGTTGGTATGCTGATTTATTTTTGTGGCTATA
This sequence comes from Pseudochirops corinnae, assembly GCA_028646515.1. NCBI lineage: Eukaryota > Metazoa > Chordata > Mammalia > Diprotodontia > Pseudocheiridae > Pseudochirops > Pseudochirops corinnae. The sequence goes on along the minus strand of CM053586.1, from coordinate 182,912,218 downwards.
CTTGTATAAGACAGGTAAACCCACAAGAGGGCTACTAGTACAGGTTCACTCTTGATCTAGTCAGCCAGGAAGGACAGGAAGACAGCTTTGGAGGGGTTAATAATCTTACTTTATTCTAATCTAGTCTTCTCAAAAGGGATTACTGATAATGGAAGCACGACCTTCTATAGCATTCCCTAATCACCCTTCTCCCAGGTGATTCCTCCCAAGTCTTGATGGGGGCTGATCAAAGAATGTACAGCATTCCAGCTTGTGCATTCAACCCTAAGGGTCCCCTATCACTGACCAGTTCTCACCTGCTTTATAGGGCAACAGACAAAAGAAGGCATATTGCCAGCAATAGCCTTACAAGTTTACATCTCAAGTTACAAGTTATATCTGATTGCATAGTAGCAATGGATTATTACAATTTAGAACACAAATATTTACACTATTTATCATTATTTATTTATCATTATTTACATTATTTATCACTGCACAAGCATGGTGGAGATGTTTTTGCACCAAGAATATCTAACACCTCGGAACAAGAGATTGTTATGGCTATAGATCCTGGGAACTAAACTATAAGAAAGAATAGCAAAAATCCACCTTACACACACTAAAATCCACCTTATTTACAATTTGTTATAAATAAATGTTTATATTTATTGATTAAAGTTTGTAACCAAAAAACCTGGAAAAAATTGGAGATTTGTTGTGGTCAGGAAAACCCTCTGGTTTTTCTAGCCTAATCTTTCTCTGTCCAAGAAGCTGCTTCCTAGCCATGCCTCCTATTCCTCTCTACTTACTTCTTATTTGTTTTTACTCTTGCCCTGTTCATCTCATACCTGCATGATGTACTTAATCCCATACTCAGACTTTGGTCTAGCTTGATCACCTCAGGCTATCCTCACTGATTGGCTCAAAGGGAACTGCTTGCTAATCCAATCTTATAATTGCTTTTTCCAAAGCTCTTTTCACACTAGAAGGACCTAGTGCATCAATTGGCATGAAATTTTTTTTTAGACGCTTGGAACTCCAAAAGTATTTCTACTTGATACTTCATTTTTAAAATATCTTTATTATCAACATTACTTAATATTCTAAAGACATTTCACATATTGAAAGAAATAAAACATATGGTTCCACCCAGTGGTGTACTGGTAAAAACTTGTCCTTCAAAAAAAAAGTAATCATGATAGACTTTTAAATTTAATTTGGAGGAGAGAGCCTAGATGGCAGTGTAGCAGGAAGTGCTACAGTGAGATTACCATGGCACCACCCTCCCCCCATCCTCTCAAAACCATTCTTCCAGACATCTAGTAAATGTACCAAATTGAATCCTGATGGAGAAGTCCAAAAAAAATTCAGAGTCAGTCATTTGTCGAGCCTACGACACCATAGTCCTAGGGAAGTAGTCTATTACCCAGAGAGATGCTGAGCACCAGGACAAAAGGAAATTCCAGACCAGTACAAGACCCATACCAGACCCATAAGGGGCACCAACATTGTGACAAGTACCACCAACTGGCAGCTTGTTACTCACTGTAAAGACAATCATGAGTAGCAATCTTGAAGACTGTTGCTGCAAATAAATTTAAGGATCTAATCACATAGTATAATGAACTCTGTATTCAGCAGTAAACTAAAGAATATCATTCAAGAAACTAAAGTATACCATTCACAACAACATAACATAAGAACTTATTACCTTGTCACCTTAGACCACATAATCTTAAACAAAACATAACATTCAGTATATCTTATAGTCATCCTTAAGGAGTAGCAGAAACCATCCAAACACCATCCACCCCTAGGTCACAGTAAATTACAAATCTCATCAGTTAATACAGAGTATCCAAAGTAAATCCCTCTTTCATCTTGACTTGAGAGTGGCTTCCAAACCCCATGGCTCCTTCTCCATGGGCTGCCCACTTTCAAATCTTGCCAGGATTCAGATATAGGCAGCTCCCCTCTCCTGTTCCATATCTCAGCTCATGGGGACTGCTGCACTTCAGGCTCTTTGCAGTTTCTGCTTCTGGGGAAAAAAAGCTTAACAAGGCTACAACAATATTTACACACATTACCAGTGTTATCATCTCAATTAACTTTTGGTTTGAGAAACCAATACAGAACAGCACACAGGACTCCTATCTGAGAAATCAACACAGAACAGACAGTACTTCTGTCTGAGAAAGTAACACGGATCAACAGAGTGCCAACATCACAAAACATTCTCTCTCTGTTTTGCCTGCTCCCAATTCTGCTCATGTTCTTATCTGCTCCTTCCTATTCTACCCTTTTTGCAAGCTCCTCCCACCATGGGCTTCCATGTGATTATATTTGACCTATTATGGGGCAGGGGAGATCTTCAAATTCCCTTAGGCCTATTAAGGGCAGGGAAGATCTTCAAACTCACTTAGGTCTATTAAGGGCAATACAATGTATACTGTTTTCAATCAAAGACTTGATACAATCAAAGGCAAGGTGCAAAGGTACTTGATTAGCTAAAACTCCAGAAAAACAGCAAAAAATCCTATTTTGCTTGCCATTACACTCACTACCAAGTTCTGGGTCACAGATTCAGGGAAGATTGAGAAGAGTACCTGTTTACAGGATGGTATTCCATAGAAGGGAGGCCTTGGGTGGTATATCAAGAAAAAAAAAGGAAGTTCAAAAGCAAGCAGCAGTAATGCAACTCAGATTCCTGAAGCAAAGTAGATTTTCAGTTCCATCATCAAGCTCTGACTAAAAAGGAATAACCAGGGTAGAAATTCCAGATCAAAGGGGAACCTACAATTCTTTTACTCTAAACTAAGAAAACTTTCCAGATGACTGGTAGGAGTTTAGATACAAACTTAGGTCAAGAACTTCTAGAGCTTAGACCAGAAAGGGAGCAATCAGGTTTTGTCCTGAATAAAACCACCTTGCAGGATACCAGTTAGCCTCTGAGATCCTGGAATACCACAACACTCAGTGCCTCCCAAAGTAGCAACAGGATCAGCTTAGATATTCCTTTCAGAAGTATGGTAGAGCTCAGCTGTAACATCAAATCCGAAGTCAGTAAGTAAGCTGGAAGAATAGTCAAACAACAACAAAAATATCCCACCATAATGAACTATTATGGTGGCAGGGAAGCTCAAGACACAAATGTAGAAGAAGAGAAGGACTTCAAAACATCTACAAGCAAAAAGGATAGGGGTATAATGGAATCCAGCAGAAAGTACTGATGAGATATGAGTACAAAAGGTTCCTAGGGACATAATGGAATCCAGTCAAAAGAAAGTGCACCTTGAACAGATTTGACCCATTTCTGAATCATAGACCCATGAATCCTTTTTTTTAATTAAACCTGATTAATCTTTTTTTTAAAAAACAATTTTGTTTCCCAATCACATGTAAAAACAATTTTTAACATTAAAATTTTTAGTTCCAAATTCTCTTCTGTAATGTTAATGGAATCTGAAGATCTTCCATGCTCCTTTGTACTGGCACTTAGTAAACAGGCACTTAGCACCTTACTTCAAGTTAACACTTTTGTTTAAGCTCTTTAACTAAAGCAGAAGTAGTTAACACCTTGGGAACAGTTAACACCTTTACAGGAAGGGGCAGAACATGGAGGAGCTATACTATATATAAGGAAGAGAACCAGCAGGACAGTCAGATTTTCTCTCAATGACCACCTGGAGACTGCATCTTTTTGCTGAGATCCTCCTTCTGCACCTTTTACCCAGAACTTCCAAGAACCAAGCTGAGGAACTATCTTGAGTAAGTGAGAGAGGGATCCCTGCTTGAGGGAGCCTGTTCTATTGTGAAGGCTTGGGAATGTGGGTGTTCACTGCATTAACCATGTTTATCAACTTCGTGACTACTATTATATTTTAGTTATATTTTAGTTTTTTTTATTGTAATGACTTTGGCTTCCTGGTTCTGGAGCTCATCTGTCTGGTTTTGGGACTCAAGTTTTGTGGTATTTGAATAAAGGCTTTGGTTCTGCCCTCCATGTGGAGAGTTTGCTACATTTTGTGATTCACAACTATACCGGCATATTCATAACCACCCTGGGTGTTGTGAATATTGCATTATTGTTACATCATCCTCCCTTATTATTGAGAAGGCAAACAATTTGATATTGGTTATACATGTGCAATGAGAGAAATGATGATTAATAACCAATAATTTGGGGACATTGAGTTTGTACTTTTTCTATAGTCCTCATTTCAAAGGACTGAACGACTACTGGTAATGAGACTGAATTAACTCTCCTCAATCTTGGTCAGACCCCATCCAGCCTTACAAGGAATTTAATCCCATTGTGTTCTACTCAGGTTTGGGTGGGGATAAATTAGACTGATTACATTGCCCAAGGCTTAGGGTGTTCTTCCTGCAGGGACAGTCTCTTTGTCCAAGAGTGATACCATGACACTCTCTCAGCCTCTCACTGTAATGGTCATCCCCTCTCATTACCGGTTAACCAATCAGGGTTGATTGCCATCCTTTGGAACACCAAATTTTCCAAGCCCATATAAGCTGTAAATTGAAGCTATGAGAGTCTTTGACATTTGAGAGTGCCACTGACCTCTTTTATTTTTTAAAATTAACTTTTATGTTTATTTTTAGTTTACATCATTCATTTCCACAAGATTTTGAGTTACAAATTTTCTCCCTATCTTTCCCCTACCCACTACCCCAAAACAGTGGTCCCACTGTATACCACCTTCCCCCAATCTTCTTTTTCCTATATCCTCCCCCATTTCCCCTCTGACTTTCTGGTAGGGCAAGATGGATCTCCATA
>CM053586.1:182887990-182906941 GCA_028646515.1 Pseudochirops corinnae | reverse complement strand
TTTTTTTTGGGGGGGGGGGGGCATTGGGATTAAGTGACTTGCCCAAAGTCACATGGCTAGTTAAGTATCTGAGGTCAGATTTGAACTCAGGTCCTCCTGACTCCAGGGTTCTACTAACTACACCACTGTAATGCCAAGCTGTAATTCTGACTTTATCAAAGCCCTACTCAGTGAGTTCCAGTGATGGAATCCTAATAAAGCTGCCCCCAGCTCCAATAGTCTAACTTTCTTATAGGCCCCACTGAACAGCAGGACCACTGCTCTTACCTAGTCAATTCTCGCCCCCTCCCCCCAATATCCTAACTTCTTCATATATACCTCACTGCTCACCAACTCCTGTTTCTCACAAAATATCAGGAGTGTCCATGCACTCAATCACAACCACAGCTATCTAATCTGACAGGACCATAATATTCAGCCAATTAGAAAGCAGCACCATCAAGATGCTCCAGCAATGTTCCTACTTTCCATAATGAGGAACCTGTGTAGTAATAGCAAAAGCTGTCCTTTAGGTGAACTTATGAGGTAGAGAGGATTATATCATTATCATACATATATATACTTCTAATGGATTTTTTTTGTATGCATGTTGGATACTTGCATTTGTAGTTCCCTGAGGCTGGGAAACCTCCCCTATTCCATAATCCCTTAATACCTCCCCTACTTCCTCCCTTTCCCCCTCCTTTTTACTATTCATAATTTTGTTATGCATCTTTACCCTTTGAAAATCCATCTTGTTTTCTCTCAAATCGCTGGTTCCTCTTAGAATTTAGCCAGCTTCATGAGAGACGTCAATCCCAATACATGCCTATACTTGGACTAGAAGTGGTCTGAATTCTTTGAGAGAGTTCAGCCACTACACATCATGAAACCACACAACCAGTGGGTTCCTATTAGAGTAGAGAAGGGAACAAGTATTTATTATGTGTATTGTGCTTTACAAATATTATCTCATATTGCTTCCAGGATCAAATATGATCTGCTGCTTGGCATTTAAAGCTTTTCAAAACCTGGTTCATTTTTTACTTTTCCAGTGTTCTTACACTTTACTCCCCCCTCCACACACACGGTAATCTAGAAACACTAGTTTACTTGCTGTTCCTCAAACAAATATGCTTATCTCCCCTCTCTGTGATTCGCACTGACTGTTCCCACTTTCTGGAGGTGCCACTCCTAACTTCCATCTCTTACGTTTCCTAGGCTTCCTTCAAGCCGTTCCTTCCTCCTCAGCTCACATCCCTCCTTCTCCAGGTCTTTGGGGTGACCCAGGATTCTGGTGCCTTTTTCTCAGATTATCTTCTAATTACTCTGTACAGATCACGTATGTACCTATTTACATGTGCTGTCTTCCAATTATAATCTGAGTTCCTTGAGAGCAGCAAAATGTCTTTGCCTTTCTTTGCATCCCCAATACATAAAAACAGCTAAATAAATGCGTGTTTGACGTGTATTGTTTGCGTTTAAAAAGAACTGGAAGATGTTGGAAAATTGCTGTAAGATTTTAAGAAGCTATTTGAGCATAGTTGGGCTTCCTTTTCCACAGCGAAAGGCAGAAAATCCTTGCAGTTCTGGAAAAGTCAGATGACTTTTCAGGGATCTCAGATTCTGTAGGGTAAGTAGTCTATTATTTCCGCTCCTTTTTGAAGTGTTTCCCGGGTGGATGTACCACCCTTCTACTACGTCCGTAGCGTTAACTTCCGCCTTTCTGTAGAAGAACTGAAAGGGACCAGAGAAAGTCCATTCTGCGTGACGATGCGTGAGCGCAGGATCTAGGGCTCTTCCGGTTCGTGCAGGGGTGATTCTCTCTGTACCTGCCGGGATGAGAGGGCAGTGGGGGATGACGGAGGCGTGGCAATTGAGGCCAGCTGGAGAGGAGTGCTGCTGGTTAGTTCTCGGAGACCGTCTAGCGGTGAGGCTTGTGCGTTCGCCTGCCGCAGGCGAGGAGAGGACCTTGAGGTGGGAAGAGGAAGGGCCCTTCTTCTGGGAAGTGGAATGGGCGAGGCCGTCTGTCTCTGCCGGCGCCGCCTCCTGAGAACCAAGCGTCCTTTGATGCTGCGTTCAGATCCTCATTTCCGGCTTGGTGCTTGTAGAGGTTTCGTATTTTAAAGAAGGAATTTTGGCTTGTGGGATCAGAATAGACCCGCCGGCACCCATCAGTAACCTATGCCTGGTGTTCCTCCTACATCCTTTTGGCCTCAAAGTACTGAAGCAGCTTTTTTTTCGGTTCTTTAGTGCCATAGAAACACTTGAATTTTAATCTTGACTTTGCTATTGCTTAGCTATGTTGATACATGAGCACAACTTTATTTTTAACGTGACAATAACGTTCTTGCTATTGATTTCATAGCATCATTGTGAGGATCAAATGAATTTATGTGTAGAAAGAGTCTAGCAACCATAAAATCATTTATAAATATAAATTGTTGTCATTATATGTATTTTTCTCAAGTTCCTGGCCATCCTGTTTGTTTTCACTAAATCTTATTGGTGACTTACAAGCAAATCAATGAATCAGATCCTTTCATTTGGTTATGTATAAAACCCAAGGAATCTGAAAAATACCTTGCCTGACCCTAAATTTTCAAAATGAATGTGCTCAACTCTTTGTAGAATTAAGTGGATTGATTTTTCTGGTAAGAGGAAAGTTTAAGTATGTTCAGTACTCCCAAAACCTTTGCCTTTACTTGTTTTTGAAAGTGATTTCTTTAGGGCTCAGCAGTCTCCAGAAAAAAGAGGAGACCAAGGACAAATTTCTCCAAACTAGGTTTCACTTGGAAGATAGGTGGATTTAGGGGAAAAACTATAACTGTACAGTCAGGAGAAGCTACATCTCTTGGTTCCCAGGTTACCTATAAGGAAAATGAGCTAGTCATAGTGAACTTGGGGAGAAAAGATTGTAGAAGGGAATGGAACACAAGCATTTAAGGGAGCAACCCTCCAAAGCAAAAAATCTTCCAAAGCCTTAGGCAGTTTCGTTGCTGTGAAGTGTCTGGTCCACGAGAGGCTCTGACTCGCCTACAGAACATCTGTTGGGAATGGTTGAGACCAGAGATCCACAAAAAGGCACAGATCCTGGAGCTGGTGGTGTTGGAGCAATTCTTGACCATTCTCCCTGACACACTCCAAACCCGAGTGCAGAAACATTGTCTAGAAAGCCCACAGGAGGTGGTGACCTTATTGGAGGATTTGGAAAGAGAGCCAGATGAATCAGATCAGGTGAGCTAAAGAAAAGGTAATTTGTGACCTATCTACTCTATAGAAGAAAAATTAGATGATGATAGGAAAGACCATGGGTTCAGTCCTTTAAATTGCATGTGGGATAAATACTGAGCTGAGTTTGGAAGGATGCTTGGGGAGGCAGGTATTACAAGTTGGTGAGCATTGTATGAGCGGAGAGGCACAGAGGTTCAGAACCCAATAAGCTATATGTTGGGCATAGAAAGTAGATTGACTTGGGTAGATTTGAAAGGAATTCTAGGGAATAATGAGATACTGTTAAACAAGCAGTTAGAAATGTGTAGAGGGACGAGAAATATTAAGTTGAGGAAATTGGGCACTTGCCCTTGTATATTGAAGTATTAAATGTAATTCTTGTTCTTCGTTTCCTTCTCCTGTGATCTTTTTCTCATAGGTTTTGGTTACATAATATCATTTTCCTCTAGGTCCCTACTAATGCACCAGTGTCTTCAAAAGAGACAACAGCCCAGGGAGCAATGGAAACCCAGTTTAAGACTATGCTTTGCCCTATACAAGAAAATGGTGAGGAGAAGGGAAGTGGGGTGGTAGGAAGACTGAACATGTGAAGTTCTGTAGCTGTTATGTTTCCTGATCCAGAAGATGGTGAGAATTAATAGTGGGCAGAGGGGTGTAATACTTTTTGGGAGTGAGAGGTAGGGACCTGGAAAGGGAAGCAGGCACTGAAGGGAAAGGAAGACAGGACACCACCAAGGGCGCTTCCCACCCAAAACAAAACAGACTTTGTTGACCTAACCCCTTTGACCCTTCCACATCCAAGCCACCTGCCCAGGGAAAAGCCTTGGAGATAGTTGCAGAGCAATGTCTTATTGGAAATGGGCCCAGCAATTGGGGGTTGTGGTGGGTATTGGCAGGGTGAAGGGAGGGAAGATTGTCTCCCTAGGTTACCTCCTGGAAGAGGCAAGGTCAGAGATCTCCAGTTCCAGGTTACAGGGTGATCCCACTCATACTCCATGTGAGGCAGTAGCTGGTGTTACTGGTGACTGGATCTCACTATGGGAATTCCTCCTTTTGTGGCTTTTGTAATTGACACTGAGACTGCATTTGAGTGTTGTGTTCCTAACCTTATTTTTCCCCATAAACCTTGTGGTTTTTATTGTCAGAATTTGTGTAACAGGGTGATTTTTAGGAAGGGTATATCTCCTTACATGCATATCACCTTGGTGGGGAAATTTGAATGTCATATCTAGGAATTTAGATTTTTTTACAGAAGAAGGATCAGCAGGACTTGGTAGTACAGAACCAAAACCCCCACCCACATTCTCTGTTTTCTTATTTAAATCTCTTAATATACTGTTGAGTTTTTTTAAAAATGTTTTTATTTTATTCTTAGTTCTGAATTCTCTCCCTCCCCCAAGCCATTAAGAAAGCAAGAAAAACTAAATCCATTACATATATGTGTGTGTATATATACACATATGTATGTATGTACATATGTGTGTGTATATATAAAACAACTTCCTGCATTAACCATGGCCAAAAAGCAAAAAACGCTTCAGTCTTCACTCTTCTTTATTTGGAGGTGGATAGCATGTGGAACCATTATGTGGTTGGTTCTGTTCTACTGATCAAAGTTCCTAAATCTTTCAGAGTTGTTAGCCTTCACAGGATTGTTATCGTATAAATTATTCTCCTGGTTCTGGTGACGTCACTTTGCATTAATTCATACAAGTTTTCTTAGGTATTTCAAAAACCATCTAGCATCAGGTATGACCAGAGATGTGAGATAAACTGGGTTCAGGTGGGCAGTTCAGGATAGAACTCCGAACTCCGTTTATTGATATAATGAGCAAGGTTTTTATAGAGCAATGAGACAAAGAAAATAACTATCGGTCACTATGTTTTACATTATTGTTTTGTTTACTTCGATGATGTCAGGCCAATCTTGAAGGCTGTCATGTCCATACTTTAGAAGGTACCATAAGTTTTTTAGCTCTAGATTCTCGAGCAGTTTTTCAGCTTTGTATTTTCCTTTTAGTTTATCTTTCTGTTAGACTTATTCAACACTGAAAGAGAGACATTAAATTCTTCTGGCACTGTTGTGTTACTGTGTATATCTTCTTTTAGTTCTGTGTATGAGTTAAGATGCTGAAGCATTTGGAGCATATAGATTTAATATTGATATTGGTTTGTTGTTTATGGTTCCTTTCAGCACAATATAATTTCCTTGAATGTGTTTTTTAATATTTTGAGTACTTGTTTTTTGCTTTGGTTGTTTTTTTTTTCTGCATAATTGCAAATCCTGCTTTAGGGGATGTACATGATACACAATACAATTTTTTCTGTCCTTTCATTTTCATTCTGTGTATGTTTTTGTTTTATAAACATGTTTCTTATAAGCAGCAAGTGGTGGGGTTTCATTTTCTTATCTGATCTGTCACTCTGTTTTTTAAATTTATTGCATAAATTAGATTTCTGTTTTCCTCCATTTATCTCCAGTAGCTTTACTTTTTTCAAATTAGATAATCTGTCTCTCAGACACTTACTAGCTGTGTGACTTTGGGGCAAGTCATTTAACCCTGTTTGTCTTAGTTCCCTCTTTGTAAAATGAACTGGAGACAGAAATGGCAAAGCACTCCAGTATCTTTGCTAAGAAAACTCCAAAAGGGATCACTTGAAAGAGTTGGACATTACTAAAAAATGACTAAACACCAACAATCTTCTTACTCTGTGAATAACATTATATCTCTTTTTCATTATTTTGGCTTAATATCCTCCTCTTACCCCTCTGGCCTCCTACCTCCTTGAATTTGTTACCCCTTTCCATGGTATGGAGTTTTGCTTAACCTATTTGTTCCTTTTATTTTCTTGCTTTTATCTAGTTGTTTAATCCTTTTCACCTTTTTCTCTTGTCTCTTAAGTAGTCAATTAAAATTCCTCTTCCTCTGCTCTTCTTCAACTTGTTTTGCTGGTTGGGTTTGAAAATGTCATTTCCTGCACTTTTTGGGAGTGAAAGGTAAGGACCTGGAAAGGGAGGCACTTTTTTTCTAAAAAGAATTTTCTCCTTCATTCTTTTCATTATCTCCCCTTCCTCTCTATTCTAGATTATTATTCTTTGGTTCAAGCCATTATACTAATACTTCTAAAATACTTACTTTGGGTTTCTTCTTCTAAATATTTTGTTTTTTTCCTTGTAGATCTCTTCCATCATCCTCCTTTTTTCTGTTTTACCTCACTCTTAGAGGTATAATCGCTGATTGGTATCACTCACCAATTCCTGGAAGTGATAGAATTTTCTTATGTTCTCGATTGTGCCATTTATTATTGACTGTTGTCATGATTATTTTCCCCCTGTTTTCCTGGAAATCTCTTCCCTCTTTCCATCTCTTCCTACTCTTATGGGTGTCAGTTCTCCTTTGTCCTGTATACTTTTCTTGACACAGAAAGGGTGTTCTCCCAAAGTACCAAATCCCTGCCCATAGTAAGGTTATCATCTCCCTTATTAGATATGCTCCTTTCTTCCATGGGAACATTCATCATTTGCACCCTTTTCCCACCACTGAAACAAGATTTCCCTGTTTGTTTTTTTTTTTGTTGTTGTTGTTCTTCCTTTTTCACTCCAACCCTTTGCATACTTACCTATTCTTCTGTAGGCTCTCTTCCGGAGATACTACAGAAACTATTTTCTTTTAAATTTGATTAGTGTATAGCACACAATCCCCTGTATCTTCTTCCTTCCACCCTTTTGTGGTCTCTTTCATTCTCTAAATTTAGTGTCATAAAAAAAAATTGATTCACTTTTAGACAAGGTATTAGGAGATTTAGTCCATGACATTCTAAGCCTTTTTCTCCACCATTATTACTTCTACTTGATTTCTGCTTTCAGCCATGTCTCCTTGCATTCGTTTAGATATAAATCTCTTACTGTTTTATTTGTCCTTGGTTTCTATAATTTGCTTATCCATCTTGTGTTTTATTTTCTATATTCAGAAGTTCTGGGCAGTTTTTGTGTATTTTGCATCCTGGTATTCAGGTTTTTTGTCTTCTCATGTTCTTATGGGATACCTATAATTTTTTAGTTATTTCTATATATCTTGTCTTCTAGATTGATGTATGGAGATCAGGTTTTCTTTTAATGTTACTCTTTTTTGTTTCTCTTTTCCCATTTTTTTCTAGTTCACTCCATATATTTGCATTCTAAATCAGTTACCCTCTTTCGTTTCTTTGATGGAACTTGACACTGTTGATTCAAGTTTTCAGTTCTGCTGATTATTTCTGCCATGCATGTTATAAATTCTGCTTTTGTAATTCTTATTTAGAACCATTCAGGAACATTTTGCTGAATTTCCATTATTCTCTTAGAAATCCACAGGTCCCTTTGCCTAATTGAGTGCTTTGTCTTGCCATAATTATTGATAGATGTCTTTTTGCTGATCTGGAGGCCATATTCCTGTTTGTTATTAAAATATTCACTGTTATGTTCAAAGTCTCTAGCTGAATTTTCTTCCTCCCAAGATCTTTGGTAATTTTAGTGTTCTTCCGCCCCTTATCGTCCCATATTGCTTACTTTCTGATTACTTCCCCTTTGATGGAAGTTTCCTTGGGGGCTGGACCTCAGAGCCACATCAGCTTCCTCCCTTGCAGTGTCATTCATCCGCCTCTGCCTAAGTGACCTCTGAGGGAACAGAACTGGTTCCAGTTAGATGCTGGGCTCATTCAGCGGGAAATCCCACATAACCACATTCATGTGTCCTTCTGTAGTTCTCTCTCTTTCTTAGTTCTCTAGCGGATCTCTGTGTCTTTTGAATTTCTGTGGCACTGGGAGGGGTGTGGGTGATGAGGTATAGAACTGAATTCTTTTGCATTACCGGAGTGTGTTGGGTAGTAGGTTTAGCTATGTTGAGTTGAGTGCATTAGTGCCTAGTAAGTAGAGTAGTCTTTTCTGATGTTCATTGAATTGTTTCCTCCTTTGGGTTCTTGGCATCCTAGAGTGTGGAGAGAGCTGAAATCTCTTGTGCATAAATCTTGGTTTGGAGAGGTTTGTGAGGTTGTAAGTATCAGAGAATGTCTAATTCTCAGCCTTGCTGGTCACATGTGCTTTTTCTACAATTTCCTTTCTATACTGTTGAACATTAGTATCTTAGTCTTTATTACAAAGGTAAACACAGTGACCTCTTTTGTGTGTGTATGTGTATGTGTGTTTTGAAAGTAGATTTTATAGACATCTGTAATACCTGGAATTCCTTCACCTCAGGTTCCTTGAATTTAGGACCGCAATAAATATACATTGATAAGGATTTGACATAACAAAAGGGTTGGAATGAGACTATTTTTGAAAATGAGTTTTAGAAGCTGGACTCATATATAACTTCTTTTCCCTCAGCCGCTTGTATTTCTGCCCTTTCTCAAGAGGAGGAGCACCCTGTAGTCCTAGCAGTAAAACTTCTGACAGCTGACCCCGAGGTGAGCTGTGATTTTCTTTTTGTTGTTGTTAATATCCTCAGATAGAAATTCTCAAGTTTTTCGGTAAAAGCAAGTTACATTTTTATAAAACTTAAGAGTTTTGGTGTCTTGACATTCCCTCTGCATTTCTTTTTGCCCCTATTAACAAAAACACTTTAAAAACTATTTACACCAGCAGATACCCTTACCTTGCATCCTTCCCTTCTCTGGTCCTCAATGTTTCTGTGGAATTGTCGTTAGGGCAGCAGAAACATGTTGTTTCAGGAGTTGTTGACATTTGAAGATGTGGCCCTGTCTTTGACCCTGGAGGAGTGGGTACAGTTGGACCTGCATCAGAAAGACCTCTACAGGAACGTAATCCTGGAGAGTTATGAGAATATTGTCTCATTGGGTAAGAACGTCTCTCCCTACCCATTGTCTTATTAAAGTCTGTCCCTCACTGTTCCCTTTACTCATAACAACAATGACTCTTTAGAATTATGAACTGAGGCTCAAGAATTAGTTCCCTAATTTTATAGCCTCTTAGTTACCAGAGGTTGGGAACATTGAGATGTTTGTAATGTCATAGCAAGAAGATTTCTTTTCCCTCTACATATGTGATAGTTCCCTTTTCATTTTAAACTAGGGCTTCTTAAATTTTTTCTATTCTTAGCCCCTTTTTGCCCGAGAAATTTTTATGTGACCCTGTGCATAGATAAAATGGATATACAAATCAAACATTTACTGATAATAAAGAAATTTATTTTGAAACAGTTCTTTTGTATACATATAATATTACCATCTATTAAAGATGAAAGCAAATTTGCATACTAATGAGATGAATGTGCTTGTTTATGTTTACACAAAAAATTAAATCATTGCAGAATATTTGATACTGCAAGAAATAGAACATCTTCAAAATTTTTCAGAGTTGATTGATATTTTTATTTTATAATCGTCAATGCTGAGAACACTGCTTTGCATTAGTACATAGTACAAAATGGCAGTAGTATGTTTAGCCACTTTAGAAATTGTTGGAAATGCTGTCTTAATCCCAAGTCAAAATTTATTCAGCAATATCGTACGTACAATAAAAACACTGCAGTTCATAACATATAGTAGTCTCGGAACTAAGCTGAGGTGTTTCTGGCAGCATTTATTGGCATTGTGTGGCATGATAGCACACACATTGCAAAGTGCACATGTTGTGTGTTTAGAACCAAGTAGTAAGGTTGTGCAGTGCAACAATCCAGGAATACCTCAGATTCATTAAACATTTAATTTTGAGTCAATTTTTGGTTGCATGTTTAGAAACCTTTTACTGTTGCCAAATTTGTTTGAAACCCCACGTGGGGTCACAAGCCACAGTTTAAGAACCTCTGATTTAAACAATAATGATTTTTTAAGCACCTACTGTGTTCCAGAGTCTTTTGGACTATGATTCTCAGAGTTGAAATGGACAACTTCTTTGTATTGTTTGGTTGTTTCAGTTGTATCTGATTCTTCATGGCCCCATTTGGGCTTTGTTGGCAAAGATACTGGAGTGGTTTGCCTTTTCCTTCTCCAACTCATCTTGTAGATGAGGAAACTGAGGCAAACAGTATTAAATGATTTGCCTAGCATCATATAGCTAGGATATATCTGAGGCCAGATTTGAACTTATGAAATTGAATCTTCCTGATTTCAGGCCCAGCACTCTGTACCACTGTGTTGCCTGGATTTCTTGTATTCTGCCCCATTCCTCATCTTATAATAGAATCATCCCTGTTACTCTGGTCTTAGAAAATTGACAGTTGTCATTTGAGAAAGTTGTTTAGTCTCCTGCCACATAAAAGTATTTCTTCTGAGAGAAAAAAAAAAAGAGGTAGTTAGATGGTGAAATGGCTAGATTTGAAGTCTAGGAAGACCTAAATTTGAGCATTGCTTCAGACACTGCCTCACTATATGACCTGGGCAATCTCTCTGTGGCTTAGTTTATTCATTAGTATAATAATAGGAATAATCATAATAATGATAATAATAGCACTTACCTCAATGAGTTTACTTATGTAAAGCACTTTGTAAATTTTAAAGTAATATGTAAATGCTAACTATTAAAGAGACCATGCTTTACCTGCCCCAGATTTCCTAGAAATTTATTCCTGGGTTCCCTATGGATCCATTCCCATTCCTGCTAGACTTCCTAAAATGGCGTCCTTGAATGCTTCCTTCTCTTTCCATCTGCCTTCTGAAGAAAAATTCTCCAGCAGGGTATGGAGCATCAAGTAATTCCACAGGTTTATCCTCTAATCTATTTCTTCTTATTAACAGGATTATCATTTTCCAAACCTGCTGTGATTTCCCAGTTGGAATGAGGGAAAGAGCTGTGGTTTTGGGATATTCAGGGAGCTGAGAATAGAGAGGTCTGGAAAAGCAGAAACCCAGGTGAGTGATTGAGGAAGACTCAATCAGGAGGGAAATAAGTAGTAGCTGACTAGTAGCATGAGTGAAATATTGGCTAAATCATTAGTTCACCAAGTATATTTTATGCCAGGTCACTGATAAAGAACAGTTGTAGGAGAACTCTCTTCATCTTGACTTTCCATTTCTACAGTGCCCTCCCCCACCCCAAATGGCATTAGTTTTCTCTTAATTACCAATTGTGAGGGATAATTTATGGTGAAGTTTCCTCATTCTAAAAAATCAAATCTAGAATGGCTTCAGTATTCACTAGGCCTAAGGTCAGATCACCTGACCTTCAAGCAACCTGGGGCTTAGAGAAATGGGAGACCCTCCCCCAGAGCCAACACAGCAGAAGATCTGCCAAATAAGGTTAAGACTGCTTTCGTTAGACACCCACATATTTCCGGGTCCTTTGTCTCAGAGAGATCCCTGCGCTAGGTTGTGGGACAGCCCCCCTACCAATAAGAATTAAGGCCAGTTTGGGGGGGGGGGTTGGGTTTCTGCATTGGAAGATTATATAACCATGGGCTGGCTGATACCTGTTGCTCTCTCTTTGCTGCCATGGGGGCAATGGGGGCAGAGTCCTTTCTCATGAGAAAGAATAAAGACCTTTTCTGACCTTAGATTCAGACTCTGAACTCTTTCATCTCACACACAGTAAATTCCTTTTTGAAAATGATACCTAATATCCTTTAAAAAAAACCAAAACTAATAACCCATCTGTCCCGTGTTTGATTGAATAAATATTTATTAAGATTATACTTTGTATTAGCTTTTAGTTTAGTCATTTTGAATTCTCATTATGTCGTAGAGGTGACCCTAGGTTCCCCAATACTTAATCTGACTTGTCCTGTCAAACTGAACAGGCCAGGTGACAGTGTATGTGTCTTTTCTTCACTCAAATTCAGAGTGACTCATCACCAGAAAATTGGCCATCACATGATGAATTTTTGTTGGCCACAGTTACTCAAGATACTGCCAAGATGTAAAAAAGTTGAGCTATATGTTGGTAGAAAAACTCTTCATATTGATGAAATCATTACTGTTTTAAAGTATTAAAAGTGCTGTGTGTTAGATGTGGGATATACAAAATAGTAAGACAAAATTCCTGCCCTTGGGTAACTTGGAGTCCCTTGGAGAAAAAAAAAAAGATATACACACATGTAAGTATTCATTATTAATATAGGATGTCAGCAAAGTTTATTATGATAATAATCTACATAATCTCTTCAGGTAGGGCAAAGTTAGGAAGTACTCCTCACATTATGATAAACTGTGATCCTTGGGGGCAGAGTGTCTCACTCTGTGACCAATGAGTAGTAACCAATTGGTTAAGTATACTTTTATAAAGAAGGGCATGGAAAGCAAGGGGAAATGATCATGATACAGGAAATAAAATGATTTCAATGCAACTTTTAAATAATTTTGAAGAGGCCAGAGACAAGTTCAGAGGGAGACATAGAAAATTAGATTAAATTTAATATACACTTAAAAAAAAACTGAGCTTGATGGAAGTTCACAGTTTTCCATACAATCCTCTTTGTATATTGAATCATCCAGCTAATGAACCAGATTACAGGATTTTTGAATGAAAGGCACAAAAAACTTGAAACATGAACATTCTGGCAAAAAAAATCAGTTTTATGAAGAGAAAGAATGGAACTTGGGATGCAGGGGGAAAAAAAGAAGGAAATGTTTGGTAAACATTTTTATGGGAGTTTCTTTGACTGTCGTGTAGCAGAAACTTCTTGGTTTAGGAGGCAGACCTAAGATGGCAGAAAGGAAGCAGTAACTTTTCTAAGCTCCTCTAAGAATTCTATCACTAAACTTTAAAAAGTGAATTTGAATGGATTTTAGAGTGACAGAACCCATTGAGAGATGGAGCGTGGTAGATTCCCAGCCCAGGAAAGTGCCCACATAGGTCTGGACAGGGGGAGTGCGGAGCACACAGGGCCTGCACCAGCGTGGATCTGAGAGAAGACTACAGCAGAGTGAAAAGGAGCCACAGCCAGCAGGCTCACCCACACCTAGGGCGATTTGCAGCTGTCTCACCACAGGACAGAGGATTGTCGGAACTGGCTAAGAGAAAACACAGGGCCCGCAGCAGGATCAGCTGGGGCTGCCAGCCCACAGCCTGGATATTTAAAAATTACATTCCCAAACTTCCAGAAGTCAAGATGGCAGAATAGAACCTAGTTGCTCTGATCCTGCCTCCCTGACCCAGAAAACCCAGAGATAAATGTCCCACCCGGAGTAAAATCCTGAATTAGTGGAAATGGCCTCAGGCTTGGGAGTCATTGAGGAAGGGGGAAATGACGCAGTACTGAGCCTAAGCTCAGGAGGGTGGAGCCAGCAAGCACTAAGACTACAAGCCCAGATGTGCCTTAGCACCACCAGGGGATTCTGCAGCTGCTGAGTCTGCCTGAGCTGTAGCCCAGAGACACAGAAGTGGAAACCAGATGTGGCCAGACCACCCCTCCACAACAGGTTACTTACTCTGTGAGCATCAGGGTAACTAAGGGGAAACACTGAGAGTTCTGGCCTAGACACTCAGAGGCTACAGCTCACGAAGTGAACAACCAAACCCCTAGCCCTCAGCCTGAGAAGCACAATACATCTACACCCCAGAAGCAGATGTCCACTCTGAAAATCCAAGATATAGGCAATCACAATGGGGAAGAAAGAACCTATGAGAGCTAGAACCAGAAAATCTTTTGATAGTGAGCAAGAGCGACCAAATTGAGAGGACAAAATGGACTCTATACTCACACTGGAGACCCACAGAAGGAAATGTGAATTGGTCTCAAGGCCAAAAAGCATTGTTGGAGGAGTTCAAGAAAGATTTTAAAAATCAAATTAGAGAGGTAGGAGATAAATTTAAATCCACAGTGACCAAATTGGAAAAAAATTTCACTGAAGAAAACAAATCCTTAATAAAGTAAAATTGGAGAACTAGGATAGGAGGTCCAAAATCTAACTGGAGAAAATATCTCCATAAAAATGAAAACTGAATATATGGAAAAGGAGCTTCAAAAACTAACTGAGGAAAATAATTCACTAAAAATTAGAATAAGTTAGATTGAAGCTAAAGACTCTATGATGCAGCAGGAGTCAGTCAAACAAAACATGAAGATTGAAAAATTAGAAGAAAGTGCAAAATATCTCACTGTGGAAAAACAACTGACCTGGAAAACAGATCCAAGAGAGATAACCTAAGAATTTTCAGGCTACAAGAAAGCCATGATGATAAAAGCAGCCTGGACAGCATTCTCCAAGAGATTGTCAAAGAAAACTGTCCTGAGGTCCTAGAATCAGAAGATAAAATAGTTATCAAAAGAATTCACTGATCTCCTCCTGAAGGAGATCCCAAACTGAAAACTCCAAGAAATATAATAGCTAAATTCCAGAGCTACAAGGTTGAGGAGAAAATACTGCATGCATCCAAAGAGAAACAATTGAAACATCTTGAAACTACAGTCAGGATTACACAGGACTTAGTAGCTTCTACATTAAAAGATCAGAGGGACTGGAATTTGGTATTTCGTAAACAAAAGAGCTAGGACTTCAACGAAGTATCAACTACCTGGAAAAACTGAGCATGATCTTTCAGGCAAGGAGATGGTCATTTAATGAAATAAAGGACTTCCAGACTTTCCTGATGAAAAAGCCAGAGCTCAATGGAAAATTCAGTCTCCACTTACAAGACCCAGGAAAGACATAAAAAGGTAAACAAGGAAAACACACACTCACACATACACATACATGCACAGATGCACACACATGCACAAAACTTGGGACTCAATAAGAGCAAACTGTTTTATATCCCTGTATGAGAAGTGGATACCTGTCAATATTGAAATTTGTGTAATTATTGTGACATTTAAAAGGAATGTACATAGATAGAGGGTGTGGGTATAAATCAATGAATCTGAAGATTAAAAAAAACCTTATTAAGGGGAACAAAGGGATTGTAATGCGAGAAAAGGAAAGGATGAGGCAGAAAATGGTAAATTATGCCACATGAAGAGGCATAAAAAAATAGTAAAATGGAGGGGAAGGAAGGACGGAGATGAGCATCACATGAACATTATTCTCATTGGTTCTGATTCAAAGAGGGATCAATATAATCAGTAACATTTAGATCCTAACATGAAAAGACACAAAAACTCATTATAATAGAGGGAAAAGAGGGAGGGAGAGGAGCACTGTATGAAATTTACTGGCATTGGTTTGGGTTTAAGGAGGGTATAACATACTCTGTTAAGAATAAAAATCTATTGTGCCCTGTAGGCAGTAGAAAGGGTAAGGTGGGGTGTAAGAAGGGGGAGGTGGTTAGAAGGGAAAGAAAGAATAGTAAGGGCAAAGGGTAGGTAAAGACAGGGAGACACAGGGAGGGAATACTGAGGGAGGCAGTGATCAAAAGGAATACTCTTAAGGAGGGGAAGGAAAAAGGAAGATACAAAAATATAAACAGGTGGGAATAGGATGGAGGGAAAAATCACAGATAGTAATCATAACTGAATGTGAATGGGATGAACTCTCCCATAAAACAGGCAGATAGCAGAATGGATTAAAAACTGCAATCTTACAGTATGCTGTCTACAAGAAACTTGTTTGAAACAAGGGGATACACACAGTGTAAAGGTAAAAGGATGGAATAGAATATATTATGATTCTGCTAAAGTAAAAAAAGCAGGAGTAGCAATCCTTATCTCAGATAAAGCAAAGCAAAAATTCATCTAATTAAAAGAGATAAGGAAGGAAACTACATCCTGCTAAAAGGCACCATCAAGAATGAAGCAATATCATTACTTAACATATATGCACCAAGTGTTATAGCATCCAAATTCCTAGAGGAAAAGCCAAGGGAATTAGATGAAGAAATAGATAGCAAAACTATACTATTGGGGGACCTCAATCTTCCCTTCTCTGAACTTGATAAATTTAACCTCAGAATAAACAAGAAAGAAGTTAAGGAGGCAAATTGGATTTTAGAGAGGCTAGACATGATAGATCTCTGGAGAAAACTGAATGGGGATAAAAAGGAATATATCTTCTCAGTGGTGCATGGCACATACACAAAAATTGACCATATATTAGGGCATAAAAACCTCACAATTCAGTGCAGAAAGGCAGAAATATTAAACACATCATGCTCAGATCATGATGCGATAAAAATCATATGCAATAAAGGGAGATGGAAAGATAGACTAAAAACTAATTGGAAACTAAATAATTTAATCCTAAAAAATGAGTAGGTCAAACAAGAAATCATAGGAACAATCAGTAACTTCATTCAAGAGAATGACAATAATGAGACATCATACCAAAACTTGTGGGATGCAGCAAAGGCAGTTCTTAGGGGAAGTTTTATATCCCTGAATGCATATGAATAAATTAGAGAAAATGGAGGTCAATGAATTGGGCATGCAATTGGAAAAGTCAGAAAAAGAACAAATTGAAAATCCCCCATTAAATACTAAATTAGAAATAATGAAAACCCAAGGAGAGAGTAATAAAATTGAAATTAAGAAAACTGTTGAACTAATAAATAAAACTAAGAGCTGGTTTTATGAAAAAACTAATAAAATTGATAGAACTTTAATCAGTATGATAAAAAAAGAAGAAAACCAAATTTCAAGAATGAAAAATGAAAAGGGTGAATCTACCTCCAATGCAGAGGAAATTAAGACAATAATTAGGAATTATTTTGCCCAATTGTATGCACATAAATTTGACAATCTTAGTGAAATGGATGGATACTTACAAAAATATAAGTTGCCCAGATTAACTAAAGAGGAAGTAAATTACTTAAATAACCCCATCTCTTAAAAAGAAATTGAACAAGCCATCAGTGAACTCCCTAGGAAAAAATCTTCAGGGCCAGATGGATTTACTAGTGAATTCTGTTAAACATTTTAAGATCAATTGATCCCAATACTCTACAAAGTATTTGGGAAAATTGGTGAAGGAGTCCTACCAAATTCTTCTTATGGCACAGATATGGTACTGATAACTAAATCAAGAAGAGACTAAGGGAGAACAAAAATTATAGACCAATCTCCCTCATGAATATAGATGCAAAAATTTTAAATATTAGCAAAAAGACTACAGCACCTTATCACAAGAATAATACATTTTGATCAGGTAGTATTTATTTCAGGCATGCAAGGATGGTTCAATATTAGGAAAACCATCAGTATCATTATAAACAATAAAACTAGCAGAAACCATATTATTATCTCAATAGATGTAGAAAAAGCTTTTGACAAAATACAACATCCATTCCTATTAAAAACACTAGAAAGTATAGGAATAAATGGAGTTTTTCTTAGAATAATAGGTAACATCTATTTAAAGCCATCAGCAAGTATTATATGTAATGGGGATAAACTAGAAGCATTTCCAATAAGATCAGGGGTGAAACAAGGATGTCCGTTATCACCCCTCTTATTCAATCTGGTACTAGAAATGTTGACAGTATCAAGAAGAGAAGAAAAGAAATTGAAGGAATCAAATTACACAAAGAAGAGACAAAGCTGTCACTCTTTGCAGATCATATGATATACTTGGAGAATCCTAGAGAATCAAGTAAAAAACTTCTTGAGACAATAAATAAATTTAGCAAAGTTGCAGGATATAAAATAAACCCACATAAATCCTTGGTATTCCTATATATTTCTAACAAAGTCCAACAACAAGAGATAGTAAAAGAAACCCCATTTAAAGTTACTGTAGACATAATAATACATTTGGAAATCTACCTGCCAAAACAAACTGAAGAGGTATATGAACACAACTACAAAACACTTTTCACACAAATAAAATCAAATCTACCAAACTGGAAAAACATCAATTACTCATGGTTGGGTTGAGCTAATACAATAAAAATGACAATTTTACCTAAATTAAATTACATATTTAGTGCTATACCAATCAATCTACCAAAAAATTACTTTATAGAGCTAGAAAAAATAGTAACAAAATTCATTTGGAAGAACAAAAGGTTCGGAATATCAAGGCAATTAATGAAAAGAAATGCTAGGGAAGATGGCCTAGCCATACCAGATTTTAATCTGTATTATAAAGCAGCAGTCATCAAAACTACTTGGTACTGGCTGAGGGATAGAGTAGTGGATCAATGGAATAGATTGAGTACAAGAGACTCAGTAGTCAGCAACTATAGTAATATAATTTTTGATAAACTCAAAGAACCCAGTTTTTGGGATAAAAACTCACTATTTGACAGAAGCTGCTGGGAAAACTGGAATAGAGTATGGTAGAAACTGGGCATAGACCATCATCTAATGCCATATACCAAAATCAAGTCTAACTGGGTGCATGATCTAGGATAAAGGCTGATACTGTAAGTGATCTGGGGAAGCATGGAATAGTTTACCTGTCAGATTTATGGAGTAGGGAAGACTTTATGACCAAAGAAGAATTAGAGAGCATTATAAAATGCAAAATGGATAATCATGATTACTTGAAAAGTTTCTGTACAAACAAAACCAAAGTAACCAAGATTAAGAGGGAAGTGGGAAATTGGGAAAGAATTTTTACAACCAGTGTCTCTGATAATGGCCTCATTTCTAAAATGTACAGGGAATTAAGTAAAATCTATAAGAATACAAGTCATTCCCCAATTGAAAAGTGGTCAAAGGATATGAAGAGGCAATCTTCAGAGGTAAAATTAAAGATATCTATAAGCATATGAAAAAATGCTCTAAATCACTATTGATTCGAGAAATGCAATTCAAAACAACTTTGAGGTACCACATCTCACCAGTCAGATTGGCTAAGATGACAAAACAGGAAAATGACAAATGCTGGATAGAATGTGGAAAAATTGAAACACTAATGCATTGTTGG
>CM053586.1:182870178-182887490 GCA_028646515.1 Pseudochirops corinnae | reverse complement strand
CTCCCTGTATCAGCAAGCACCCTAGCATACCCAGGGGGCAGCTAGCACAGGTTCTTAGATCTGCTTTTCTAAAGGAAAGCAACTCAAAATGGATTAACAATCTTACTTTAATCAATCAAACATATATCTTTTACTTAGTTCAGGGGAAAAAGTCAGCACCCTGAACTTCAGAGAATGCAAACACAAGTTACAAACAGAAGTTACAAGCAGACAAAGAAACAGATCAGCAGACGGGCTTCCAACCTTCTGACCATTACATCCATACCTAGTCAGTTACCAGAGAAGGAAGCACCAACATCTGGGTTTTTCAAAGCTGGGGGGGCTCAACCACTTCCCAAAGTCTCATCTGGCCAAATCATACAACTCTTCTCAAAGTGAGCCCCAAAGCAAAACCTCACATCAGGACATGTATATATAGCCTTCTCCTGGATCAGAGAATGTCACAGCCCTCTTGACCCACAGCCCAACCACAAAGCAACAAGGCGTGGGCATTCCTGAAAAACAAGCCTCTCAACACAGGCTCCATGTGACTACATTCAGCCTATTAGGGGACACAGTATACTTTCAAATCAGGGAAGGTTCTCAGAGTCACTTAAGCCATTTTAGCAAAGGGCCTAGGGGCAGGGAAAATCTTTAGATTCCCATAACACTTTCTTCCTTCCTTCCTTCTTTCTTTCCCTTCCTTGTGATGAAGTATAGGCTCTGGGAACCCCCTTCAACTCTGACTGAATCTTCCCATTTGATGAGGCATTTGCCAGAGGCCATAAGCCTTTCATCGTGGCTTGGCCCAAACCTCCTACTAGCCTAGCCCTCCTTTGTCCAGCTAGTTCCCATCCTTGATCCTCCCAAATCCTCCACTGTCTCATCTCCAGGTATTCTCCAGCTACCTCCCACACTTAATCTTTCATCCCTGGAATCTGATCTCATTTGACTCCTCCTGAAGACCCTCCCCAAACTCCTCCCCTAGACCATCCCTAGATTCTTCCCACAACCTTTCTGTATATAAGACCCCATCTTGCCTCTATGAGGGTGAGAGCACCAGAGACTCCGTGTGAGATGATTCTGGCCTGCTTGTCCAGTACAAACATCACAGATACCGAGGTTCTAAGGGTGTGCCCAATATGGTGAGTCTTTAATAAACTTTGCTTTACTTTGGCCGAGAGAAAACTTGAGTTGAATTCATTTGGCAGGACCCAGCAAGCTGGTATTTTGGGGTCTCAAGCACCCCCAACCCTACACTTCAACATTTTATGTTTCCCTTACCTCTTCACTTGTATTCACATAGGGTATCATACCCTTTCCTATGGGTGCTCTGCCCAAAAGAATGTAAATTTTGATCTCTGAAACCTCTAAAGATATCTTGGGGTTTACAGGCTAGAATTTTTTTCTCTTAAGAACCATGCCTTAAACCCAAATCACTCTGGCTCTCCAATAATTGTATGATAGCTCCTAGGCCAAGCCCCTTTTGCTCATTGTTTGGGCCCTGATTAACCCAGGTTGAATGTAAATAGTAATTGCAGCTGTTTTGGTCAGAAACTCAGCGGCATTCCCCTCCCAGATTGATTTTTTTTTTCACTAGGTAAAAGAGGGTATTCTCTGCCTCATTTCTTGCCTAACCTTAATCACTGAAAGGGCTGTTGCCTCAGTAAAACTGAGACCTTAGTTTAAAAAGGCTAAATCCTCCCACTGCATCCAGTGTCATCTCCAGAAATCCTGGATCTGTATCTGCCACTGGACCCAGATGGCTCCTTAGAAGAAAGTAAGGCTGGTGACTTTGCACAGCCCTCACTCACTCACGTCCAATTCACTTGCATGTTAGAGAAAAACAAGGCAGAATCCCTGCACTCGGAACATACCAGTACAACCAGGCTCAGGGAGGTTAAGATGGACAGACAAACGTAGTAGAACTAGCTCCTCGTCAAGCAGGAACCCAAGGTGTATGGGGAAAGGGGAGCGGGGACAGTAAGGACAGGGAGGATGGGCTACACCGGTGACGCGAGAGAATCTCCGAACTCAGATTTCCGGTGTCCCCACCCTACACTCCCACCCCCTCCAGGTCCGGAAGTGGGGTGGGGTAGCTGTTGGGAATGGGACTATGTTGTGGAGCTAAACCAGCCGAAAATTTCGTATATACTTCCGGCCTTTGTACCCCACCCCCAACCCACCACACCCCCCAGCCGTCTTTTGTGTGGGTGTCTGGGGGTTGAAAGAGAAGGGAGCCTGACTAGCTGCCCCCTTGCCCCTGTGCAGGGCTCGCGGTGAGTGGGATCGGGCCGAACTGTGCAGGGTGGTGCCGCTGGCAGTCTCAGGGGAGGGAGAGTCGGTGCCGCTGTGGCCCCACAGGGCCACCCGGACCGGCCCACTCTCCTTGACCCTGCCTCTTGGCTCTCCCCGAACCTTTTCTTCTCCTCCTTTCCACCACTCCCTCTTCACCTTTCTTCCTCGTCCTTTCTCCTCTCTCCCCGTTCCCTTCCGTGACTCTTAGTCGCTGTCTCCTTCTCTTTCCCTGCACTCTTCGTCGCCCACTTTTCTTCCCTTCATGCCCTCCCTTTTCTTCTCCGTAGTCACTTGCATCATCCTTTATCGTTGCTCCCTCCTTGCTGACTCTAGCAACTAAGAAACTTTTCCAGAGGCTGGGAGTCAAAAAGAAAAAGAAAAATCCTTGTCTGCAACACCTTTCCTTTTGTTTTTCGTCATGCACACATCTCTCCTGTTTTGATTATGGCGTTGGAGGCCCTGTGCTTGAATCCCAATTCTTCCACTCTTTAGCCGTGGGAAAGACACCATATTTCTTGGGGCCCCAAGCTTGATCCCTGAAATGATTGGGTTGGACTAGATCTAGGGTTCTTAAAACTTGGTGTCATGAACTCCGTTGTTAGGCTGGCAAAATCTACTACTTCAGGGTCATGTTACCAACGTTCATAAATGAAGGGAATGCTCAATTTCAGTTGGAAGTTAGTGAAAATAAAGGTGCAGCTTTTTTTCTTTCTCCCAAGTTAATAAACCCCCAGAAATCCTTTCTAGGACCCCTGGACCTTCAAGCTGCCTTCCAGCTCCATTACTTACTGCCTTCGATATGTTTGCTGTAACCACATCTTTCCTTGGGGTATCAGACATCAGAACCTTCTTAGGGGGATTGGAGGATACGGGGAAACAAAGATGGCAGAAAGCAGTTTGTCCGTCCCCAAGTACTACTAGTCCAATTCTGTCCTTCCTGGTTGTTTCACCAGTCTTCGCTATGGCCATGTCTTTCGGGATAAATGACTCAATCCACAAATCCTTATCAGACACCTACTTGTTGCTAGGCGCTGTGCTAGATGTTGAGTATACAAATACAAAGAATGAAACAATCCCTGTTCTCAAAGAACTTCTAATAGAGGAGAAACATATATGTGGAGTAAATATAAGGAAAATAAAGACAAATCTAAGTAGTTCGGCACAAGTCAGTTTAGGAGTGAAAGCACTAAACAGTTGTAGGGAATAAGGAAATGCTTCATGTAGAAGGTGATTCTTTCACTGTATCTTCAAGGAGAAGGACATTCTGTGAAGCAGAAGGGAGAAGTGAGTGCATTTGGACATGGGGCACCAGAAGTACAAAGACAGTGAAACGGAAAACAAGAAAATGTTCCGTATTACGAAAATGGTTAAGGCCAGTTTGACTGAATTGTGAGTTTGAGAGTAGTAATTATTGTACAGTGTGCTTAAAAAGACAGGTTGGAGTTGGGTTGTAAAGGGTTTTGAAAACTAAAGAGGAGTTTGTATTTAATTCTAGAGGAAAGTTAGGGAACCACTGGAATTTGCTGAATGAGGACTGTAACATGGTTAGATCTGTGCTTAAGGAAAGACATTGGCAGCAGTATGTAGGACGAACTGGAGAAGAGAGATTTGAGCCAGGGAGGCTATTGCAATAATCTGGGTGAGAAGTAACAAGGTCCTGAGCTAAGGGTAGCACTGTGATTAGTGAAAAGGGGTGAAATGTAAGAGTTTCTGTGGATATAGAAGCAGCAAGAATGTGCAATGAGGGCGAAGGAGAAGTCTTCAAGGATAATATTGAGGTTATGAACCTGGACACTGGAAGAAAGGCAGTGCCTTTCCAGAATCAGCGAAGTTTGGAAGATAGGAGGATTGGAGTGGGGGGAGGAAATGATGGTTTTAGTTTTAGACATGTTGCATTTGGAGATGTCTCTGAGATATTTGATTTGGAATATCCAGTAAACCCTCAGTGACTGAAGTTCTGGGGAGACCACAAGTTGGCCACATGGATCTGAGTCAGTTGCCTAGAGATGATAATTAAAACCCTGGGAGCAGATGAGATGACCAAAGAGGGACAAGAGAAAAGAAAATAGAGCCTTTGATAAAAGCACATAGTTAAGGGTCAAATGGAAATCAGCACAAAGTGGTTGATTAATTACTCCTGGCCTTTTTCATTTTTTAAATGATATGCATATTCTTTTCTTTCTTTAATTTGTACTTCTGGTTGGGATTAAAAGTCACTTTTCCATCTTGAAGTTATCTCATCGGTCTTCTTTTTAAGTTAACTATTTTATAACCATTCTGGTTATAAAATCATAGAATGTTAGGCCTGAAAGACCTTTCATCGTCTGAAGCTAAGGGAGGGGAAATAACTTGCCCATGGTCACTAGGCAAATTAGTGGTAGAACCAGAACTAGAACCTGGATCTAGTCTGTGTTCTTTCCACCATGTCACAGTGTTCAAATTATTGTATCTAAGTACTTTAAAGTTAGTGGATGACTGACTGAACTTCGTAAGCATTTAGAAGGACTACTTCCTAGCATTTGTCCTTTCTCTAACAATAATTTCACAGTATTCCTCTGTCCCTATTTGGGTAGCCTCCTTGTTGCCTTTAAGTGTACAATGCTCTTTTCTGTACTGGTCAAATGTTGGGTTCTGAGAATTGCTCAGGTAAGCTTCTCCCTTTCCACTTTCCTTTGAGCTTCAGGAAGAATATTTCATTAATATTTCCTAACTCTTGGTTGTTTTCCCACCCCCACCCCCAGCTCCATTGTTTTGTGTACATGTATGTGTTTTTACACTTATTTTATGATTTTACCTCATGGTTCTGTGACACTTAACCTCCTTACTTATAAAATTAGGGGATTAGAGTATCTTTTTAAAATTTTAGTTGTACTTATTGGCAAATACTAAAATTTAAATAGATAATAAGAAATAAAAAGAAACATAAACTTAAATATAAAATAAGAAAAAAAAACATGTCATGTACATAGTGGAATGTAGGAGAGGATTCAGAATATATAGCAATAATCTTCCATTTCAAGAAAGTCTATAATATTAAACACTTCAAGTTTTGTTGAAAGCTGCCCATCTTTTCTTTCCTTCCGTGTAGGTTTTCTTTTGTTCTCTTCTGTACACTTTTTACTTTGTTCTTTTTGACCCCTTCCTTCCCAATCCGGCCATCCCAAGGCTACAATTAAGCATGCATATATTTATATATATAGATATTGAAATATGCACACCTATACATATATACACATACATATATCTATAAACATATACTTTCCCTGAGATTCTACTCCTAATCTTTGTTTTTATGTTTGTGCATATCTCTTTTCGTAATTCCTCTACTTTACTTCTATCCACTACTACCTTTTCCTCTTTTATTTAACCAACACCCCCTACAACAATCCCTCCCTTATCCTCCCATTCCCCTAAATCTGAACACCCTTTTGTACACCCCCTTGACCTATTCCCTCACCCTTACTTCTAAAGATCCCTCCCTTGTTCTCCCATGAGTTCCTCCCTTATCTTCCCATTCCTGTTGATCTAAACACCCTTTTATATCCCCCTTTTAACCTATTCCTTCACCATCTTCTCTAAAGATCTCTCCTTTATCCTCTCTCCATTTAGACTTTAATTTCTTTCTAAATGTAGAAGACTTTTATACTCTTCTAGATGCATGTATGTTTTTCCTTCTTGAACTCATTCCTGATGAAAGTAGGTTTCCAGAACTAACAGTCCCCACTCCCCATCTAATTCCTCTATATTGGTTCTTCCTCTCTCAACTCTTTTGTATAAGATAATTACTCTTTTTGCTGTTCTTAAACAGTTTTACTTTTTGTCATACTCAGGTCTACCCTAATCTTTCTTTTGGCTACCTACTTACTAATAACAATCTTAGACATAGGTTTTACATTTTATATACATAAAAGGTAAACTGTCTATCTTTATTGAGTCCTTTGTAATCGGTCATTGTTATGAACCTTATATTTCTCTTGGCTCTTGTATGTCAAATCTTCTATTGAGTTCAGATTTTTTTTTTTTAAACAAAATCCTGAAAGTTTGACAATTCTTTAAATATCCTTTTTTTTTTTTTTTTTCCATTCAGAATTGTGCTTAGCTTTGCTGGGTATATTTTCAGCTAGAAGCCTAGTTCTTTTGCTCTTTGATATGTAATGTTCCAAGACCTGCGATCTTTTAGTGTTGCCACTGCTAGGTCTTGTGTGAGTCTGATTGTGGTACCACCATATGTAAGCTATTTTTTTCCTTGTTGCTCATATTTTGTTCTTACACGGGGAGTTTAGGAATTTGACTATAATTTTCTTGTGAGTTTTCCTTGTAGGATCTCTTTCAGGTGGTGATTGGTAGATTTTTTTCTATTTCTATTTTTACTTTCCCTTCTTGTTCTAATGCTTCAGGACATTTTCTTTAATTATTTCTTGCATTAATGTATCAAGATTCTTTTTTTGATCATAGCTTTCAGGTAGTCCAATTATTCTTGTTTTCTCTTCTTGATCAGTTCTCCAGATGTTTTTCTTAGATGTTTTACATTCTCTTCTATTTTTTTATTCTTTATATTTGTGAGGTTTTTTTTACCTCTTCATCTCATAACTTCTCTGGCTTCCCCTTGCCAATTCTGATTTTCAAGGAGCTCTATTCTTCCTTAAGATTCTGAATCTCCTTTTCTACTTGGTTGACTTTCTTTGTATAATCTTCTTATTTTTCTTGGATTGTTCTTATTTATTCTTTTAGTTTTTCCTCAATCTTTCTCATTTGATTTTTAAAGTATTTTTTTAAATTTCTTCTATAAATTCTTTTTGGGTAAGTGACCATTTGACATTACTCTTTAGAATAGAAGAATATTTTTTTGCTTCAGTATCCTCCTGTCAAGATGAACCCCAGTCTTCTCTATTCCCATAATAGCTCTCAATGGCCTGATTCTTTGTTCTTTGCCTGCACATTTTTTTTTTTGGTAATAGTTTAGTTTTTATAATCACCTCTAGTCCTGGGGTATAGAGGGTGGTGCCTCTGGCCTCAGATCCTCTTCAGTTCTCCCCAGCCAACCCTGAACTGAAACCAAGACCTCCAGCCTCTTGTAAATAACCACAGCCAACAGGCTCCCACCCCCACCCCAGGCCCAACTACCCTCATTGTCCTGGGGGTAAAAGTTCCTGTGGCTGGGGCCCAGGAAGTCTCCCAACCTAGCTAACCCCAGGTCTTGCTGCTTGTTGTTTAAGTGGTCCCTAACCTTGAGGTATTTGCTTTTCACAGGGAGGAAACCTCCTCCTGGGATTTTTCTTCAGATTTTCACTGATTGTCCAAGGAAGACTCCTGCTCTGCTGCTTCTCTTAATTATTTTCACTGCTCTGTGTTCTCCCTGAGGTGCTATTTTATTTCTTTTGTAGAGGAAAATCTTGAGAACTTGAAATCTTCTGACCTACTCTGCCATCTTCCCAGAATCCTCTCTTAGAATATCTTTTAAGGTCCTGTCTAGATCTAATGATCACTGAATTGTTATCTTCAGAAGTGTTGTGAAAATTTCAAAGTTTATCAAATAAAATTTTAATTGAATTTAAGAGAGATAAGTTTGTATTATATTGAAAGCTTTAGAGAAAAGTGGGACTGCTATTATTGCAGACAAATAAGGTTAGAATCAGTTTATTCCAAAAAGATTGGAAGTTACTGTTTTATAACAACAATAATTTCTTCTTTCTTAAGTACCTGAAAGAGAAAGTCAAGAGCTGGAGTTTGATCCCTGCATCATAGATTCTATCTGGAGTAAGTGGCATACCCTGAATCTGGATGATGTCTGAAGAATCCAGGGAGGATACATCCCTGACCTCTGGACTTCCACAGGAACAAGAGAGACTTCTAAAAATGGACCTGAGGAAGATTTGTACCTGGAAAGAGGAACCAGACCTACAGTGGAACACACCCTTTGATGGGGAGATTTTTCGCCAACGTTTTAGGCATTTTTGCTATGAGGAGACTCCTGGACCACGTGAAGCTCTGAACCAACTCAGAGATCTTTGTCAGAAGTGGTTGCGACCAGATATTCATACAAAGGTGCAGATCCTGGAGCTACTAGTGCTTGAGCAGTTCTTGACCATTCTGCCAGAAGAACTACAAGCATGGTTGCAGGAGCACCATCCAAAGAGTGGGGAACAGGCAGTAACTATGTTGGAGGATTTAGAGCAAGAGCTTGATGAGCCAGATCAGCAGGTAGGAAAGGAAAGGGAAAGGGTAAACTGTCGTGAGAAGAGTATGAGTATGTCTTTGTAAGACTTAGCACATAGCAGAAATAATAGAATGTTGTTGAACATCAGTCTCCCTTGAACTATATGTTTTCCATTGGGTTAACTTCCTTCATCTGCTTCTTTTCTTCTACTTTTAATTGTTATCAGAAATTTAATGAAACAAATCCTTGTTCTTCCCTACTCTGTTGGTTATAGACTGGAAGGTTTGAGGGTCTGGATATCTGTTCTTGAAGATTATATTTCCATTCCCTGTAATGATTTCCTTGCTTGTGATATGGGAAAAATATTCTCATTGAGTTCTTGTGGTAGGTAACTGCTGCTGAATGATACTCACCACATGGAGATCCAAAAAACTTAGGTTTTTATTATGCTCAAGCATAGGTCTGGAGCTCTGAAAAATAACTCAGAACCTTGACCAGAGTTCTAACAAGGCTTATATAGTTTTCAGTTACATCAGAGAGACAGAAGAATAATTTTTGGTCATATATCCTTTAAGGCCATAAAGGTTAAGAAGACTTGGTTTTGGTATCTATAGGTAAACTAAAGCAAGCTACATATTAAAGTTTTACTTGAAGATTTATACTACAAAGCTACATTTAGAGAATTTACAATGGGCTAATTGAGAGGGGAGCTTTACATACCAAAAGATAATCACAGCGTCAGAGCTGGTTGGTTTCTTTGCACAAATAAAAAGTGTTAAATTACTTGAGAAGCTTTGACTAAAATTACAGATGTAATAAACTCCTTTTTCTTCTCTTTTAACTTCTTACCTCAGAAATGTCCAAGGGCATCCCATGAGACAGGTTTCATCCAGGCAACCGAAGAACAGAAGAGGCAATCCTGAACTCCAAAATAATAAAGACTAATAAAAAGAAATTTTAAAAATTTTATGACACTTACCAATCTATACCTAATTTTGTCCAGGTTAGACCCTCTGCCTACAGAAAAGAGGAGATTTTAGAAGAGTCAACACTTCTAGGAACATTACAGAAGTCCTCTTGTATTCAGCTCCAGGTTATGGAGGCCCAGCTCAAGTGTGAGACATCAGAATCCTACTTCCAACCAGAAAGAGGTGAGAAGCAAGATTTTATCATGAAGGAGGATGAGAGTAGAGAGCCACACAAATTATCTCTCATGTTTCCTCCCCAGAAATTCCCCCGTCTTCTCATTATGGGAGATACCACCATCCACAATATAAAGTTTCCATTTTATTCTTATTCTTTCTCAGTGTTCAAATTGTTATGAAATTCTGCCATTTTCTATTCCCATACATTGCTGTAATATTATTTTTTCTACTATAAGTTCTTCATATTTTTCTTGACTTTGAATCTGAGATTTAGATGCTAAAATAATCTTTCTTTTTAAAATTAAATATTTTTTCAATGAACAGAAATCTGTTTTCTCTCCTTTCCCCTACTTTCCCCCCATTAAAAAAAAAACAATGATAACAAATATGCATAGTCAAGCAATATAAAATTATGTATTAGCTAGATTCAAAACTATATGTCTCATTCTGCCTGTTTAGTCCATATCTTAGTGTCAGGAGATGGGTAGCATTCTTCATTATCAGCACTTAGGATTCTTGTTTGGTCATTGCTTTGATCAGAGATCCTAAATCTTTCAAAGTTCTTCATTTTGACAGTGTTGTTGTAATGGTATCAATTGTTCTCCTGGTTTTCCTTACTTAATTCTAATAAAGTCATGCAATTGTTAGCAGGTTTCATAAAATAATCTCTCAATTCACTCCTTTGACTGATCTGTCTCTTGCTTCAGATCTCCTGCATATCAAATTTGATTTCAGTTTCCTCCTTCATTCAGCAAACATTTATTGAGCAAATAGAAGTAGAAGAAAATAATGAAACATGATTGGTACCTTCCTTCTTTCCTCCTTCCCACTTAGATTTTTGTTAGTTTTACACACACACACACACACACACACCCCAAAGATTGTTTTCCAGTTCAACAGCATTTATTAAGTACCTATTGTTTTAGATACTAAGGAACTTAAAGTTGTTGAAGATAAAATAGTATACTGTACCCTCAATTTTAGATACAAGTATGCTATAAAAAAAAAGTTGTTATTTAACATTAATCTAAATCCAAGCATTTCTGTTTCTTACAGAGATATCTAAATCAGCCTCATCTCTTCTTGCCTTCAGAAATGTCTCTAACCTAAGACAATTTAAAGTAACATTTATAGGAATCTTGAGTAAGGGAAAGGTTACAATATGATATAATACTGTTTTAAATTAACATTTTACCCGACCTAAAAGAATAGTCAATTAATCTTCTACCAAAACTACCCAATTCCTTCTTTGACTACATTTCTCTGGTGTTCTCCTGAGTAATTGGAAGGGACCTTTTCCCGATGATAAATACTGTAATCCCTTCAAAATAGAGAAAGGGAGCACTACCCTTAGGTAGGTCACAACTCATCTCTTCTGGGGATGGGAAAAACAAAAATCTGAACTAGACCACTGTTCTACTTTTCTCTCTTAATCTATTCCCTCCTCTATCTCCACTCCCTTAGGTATTATACTTGACCTTTCAAACATTTTCTTAAAGGGAAAGGACTGAAAAGGACTTTAGGATATAGAATTTTATTTGTCCTTTGTTTTTCAAAAGTGGACCAATAATATTATGGGTGATGTCTTGACTCATGAGTGAATTGGATTTAAATGAGACAGAGTTGCACAAAGTCATCAGCCTCGTTTCCTCTTTAAGAGTCATTGAAGTCCAGTGGCAAGACAAAAGTCAAGATGACTGTTGATGACCCAGGATGCAGTGTCTTTGATGTCTGACCAAGTTTTTAATGTTCTACTGTGCTCTTTAGCTGCCTTCATGGCAAATTGTTCTTATCCACTCATATCTCCAGGGGAGTAGGCTACCCCATCCTTGGGGTAGACATCCTTCTAATTCACTGGCATGTTTGAGGCCCCAGTTATCCTCAATCTTGTTTAGCCTGTCTCCTGAGATGGTTTATCAGGATGTGGCTGCTGCACATTCTACAGTTTCTTGGAGCCACAGATGAGAATTCAGTACCAAGTAGACATCAAAGGTATACGAACAGCACAGAAAAGAGCTTCGCAAGTCCTCACACCAAAGGTGCCAAGTCCTCCTTTAATACCCCAGATACCCTGGATACAGAATTTAATCGAATTCTAAATGACTTTTTTATCTGCCTTTCTGTTCTACCATTTCTTGGACTCTAGCACCTACTCACTTTCCCTTATTATTCCTGCTACCATATTCTTATGACCATAAGAATGTGTTTTAGATTCATTTACAAAGAAACAAAATAGTATACAGAAATATCAAGAAATCACATTGGCAGATATTTATGAGGTAATTAATCCACCAAAGTATTGAAGTTTTAAGGATTTCGGGTACCCTGAAGTAGATATAAAAGAACAGACTACCTGGTACTTAAACTTCTAAACTAGTTTATTCAACTTAGAGCCTGGAACTCTCTCTATCTAAATATTTGCCTTTTGGCTTCCTTCATGTCTCAGTTCCATCATTTATAAGAAGCCTTTCCCAGACTTCCTTAATCTTAGGGCTTTCCATCTGAGATTATTCCCAATTTGTCCTATATAAATCTTATTTGTACATGAGAGCAGGGACTGTTTTTGCCTTTCTTTGTATCTCTAGAACAGTATTTGCCATAGGAAGTGCTTCATTAATGTTTTTTGACTTACTGACTGATTTGAGGCTTTAATCCCTGACCATATGTTCTGGCTAATACTTACTATTCTTCATCTCTCTCCAAAATTTTCTACCCCTCCACAAACTAGACCACTTCCATGTTACCTGAGTTCTTAGGAACAAATTTATTCACTTATTCTACAGTCCTAGATTTATTTTCAGGCAATGAGTAAACTTCTTCATTGAAGCCAAGCTTTTGGTATTCTACCTACATTTCTGTGTTTTCAGTTAGCTAGCAATTTCACTGGCTGTCCACCTTGCCTAGAATCTTTCCTTTTTGTCTATGATTTCTTGGCTTCCATAAAGTCTCAGCTACAGTTCCACCTTTTTTTAAAAAATTAATTATTTTTAGTTTTCAACATTCACTTCCATAAGTTATAAATTTTCTCTGCTTTCCTCCCCTCCTCCTTTTCTAAGACTGTGTGCAATCTGATATAGGCTCTTCAGATGCATTCTTTTTCAAGAGGTTGATCAGTGAATTCTTTCTATTTCTATTTTGCCCTCTGGTTCTAGAATATCAAGGCAATTTTTCTTGAGGATTTCTTGAAGGATAATTTCTAGGCTCTTTTTTTGATCACGGCTTTCAGATAGTCCAATAATTTTTAAATTATCTCTCCTGGATCTATTTTGCAGGTCAGTGGTTTTTCCAATGAGATATTTCACATTGCCTTCTATTTTTTCATTTGTTTGGATCTGTTTTATAGTATCTTGATTTCTCATAAAGTCATTAGCTCCCATTTGCCCAACCTAATTTTGAAGGAACTTTTCTCTTCAGTGAGTTTTTGAAATTCTTTTCCCATCTAGCCAATTCAGCCTATTAAGGCATTTTTCTCCTCATTGGCTTTTTGGGCCTCTTTTGCCATTTGAGTTAGTCTCATTTTTAAAATGTTATTTTCTTCAGTCAGGCTGTTGACTCACTTTTCATGATTTTCTTGGATCATTCTCATTTCTCTTCCCAATTTTTCTTCCACTTCCCTTACTTGATTTGCAGAATCCTTCTTGAGCTTCTCTATGGCCTGTCACCAGTTCATATTTTTCTTGGAAGCTTTTGATGCAGGAGTTTTGACTTTGTTGTCTTCTTCTAGTTCCATGTTTTGATCCTGTTTGTCCCCCCAAAAAGATTTTATGGCCTAATTGTACTTCCTCTGTTTGCTCATCTTGCCAGCTAATTACTTGACTTTTGAGCTCTTTGCCACAATAGAGCTCTGCTTCCAGAGTGGAGGGAGCTATGTCCCAAATTGCTGGGGTTTTCGCAGCTGATGTTAGAGCTGTTGTCAGAGCTATGAGGAGGGCGTCCTCTCTACAGCCACCACAAGCTCTAGCACACTAGCATTCCTCACCCCAGGACCACCACCCAAGACTGCAACCCAGATCCAAGCAGATCAAAGCAAGAACAACTACCCTTTCAATGGTCTCTTGGTCCCCCTGTGATCTGCAGGCCGGGAGCTCCGGAGGTAACCACGTGGCAGCAGCTGCAGCCACCATGCCACTGCCATCTCTTACCCTGGAGCAGGGGCTGGACTGTGCTCTTCTCTCACCCAGTTCCAACAGAGTTCCCTACTGACCTTTTACTTTTTCTTTGGTGTTTATGGGTTGAGAAGTCTGGAAACCACCACAGCTGCTGGTGATTCACTCTCTTGAAGTCTGCTCTGGCCAGTCTGTGCCACTGGTTGGCTCCACCCTAGGTCTGGGCCCATGCAGCTCACACAGCACTGCACTTGGCTCTCAGCCCCATGTGATAGACCCTTCCCCTCAGCCTGCCAGGCTGCCTGCAGCAGGAGAATTGTTTCTCTCTGTAACTTTGTGGGTTCTAATGCTCTAAAATTTGTTTAGTCATTTTTTTTTTTTTACAGATATTGGAGGTGCCTGGAGCAGGGCTCAAGCAAGTTCCTTCTTTTTTTCCACTGTCTTGGTTCCACCCCTAAACCCCCTACATATACATTCTTATTAAACATATTTTCACATTAATCATGTTGTTTAGAAGCATCTGAATCCATGAGAGGAATCTTGAGAAAGAAAAAACAAAACAAAAAAAGAGAGTAAATACTATGCTTCAATTTGCATTCAGACTCCATATTTCTTTCTCTGGATATGAATGGCATTTTCCATCATGAGTCTTTTGAATTGTTTTAGGTCCTTGCATTGCTGAGAAAAGCTAAGTCTATCAAAGTCATCACAGAATGTGGCTGTTACTGTGTACAATGTTATCTTGGTTCTGCTCACTTCACTTAGCATCAGTTCATATTAGTCTTTCCAGGTTTTCCTGAAGTCCAACTGCTCATCATTTCTTATAGCACAATAATATTCCATTATATTCATTTACCACAATTTGGTCAGCCATTCACCAGTTGATGGGCAGCCTCTCAATTTCCAGCTCTTGGCTACCACAAAAAGAGCTGCTATAAATATTTTTTTCATGTGGGTTCTTTTCCCATTTTTATGATCTCTTTGGGATACAGCCCTAGAAGTGGTATTGCTGGGTCAAAGGGTATGCAACATTTTTATTGCCCTTTGGACATAGTTCCAAATTGCTCTCCAGAATGGTTGCATCATTTCAGAATTCCACCAGCAATGTGTTAGTGTTCCAATTTTCCCACATCTTCTCCAGCATTTATAATTTTCCTGTTTTGTCATGTTAGCCAATCTGATAGGTATGATGTGGTACCTAAGAGTTGTTTTGATTTGCATTTTTCTAATCAATAGTGATTTAGAGCATTTTTTTATATGACTATGATAACTAATTTCTTTCCACCTTTAAAAAGCATTTGCTGGTTACTCTTAATGCTAGGGCCTTCCCTCTAATATTATCTCCAATTTACCTTGTATGTGTCTTTTTGTAGCATATAGTTATTTGCATGTTGTCTCCCCTTTTGTGATTGAAATTAAGGTAAACTGAGGCATAAAGTTCTAGGCATATTCAGTTTATTGGTAAGGCTAGCAGTTAGCAATAAAATAGTTCTTTCGGCTCTTCAGTAAGCTAAAAGACTGTAGGTTGGGGCTTACTAGCCTTCATATAGTTTTGGAAAGCACAAGAGAACAGAGAACAGGAGATATCACAGATGGAAAACAATATGATTGATTATGAATTCAGAAGTATCATAGATGGTAAAAAACAATATAGTTGAATGGCAGTTGAGAAAGCAGAGCTAGCGACCATCCCTCCTTCCATCTCATTGTTATGGAGGTATTTACCTTTCTAGCTAGTTGGTGTCACAGTAGTGACAGACCAGAAGAACGGCCAACATTGGAGAGATGACATATTTTCAGTTACCCACATGCATCTTGCAGGGCTTGTTAATGAGATAACAGATTTCTCTTAATTGCCCATGAATATGCAAAACTCTTTAATGAGATAATGTTTCCCTTAATTGTTCATGGGCAGTAAGATGTGTATACGTAACACATTTTTTTGAATTAAGGTAAATTATGAGACAGCTTAGCTCACAAATGACATCTAAACTTCTAAACTCATGAACTTAACTCACAGATAAAGGAATATGGATTAGGTAGCTACACAATAGAATCAATTATAGAATGGAATCAAATATAAAACATTAAATCAACATTTGATTTTCTCACCCCCATTGGATGGTGGATTCCTTGAAGGCAGGAACTATTTTTGCCCTTCTTTGTATCCCCAACACTTAACACAGTAATTTTGCCTTCCTCAGCCCAAAGTAGAGAGTGGATAAAAAGAACTATCGCATACACCTTTTGTTAGCAAGTATTATCTTCTTGTGTATGTCTTAGCCCCTAGTAAACCCTTAGCTATATGAGGTAAGGAAACATGTTTTATCTAGAGTTGTTTTGTCCCCTAGCATTAAAAACAGAGCTGTAGGGCTTTAAAAGTGCTTACTGAGTGAACTAAAGTGTTTCCCATCATCCATAAATTTTAACTTGAGTTTTACTTCATTCCCATAGTTCACAAAGATATTTTTTATTTGAGTACATGCTTGTAAGCTTTCATTTTTCATCTGCCTTCTATTCATTCAGAATCTCTGTAGAATCCATATATTGCCCTTTAGCTTATTCTGAATATAGTTGAAGGAAGAGAATATAACCTTCCTGAATGATACCTTTAATAAGTGGTTTTCCCACTGTGATTTAAAGTTAGAAAAATGATTGGCATATGCATATCCATTATGTCTCCTTAGGCCAGGGATCCTTTTCTTTTTTTTGTGTTTGTGGACCTCTTCCACAGTTTTAACAAACCTGTAATTTTTCTATGCTAAGTCATTAATATCTCATTGTTCCTATTATGACCATTGATTACTATCCTCTCATTTCCTGCTCCCCAGCATTCCTTTCTGAACTTCTCAGTTAATTAGGTTTCTCCCCATTGCCAGGCCTCCTTTGCTTCCCACTCTTCCCATGGGTCCCTTGTTTGCTTCCACTTATTTTTGCTTTACTTACTCCTTATTTCCTTATTACTACAGGATCGTAAAACTCAGTTGATCCCAAGAAATTTGATTTAGTCCCTTGACTTACTTTTAAAAAAAGAATGTTATGATCTTTAATGATAAAATCAAGTAAACTTACATTTACAATTTTTTTTTCATTATTGACTTGTTTATTTACTTTTAGTTTACTAGATTCAGTTCCACAATCCCTTGAGGTTCAAATTTACTTCCCTCCCTTCCCCCTTCCTCCGCTCATGGCGGCATGCAATCAAGTATAGGATCTGCAAATACTTTCACATTGTACAATAGTCTGGTTGTATAGAAGGGTTGTAACCAAGGGAGTGAACAGTGGGAAAAAAGAAAGAAAACCAAACATGAGAAAGAACAATAGCATGTAGATTGCTTCAGTCTCCATTTTAACTCTGGTCTTTCTAGATCTTTTTCTGAATGTAGATATCTCCTTCTATTTCTGAGACTTGTAGAGTTGTCTTATAACTGTGTGTTGCTGAGAAGAGTCCAGTTTATCAAAGTTGGTCATCACACATATGAGGTGTCTGTGATTGTGTACCAATTTTTCCTGGTTCTGCTCTTCTCACTTAGCATCAGTTTGTATAGGCCTTTCCAGGTGAATATGAAAACCATCTCCTCCCCATTTCTTATAGCACAATAGTATTCCATTACATTCATATACCAC
>CM053586.1:182850673-182869678 GCA_028646515.1 Pseudochirops corinnae | reverse complement strand
GAAACTCAAGGGATCATGGAACTGAATCTTGTAAACTAAAAGTAAATAAACAAGTCAATGGAAAAAAAAAAGAGGTCAGAAAAAAAATAAATAAATGTCTGAGGCCAGATTTAAACTCAGGTCCTCCTGACTCCAGGGCCAGTGCTCTATTCATTGTGCCACCTAGATGCCCCAAGTGCTTCATTTAAAAAAAAAAAATTCAGTTTGAAATCCTCTCCCTCCCACTCTTTCCCCACCCATTGAAAACGCAGGAAATGCCTTACCTAGTATGTATGAAGCCATGCAAAACATTTCCACATTAGCCATGTTGCAAAAGAAAAAAAAAGCAAGAAAAATAAAGTGAAAAAAATCAGTTTACACTTAGAATTCATCAATTCTGTCTCTGGAGGTGGATAGAATTTTTTATCATGAATCCTTTGGGATTGTCATGGGTTATTGTATTGATCGGAGTAGCTCAGTCTTTCAGTTAATTGTTAAAATATTTCTGTTACTTTGTACAATGTACTTCTAGTTCTTACTTCACTTTGCATCTGCTCATATAAGTCTTCCCAGGTTTGTTTTTTTTTTAATTCATCCACTTCATCATTTCAGCACAATAACATTCCATCACAATTATATGTCACAATTTTTTTCAGCCATTCTCCAATTGATGGACATCTCCTCAGTTTCTAATTCTTTGCCACTATGAAGAGAGCTGCTATAAATGTTTTGTACAAATGGTTTGTTTTCTTTTTTGTTTGATATTTTTGTGGTACAGACCTATTAATGATATTTCTGAGTCAAAAGGTAGGCACAATTTTGTAACTCTTTGTGCATATAAACACAGCATTTGAGATACATTGTGTTCAGGTCAAAGTACAGCAGGACTAGTTCTCCTTTCTCAAAGAGGAGTGTCTACACTGTGGCAAATATTTATGTTGAAATAGACTAGAAGACAGTTTAGACCACACCGATGGTCCTGGACTAAGAGTCCTTGAAACTGACAAGGATATAATTAAGAAAATAACCCCTCCCCATTAAACTCCTACATTAAACTTTTCTGCAAATGTGGGAAGAGTAGCTCTTTTTTAGGGATCATATATGGAATATTCATATCTCGGTAACACATGTGGCCTGGTGTAATAGTAATATAATTTGATCCCTTTGTATTGGCAAAGCTAACAGGTACTTAGCACTTAGTAATTAATCAAGCCTTTGTTAAAGAAACATAAGGTATGAACCCCTGTTGCTGTGAAATGACATGACTCGACAAGTCTTAACAAAGTGACCACAGAGTCTGAATTAAAAAGTTTTAAGGAGCTTTAATTTACCAGCTGGGGCTACTCCATGCCAATTCAAAAGGGGGAACAGCCCCGAATTCAGGGGTGGAGAACCTTTTATACATTCTTTGGTTTATGTATCTAACTAACACACTTGGTTACTAAGCAGGTTGTCATATAGATACAAACAAGCAGTTACTAAGGAAAGCGGAGGGGGTGAGCAGAGGGGGTCTGCAAGGTAAGCGGCACAGGGCATGACGACTGAGCAAGGAAAAGATAGATTACCCTAGGCCGGCCTCCCAGGTAAAGATAAATCACTCTAGGGAGGCTTCCCAGGTTCATAGAGTTTCACTTGGCTGTATACCATAGAGTTTCACCAGGCTGACCACTAACTTCAGAAAATATTTCTTAACTATTTCTTGACCATAACAGCTGAAAAAACAGGAAGGGGTTGAAACAGTAAATGGCCAAAACAGGAAGGAGATAATGCTGTGTATATATAAGGAAAAGCCCCTGCTAGGTCAGACAGATGTTCTTGGAGTCAGGTTCTGGAGGCTGAGGAAGAGAGGCCCGGGCAAGAGAGAATGACTTTTATTTTGAGAACCTGGATGAAGTGATTTTGATTCTGGGAACCAGCTGAAACTTCTCCTGAGTCCAAGGGCCAGCCAGAGCTGCT
Source organism: Pseudochirops corinnae (assembly GCA_028646515.1). Classification (NCBI taxonomy): domain Eukaryota; kingdom Metazoa; phylum Chordata; class Mammalia; order Diprotodontia; family Pseudocheiridae; genus Pseudochirops; species Pseudochirops corinnae. Next base: position 182,867,743 of record CM053586.1, on the reverse strand, counting down.
GAGAAGTTGATGAGGAGCTGCTCAGCCCAAGGGCCAGCTGGAGCTGCTGAGGATTTCTGAGGATCAGCTGGAGCTACAGAAGACTGAGGAAGCATGACTGTGGTAGTGGTATTTTGTCTGTTTATGACTTTGTTAAGCCTTGACTCCCCAAAGATAGAGACTGTGAAGGATTTAAGGTGGACTGGACACTGTGAGCTTCAGGAACTGCATGGGGAGCTGGACAAGGAAGTGGGAGCTGTCTGCTGTTGAACCCAGGTGACAGTTTGGTGAATCCAGGTAGGAGCTGGGACCATGGAAGGGGATCCAGGGAATCTGAGAGCCTACCCCAAATCAAGCTGAAAGAAGACTTTACTTAGATACTGTGTACTGACTGAGAAGATTGTGATTTACTTGTGACCAAAAGGTGGATGGCCTGTGTATTTTCTGATAGCTGAATAGTGAATGATGACTGAACAGTTGATTTGTAACTTAGTGTGCCCCATGAGTGGAGAACTTTGACTTTTGTATTTTATGACCCTTAAGGAGATTGAATGATTGAATTGATTGAATGATTGAGTTACTAAGTGATTGATTGACTAAATGATTGTACTTTGTTCAAAACTATATGACCATTGTGGTGAAAACTATGTGGCCATTTTAGTGATAAGTTGTTGTGAATGTTGTATTTTAATTTTCTGTGATAAGTTGTAACATTGTGAATTCTGTATTTTGATTTCTGTGAATGTTTTGTTCTGATTTGTTATTGAATAAATAGAATGTTCGCTATACTGTGTAATCAGAACCTTGAAAGCTGTTCACAGTAGCATTCTTCTGGAAAGCTGCTCATGCTTGGCTTTACATTAGGCCTAGGCTTGCCTTCTTAAGGGTCACAAAATACAAAAGTCAAAGTTCTCCACTCATGGGGCACACTAAGTTACAAATCAGTCACTGTTCAGTCATCATTCACTATTCAATCATCAGAAAATACACAGGCCATCCACCCCATGGTCACAAGTAAATCACAATCTTCTCAGTCAATACACAGTATCTAAGTAAAGTCTTCTTTCAGCTTGACTTGGGGTAAGCTCTCAGATTCCCTGGATCCCCTTCCATGGTCCCAGCTCCTACCTGGATTCACCCAACTGTCACCTTGGTTCAAAGGCAGACGGCTTCCATCTCCTTGTCCAGCTCTCCATACAGTTCCTGTCCTATACTGAAGCTCACAGTGTCCAGTCCACCTTAAATCTTTGGGATTTACTGTTACTTTGTACAATGTCTCTGTCTTTGGGAAGTTAAGGCTTAACAAAGCCACAAACAGACAAAGTACCAACACCACAGTCATGCTTCCTCTGGAAGCTCCTGCTGGCCCTCAATCTCAGCAGATCCTCATCAGCTTCTCAGCAGCTCCAGCAGGCCCTCCTTTAGCACCATAAACTCCATTCAAAATCACTTTATCCAGCCTCCATATGGCTTGCTCTAAGAAATTCAGACTCTCCCTCTCTGAGGCTTTTCCTTATATACAGTATTGCTCTTCCCTTTTTAGCCTCTTCCTGTTATATCAGCAACAGGAGTTCCCTGTTCATCCCCTTCCTGTTACATCAGCAACAGGAGTTCATACCTTCTGTTTCTTTAACAGAAACTTAATTTGAACTAGGTGCTAAGTACCTCTCAGCTTAGCAATACAAAAGGAACTTCAAATTTCATTACTATTACACCTGGGGATCTGCATAAAAGGATATATATATAGAGAAGCCTTGTAACCAGGGCATGTGCATGAAAGGGACTCTGCAAAGCTGCTGATGCCTTTTACTGCCATCAACTTTCTGCTACTTTTTGCCAAGTGTTACTCTCTGCTATTCTCCATTAGGCATTGCTGTTTGCTAATTCTCCATGCTTCAGAAGGTGTATCAGCAAGAACCCTAGCATACCCAGGATGGCTGTTAGCACAGGCTCTTAGATCTGCTTTTCAAAGGGAAAGCAACTCAAAATGGGTTAACAATCTTACTTTAATCAATCAAACATATATCATTTACTGAGTTCAGGGGCAAAAGTCAACACCCTGAACTTCAGAGAATACAAACAGAAGTTACAAGCAGACAAAGAAACAGATCAGCAAATGACCATCACATCCATACCTAGTTAGTTACCAGAGAGTGAAGCACCATCATCTGGGTTTTCAAAGCCGGGGGGCTCAATGGCTGCCCAGAGTCTCATCTGGCCAAATCACACAACTCTTTCCAAAATGAGCCCCAAAGTAAAACCTCACATCAGTGTATACATAGCCTTCTCCTGATCAGAGAATGTCACAATCCTCTTGACCAACTGCCCAATCACAAAGCAATAAGGTATGGGCGAACACTGAAAAGCAAGCTTCCAGCCACAGGCTCCATGTGACCACATTCAACCTATTAGGGGGCAGAGTATATTTTCAGATCAGGGAAGGTTCTCAGAGTCACTTAAGCCTATCAAGGGGCCTAGGGGCAGGGAAGATCTTCAGATTCCCATAACAGAAGGTTGGCTATTTTAAGGGTTACCTAAATATATCCTATGCAATACCCACTGGAGAGTTCTCAATCAGCATTCTCATGCAATAGATATGAAACAACTGTGCAGTCTTCTCTACCAGGCTTCCAAACAAATACCTTTGAAGTTTTCTGTAGACTTCTTTTCCCATTCAGGCTTCTTTTAGCCAATGAGCAGAAACTTTCTTAGCCTAACTGTGCCAACAAGTACCAAAACTATGGAAACCCATAGATCATGTCTACTTTTTGACTCCCTATAATTCTGCTCTGCTGAATTGCTCTGCACTTTTAACTCCTCAGCTTTTCAGAAGATTTTAATTTACATCTCTTACTTTTTTTTAACTTCTTGAGCTAGAGAATGCCATGGCCTGCTCTCTGTGACTTTTTTTATAATTAATTTATTTTTAGTTTTCAACATTCATTTCTATAGGATTTTGAGTTTTAAATTTTCTCCCCCTTCTTCCTTCCCAAGATGACATGCAACCTGATATGGGCTCTACTTATATATTCATATTAAACATATTTTTACATTAGTCATGATGTAATAAAGAATTAGAACTAATGGGAGGAACCACGAGAAAGAAGAAATTAAACAACAACAAAAAAAGGAGAGTAAATAGTATCCTTCCATCTTCTAAGTCTATCATAGTTGACCACCACACAATGTTGTTGTTACTGTGTGCAATGTTCTCCTGGTTCTGCTTACTTCCCTCAGCACCAGTTCGTGTAAGTCTTTCCAGGTTTTTCTGAAGTCTTCCTGCTCATCATTTCTTATAGCAGAATAATATTCCATTGCATTCATATACTACAACTTGTTCAGCCATTCTCCAATTGATGTATATCCTCTTAATTTCCAATTCTTTGCCACCACAGAAAGACCTGCTATAAATATTTTTGTACATGTGGGTCCTTTTCCTGTTTTTAATGGTCTCTTTGGGATATAGCCCTAGAAGTAGTACTGCTAGATCAAAAGGGTATGCACAATTTTATAGCCCTTTGGACATAGTTCCAAATTGCTCTCCAGAATGGTTGTATCAGTTCACGACTCCACCAACAATGCATCAGTGTTCCATTTTTCCCACATCTTCTCCAACATCATTTTCCTGTTTTGTCATGTTAACCAGTCTGATAGGTGTGTACATCTGTTATTTTTACACTACCTTCATTTCAAAATATAGAGAACCATTCCTTGTAGCAAACTATAAAAATTGAGGGGAAAAAAAGCATTACATGACACATAGTAGGCACTTAATAAATGTAGATTAATTGATTGGAGTCAGGAAGAATTCAGTTCAAATCTGTCCTCAGATGTCTGGATGATTCTGGGCAAGGTTACTTAATCACTTTTTGCCCAAGTTTCAACTGTAAAATAGGGATAATATCATCTATGACTTAGGATTGTTTTGAGGATCAAATGAGATATTTGTAAAGTCCTTAGTACAGTGCCTGGCATATAGTGGGTGCTTAGTAAATGCTTATTTCCTTCTTTCCTTTCTTCTTTGTTTCTTTCTTCCTTTTTCCCCTACTCCCCTCCCCTCCCCCAATAGCTTCCATTTGGTTAATTCTAGTTTTCGAAGAGTTTTTTTCTCCTTGGGAAAGGTATCTTTTGTAAACTATTAATTCTGTTTCCATAACTTTCTTCCATTGCTCTCATTTCTTTCCCCACGTTTTCCTCTACTGCTCTCATCTGATTTTTAAAATCATTTTTAGCTCTTTAAAAAAAATCTTGCTTTATTTCTTCTAAGAAGTCCAATTGGACTTATGCCTAAGCTGGTTTTTTCTTTACTCGTAGATGTGTTAGAATCATTCTATTGTTCTGGGTTTGTATCTTGAACTTCACTCTAATTGTGATAGTTCATTCTCCCTGGCTACTTATTGACTTTGGACTTTATGTCTCATTCAAGCTCTATATACTTCTGAAGAAAATACGTTTGTCCTCTTGAGTCTTTCTGCTGCTTTCTTTGGGTATTGAGTGATGTGCTATTCTAGGACCTTAGGGACAATTCAGATCAAGGATCTTCAAGTTTTTCAGTGTTCCCAGAGTAGTGGGACATGGACAAAATCTGCTCACTGGCTTCCTGATCTGAACACTGCAAATTCCTGATTCACATTTGGGTCTAAGTAACATGCCTGTGAACTTGTCCTTCATTGGGAGTTCTAATAGGCCACTGTTGGACTTAGCCACTCTTGGCCAGCCCTGATTTTCAGATTTTAGAAACTTCTTTCTACCTCGTGTGTTGTCCAGATACATATTTTCTAATGACTTGTTTCTGTAATGAAGTCACTCACTTTTCCACTAATAAAGTCTCATCTGCCATCTGTCAGGTCATTACAGTTTAATGAACAGTGATAGTTTCCTATTTTTCTTGATTGAGACTTTATGCAATAATATGCTGCCTTATCATAAAATAAAAATAAAGCTAGACTTCTACATACATTATTTTTAAAATATGTTTTATGGCTTTTGTTTTTACATCACAATAGTTTCTATAGAAGAAAAAATCTTCTCCCCTGCTAATTGAACCAGAAAAATTAAGTAAAAAGTCAATTTCAGTGACTTCATCTGACATGTTTTATTACCATTCTGCCCTAAAAGTCCTCTAAATTTCTGATGCAAATTTGAAAGGTAATGGGTTCTGTTTGGGGCATATTGAGTTTTAAATGTCTTTGGGACATCTAGTTGGAAATGTCAAATAGGCAGCAGTGCTATGGGATTATAGTTCAGGAGAGATAACAGTGCCTGATATACAGCTGCATAGAGATGGTGAAAATATACAAAGGAAAAGGAGAAAAAGACTCAAGGAAAAGCTTTGAGGTACATCCAAGATTAGTGATTGTAGCACGGATGATGCTTCCTCAAAGAAAGCTGGGACACATCATTCAGGTAGGAGAGTCAAAGCCACAGTTATGAAAACTCAAGAGAGTAGAAGGGAATCAGCAGTGTTAAAGATTTGCAGAGAGTTCAAAAAGGATGAGGAGTGAGAAGAAAGGACTTTCACAATTGGCAATTAAGAGATTGTGGGTAACTTTGGAAAGAACATTCCAGTAAGTGATGAGTTTGGAAGCTGTATTACAGAGAGAATGAGACAGTGGAGTTGACAATGGAAGCATTAAGTATAGATGGCTTTTTAAAGAAGTTTGGCTGAGAAAGGGAGGAGAGATATGGGACAGTAGAAAACATCGTGGGGATCTGGTGAAGGTTTTTTTAAGGATATGAAAATTTGGGTATGTAGGTATCAGGAAATGAGCAGAGGGAAGGACTGAAGATTAGAGAAGGGGTAGAAAATAGTGGGAACATTCTGGATCAAGGGTACACATATATAAAGTGGTTGTCCTTGGAGAAGAGAAAGATCAACTCTTCATCAGAACCTGAAATAAAGGAGGAAATGGTGGATGATGTTGTCAAGGGGTTGTCAGATGAGAATGAAAGTAGAAAAGAGAGTTTTCAAAGAGTGGCCTCAATTTTTTTTACAATCTACCTTAGCTGAAAAGAATTTTTTATCATGCATCAGGATCATCTATAGTAAAGTGGCTAAGAGGTCATAAAGCCCTTGCATGCACCATGTCCCAGCATCTAATTTGATGATGAGGGTCCCCCAATACTTCTACTGCATTGAGTATTTCACTATTTGATATTCCTTGGATCACCTGCCAAAACCTCCCTAAGAGCTACATCAGAGGAATGATATCAAATCTTAACTTTCTTAGAGACCTTTGTTGAAGGGCTGCTGTCTTCCTCCAGTGGGGTAAATAAGGACTCTCCCTTGCCCTCCTCAGGGGCTTCAGAATTACCACTAAATCAGTTTAAGGGATTCCCTTTTTTCCAAAAAATACAAACCTACCATAGTTATATAGTGACAGTTTTGCTTCCTTCATGCTATTAGAACGCAAGACATATTCCGACAAGACCACCCTTTGGTCCCCCAAAGGGAAGAAAAGAGTTGTCTAAACCATCTCAGAAGAAAGAAAGCCTCCCAACTGAGAAAGATTCAAATTATTTCTTTCATGGGGAAAGACAGAAAAATTATATTGGACTCCTTCCCAGTTGAAAGCAAATTGCTCCTAAATAGTCTCAGTTATAGGAATGGAGAAAAAAAAATTGCAGAGTTGATAAGTCTAAACCACTCACCCTGAGCCTTGGGTTACCTGGTTTACAACACTGAAAATGTCAGGAACAGTCATAATGATGGACACAACAACTTTATTCAGTTCCCTTTAAGCTTCCCTAGCTTCCACTATAAACTTCCAGGTGTCATCTGCTTTCTTTACAGGGAACACAGAGTTGTTGTAAGGGGAGCTGATATGATGAAGTACTCCAACTTCCTTCATATCTAACACTAGAAAAGAACTATCTTTTTTTGCATCAGCTGAAGCATAGTAAATTCTATTCCAACCCTCCATTTTAACTCTCTGTGTATATTTCATACTTAAATGTATTTCTAGTAAACAATATATTGTTGGATTCTGATTTTTAATCCATTCGGCTATCAGTTTCTGTTTTATGGGTGAATTTATTCCTTAGCCTTTCTACTCATCAGAGGATATGAACTCTTCAGCCCTCTTGCTAAAACTGAAATCTAAGAAACTAAAAGAAAGTGGGAATATCTGAGAGGCTCTTTGCCTATTGCTTCTGGAGATTACTGTGCCTACTATAAATAATCTGTAATGAAATAACATCTTTAAGTCTGCCTTAGTAACAACAGATTTTAAATTAAGAGATTTTATTTTCCTCTTAGATGTTAATAAGCAATAATATTTGTTCATTTAGGAGTCCTTAATGGAGTCATTAAAGTTCTGATAACATAATGACACTAACCTAGCCCCAAGTTGTGATAGTGAAATTTTTCTGTTTGAAGAAAAGTCTCTTGTATGTTAATCTGCTGCTATTCTAAGTTTTGATATCAGGTATAAGTGTCTGACCTCTCACAAGACCATGAGTCTTGAGGGAAATTCCATGTGCTCCTGCAGTCTGAGGACTGCTACAGGTAGATGTCTGTCTCTGGGAAAGTTGAAGGAATGACCTTGCCAAGGATCCTCTTGGCTTTGTTTTCCCATCTTGGTAAACTAGACATTTCCCCACCTGAGGAATATCTGAGCCTAACTGTGATGCTCTGTGGCTCATGATGAGCCTTTCTGTGTGACTGGCTATTGACAATGACTTATACCTGAAATCAAACAAAACTGTGGAACAGTACCAATACTGCTGTGTCCCTCCCCTTTCCCTTACATAGAACATTCCATTGGTAAGGGCAAATGTATAATGATTCTTCATTTTTTTTTCATTGTAAGAATAAATATAGGGCTGGCTAGGTGGTGCAGTGAATAGAGCACCAGCCCTGGAGTCGGGAGGACCTGAGTTCAAATCTGGCCTCATATGTGACCTTGGGCAAGTCACTTAACCCCAGTTGTCTTGCCCTCCCCCTCCAAAACAGCAAAAAAAGAAAAAGAAAAAGAATAAATATAAGAGATAAATCCTATTGGTAACTTTTGACTGAATAATATATAATAGCGTAATACTACTGTAATGAGAAATCATTTTACACTGTCATTTGAATTACAGATAATAGACACAATGAGGTCTTACAATTGATAGGCTATTTAGTTTATAGGAGATCAATACTACAACATCCTTTCATTATGTTAATATGATTACAATATCCTCCTAAAGGATAAACAAATTGTAATCCTATTTAGAAAAGATGAAGATGAATGTAAAAATTTTTTAAATTAAATGGAGCACACAATTTTGAGGAGCAACAAAATATGTGTGTGCAAGAAGTTCTCTATATCCTATTTGAACAGATATCTCTTATCTGTAGTTAGTTGTCACCTATATCACCTGTATCTATTCTATTAAAGCAGAGATTTCTTACTTGTGAAAATGTCATTAACTCCCATGCATTCTGCATCTTGCAATCATCAAAACAGTAGCTAATCTGAAGAGAGTATTTCCTTTGCTTATGTTACTTTACTATACAAAAGAAGTCCTACAGAAAAATCTGAGTGTGCGACACAAGATACTATCTATCTCTCTCTTTACCTTTTACAGGGAAAGTGTCTTTTGATTTAGCAACTGTGGCCCAGAATTTAATTTCAGGTACCTAAGACAGTCACATTCTGTGAGGCCAGATGAAGCTCTGCACTAAAATATCATCTTAGAGCCTTCAAAAGGACTTGTACTTTGGGTTGCCCTGGATTATTTGTTTTCAAAGAGAAGCACCCTAGAGCTTCTGTCAAGCTTTAGACTACTGAAAAAGTCTCCAAGAACTGTAGAAGAGCATTCTGTTGTGGCACTTTAGCCAAATCTGTCAAAGATAGATTTTTATTTAATGTACAAATATTCTGCTTGGAAAGAGGTTCTGATCAGCAGAGTTCCTCCTACTAAATCAGAAAAGGCATCCCTCCTTAGCAATTTCCAACTCATATTTTATAGTGATCATGAAAAAAAGATTTCACAGCAATGACGAAAAAGTTATAAAGTTTCAGGTAAGAGTTTTTATAATTACTAAACAAAGAAATCAGTGTTAATGTCTATAAGTTCATGCAACTGACTTCCCTCAAAGGACTCCCTCTTTTAGTCATTGTTGTTGCTCAGTCATCTGACTCTTCTCCTTGGAATTTTTAGTAAAAATATTTTGAGTGATTTACCATTTCATTCCCCAACTCATTTGAAAAATTAGGAAACTGAGGCAAACAAGGTTAAGTGACTTACCCAGGGTCACACACCTAGTATCTGAGGCTGGATTTGAATTTTTTGACTCCAGGCCGAGCTCTTTAGCCACTGGACCATCTACTTGCCCCTCTTTTGGTGTAGCCACTCACTAGTAAATAAAAAAAACTCTTCATTTAGCTAACAAAAAGACATTCACACTTGTTGGGTCAAGAGTAAACAAGACATTCCCATTCAATTTGGTTGCTATAAACAAGTCACTACCACATTAGTCGGATATTATTAATCCAGCTAACATTTTTCCTTCTTTGGGGAATTAATGTCCCTCTTTGAAACTGATTAAATATTCTATTCAAGAGAGACTAATTAGATCTTTGATTCAAGAGAATCCAATGAGTTTGAGAATATCGTGCTAAGCATACTATCATAATGTTCTTGGTTTTAATAATGAAACTGAGGTCTTAGTGATGCATGTTGGATACATAACTTTTAGAATTGGACACAACCTTCAAAGGACAAAAATATGTATGAATATTATAAATTAGTGTTTTTTTATAAAGTGTCAACCACTAGAAAAGGTTTGGTTAGAGAGACAAACAGATAGTAATATAAAAATTACAACATTTATTCATTATTCCCTTAAAGCTAGCTTTACCATGTACATAGAGTACAGGACTAGGGTCCTGACTGACAAACAAAAGAATGAAAGAGCTTAAGTACATTTTAGGGCCATTCCAATTAGGGGTGGCTGAGTTACACAAATTTGTGATTCCCATAATGCTTTAAACATTGCATGAGAAAAGGAATTTCTTAATTGGATAAATGGTAAATACAATAAAACAAGAAAGATGACAAAGTGTCAACTGAAATTATGATTCAGGACATCTATGTTTCCTTTACCATTCACATTTCATAATAAGGTATATGTTCAGAAAATGTTAAGATAAGAAAAAAGTCCCATTACTCAAGTTAATGCCTAGAGTTGAGGGTCTCCTCCTGAAGGGCCATAAAGTAGGCCTCTTCTGGTTTGTTGACATAAGAAGAGGTATTCTCTGGGCTCACTCAGAGAAGCAAGACAAAGCTGGGTCTGAATTGGAAATTTATGATCTCTGGATGCCTGTGTTAAATCCTACTCCCAGCCTTATCTGGTTTCTGGAGTGGCTGAGATAGAATGAGAGCTCTTTTGTAAAATGAGGCAGAGTAGCCTCTTTGATTAATTCAAACTTTAGCCAAAACAGGATATTAAATGATTATCAAAAGTATTTGCTAAAAAGTTAAATATGGCTTGTCTTTGAAGTAGATAAAGCCACAGGTAGTTTGGAATGACACAGTATTGCTACAAACATCTTAGCAACATGGATCTGAAAAAAATGAAATTTCATGAAAATGCAATGTATTAGTGTCCCTCTAAAACTGTCCACTTGGCATGTATATTCCTAGAGGGAGGACAGATAATTTATCAGGCCACCACAGTTTGAAATATTCCCTAGTGTCAAACAAAGAAAGACCTAGATAAGGACAAAGAATGATTGAGTCATTATGAAAGATGTTAACCTGCAAGATGCAGAAGACTGGGAATGAGGTGAGAGAATTTACAAGTGGCAACAATCAAATGAAAGAATGGCAAGAAATCCTGAGTTTATATATAAATATACTTTAAAATAATAATAGCTAGAATTTATATTTTGCAAAGTACCTTACAAATATTATCTCTTTTTATCTTCACAACAATCCTGGAAGTAGATTCTAGCCCTGTTATACAGATGAGGAAACTGAGGCATAGAGAAATTACTTTTACAATAAACATATTCATTTGATCAAAAAGGTTTTGAAAAAGATGATTAATATGTCTGCAATCCAATTGAGCATTTTGTTGATGGTCTGAGAATAATTGCATGTATTTGATCTGCTCAAATTATTTTGGGGAAGCTAAAATGGAAGATCATTTGAGTGTTACAAGTATCAAATGCCTTTCACTTTACCTTGAGTGAACAACAGTACCTGTCTGTGGGGCTGACACCAGATATTTCTAAAAAGGATTAGTATCTCCAAACATTTTGCATGTCATTTCCTCCTTAGCTAGAGCCCTGAACCACCTTCTGCTCAGAAAGTGACGTTCATTATGTCATTTTGTATATGCAATATACCAGGTGAAAAATATTTAATACTTTTGGGGGGTTGGAATGATGGAATGGGATAGAAGATGCCTGATACTGAAAACTTAGACTCCATGTATTCTACTATACAGTGACACTGGCCTCCTTGCTATTCCTCTATTTCCTAACTCCTATGCATTTTCATTGGCTTTCCCCTGATTGAAATTTTCTTCCTTTCATCTTGGCTTCCTTTAAGCCTCAACTAAAATCCCACCTTTTACAAGAAGATTTTCCAATTCTCTTTAATGCCTGTGCCCTCCCTTTGAAAAAATAAATAAATCTCCAATTAACCTGTTTTTATCTTTTTTCAACATAGTTGTTTGCTTGACGTCTGTTAGACTGTGAGTTCCTCAAGAGCAGTGTGGTACTTTGCCTTCCTTAGTATCCCCAGTGCTTAGCATAGTACTTGGCACATAGTAGGTACTTAATAAATGCTTGATAACTTGGTAACTTGGTGACTTATCATTGATTTTTTTTTTTTTTTGCCCTGGCCAGGGTGTGGATATTTTCCTACCCTCCTAACTGAGCACAAAATAGGCATCCAGAATTTCTTGAGTAAAGATTTCTTCTTTCATCCCATGCCTTCAGCCTTACAGAGCTCTCTAGATAAGGAAATAAAACTATTTTCCCTTTAGTGAAAAAAACTGTGATGTGGTTCTGACAAAGGAACAAATAAGAAGTGTGTCTCTGGATTAAAAACCTTAATTTGACTCTCTCGTCAAATTATAATCTTATCTCTCTCCACTACCAAATTCCTTACCACTACCACTTTTCAATCTTCTGCAAATGGGTTTCTCATCCCACAACTGTACTGTAACTGTTTTCTCCAAGGTTTCCTATGTGCCAAGTCCTTCTTCTACTTGACCTCTCCAGCTTTTTGTATAGGTTTTTCTCTTTTCTGTCTGACCATTCCTTTTCAGCTTTCTAGATCATCATCTATTTCCTGGCCTCTTAATATGGTTGCTCTGCAGGGCCCTGACTTAGACTCACTTCTTTTACTACTTTTTCCTTTTATTATTTAATTTGTTTCTAAAACATGTCTTCACAAGTTATTCAAGCCTAATAATACCTTTCCTGGAACCCTGTTTACATAATTTATTAGTTGTTGAAGGGTGGTCTGACTGAGACCAATCTGGTGCTTCAGGTTCAGAATTTGAATGACATAAGACACTCATAGACCTTCCAGAAATCAATATAGCCATAGCATGGAAAATATATTTAACAAAGATAAAACATGGATTCAAAACATGGAAACTTCCCTGCTTCTATGTTGGCGATGTTGGGACTCTGGTGAAGCTTTATAGAGAGCAACTTCTATCTCCTTATCAACTGGCTTTTATACTTAGGCCTCCAGGAAGCAACAACAGTGATCCCAGCTTTATTGCCATGAGCCAGTTAAGCATCAAGAATAGTTTTAATACCATTTCAGGAAAAATGGAATTAATCTAGATATTGCAGATATTGCTCCTACTAAACCATGGCAAGATCCTGAAGGTCTTCTAGAGCAGAAGTATACACACAGCCTGCTGACAGCATTGTGGCCATACTTCCTAGTGCAGAACCAGATTAAACTGTAAGTGAGAAATATTTAACAAAATAAATGAAAATATAATAGAACATATGTAATATTAATATGTGACTTTCTAAGTCAATATGCAGTATGCCGGGATTCTTATATATAGTTTCACGGCCCCCATTTCTACTTGAGTTTGACACCACTATTCTGAAGGATCTTCCAAAATTTAGGGCCATTATTGAACAACACTACTTTGGGGGTTATGGTATTGAAATTTGTGCAATGTCCGTCCAAGTGACCCCATTGTTTCCAGTCTTGCTTGTCTTCCAGGTACATGCCAGGCAGCCTGTAGGGAAAGGAGGCATGTGTTTTGATCCCATTTTCTTGTCCTTTGTAGTACCTGGTGCCCAAAACCATTTCATCCCATCTCCTTACCTCTAATTTCATTTCCCTATGATGTGGCAGTGAGGGAGGAGCTGAGAGATACTATCCCATCCCTTTTTAGAAATTTTCACCAGTCAGGATTGTCTTTCACTTATTATGAAATTTGTCTATAGAAACAGTTTGTGGTTTGAATTTGGTGTTCGGCAGCTCTCAATGCTAAGATGTTTCCTTTAGATGCTTATTAAACTCTTTTTAATTTTCTCTACCTGAGTTTGCTTCATTATTGAGGGGAAGGCCCAAACAAAGATTTTCTTAAAGTAATTTGACAAGTTCAATCTGGAGGACACTGAACCTTGGGGTACTCACTAGGGAATTCTATTCATACTCCTGTAGCCAGCAAACCAAACATTTGTCCCATTGGAGGCAAGAACAGATTCCTGATGGTCAGTCAGTTATTCAGTGATTAGAGAATTTAACTCCCCAAACTCAGGTAGGATAAGGAGAAATAGGTCCCAAATCCAAAATGAAGCCCATGCACAAAAGGCAGGGTGAGTAAGGTGCTCACCAGCATGTGAGTGTCCCCTCATTTGCAAGGGAATACTGGTATTCAAGTTCATTTAGGGATCTGGAGGGGCTAGCAATTAAATTAGGAAGCAGTTAGCCCCTCTACATCCCTATATGAAGTTGAATTCCTAGGTAGACGTTACTAAAACTTGGGAGAAGGGAAACCAGCAGGGTTTTGTCCACTGAGCTTCACCACTTGGTAGGAACTGGGAAAGTTGTGGGTGAAAAAAAGAGAAAATTTGTCCAGATAAAGGATGGAACCTTGGAGATTGTAGTAGGTTAGATTCACATTCTGATCAAGATTTAAAGATCTAGCCAAAATGGTTGAGGGGGACTTTAAAAACTGAAACTGCCCTCATTATTATGCACCTAGAAATTAAGGGGTGAAGCTAGTTTTTCCTGTAATGGGAAGAACCCTTTAAGAGATTTTACAGAAAATTCCAGCAGGATAAGGCCTCTGGTGGAGAGTAATAGCTGATAGGTGAAGATGCAGCCACAACATGAAGTTCCTTCCCCCCAAATGGTTGCAAACACCCAGCTATTGGTAATGTTAAATAGGGATTTATTGTCACTGACTTTAGGTCAGACTTTCAATGGGAGATGAGGAAACCTGTGAGGTTCGTTCTTTCTGCTTCCTGGCTAAGAAAGTCTTCGACTTCAACTTCAACTTCAACTTCAACTCTGGCCAAATTGGAGACTAGAGGGATAAAGACAGATAAGAAAAGAAAGGAAATTTTTTTTTCTCCTTTTTCTTTTTCTCCTGGTGTGTGGAAACTAATTTGAAATGATTCAGCAGAATTTAATCATTTAGGTAAGTTAGTAGGCTTTCATCTAAGTCCAATAGAGAGTTATAAACAGGAAGGGAGAAAGCTAAAGAAAGTTGAAGTGAGTTTTGTACTAACTACATGAATGGAGGCTTGAGTGTAAAAGGGTTTCGAGTTTGGAAAGAGGTTAGAGGTCTTGATGCTGTAGGGATAAGAAGAATTTGAGAAAAGTTTTAGAGAAAATGCCTGTTAGCAACTTTAAACAGTACCCTACCAAGTTATGTTTACTAACTGAAAACCCTGGGCTCTAAAATTTGAGGTGTAGGCAGCTTAGGCTGCCCTTAGAGAAAAAAATTAAGGTTCTAAATATTATCATTTGAGTTTGACTTGATTGAAGTTTTTGTCTTCAAACTAAATTATGTGGTCTCATTTGTGAGATGTATTCTTTTACTAGCATAATTGTGGTAAACTAGAACAATGCAAAATACATTTGATATTTGGCAATGTAAGACCTCTTGAGCCCCTTATAAAAACTCTCTGAGTGAACACAAACATTAAACTGACTGGGAGCATTCTTCTATTTATGACTGATAAAGACCAGATGTCTTGAACTGAACAGTGTTATGACACTCTAATATTTATGACATCCCCTTGTTTATGGCTAACAGAAACGAGACACCCTGAGGGCACTCACTCGTTCTATGGAAATTATAATTTTGTTTGACAAAAGATACAGGTGTAAAAAATAATCATCTTACCAAAAATTCCACCTGGCTATTAGTGAGTTTAGGAAAAAAGATTTTTATTTTATGTCCTTTTGGACAGGTAACCTCTAAGAAAAAGGTATACTGAGTGCTGTTTGCAACCAGCTTTTTAATTCCCCTTCTAGCCCACCAGGTCCCTCTCTTGTTCTCCATACAACTAACTTCCTGAACTGCCTATTCTGTGTTCTCCTAGATGTGTTCCCCCTCCCTTCTCATGCATTGCATGTGCATTAAAATTAGCTTGCTCCACCCGGGGGGGAGGGGGGGGATGGGATGTTAATATTAAACAGCTCATCAAGCATGCATACAAGCTTCTGATCTTTTACACTATCAGAAGCCTGGATTTGCTAGGTCACAGTACTGGTTGGAATAATCACCTCTGACTTACATCTTGGGGCTGGGAGTCTGTGCACAAGTCACTTTTTTGGAAACAGAATTCCTTCGTTTGTTTCTCACACAGGCACCCTGAGTCAGGGAGGAGGAAATACTCTTGGGTATATGCATGTTATACATGCATGTTTGCCTGGTTTGAGAGAAATAAACATGTGCATATAGCATAGCTCTGTTTGTTTTTCTTTTTAATTTTTTGCTTTTTGGAGGGGCAGTTGGGGTTAAGTGACTTGCCCAAGGTCACACAGCTAGTAAGTGTTAAATATCTGAGGTCGGATTTGAACTCAGGTCCTCCTGACTCCAGGATTGGTGCTCTATTCACTGTGCCACCTAGCCACCTGTCTGTTTTTCTTAGAAAAAAATCCAGGGGGGCAGAGTCAAGATGGCAGCATAGAAGCAGCAAGGTTTCACAGCTCACACATAGCCACCTCAAATACCCATAAAATATGACTCTAAACAAATTTTAGGGATCCAAAACTCACATAAAAATACAGAAAAACACATCTCCTGCTGAAGGCAGCTTGGCAGGAAGGGCTCAGTGCAGCATGCTGGGAGCCAAAACCAGCCCAGCCTGAAACTGGCTTAGCCCCAGAGCGGCCAGGACAAGCCACAGCTGGAGTTTCAGGAGAGTGGATCAGAGGCAGCTGCAGCAGTTTCCAGAATTATCAAACCACAAGAAACAAGGACTAAATGAAAGGTCAGTGGATCTCAGTTAAATTTGGGGGAGAAAAGTGGTCTGGCTGAACTGCCTCCATGGCAAGGAAGCAGTACAAGCTGCAGCCCTGCAGCCATCACCACGTGGCTGCTTCTGAGCTCCCAGCCTGCAGACTGCCAGGGGGCCAAGCAATCGTTCAGAGGCTAAGTGCTCTTGCATTGAGCAGCCTGGATCCTCATTGCGGTCTTGGGTGGTGGTCCTAGGATGTGTTTTCTGTGAGCCAAAACTGGTGGGGGCTGTAGCAGCCTCCCAATAACTCTGGTAGCTGCAAAAACCCCAGTGATTTGGGACAGAGCTTTCCCCCCAAGAAGCAGAGTTCCACTGAGCTAAAAAATCAAGTACCTTCACTGGCAAAATGAGCAGGCAAAGGAAGCAAAGTAAGAACAGCAACCAAACTATAGAATCCTTTTTTAGGGACTAAAAGGATCAAAGAATGGAATGGGAGGAAGACAACACAATCAGAATTCCCGCACCAAAAGCTTCCAAGCAACATCAAGACTGCTTAAAAGCCATAGATCAGCTTAAGAAGGATTTTGAAAACCAAAAAAGAGAAGTGGAGGAAAAATTGGGAAGAGAAATGAGAATGATGCTAGAAAATCATGAAAAGAGAGTCAACAACCTGACTGAAGAAAATAACACCTTAAAA
>CM053586.1:182805970-182850173 GCA_028646515.1 Pseudochirops corinnae | reverse complement strand
GGGGGGGGGGGGAGTAGGGAACTTGACTGCATTAGGGTATAAATTCTTGTTTTGTCTTTTGTAACATACCTCTTCTCCTTGAGCCTCACCATGGAGAGGATTGCCCTCTTCCTGTGGGGGAAGAGAATAAAACTTCCTGTTCCTTCCTCAAGATACCTCTGACTTTTAATCTTTCTTGGGTAGGGGATTTTTGGGGTTCCCATACCCCACACACATGCAATTTTGGATTTGCACCTTTATTGGCATAAGTTGGACAAAATAGTTCCTGCTAATTAAGAGACAGACATTTAAAGTGAAGAAAACTCTCCATACTGTATCCTAAAAACCAATACAGATGAGGAGAGCCGACTGAATTCAGGGACAAAATTTTTTCTAATACTTCAACTTTAGAGTCCTGAGGGACAATTGCTTCAGAACACAGGAACATTGCCAATCAGCTTGGGACCCTAATAGTGTCAGGTTTAGGTATACAAAACCATTGACTACAATTGATATAGGGCAGAAGGACTGACAGGTTATAGGAGGGTTAGGACTATCTGTCCAGGAACTGGCCCGCAGGGTTGGTTTGTGACCATGACATTATATTTACTTTTGCATTTGTCTGCTCAGCAGCTAGCACTGTGCATAGCACATAGTATGTCCTTAATAAATGCTTTTCATTTAGGGTTATCCCTCATTTACATTTAGGGGTGAATGTTTATTAAATCCTTTTTTGAGAGCAGGGAGATAGCCTGAGAACAAAAGGATTGAGAACCTGATTGAGGAAAAGGAAGAGTTGTGGGGACAAGAAGAAAAACGATACAGTAAATGAGAGGTATACTAAAAGATAACTGTCTCCTCTCAGGGACTAGTGTAAAACCGGGAATGACTAAGGGAAAATTGTCACATATGAATTTAAACTGTGGGCCCTATAAACGGGTGTCCACCTCAATCTAATCAATAGTCTAGCAGAGGTGGTTCCTAGCATCAGTTCCACCTCCACGCTCTGATTGGCTCTTTGGGTGGAAGGAAAGAGTATACATTACATCAGCTGGCACTTGGGGACAGAGTTCGGCCAGAAGCTTTTAGAGAAATACAATTTTTTGAGATAGAAGAAAATTTGGAGATTAGTACAGTCTCCTGATTTTTAAAGCTCTGGTGGCTGATCTGGAGCTGATGGGGTCGGGGCAAGGATCCGGGTCTGGGTCAGCAGGAGGACGTAGAAGGGAATGACACCTGAAATGCTCAGTCCGTCCACTGTCTAAGGGCCACAGGAAGGGTAGGTGCGAGTTTCCTGACTAACCAAACTTAACTACCTATGTTCTTTCCTTGGTTTGCTTTTTTTTTTTTTTATTCCCCTCTCCCGTCACTCCACGCCCCAAAGGGTAAGTAAGAGGTGTTACTACCTTCAGAGCAACCAAATATGCCGCATCTCCTTTCTTCCCGCCCCCTCCCCACCCCTGCTCCTGCGGTCCAGCAGCTTCTAAAGTGAGTCTCGGCTGGTGATGTCAAAAGAACGTGAGCTGGGGAGACGTTTTTCTCTTTCGGGAAGTTAACCTGTGGGTAGGGGGCTCTACTTTTCTCCCTGGTGTGAGAAAAAAGGTGTACGTCGCTGAGAACTTTGGTGTTTGGCACCCAGAAACCCCAATTCTCTTTTTCTCCAGACTCCGCCCCAAGTCGGGTCAGCAGCTACTGTAGTCCTCTCACAGAGATGCAAACCTCCGGGATTCCTAGAGAGGACGCGGAAGTTTATTCCGGGAGGGGAAGGGGCGGGATTTAGTGGCCCTACCAGCCAAGGGCAAAGAAGGCTTTGATTTGGTAATTTCCCGTGAGTTTTGGGAAGTCTAGGCATTGAGTCGACCCCTCCAGAGTCTCTTGAAAAGAGCCACTTACTTCTTTGATTCCGCCTTGTTGGAAGTTCTGTTCCCTGAAGAACGAGACTTCCAGCAGAGAGAGGGGCTGTGTGTAAAGGGGGAAGGGAACCTTGGGCTGTCGGGGAGGCACCGGCTTCATCGCCTGCTGACTAGGCCCGGCTCTGGTCCTAAGTTGGTGCCTGCTGATGTTTTAGATCCTGTGTTACTGGGTTTGGGTCACTTCCCTGGGATGACCCTACCCTTTTAATGGAGTTGCGCAGTTTCTACTGGAAAAGCTTGTCTGGGGTCTTTCAAGTCTTGTTATCTTAAACGGGAACAATTTTTTTTCTTTTTTCATCCCTTCCTTGTTGAACCCCTGGGCCATTTGGAATTGCCATTTGGGATTTGGCCTACAAATAAGAAAGGATCAACTTGTCTGGATAGTTATTTGTAAGTTTCAGACTTATTGCTTGTACTTTAGTAAGCTGTGATTTAAATTGGTTCAAGTAATTCTGTGGCAAATCCTTTCTTAAATTTACTTTTGTGGTTAACTTTCAATAAATTTCTTTCATCTTAGCATTTAATCAATTTTGTTATTTCTTTATGCTAATAATTATTTTTAATATGTCATTAGGTTTCATTCTACCTAAAGTGCCATTCCAGACTTCTCTTAAGAGCAGAAGTGGGTTTGATCTCCCCAGGTCACACCTTATAGTGAAGCATTCCTTTAGGTGTGAATCATGCCCAGAGAGTCAAGAGAAACGACAGCCCTATCCACTACAGTTCATCCTCCA
Organism: Pseudochirops corinnae; assembly: GCA_028646515.1. NCBI lineage: Eukaryota > Metazoa > Chordata > Mammalia > Diprotodontia > Pseudocheiridae > Pseudochirops > Pseudochirops corinnae. Next base: position 182,847,547 of record CM053586.1, on the reverse strand, counting down.
CAGGAGCAAGAGGGACTTCTGATAGTGAAAGTGGAGGAAGAAGATTGCACCTGGATGCAGGAGAATACTCCTCCCAGTATGGAGACCTTTAACCAGCGCTTCAGACAGTTCCAGTACTATGAAGCATCAGGGCCTCGAGAGGCTCTCAGCCAGCTAAGGGTGCTATGTTGTGAGTGGCTGAGGCCAGAGATGCACACAAAAGAACAAATCCTAGAGCTGCTGGTGCTGGAACAGTTCCTGGCCATTTTGCCTGGGCAACTTCAGGCATGGGTGAGACAACATCATCCAGAAAGTGGGGAGGAGGCTGTGGTTTTGTTGGAGGAATTACAGAGAGACTTTGATGAACAAGGAGAAGAGGTGAGAAAGAAAAAAAAATAAAACGAATCTAGGTAATGAGGAAATAAAAGGGAATTAAGGAGATGACATGGGAATCACTTAATATTTGTTGAATTAAGGAAAAAATTGGGAAAGTGTTCATAAAGTTCTTTACATCCTGATACCCTATCCGAATTTTTCTGTTCTCTTAAGTTCTACAGGAGGTCTAGGCTCAAGCAAGCATTTATTAAGTGTCAGTTATATGTCAGGTACTGGGGTTTCAAATATTAAAAAAATGTTAAACAGATTTCTAATCTTGAGCATAGTAATGCGTAATAAAGATTTTTTTTTAATTTAAAAAAGAAAAACTATTCATTGCGCCTACCTAGAACAGTTACAGGATTTTAACACCTCACTTTCACTTTTCTTATGGGGAGATGGGTAGATTTCTTTTTTTCTGTAATATTTTTCCCTCATGCCTCAGGTCACTTTGGGCTTCTGGCTGTAGTCTGGATTTCTCTCCAGAAACTCCTTTTCCTCACTTTAGAAACTTCACAGGTTCATTCTCTGTGAGTACCCAGCGTGCTGCTTTAGGCATGGAACAGGACAGAACCTTTTGGTCCTGGTGTCTTTGGGCAAGGTTTCCAATGGCCTATTTAACATTTCATCCTTTAAAATTGAAGTAGCAGCACCCTTCAATCTAAAACACATAACCTTGATTTTAGATAATGGCTGAGAGAACTGCTAAATTTTCTTCTTGCTCTACTGCCACTTGCTTCCTTTCTGCTAAGCTTGTTTGGTTCTTTTGTACTATTAACCAGATTCTATCAGAACATTAATTAAACTGCTCCCCAGGACCTCCTTTAGACTAATATTTAGCCACCCTGAACAGCTTTGTAAAAGGGTCAACATTATTAGTTTCTAGTGTTCTTTGAGTAAAATACTGTAGGGAATGAGAAAAGACTTCAAGATTAGGTTATGAACTGACCATAAAGAGACTATTCTTTAAAGGGAAGTATGTATAGTACAAAAAGAGCTCTATAAATAAGATCAATTGCAGACAGATAAGGACATTGCTAGGGTAGCTAGATGAAGTGGGATTAGTAAAGTTTTATGTTAGACACAGTTTCATAGACATTTTATGAACAATGATTCTTTATTTCAAACTATGGAGATATAAGTACTAAGACTGCCAAAAGAACATGGTCCTTGGGGCAACTAAGTGGGTAGTGAATAGAGCACCGCCCCTGGAGTCAAGAGGACTTAACACTTAACTAGCTGTGTGACCTTTGGCAAGTCACTTAACCCCAATTGCCCTGCCTTCCCCCCTCCAAAAAAAAAAGACAAAACATGGTCCTTGATAAAGGAAAAAATTTTTGAGTTACTTGAATTTTTCCTGTTAGTTGCTCATTGATATGTACACATGGGGTACTCAATTCACTTTGTATTTTTCTCTACCAATCTTGCTGCTGCCTTATACTTCTTTTTTCCTGTGATGCTTTATCCTTTTGCCATTTCCAATATTTTCTGTGTGTCCTCATCTTTTGATGCTTTTCTCTTAGTTGGACTCACTAGTGTTTCCTCCTCAAAGAGCAGAGGTATGGGAAGAACTCCATTCTAGGCCTGGTGGACAATCTGTCAGATAGAGGTGGGAGAGGGCAGGAAGAGATTCAGTAATTGATGTTAGTCTAATTCATCTGGGACAACCTAGAAGTGTGTGAAATAAGACTTTGGAGGAAAATTGGATCTGCAGTAAAAGCCGTAGTTTACTATGCTGGAAAATTTATATTTTATAGTTTATATTTTATCCTTGAGACAGTAAGGAAATCCTAGAAAATTTTTGAGCAGGAGAGTGAGTGATGTGATCAGAATTGTGTATTAGAAAGATTTCTTTAGCAGTGTTGTGAGTAATGGATTAGAAAAGGGTGACAGAGAGATCAATTAGGAGGCAATTATAATAGTCTGAGTAAAAGGAAATAGGACTCCTTGCACTGTGGGTAGAGAAGAGAGGATAGATGCAATAGAGGAGTCCTGACCTCTGAGACTGGGAACTTAAGGTTGTAAGGAGAAGAAAAGAACAAAGAGTCAAAGATGACTCCAAGGTTGGTTGGGAGATTCCCAAAGAAAGGGAAGCTGGAAGGAGGGGCAAGATTTGTGTTTGTTTGTTTTGTTTTGATTATGCTAGTTTCTTCCCTCAGATTACCTCCAATTTATGCCATGTGAATCTTGTTTGAATGTAATTGTTTAGAGAGCGATGCCACCATTACGTCCTCAGCTTTCTGAATGATATTTCCAGCCCTTAGTATAAGCCCTGGCACAGAGTAGATGATTAGTAAATGCATGTTGACTTAACTTGACTTGGGGGTAAGATAATAAGTTTAGTTTTAAGTATACAGAATTTGAAGTGATGGTGAGTTCTTCAGGTGGTTAAAATTTCACCATATTAGAAGGTTTCTGATTGGAGCTCAGGGTGGAAATTGTGACTGGAGGTGCTAGATTTGGAAGTCATTGTGTAGAGAGGATGATTGGAACATGAAAATGAATGAGATTGCCAGAGGAGAATGTGGAGAAAGGAAAGAGCCAAAAATAGAGCCTTGAATGAAATTTAAGGGCCAGGGGTGGCTAGGTGGTACAGTGAATAGAGCACCAGCCCTGGAGTCAGGAGGACCTGAGTTCAAATTTGGCATCACACTTAACACTTAACTAGCTGTGTGACCTTAGGCAAGTCACTTAACCCCAATTACCCTGCCTTCTCCCCTCCAAAAAAATGGAAATAAAAAAAAAAGATATTTAACAGAGAATCAAGAAGTAAACATGTCCAAGAAGCTAGAGGAAGAGGGAGTCTGAAGAATGTGTTTGGAGGTATCAGCTTGTACTGAAAGATCAAATAAATGACTAAGAAAAGAGGGTTGTTATTTATTCATTAAAAGATCATTAGTAACAACCTTGGAGTGTTAGTTTCAGTGGAATTGTATAGACTGAAACTCATTTGGGCAGAACTGGAGTAGAAATTTTAAAGAGGCAAATTTAGGATTGAGGTAAAGAAAAACTTTCCAGTAATTAGAACTATTCAAAAGTAAAAGAAGTTGCCTTGGGAGGTGATAGGTTTCCCTCCTCGGAGGTATTCAGGTAATTACTATTTATTTTGTAGAGGTGATTCCTGTCCAGATGCAGCTTGGATTAGATGACCTCTGAGGTCCCTTTTAACACTAACAACTTGAGACTACAACCAGGAAAACTTTCTAGTTTGGTAATGAAGAGGAGGAAAATGATATGATTTGAGGTCTTGATAGCCAAATGAGCTAGTGCCAGTCAGGCTACGTGTGTCTGTAGAAGAAATGGTTGGAAAACAGCTGCCATATGGACTTTGAATCATAGAACGTTAAAACTGGAAGGGGCCTTAGAGGAAAACTGATCCAGTTCACTAATTTTATCTTATTTATTTTTTATTAGAAAACATTTTGTTTTCTTTCCCTCCCATATTCTCTCTTCCCTTAGTTGAAAAAAAAAAAAGAAAAACAAAACTTTTTAAACAAATATGAATAATCAAGTAAAACAAATTCACACATTGGCCATGTCTAGAACTTCACTTTTCACTCTGCATCTTGAGTTTATCACTTTTCTGTCAGGAAGAAGACAGTGTGTTTCCTCATCAATTCTCTGGAATCATGATTGTTCATTGAATTGATGATCTTTCACAGTTACTTGTTTTTGCATTGTTGTATAAATCTGGGCTTCTTAAACTTTCCACTTGTGATCCACAGTTCAGCATTAGACTATATATTCTGTTTTTTCTCACTTTGTTTTGCATCACTCTGTGTAAGCCTTTAGAAGTTTGAAACCATTCCTTTTATCGTACGATAGTTACTTTGATTTTACTTTGATTTACTTCCTTTGATTTCTTTGGGGATATTGGCCTATTAGTGGTATCACTTGAGTGACTTAGCACATTTAGCAATTTAGTGACTTTGGACTTTGTTCCAAATTGTTTTACAGAATGGATATACCATTCGGCTCTATCTATAGACCATTGGTATGCCTCTTTTCTTGTGTCCCTTCCAATATTTGTTTGTTTGTTTCTTTTTTTTTTTTGGTCTTTATCAATCTGATTATTGTTAGATAGAACCTCAGAATTGCATTTCTCTAATTGTTAGTTATTTGGAGCATTTTCTTGCAGTGCTGTTGATAGCATGGATTGTTTCCTTTGAAAATCATCTATTTATATTTTATGACCATTTATCAGTTGAGAAATGACAGTCATAAGTTTGAGACAATTCCCTATAAAACTTAGAAATGAGACCTTTATTTTAGGAACTTGATGTAAAGATTTTATTTCATAGTTACTTTTTTTTTAATCTAATTTTTGCTATATTTATTTGGCTGTACAAAATCTTTTTTACTTTTATGTTGTCCATAAAATTGTCCATTTTAACTTTTGTGTTTCTCACCTGTTTGGTCTTGAACTTTTCTTCCATCCATACATCCAGATTTCTTCCTTGTTTCTCTATAATTTGTTTATGATATGATATATATGTCTAAGTTGTGTGTCTGTTTGGGACTAATCATCACATATGGTGTGAAGTGCTGTTCTAAACCTAATTTCTTGTGTTCTGACACTTCATGACCCTCTTTTGTAGTTTTCTTGGCAAAGACACAGGAGTGGTTTAATATTTCCTTCTCTGGCTCATTTTTACAAATGAGAAAACTGAGGCAAAGAGGTTTAAGTGACTTGCACAAGGTCACACAGCTAGTAAGTGTCTGAGGCTGGATTTTAACTCAGGTTTTTTTGACTCCATCCCTGGCACTCTGTTCTCTGTGCCACCTAGCTACTCTAAACCTAATTTTACCTAACTGCTATTCGACTTTCCTAGCAGTTTTTGTCAAATAATGAGTCTTTACCCCAGGACCCAGGGGTATTAGTAACCTGTTCATTCTGTAGATGATAAAGTTGAGGCTTAGCAATGTTAAGTAACTTGTTCAAAGTAACGGAATGTACAACATCTTGTTTCCTTATATCTAGAGGTCTTTGAGACTAAAGTGAGAACCAAGAGAAGATGATTGTAAAACTATTAGAATTGGCTTTTGCTATTAATCTCCATCTCCCATCTTATGTTTTATCCCATTGTTCCCTGTGAAACTGAATAATATTTTAGCTGCTTCTTTATATTTTATCCATCTAATATGAAGGCTTGGATTTTCTTAGCATTTCTGCTATACTCTGTTCTCCAAAGTGATGCTTGCTTGTTGTCCCTAGGTTGCTGCCTATCCAGAAGTACCCCTTCAGGAAATGATGCAACAGAGAATGGTGCAGGAGTCCCTGAATATCCAGCTCCAGCCCATGGACACCCAGTTTGAGAGTGGTCCCCAGAAACCTCTGACCTTAGAGACAAATGGTGAGGGAAAAGCAGTGTTTATTGATGGGCGTGGGAAAATCCCTATATAGTGTAAAGTGGGAGTGTAGGCATAACAAGGAAAAGGGAACTGTGAGAAAGAAAAATAAACTATCAGTAGAAGGGTGTAAAGTTGAGGACTAAGGTTGGAAGTCAGATCAAAGAAAATTAATTCAGCTCAACAGTTCCTAAGCTTTATACTTTGCACTGGGGATAGGAAGATGAAGTAAGACACAATCTCTGCCCTTAAGAATCATTTAGGTCAATAGAAGAAATGAGGCACATACACAAATAATTATATTACTACAAGGCAGAGTGTGATAAGTGTGGTGAAGATGTCCAGACAAAATACAGTGAAAAGCTTTGGGAAGAGATCCCTTTTACTGAGGGGGATTAGGGAAGGAGGTAGCACCTGAGGTGGTCTTTGAAGGCAGAGATTTCAACAGGTAGAGTTGGTAGTTGGTAGAGACGTATTCCAGGAATAAGAGAGGCAGAAACATAGAGATGGGAAGGAGGAGCATGCATAGTCTATTTTGCCTGCAATGTTCAGTAAACATTATGTGCTTATGTGTACAAAGCACCATACCAGGTGTTCGGTATACAAAGACAAAAATGAAACAGTTATCCTTAAGGAATTTTCATTTTCTGAAGTGTATAAGGAGAGTAATAGGAGATTAGAGGAGGTGGGAACCACATTAATAACAACAGAAACAGCAGTAGCAAATAAATAAATGAACAAATAAGTAAGAGCTAGCATTTATAGCACCTGCTATGTTTTGGGCACTGTGCTGAGCACTTTATAAATAGTATCTTATTTGGTTTCCCTAAAACCCTGGTGCTGTTATTACCCCCATTGTACCCCTCATTGAGGAAATTTAGGCAGAGATGAAGTTACTTGTCCCAGGTTACACAGCTAATAAGTATCTGAGGTGGAATTTGAGCTCAGGTCTTCCTGATGCCATGCCTAGTGCCATTGTACCACATACCTTCCTTGTAGAGAACCATAAAGCCAAGGTAAAGAATACATTAATCAGTAGGTAATGGAGTCACTGAAGGTTTGCAAGTAGAGGAATCATATTAGTGATACATTAATAAGGTTAATAAGGCAGCATTGTTAAGGATGGACTAATGGAAAACCAGAAATTGGGAAAACCAGTTATAATGCTATTACAATAGTACAGGTAAGATGTGATAAAGGCTTGAATGAGGGTTCAGTAAAAGCAGACAGGACAGAATGGATATAGAGATAGACACAGAGTAGAAGTTGAATGGCAATTTATTGGATGAAGGAGAGAGAAGGGAAGGCTTTAAAGAGTTTTGAGTGAGGAGTTAACTGACCCAGACAGGTGAGGATCAGAGATTCCACAGTTGCATCTCTTTCATCCTTTTTTGTAGTTGAAATTATTGCTGATAGTGATACTGTGTTTGCAGATATGATAGGAAAATAAAAGCTGCGCAAAAACCCCTTTTCAATGTGCACACATAATATTGTGCTGCTATTTATAAAGTCCACTATTGTCTGTAAATCTCTCTTAGAATCTGCTTCCCAAAGTCTATGCATAAAAAGGGTCCTCCTTTGCTTGATTGCAGCATACTTGACTGATCCTGCTATTTCCCACAAAGTAATTATCATACCAGGTTCTTTGAAGCTGTGCTTCATTGTGTCCTTAAAATATTTTCTGTTTTTATCTCACTTCACCTTGGTATACCAGTTTGCTAACTTATATCAAAGACGTTGTGGAAAGAAAATGAACAGTTAGTGACCTAATACCAATCATTCGTTGCCTGTAAAACTATTATGATGTTAGTGTACATATTTTTGTTCTCTTTGTAAAACTGAATAAGAAATAATTCCTTTTGAATTTCCTTTTCTTCATGTCCAACTCTATTTGATTCTTTGCTGTCTCTTCAATTCCCTTAGGATTTCCCCAACCCCATTCCTTTCCTTCTAATAAGGTGTCTAGTAGATACTCTCCCCTGCCCCCAGTTTATCTGTAGGCTTCATTATCTAACTGAATACCACTCTTATGTTCAGGTCCTTAATGTGTTTTAAAAGTCATCTAATAATAATATGGTGGTCATACCAGTTTTTCTGTTTTTCAGATTTACTCTTCTTTTTTTTTTTGCTTTGATGATCCCTGGATTGAAGATCAGTTCTTACTGCTTTTTTTTTTTAATCACACATTAATTGCTTCCTTTCATTCAAGACTTTCTTTGGCCCCTTCACCTTACTTACTCTTGGTGTTTGGTCCCTTCCTATTTTCAGTCTCCCTTTCATTCTACCTTTAAGCCACAAACAGAAAGCAATTCATATATACCATGCATGTATTAAGGACCAGAAAAGTGGTAACAACATCTAAAAAAACCAAACAAGTATTTGGTCAAGGGAAATTATGAAGTAGATCAGTCTCAGCCAAGGCACATACCAAAGTTAGGGTAACCCACAGGTTAGAGTTGGGTGGTGGTGTTAGGCTATTGGGAAAAAACATCATGGAAAATTTGAGTTGGATCCTGATTTAACTGTATATTGTCAGAGATGAGGGCATTCCAAATAGAAACCTAATCAATAAAGGTGCAAGGACAAGAATAATCAGCATGGTATATGTAGGAGGCAGAAATGGCTTGGTTGAAGCACAGTGTCCATATTGGGGAAAAATGGGGAATAAAGTTAGCTAGGTAGAATGTGGAGCCCAGTTACTTTGGGCACTTGAAGTTAATTAAAGGAGTTTGGACTTGATACAACAGGCAGTCGGGTCCCACTGTAAACTTAGGAACAGGGGAATAACATGGTGACCTTGAGAGTAGGGCAAGACAGTTCTCACTCACAACTCCTTTTCTCCTCCTTCAGCTCTGCCTGTTTCCCAGATTCCAGCTATTCCTCAGAAGGGAAATCTTAGAGACCAGCAGATGGCAGCTGCATTTCACATGACTGGGGCCCAAGTGAGCTATCGTCTTTTCTCTGCCTTCATTGAGACCCTGTGGCTACTCCCTGATTATGGCCTTGTATTCTCCCCTCATCCTGGAGTTTGTTTAGGTTGTCCCCTTCCCCCCCTTAGAAAACTTATCTCTAAATACTTTTTCCGAAAACTAGGCCCATCTTGGATTGTTCCCTTAGTTCCTCATGTATTTTCATCTCTGCTTTCCTCCTCTCCATTTAACACCTACTCACCCTTTCTAGGGAGGCACATAATTATAGAAATGTTAATGCTGAAAGAAATTAAAAGATCATATTGTCTAATAACCCTATTTGATGGATGAAGATACTGAGATTTGTAGAGGCTTAGTCCCTTCACCAAGGTCACACAGTGAGCTAGTGGGCCAGAACTGAGAGTAGAATCAAAGTTTCCTAACTCCTAGTCCAGTATCCCTTTCATGTAACTCCACTCTGCATATTTTCTCCCACTTCATTCTGCTTTCGTGTTTGATGCTCTGCTGTCCCTTATTTAAGAGCAGAGCAAAGGGAACAGGAACTGAGTAGGGATCTCATGTTTCAGACATTGGTGAAAATTGAGGATGTGGCCGATGTGGCTGTATCTTTTATCCTGGAAGAATGGGGGCATTTGGACCAGACTCAGAAGGACCTCTCTAGGAATGACAGACAGGAGAATTATGAGACTTTTACCTCAGTGGGTAAGAACTGTTTTCATTTTATGGATTAGAATGAATTAGTTTTGTTATCTTGTGTGGAACATTTATATCATACTGTATGTGTGTATATGTGTATATACATATATGTAATTATGTGTATATCTACATGTATATCCCCCAACTGTTATGATTTAACATATTTTCATTATGAGCTAGAAAGTCATCAACAAACATGAACATTTCCATGCACAAAGGACAGTAAAAGATTAGATAAGAAATCATGAATCTGTTACAAAGTGATTTTAAGAACATGTATTAAACACGTAGTAGTACCAACATTGTTCTGCCTATCTATGTTACCTTGTAAACTTCCTTCATTGTTCTTTTGTGTATTTTTAAAATGTTTCATTGTTGCTCTTTTTTTGACATCATGATTGCTGTTGCTTACTGTGCTCCACATAAAAAACCCTTCCTTCTAACAGAAAAATTTAATCAAGAAAAACATTTGTGTTGAATGTGTCTTGAAATGTCTGTCTCATTCTGCAATAAGAGGTGAGAAACGTGCTTTTTTATCAGTGTTTTGGAGTCCTGATTGTTTACCTTTGTTGTAGTTATCACATAAATAGTTCTCTTCATTTTACTCACTTTAGTCTATAACAATTCATAGAATTCTTCTGAGTTTTCTCTGAGACCATGCTTTCTGTCATTTCTTACAACATAGTAACATTCTGTTATATTTATATAGCATAATTTATTCAACCATTCCAGACTGGTTCCCTATTTTGCTTCCAGTTCTTTTCTGTAACAAAAATATATTTGTACAAAATATATGTGTAGTGTTCTTTTTGTCTTTCTTTGACTTCTTTGGTATGCATCACTAGTAGTGTCATCACTGGGTCGAAAGATGGGATTTAGTGACTTTGGGTATAATTCTAAATTGCATGCATTAGTGTACCTGTTCTTAACTAGCCCTCCAATAATTGTAATTTTCCTATTTAGTAATTTTTGTCAATCTGATGGGTGTGAGGTATAGTGATTTTAATTTGTATTTTGCATTATTATTGATTTAGCACATTTTTTCTTATGGTTGTCTTAATAACTTACTTTTCTTTTGAAGAATGTCTGTTCATGTGACCATTTTATCTATCATCTGAAAAAGACTTTGATTCTTAAATATTTGTATCCATCTCATATATAACTTGACTGTCAGACATTTATCAGAAAAATTTGTTGCAGATATTTTTTCCCAGTTAAATGTTTCCCTTCTAATTCAAAATGTATTGCTTTTGTTTGAACAGAATCTTTTCATCTTATGTAATCAAAATTGTCCATTTTTATCTCCTGTGATCCTCTCTGTTCCTTATTTGAGTTATTACCATATTTGCCTCATAGTAGGAGTTTATTAGGATGCCACCTTTCTCTATTTCCCTTGCAAACATTTATGTAAAATTGGTGAGTTTTTTGAACGTTTAATAGAATTCACTTGTAAAGTCATCTAGTCCTGAGGTTTTTCTTTGTAGGTAATTTATATTCAGTTTTTTCCCTAAGATTGCTAAATTCACTTTTTCTTATTCTGTTAACTGTAATATCATCAGTTCTGAAGTTCCCTTCAATAGTGGAGATTACAGCCCATCCAATGTCAGTCTATCCTGTTAGATTTTAGTGCTTGCCTTCTGTTCTTGTTCGCCATTGTGCTGAAGGCCTACTTTGATTTTGCCTAATATTTTGAGTTATCAGTAGAGTATTCTGACCATTGACCTGTTATCTCTTTTGAAATGTCACCAGATTAACTTTTCTTTGATGGCATCCTTTCCTTCTCTTCTTCTTCATATTGTTTTTCACCAGTTTTTTTTGCTGCTTTCTGTGTAGGACTCATCCTTAGATCTTCAGTGGCACTGATTTTCTAGGTCTTGTAATACTAGAATAAAACATTTGTATTGAAAAGATAAGTCTTTGCTTTTATGGGAAGGGTAACATCAGAAAGTATTTGGCAGTTTTCCAAAAACAATCCAACATAATATCCTCCTCAAGATCATTAGAATTCCTTGGAGGATATAAAAACAGAAATAACCCTGTTCAATGACTTTCTGAAATTAGACCTCAGTGGAGGAATTTAAACAGGGAGATGTGTGTGAACAAAAGTATTCACCAATGTAATGGAAGAGATCCAGCACTGAGATCCTATCAAGGAGGAGTTGGACTCCCTTTAAATGGTTATGTCCTCCACATGCTGATAGTGTTGATTACATCAAGCCCCAAGATATCACCATATCTTCTGCACAGTTTTGTACTTGTTTGGACATAGGTACCTATTGTTCTCCATTGGACTAATTCACAAGTCCACCATCACTGTGTTAGTATCCTTATTTTTCCACATTCCCTCTAGCATTTGTTATTTTTCTTTTCTGTCATGTTAGCCAGTCTGATTGGTGTGAAGTGGCATCTCAGAGTGGTTTAATTTGAATTTCTCTAATCAGTAGTGATTTAAAGTATTTTTTTCATGTGGACTATTGATAGCTTTGATTTCTGCTTCTGTAAACGGCCCATTTATAACCTGTGACCATTTATCAACTAGGGAATGGTTCATATTTTTAAAAATTTAGCTCAGTTCCCTATATATTTTAGAAATGAGGTCTCTATCAAAGAAACTTGCTGTAAATTTCCCCCCTCCCAGTTTCCTGTTTTTCTTCTAATTTTGGCTGCATTAATTTTGTTTGTGCAAAAGCTTTTTAATTTCATGTAATTCAGATTACCTAGTTTACTTCCTGTGATCCTTTCTATCTCTGTAAACTTATCCATAGATCTAACAGGTATATTTTTCCATGTTCCCCTAATTTATAAAATCTTCCTTTATATCTAAATCATTTATCAATTTTGGCCTTATGGTCATATGGTATATAGTGTGAGATGTTGGTCTGTGCTTAGTTTCTGCCAAATCACTTTCCAATTTTCCCAGCACTTTTTGTTGAGTTCTTACCCTAAAAGCTTGAATCTTTGGATTTATCAAACACTAGATTATGATGGTCATTTACTATGTATTGTGTACCTGATCTACTCCACTGATCCACCACTCTATTTCTTAGCCAGTATGAGATTGTCTTGATGATTACCACTTTGTAATATATTTTGAAATATGGAACTGCCAGGTTGCCTTCCTTCACATTTTGTTGATTCCCTTGATATTCTTGACCTTTTCTTCCAGATGAATTTTGACATTGTTTTTTTCCAGCTCTATAAGAGAATTCTTTTGGAGTTTGATATGGTGTGGCACTGAATAAGTACATTAACTTAAGTAGTATTTTCATTTTTATTATACTGGCTCAGTCTTCTCGTGAGCAATTGCTCTTTCTCCAGTTGTTTAAATCTGTCTTTATTTGTAAGAAATGTGATTTGTAATTATGTTCATATAGTTCTTGGGTTTGTCTTGGCAGATAGACTCCCAAGTATTTTATGTCATCTGCAGGGAGCTATATTGTTCTTTGTGATTTTGCAATATTTACTTTTTATTGTTTCATGGTGGTTCTTTCTATTTACATTGTTGTAGTCATTGTATTGTTTTCTTGGTTCTACTTTTCTTGGCATCACATCAGGTAAGTCTTTCCTTGCTTCTGAGTATTCATAACTTTTGTCATTTTATCATAGTAATATTCCATTACATTCATGTAACTACAGTTAGTTTAGCTCTTTCTCAATCAATGAGTATCTATTTTTTTTCCTCTAATTTTTGCTATTGCAAAAAGTGCTACTATAAATATTCTGGTGTATGTAGAAACTTTCTTCTTGTCAGAGATATTCTTTGAATGTAAGCCTAGTCAGTAGAATCTCTGGGTCAAAGGATATGGACATTTTAGTTATTTGCATAATTCCAAATTGCATTCACAACTCTACCAACAATTCACAAGTGTGCCTGTCTTCCTTTCAACACTGACTATTCACATATTTTGTTGTCTTTGCAAACTTGCTGAGTGTGATGTAAAATCTCAGGATTGTTTTGATCAGTCTTATTAGTGTTTTGGAGAGATGATTTCATGTGGTTGAAATTTGCTTTCAGTTCTTTTGAGAACTGTTTGTTCATATCCTTTGACATTTTACAGGAAAAAAAAATTGAGGCAATTTTCCATGAGATCTCTCAGCTCTCTCATCTCCCCTCTTCATCTCCAATCAGACATTTTTGCCATCTCCTTCACTCTGTCTCACATTGTGAGGTGGCTTTACTCCTTACCAAGGCTTACCCCTCTATCTGCTCAAGTGATTCCATTCTATCCCATGTCCTCTAACTGATTGCCCCCTTTGTCATCTTCACTCTGTCACTTATTTTCAGTCTCTCCCTATCTTCTGGCTCATTCCATATTGCCTTACAACCTTGCCTGTGTCTCTCCTGTCTGCAGAAAAAAAAACAACAAACCCAACCCTCACTTGATCCTTCCATCTTCTCTATCATCCTATTTCTCTTGTCTTTTGTAGCTAAACTCCTCAAAAGGACCATTTGTAACAAGTGGCTTAACTTTTTCTACTCTTACTTCCCTCTTAACCTTTTATAATCTTACCATTCCAACTTTATCATTTCTCTGAAACTGCTCCCTCCAGAGTCACCAATTATCTTAGCTGCCAAATCCAGTAACCTTTTCTCAATCTTCATTCTTAACTTCTCTGTAGTCTTTGATACCGTTAATCACCCTTTTTTCCTTATTACTCTCTTTTCTCTAGGTTTTTGGGACATTACTTGTTCCTGGTTCTGATCAGTACTCAGTCTCCTTTACTGGACCCTCCTCCAAATTACACCTTCTCACTGTAGGTGTCTATCAGGGTTCTGTTCTGGGTCCTCTTCTCTTTTCCTTTATAATATTTCATTTGGTGATCTTATCAGCTCCCATGAATTTAAATACCATCTTTGTACTGAAGATTCTTAGATCTGCCTGTCTTGCTCCAACGTTTGTGCTGACTTCCAGTATCATATCTCCCAACTACTTTCATACACCTCAAACTTGATGTCTAGTAGACATCTTAAACTCAATATTTCTTTTTTTTTTGGAGGGGGGAAGGCAGGGCAGTTAGGGTTAAATGACTTGCCCAAGGTCACACAGCTAGTAAGTGTTAAGTGTCTGAGGCTGGATTTGAACTCAGGTGCTTTATTCACTGTGCCATCTAGCCGCCCTTAAACTCAGTATTTCTAAAACAAGAACTCGTTATCTTTTCCCCTATACTCTCCTTCTCTCTGTCCCCTTCTCCTGCCTTCCCTGTTACTATAAAGGGCAGCCCCTATCTCCCAGTCCCTCAGGCTTACAACCTAGGCTTACAACCCATAGTCCTTGACTCCTCACTATCTTTCTCCATATCCAGTCTGTTGCCAAACCCTGTCAATTTCACCTTCTCTAAGATGCCTCCTTCAGTATTCTGATATTGCCATCATTACTTCGTGCCTGGATTATTGCAGTAGCCTGCTGGTGGGTCTGCCTGCTTCTGGTCTCTTCTCATTCCAGTACATCCTCTATTCAGTCACCAAAGTGATATTCCTAAAGTTCAGCTCTGACCATGTCACCCCTCTCTACCATTTCCCGATGAATCCTATCTTTGAATTCAGTATGTTTTGCTTATGTAGTGAGCATATTTTCTTTTAATGTTATTTTTTTCCTTTTCTTTTTCTAGATTGCTTTTTATTTCTGTGTATTTGCATTCTCAATCTATTTTTTCTCTCCTTTGTAACTGGTGTTACTAGACATTCTAGATTCCAGTCTTTTTATTCTACCCAGTATTTTTTTCTGGGAAGGCCATAAATTTTGTTCTCATAATTCTCATTTCTCTTTAAAACTCCTTAGAAACAACTTTCATGTTCTCTTCATATTCCATAGGTACTCTTTCTTATCAAGTGTTGGATCATTTTCCTTTGTTTTGCAGTACTCATTCATAGGTGTCTAAATTCATTTAATAGATCTGGAGAGGATATATTTTCTTGTGTTGTTATATTTTCTGTGTTAATATCTGTTAATGTTCAAGGTCTTTGAATTTTCCTCTTTCTGAAATCTTTAGTAATTTCAGTCTTTTTTCTCTCCTGATTTTCTCCTCTTCACTTTCTTTATCCCCTATGATAGAGGAGACAAGGAAGTAGGGATGGATTTTATTGTAAGCAGATGTGTTATCTTTGAGTCTATTAGTGTACCCTCTTGGAGTGTGGGAAGTAGAACAGGCTTGCTGAGCGAATTCAGGGTTAGTGAGCACCAGTTCATGGGTTTTTAAATTTTTTTAACCTTTTAGATTTTGGGTTTCGGAGACAGATGAAGTTGCATTATATTTGGTGCATAATTTCTTTTTTGGAGAGCTTTGAGAGGTCATGGGGATCAGAGAAATATCTAGTCTTCTACCTTGTTCCTCAGGTGACCTGAAAGTCTTGTCTTTTTTTTTTTTTAATCTTGTAAAACATTTCCATATTAATCATTTTGTAGAAGAAGGCTAGAATAAAAAAAAATGAAAGTGAGTGAAAAATAGCATGCTTCAGTTTATATTCAGAGAGTATAAATTCTTTCTCTGGAGGCAGATAGTATGTTTTATCATGAGTCCTTTGGGATTGTCTTAAATCATTGTATTGCTGAGATTAGCGCAGTCATTTATAGTTCTTCATCATGTAGTATTGTTATTACTGTATACAACATTCTCCTAGTTCTGCTCACTTCACTTTGTATCAGTTCATGTTAGTCTTTTATGGTTTTTCTGAAGTCATCTTGCTTGTCATTTCTTATAGTGCAATAATATTCCATATATCATATATTACAGCTTATTTTGCCATTCATCAGTTGATGGTTGTGCTCTCAGTTTCCTTTGCCACCGCAAAATGAGGTGTTATAAATATTTTGTACAAATATGTCCTTTTTCACTTTTTGAGTGTTTTTGGAATATAGACCTAGCAGTGGTATTGCTGGATCAAAGGTTATGCATAGTTTGGGTATAGTTCCAAATTGCTATCCAGAATTATTGGATCAGTTCATAATTCTACCAACGACGCATTAGTGTCCCAGTTTTCCCACAGCCCCTCCAACATTTATCATTTTCCTTTTGTGTCACATTAGCCAATCTAGTAGGTATAAGGTAGTACCTCAGAGTTGTTTTTATTTGTATTTCTCCAATCAGTAGTGATTTAGAGCATTTTTTCATATGGCTATAGATAGCCTTGGTTTCTTTTTCTGAAAACTGCCTCTTTGTATCCTTTAACCATTTATTAATTGAGGAATGACTTGTGTGTGTGTGTTTATAAATTTGACTCAGCTTTCTATATATTTGAGAGATAAGACTGTTGTTAGAGATACTTGTTGCCAAAATTTCCCCCACTTTTCTACTTTTGTGCAAAACCTTTTTAATTTTATATATTCAAAATTATTTTACATTTTGTAATCCCCACTATATTTTCTTTGGTCCTCAGTTCTTACCTTATCCATATGTCTGATAAACTAGGATAAACTATTCCGTGCTCCCCATTTTTGTTTATGGTATTGCTTTTTATGTGTAAATCATGTACCACTTTGATCATATCTTGATATATAGTGTGAGATGTGGGGTCTCTATATAATTTTTGCTATACTGCTTTCTAGTTTTCCTAGCAAAAACGTTTTTGTCAGATAATCAGATTTTGTTCCTAAAGTTTTCATTTTATCATATAATAGTTTACTATGGTTATTTACTATAATGTAATGTGTACCTAATCTATTCTACTTATCCACCACTCCATTTCGTAGCCAGTGTCAGATTATTTTGATAATCGCTGCTTTAGTTTGAGTTCTGGTACAGCTGGACCACCTTCCTTCACATTTTTTCATTGATTCCCTTGAATCCTTGACCTTTTGTTCTTCTAGGTAAAATTTTGCTACTTTTCTAGCTCTATTAAATAATTTTTTTAGTGCTTTGATTGGTATGGCACTGAACAAATGGATTAATTTAGGTAGAACTGTCATTTTTATTATATTGACTCAGCCTGCCTATGAGCAATTAATATTTCTTCAGTTATTTAGATGTATCTTAATATGTATAAATGTGTGTTAAAATTATGTTCATTTAGTTCCTGTGTGTATTTCAGCAGGTAGATTCCCAAATATTTTATATTGTCTGTAGTTATTTTAAATGTAATTAATCTTTCTATCTTGTCCTGTTGGAATTTTTGGGTAATATACAAAAATCCTGATAATTTGTGTGTTTGTTTTATATCTTGAAATTTTGTTGGAGTTATTTGTTTCAATTAAGTTTTTTAATTGACTCCAGGCTTCTCCAAATAAAACATCTTGTAAGCTGTAAAAAGTGATTATTTTGTTTTTTTGTTGCCTATATTTATTCCTTCAATTAATTTTTCTTATCTCATTACAATACCTAACTCTTTATTGAGTAGTAATGGTGGTAATACATATCCTTGCTTTACCTCTGAGCTTACTGAAATGACTTGAACATTCCCTTTATAGATAATGCTGGCTCTTGGTTTTAGATAGGTACTACTTCTCATGTTTTAAGGAAAGTTCTATATACTCCTATGTTTTCTAGTGTATTTGACAGGAATGAGTATTGTATTTTGTCAGAAAGCTTTTTCTGCATCTGATTTTTGATGTTTTTGTTTTTAATATGGTCAGTTCCATTTATAGTTTTCTTAATTTTCAACCAGCCCTAAATTACTGGTATAAATGTGGACTGGTTATCTTTGTGATATATTGGGGAATCCACTTGCTAATATGTTATTTAAAATTTTTGCACTATACTCATTAGTGATGATGGTCTATGGTTTTCTTTGTCTGTTTTGATTATCCAAGTTAAGTTTTGGACCATTTTTGCATTATGCAAAGAATTTGGTAGGACCCTTTTTTTTCCTGTTTTTTTCAAAATTTATATGTAGTAGAAATTAATTGTTCTTTAAATATTTGGTAGAAACTAATTGTAAAATCATCTGGTCCTCTATTTTTTTTTTTTACTTTATGAATTCATTTATGTCTTGTTCAATTTCTTTTTCTAAAATAGGGTTAAGTACTCTATTTTCTGTAGTGTTAATCTGGGCAAATTGTATTTTTGTCATTGTTCACCTCTTTCTTTTAAATTGTCAGTTGTATTGGCATATAATTGAGCCAGATAATACCAAATAATTGCCTCTTCATTGGTTGTGAATTTACCTTTTATGCTTTTGATAATGATAATTTACTTTCCTTTTTTTCCTTTTTCAAAAAAATCAAGTTAGATAATGGCTTATCTATTTTTTTCTTCCACTCTTCCACAAAAATCTTAGTTTTATTTTTTAATCCAATAGTTTTTTCTTTTCAATTTTGTTAAATCTTTAATTCTTTTTCCAGGATTTCTATTTTGGTGTTTAATTGAAGAGTTTTATTTTAATTTGTGAATTTTCTAGGTTTGTTTGTTTTTTAGTTGCATGCTCTATTGATCTGCTTTTTCTCTTTTATTGTTGAAGTGTACTATGTTCTTTAAAGGATCTCAGGGGAGGCTCAGACCAGTGAGCTGCCAACTTTCAGTTTCCTAGCATCTAATCCAGGTCATAATCTTTTTTTTTTCCCCCTACTCACTTACTTTAGACTCCAGTTTGTGTTTGGGCAGCACAACTGAATGCTTGCCCATAGTTGGAACTTCTGTAGACAGTTGTTGGTTCTAGCTCCTGTCAGCTAGTTGGAAAGCTCTATAGGTTTAGAGTGTCAGAACTTTAGGATGTCTCCTAGTCTGCAGCTCACTTCCTTGGTCATTGTCCCCTAGTCCTAAGTCAAAATCTTGTTTCATTAAAGTGACAGAGCTGCCATCCTACTTTGTTCTGGGCCTATCTGTTGATTTCCTAGTTCATTCCTGGTTAGCATGATATAACTTTGTTGTGTTGATCTGATTGTAGAGTGACAGAGCTACTTTTTCTACACCAAGTCTGTGCCTAAAAGTTATATCCAAGATCCCTTTCCGTGTTTGGAGTGAGATAGCTGCTGGCCCACCCCTTTTCTGCAATTTCTGTCCTGGGCACTTTACCTGTGGGCTGAATTTATTATGTTGGGTAGCAAAAATGATCCATCGTGGTTTTCCTTGGATTTTTGGTTGACCACTAGATCTTTTTTTGAGAAGTTATGGTGTTGTGCTGTCTGTTGCTCTGTTGTGCTGTTTCCCCCTGCTCCTCCAGTTTTGCAGGTCCTGTCAAGACCTCTTTACACATTGACGTTGAACCATTATTGATGATTCTTGGATCCAGCCATTCAGGCTGTTTTAAATCCTTTTAATTGTAATGTTTCTTTTCAATATGCAGAAATAATGAATGCTTTTTTCTCATAGACTAATCCATTACCAATTGAGTCTGTTTGAGCACTGAAGAGAGTAGGAAAGACTTTCTAGGAATTAAGAGGAAAACGAAGGTAAAAATTCAGTTAGGTTTAAAATGCAAAATTAGATTTCATTATGAATATTTATATGTAGAATTTTATAGTATTCAAATATGTCTCATAGTAAAAGGAAATTATCATTATTAAAGAGATGTAGTGTTTTCCCTATTTAGAGTCTTGGAGCCAGAAAAATGTGGGTTCAACTCCTGTCTTTGTCATATACTGCCTATGTGACCTTGAAAAGTCACTTAATCTCTCAGTATTCTGGGCAACACTCTTAAGGTTCCAGAGAATATATTGATAGAGGCAGATTTCTACCGTTCCATATACTAATGAAATCACAGGTTTAGTCCCTATCTCTACTGTTTTCCTGTGCTTATCACTTTCTAAATTTTCTAGCTATTTTTGACCTCATCTGCTGATCTCTAGTTTCCTGCTTGAATGCTTTTCTTATCTCATTTGTTCCCTTGAATATTCTAAATTAACCTAAAAAGTTTCTTTATTCCAGAACAAATAACATTTACATTTTTAAAAAATTGCTTTTTCAGAATATGAACCCAGAAATGAGAATATGGAACTGATTGTAAAGCAGGAAATTTCTGAAGAAGCAGAATCACTCTGGATGACTCCAGGAAGTATCCAAAAGAATGATTCTCAGGATCGAGAAGATGAGGAACTCCCTAGATATGGAAGCTACCTAGAAAGACAACAGGAAAATTATACAGTGGATAAACCAAAGCATTGTCCTTCCCAGAAAAGGGGTTTCAGGGATATTATAGACATCAATAAAAAACAAACCATGAGGGTAGAAAAAGGTCATAAATGTAATGACTGTGGCAAATTCTTCCTTCAAGCCTCAAACTTTATTCAACATCGGCGAATCCACACTGGTGAGAAACCATTTAAATGTAATGAATGTGGAAAAAGCTATAATCAGCGTGTGCACCTTACTCAGCATCAGAGAGTCCACACTGGTGAGAAACCATACAAATGTCAGGTGTGTGGAAAAGCTTTCCGTGTGAGCTCACATCTTGTTCAGCATCAGACTGTCCACAGTGGAGAGAGGCCTTATGGATGTAATGAATGTGGGAAAAGCTTCGGTCGTCATTCACACTTGATTGAACACCTGAAACGCCACTACAGAGAGAAAACCCGTCAATGTAATGAAGAGAGAATTTCTGTTTGGGGAAAACTGAAAACAAAACTGTGTAGTGCTGTTGAATGGGGTGGTGGGAGTATTAATGGAGAATGGATAAGACAGGGTAATAGAATTTAATAAGCATGGGTGAAGTAACTATCAACAATCTTGAAGCCTGAAGGAGAAGGGTGGTGGTGTTAGTCAGTTATTGTTTTTAAAACAGCTAATTGGCTATTTGTCTTTTGTATTTTTTTTTCAGCCATTATTTGTATCAGCCTGACACTCTAGTGAATTTGCAACCATTTAAAAAGTGGAGTCAAATTACCCATCTTCTTCAGCAATCCCATCCCATTTTGGAGTCTGATTGCCTTGTTATTATATAGGTCCTTATTCTTTAGAATAGTTACTTTAAACTAGGTCAGCTATGGCAACTTTATAGTTAACCTATTCATCCTCACCCTTTTAACATTTCTTGTTGACCCCTTCTTAGTGCTTTGCCATTTCCTAGTCAGTCTTTTCTGTCCATATGATATTCCTTTCCCCCTGCCAGTCCTGCTTATTAGAACTATTTTTTTTAGCCCACTTACCTTTAGCCTTTCTAATTTTTTCCCCTTTCCATTATCCTATGTTCTCCAATTATTCACCCATTTGTTACTCTTATCCCTTCACTTCTTCTGTTATCTAATGACCTCTTCCCTCTCTTCCTTGCCTCCTCTGTACCCTCCCCTTCCCCCCATTCAGGATTCCTTTCCCTCCTTATTAGTTGATATTTTTGTTCATATTTTTGCTATTTTCCCCCACTGGGCACTCTTCTTGATCTGTTCTATCCATCTTCTGTTAGCTTTGCCTTCTCTACCTGACCAAGTCCCCAAAATTTTGCTCCCTAAGGCCTTGTAATGGGAGTCTTTTCTAAGAGTTGTTATATGATAGTTTCATCTGATTAGATAATCATGTTTACCTTTTACAGTTTGCTTTCCTTCTCTATAGGAAACAAGTGACATTTGCATTTTGTTTCAGGTGGTGAGAAAAGGGGTAAGAACATGAAGGTACAGAAGAAAATTTCTGATGCCACAGAAACATACAGAGAAATATCTGCAAAAATTCAAAAGGATGTTCCACAAGGTCAGGAGTTTAGTGACATCCGTGAACAAGAAGGCTGGTTAGATAGGCCACAGGGAAAGCTCACAGGAATGATACTGGGGAGGCCCCCTTCCCAGGAAAGAAATTTTAGAGAAATTATAGATATCCACAAAAAAAACCCTACAGGAGAGAGACCACATAAATGTGATGAATGTGGAAAAAGCTTCATTCAGAGCGCACACCTTATTCAACATCAGCGAATACACACTGGGGAGAAACCCTTTAAATGTGATGAATGTGGAAAAAGTTATAATCAACGTGTTCACCTTACTCAGCATCAGAGAGTCCACACAGGGGAAAAACCCTATCAGTGTCCCTTGTGTGGGAAAGCTTTTCGGGTCAGGTCACATCTTGTTCAACATCAGAGTGTTCATACTGGAGAAAAACCCTTTCAGTGTAATGAATGTGGGAAAAGCTTTGGCCGACGCTCACACCTAGCTGGACATCTAAGACTCCATTACCGGGAGAAACCAAACCAGTGTCATGAATGTGGAGAAAATTTCCATCAGTATAGCAGTCTAATTGAGCATCAGATGATTCACAGAGACCAGAGTCCTCAGGAAGATGGCGCTTGTGAGAAAGCATATGGTTGGAATTTATCATTGATTGAAAATAAGAAGGTATTTATGGAGGAGAAACCCTATAAATGTGATATATGTGGGAAAACTTTTTGTTATAGTTCACACCTTGTTCAGCATCATAGAATACACACTGGAGAGAAACCCTATGAATGTGGTATATGTGGGAAAAACTTTGGCCAGCGTTCTCACCTAACTCAACACCAGAAAAGCCACTCCTGCAAGAAACCTCATCAGTGTAATGAATGTGGAAGAGCCTTTGCACTAAAGTCACATCTTAACCAACATCGGAGAATACACACTGGTGAGAAACCCTTTCAGTGCAAGCAGTGTGGAATGAGCTTTAGTAGGAGTTGCAGCCTCATAAAACATTTGAAAAGCCATGAGAGGACAGACCCCATAAGCAGCTTTAGCACATAACTTCAGTTTGGATAAAAATTTTTATTCAACTTTAGAGAACTTCTCCCATAGACAACCCTTATTAGTGTAATGAATGTCGTAACAAACTTTAGTTACAATTCAAGCTTTACTTTTATTTACATGTTCTATTTATTGTTTGGAGGATCTACATTGAAGAAAAGCATTCATTGTTAAGATTGGGAAATACTTCACTTAGGTTCACCCAAAAGAAGAAAGCCTGAAAGAATATAATGGATGAGTGAGAAAGTATTTGAATGATGATGAACTTTACAGAGTAGACACTGGGAAGAATGATCTTGAATACAATAGACTTAAGTCTGTTCATTGGTAGTGCCTGCTTTAATTCACCTGAAGGATTCCATATAGGTCAGGAGCCCAGTGAATCAAACAGTTAAACAAGTCTTATGCAAGCTCTCAGATAAAATACCCATCACTGAGCTCCTTCAGAAAAGATCTCCTTTTCACATATGAAGGGCTCTAGTTGGGTCCTAATTTGAACATTAAACACTTTAAAAAGAAGTTGGCTTAGGGTGTCTCTATTTGGGGACTTGGGAGCCCAAAAGGCTGGTAAAGCATCTTTGTTTATTTCAAGACTTCTTCATGACACCCAGTCCACTTTTTATTGTTCAGGTCAGAATGGATATAAGTAAAGGGACATACTAAGTCATCTAGGGCCTGACTAGATATTTAGCCTAGGTTTAAAAAGTCAAGGACAGAGGGAAATGGCATAGTGTGGCTGAATGGTCTAAAGTGCTAGATTAAGGCTCAACTTTCTTTTGAGGTATGAGTCTGAATCCCATCGTTAGGAATGGACTAATAAATTATTTTTTTCCAGATTTTGTTTTTACATTGCGGGGGGGCAATTCTGTCTTTAGTACACAAGTTTTGATTACTCTGGAAGAGAGCATTAAGAGGAAAGGATCTTTTAGAAGAGTCATTATGGTATAGTGCAGGAATTCTTAAATTTTTTTTAATCATGGAGTTTTTTGATAGTCTGATGA
Organism: Pseudochirops corinnae; assembly: GCA_028646515.1. NCBI lineage: Eukaryota > Metazoa > Chordata > Mammalia > Diprotodontia > Pseudocheiridae > Pseudochirops > Pseudochirops corinnae. Next base: position 182,823,652 of record CM053586.1, on the reverse strand, counting down.
AACCTGTGGATCCCCTTCTCAGAATAAATGTTTCAGATCCTTGGAAATAGTAAATATTAGAGGTTAATGAAATGAAGATAATGCTTTTTCCATACAACTTCAAAAACCACCTGAAATTTATGCATGCACTCTCATATAGTGGAATATGGAATCAAAAATCTTAGTTCTGAATTGGCTTTGCTACTTAACTGTTTAATCTTTGAGCCTTTGGTTCCCTCATTAGTAAGATAAAGTTTTATTTTCTTAACCAAATCTTAAAATTTCATATGCAGTGTGCTCTATTTCTGCCATTTGAGAACAGATAGAAAAAGTCTTAATTCCTTTTTCACAGGCCAGCCTTTCAGATACTTAAAGACAGTTGTTATTTCTCCCCACGTACTTCTCTAAACAAAATATCCTCAGTTTCCTTAACTAAACATCCACAATTTCTTTAACTACTTCTCATATGGTGTAGATTCATTACCCTTGTGGTTGCACTCCTCTAAACATCTTCAGTGTCATTTCTTATATCATTTCTAAACTTGGTGTTTAGAACTCCAGATGTGGATTGAGAACTGAACACAATGCTCCAGATGTGGATTGATTAGGGCAGGATACAACGGGACTATCATCTCATTCATAGAAACAGCCCACTATTATATTCACCATTTTCGGTTGCCATATCACATTGTTGACACAAACTTGCAATCCACTAAATTTCCTGGGTCTATTTTCTTACAAACTGCTATCTAATCATAGGAAGTCATGTTTGAAAATAAGGGAAAGACTTTACGTTCGTTTCTATTAGGTTCTGAATTAACTTTCTTCCAGACCTGACAGTAATTATTATCCTTGGTGATTTGTGTTGGAAAAAGATGGCACCAATCAGAAGAAATCTTAGGGTACTGGGAGTATTTCCAGAGCTACTATTTATTGAAGATAGAGGATTCTGAGAACAAAAAAAGTCAGAATCCAAAGTGAATAACTTACAATATGGAATCTAAAATAGGTTTTAAAGTTTTGAACCACAGCTTAAGATAAGGTAGAGGATATCTCATATAATGAGTGAGAACATGTTTTTCTAGAATCTTATAATTTGATCAAGAAGACTTTAACCTGAAAAGAAGAGATAGGAAGAAAACTACATATTTTATATACCTACATATAAGTTTATACACAAACATTTATGAGTAAGAAAATGTGACATTGCAACCAAAAAGGCATATAAAATACTAGGCTACCATTAGAGAAGTATAGCTTCTATGAATGAGAAAGTTGTATTTTGCTCTATTCCACACCTGGACTATATGTCCATGTAAATATTTATTAAACTAGATACCATAAACAGGACACCAAATCCAAGAAAGGAACTAGGTATAAAATCCATGTTTTAAATATCTGCAAATTCACAAAGTGTAAGTGAAATAGAAAGCTGAATGATAGACAAATTTGACCTCATGTCACTGAGAATTCATGGGATAGGTCTCAGAAATAGAGTTATGTCTTCAGGGATAAATCTTATTCAAAAGGTGTAGAATAGATAAAAGGCAGAATAAGTAGCCTTGCATCTTAAGAAAATATATTCACAGTAGTGAGGGGAAAATATAATGGAAAGCATTTGACTGAAGATCAGTAGAAGGAGTATTGGTGATTATTGTGGAAGTATCTTATAGAATACCTGATGAGGAAATAAATGTGGGTGGATATAGGATTACAAGGATAAAATGAAGATGATGATGATGGCAACAAGCTATTTGTCCATCTGTTTGGGCTCTGCTAAAAGAATAGTTGCCAAGGTTTGTGACTTAATCATTTTTATCTTCCAGACAGTGAAGAAGGTAACAACAGAAGCTACTATTCTGGACATAATTTTGACAAAAAAGAACTATTTCGTAATTATATACATTGACAGTAACCTTGAAGGCAAGGGACATCATAGTTCATGATAAGGGAGAAGAAATTTGATAAGCACTCTAAATTTTGAGAGAGCATGTTTCAAAGGGTTCAGAGAAAGTTTAGCTAGGGTCCAGAATGGAACAGTAAAGATAGTACTAGGTATGGAATCAAAGGACCTAGCTTTGGAATTCTGGCTTTGCTGTTTGTATGACCTTGGGTAAATCACAAATTCTCTGAGCCTTAGTTTTTCATCTATAAAATGAAGAGTTGGTCTAGGTGGCTTCTAAAATCCCTTCCAATTCTATGAATTACATCCTGACAGAATCTATGATCTAGTTGCCTAATATTAAGCAAGAGGAATTTGGCTCAAGAACTTTCAAGAGTGAAATTCTAAAGATGGGCAGAAATTATTTCAGTGAAAGGAAGAGGAAATTGTTTAAAAGACACTAAGGAGACTGAAGAGACCAATTCAGATTTTTGAAAGTGAAAATGGAAATGTGGGCAGGTAATAGGGAATACAAAAGAGTAGCATGATCCATCCTTACAAGAATGCTAATAGAGAGTGATAAACTCCAGAATGAACTGAGCCTGGTTAATAAATGCTACCAACAACAAATTTTGTTTTCCTGACAAAATCTAGAATATGTCATTAAAAGAATGATTTTTGAGGGTTTCACAAAAGAAGTAGTGATCACTGAAAGCCAGCATGAGTTTTGTTTTTTTAATCAACTAACCATGACAAACCTTTCTGTTTTGACTTTTACCACTAGTTTGGTTGAAAAATGCTTAAGCCCTAGTACACTTAGATTTCAGCATAGCATTTGACAGTCTCAAACTCATAGGTATCTTGAGGATCCATGATCAATATTTTCATCAATTCAGAGCAGTCGAATTTATAGCTGACCATGAAGCTGTAAGTATAGCTAATAGATTGAATATCAGAATCAGGATTTAAAAATCTTTACAGACTAGAATGTTGGGTCATGTTTAAAGATATGTTACTTAAAATATTAAAAACTAAAAGATAAAGTTCTGTGCTTGGGATCATAAATGCAAAATGATGCACCACTAGCTAACATTTTTTATTGAAAAGTTTTTTGGAGGGTGGGGTGGGGTTGGTGGCCTATAGTGTAACATGACCAAAAATATTTATGATATTGTAGGCAAGTATTAAGAGATCCATAGTGTTCAGAATGTGTAGTCCTGTGATATGCCTTGGTCAGAATGAATCATGTACTGTATTTAGTTCTGGATGCCACAGTTTAGGAAAGCTTTAGCCATGTTACTTATTCTCCAGAAGATGATCAGGATGGTGAGAGGAATAGAGACCATGTCATAGAAAGATATGTTGATGGAATTTGAATGTTTGACCTAGAGAAAAGAAAACTTGATGGGGCATTATGGCCACCTACAGGGCTATTAGAAAAGATGATTAAACTTATTCTGTGTGACCAAAAAAGCCCAAACTAGGAGCAAATAGGTAGAAGTTGTAGGAAGGCAGATTTGTACTTCTAAAGAAAAACTTCCAGACAATTACAATTATACAAAAGTGCAGGACTGCCTTAGTATAGTAGTTTCTCTAGAGGTCTTGAGAAGAGGCTAGATGACCATTTGGTTAAGAGAATTCTTGGTCAGAGGTCAAACTAGATGACCTGTGAAGTCTTTTCTAGCTCTCGAATTTTGTGAAAGAACTTTATTTTATGAAAGAACTTTGAATAATACAGAGATAGATTTTTCTCAGTCTTGGTTGACTAGTTGACAAAGCACCTACTGTGTACCCAACACTGGGGACACAAAGGAAACGTACACTTCCTTTCAAGGAGATCATAGTCTAATGGGGAAGACACAACTATGTACAAATGATATATACAGAATAAATTGGAGGTTATCTCAAATCTAGATCTTTTAATCTAAGATTGAAGAAAATTGAGAAAGACTTTTTAAAACAGGAGGTGAGACTTCAATTGGGATTTCAAGGAAGCCAGTAAGTGGAGATGAAGACAGAATTCTTGGCATTGAGGCAGTCAGAGAAAATGCCTGGAGCTGAGAGATGGAGCATCTTTTTTGAGGAATAGCAAGGAGGCAAGTATCACTGGATTGTGGAAAATGGAAAGAGGAGTAATGTGTAAGAAGACTAGGTGGGGGAGGGGAGAGGAGTAATGAATGATCCTGGAGGCAATAAGGAGTCACTGGAGTTTATTGAGTACAGGAATGACATGGTCAGACCTGCATTTTAGGAAGGTCAGTTGACAACTAAGTGGAGAATGGATTATTGGACAACATACACGCTATTGCAGTACTCCAGATATGAGGATAGGGGCCTGCACTGAAATTGTTTCAGTGTAAAGAGAGAAGGGATATTTATATATGAGATATTATGAAGATAGAAATTACAGAACTTGACCACTGATTGGATATGTGGGGATAGAGTGGATGATTGAGACTGTAGACTCAACGATGACACATGGATACTGTGTCTAGGTGACTGGGAGGCTGGTGATATCCTTGATAGCAATAAGCTAATTATGAGAAAAGGGTTGGGAGTGAGGGGATGATAATGAGTTCGGTTTTGAACATGTTGAGTTTGAGATGTCTATGGGACATCCATTTTGAGATACCTAAAAGGCAGTTGGAGATGTAAGACTAGAGGTCTCAATGATTCTGCCAGCTCTTCCTTCTCTATACACCACATGGAGGATTTAGCTATGTTTATGTAAGACTAAGAACAGCATAGAGGAAGATAAGTTCCCTAAAGATTTGTCTTTGGGGAAAGATTGGAGTCCTGGAAATGAAGGAATGATCTTCTAGCACTGTGTCAAAAGCACTGCTCTTTGAGTCCTTTGAGTTGAAGTCCTAGCCCTGATGCTTATTGTGACCTTGCGGACATTTTTAAAAACTCTGAGCCCCAGTTTTCTCATTTACAAAGTCAATGTGATACTAGTTTCATTATATTCCTCAAAGAATTGTGAAAATATCATTTTGTAATATTAGAAAGTAACAGGTTGCTTTTATGTAAAGTTTCTGTCTGTCAGGATTTCTATGCCTTCAGATTTGTAGGAGCACCTCAGCCAAAGAACTGCAGAAAGAAATTTTCCCTTTGCATTTGTCTTTGTCACTGTTTCACGAAATTCTGATCAATCATCACTTATGGAGTGCCCAGCCACCTTTTGTTTTTACCACTTCCCCAAGAATCCTGCAGTTTTTATTTATTGGGTAGTATGAACTGGCTGTTTTAATCAAGTTCCAGGGCTCTTCAGGGCCTTAAGAATCTCAGGAAGCTAGTTTGGTTCAATGGTGGAATTTAAAATGGCATTTTGTTCTGATCAGTATCTTGTAATTAATTTGTTAACTATTTGCTTTCTTCAGCCAGTCTTTCACCTACCTGCCAACTTCCTCTCATTTGAGTCCCCATTTGCACTTATTTATGTAATTTGTTCATGCAGTGAACTGTCTTCCCACCTACTAATTAAGAGTATTGGACTGTGCTGTATAACTATTTGTGTATTTTGCAGGCATACTTCAATTTATGAAATAGATATGCCCTTGAGAAGTTAATGGAATATATTCTATTTAACCACTGAAAACAAGAGATGTGCTTTTATGGAAACAAGACTGGTCACAATGTGTCATAAAGTTGTACTTGAGAATTTAAAATTTAATCTTGAAATGGGAAACATTTTTTTGATAAAATGTTTAGTATACTCAGAATAGGCTTCAACATGATATAAAGTTCCTAGGGTTAGAGTTAAATGAGTTTAAAAGTTGAAGGGAAATTTCCCATAGCTTAGCTGAAGAGAACATACTATTGCTTCTCTCAAATTTTGTTCCCTCATGTTAAAACAAAGCAATCAGAAAAAAAACCAGGACAACATGAAAGTCTCTAGTTATTCAGATTACTTTTTAGGACTTTTAGTTTAGCAAAACTTTTTGCTTTTGGAATGGGTGAAAGTAAAAGATTTCTTAAAAGCAAAGGCAGATTCAACATGCATTAGTTCATACGCAAAATCAGGAGAATGTGTAGTAATATGTCTATATAACATATGTAAATACATGTATAACGTATAGTAAATGTGAAGTACTCAGGGAAGCATACTCAAAGTCCACAGCTAAAAGACTATCAGATTCTGTAAGATGAATTGTTTTTAAACATTACATAAAATAGCTCCCTGTAAATGAGTGTATAATGAAGTTCAGGTTAACAAAGTATACCTGTATATCTGAGTATATTTGAAGCATGTAAGTGTATTTTTAAAAAATGTGTGTATATTTGCTTTATGTGTCAGTATTTCTATCTCTGTGGACATGTATCTCTGGGGACTTATAATTTTGTGACCCTTGAAGCATGTTATTTAATCTCCATGTTAATCTGTGAAAAAAAAATAGGGATAATATCTACCTTTTCTACCTTACTTCTTTTCAACATTGTGATATTTAGAAGATAGAATAGTAAAGAAGCACTTTGAAAAAGTTAAGTATTATATGATAAAGAAGGGAGAAGTCAAAAGCCCTAGATACATTGTCATTTTGAGAAGGAATGAAAAACTTTCAATGCATTTTTGTAACTGGATGGGAATAGCTGTGAAATGATTTATTTGAGAAGATGACATAATATGAATGCATGTACCTTTTAATCATTCAACTTTCATCTTTCAGAGGGTTCAAAGAGAAGTAATGAAAAAAAGCACAAAAGTACTAACTCTGGACTCAGAGGGCCCAGGATCAGGTTCTACATCTGATGTTACTACTTGTGACATTTATTAGATAAGTCACTTAATTTTTCTGGGCCTCAATTTTCTCATCATTAAAATGAAGGGATTCTACTAGATGTCTTCTGAGATCCCTTCCAGGTCTACACTTATAATCCTATGATTTAGTTTTGCCCCTCCTCACCAACTATGTATCATGTTTATGTATTTTTCATTGTCTCTGTTATCTATGCAGCCTCAGCCCACTTATGAAAGGGAGGAAGGGAGACATCAGCCTTTCTGCACAATCTTTTGTATTAACATGGCAGGAAGACCATACTGTGTAAATGGGAGTATCATACTTGATTTAATTGTTTAGACAAACATACCAAACATACCCAAATGAGTCTTATATTCTAGTGATGCCACTTGCTGTTGCTTAATACATTTTGTACTCTAGTGGAAGTTGCCTTCAAAGCTAGTTTAGAAGTCATACATGCAAAGAATTTAGTCTTACTACTTTATAACCATACCACCTTACTAAAAAATTAGGACCATTCACTATAGCAATTGAACTAAAGACTTTCTGAGTTTGAATAGGTTGAAAATAAGAGTTGATCAGTTTCTTTTATCCATTTTATTTACTTTACTTGGGGGCAAACATCTCTACCGTATTATAAGGTAACACTATGTCTGAGTTTAAGAGAGGAAGAAAAAAATCCATGCACAGGATTTATATGTATAAAAGAGATGTATTAAAGGACATTTACAGCTTACTAAATATGGGGATAGGGTGTTGTGGGACTCCAAACTTCATCTGGATAAGGGTGGTGGTATGACAGTTCTCCGGGTTGGGGTACTGACGTGGCAACTTCAATGATGACACCTCAGCTTTCCTTTTTGGTACAGAAGTCTCAGATGAAAGCAATCTGCTCCTGACTAGTTTCAGGAATAGAAAAAAAAAAGTGTTTATGTGGTCAGTTACCCTATACTACTTATCTTGGTCTGGGTTACCTGTTTCACTACATTAATGGGATTAGGAATGGTAACATGAAGAGGCATGATGATTTTGTTTGGTTCTGTCATCCACTGGAGGCTGACAGATGCCATCTACGTTTCTCATGGTCCTATAGGTTTCTGCCTGGGGTCTATTGGTACTTGCCCCCATTAACATGTCCATTTTAACTTGTACTGTTCCCAGATCTAGTAGTTGCCCTGTGCTTTAATTGTGTGAGTCTTAAAAACCAAGAGCTCCGTCACTGGTTGCAGTTAGGCCAATTTATGTGCAGCTTTTCTTGTGCTAGATAATTCAAATTCTCCTTTTCATTACCCCCATTAGCATCTTCCAGAATCCAGTGAATTAACTGTAACACATAGGTAGGGCCTCTGTACCATTTAGGGGACTCTCTCACATCATTAGAAGGATCCTGGCCATGGGGTACTACTTAGTATATCTGGCCATCTACCCCAACTTCCATGTTTGTGGGTTATCCTTAAACATAGATTGTGGTGGAAATATATCACTTATTAAAAACATTAGTAATATTTAAGGACTTTTACATGAAACAAAACATAATTTAGTCTTTACAACAACTGTAATAGAACCTTAATTAATAATTAAACCTAATTATTCTTCCTTATGTTGGACATGAGCCAGTGTTTTGACATATGGACATAAGATTTTTAAAAGGCTAAAGTTTATACAATCAAAAGAAAATTGAGTAATAATGTAATCAGTTAGGCTCAAGGCTTCTATTTTATTGAATTGTCATTAACTTATATCCTATCCATTTCTAGTTTAGAGAGATTGATGTCCAAACTGGCGTAGTCCTGCCATACCTTTTAATAGGACTTGGACCTAAGAAGAGTTCAGGGAACAGAATCTCTAACTGGGGCGGGGAAATATGTTAACGTACAGTTTGGGGTTAACATTTCACAATAGTCATCATTCAGTTTCTTCCTGGACCACTTCCCCTTAAAAGTTCCTTCCAGTGGTCCATATCTTAACATTGGATTTCAAAAGAGAAGACATTGTCTCCAGGTTAGATGTAATGCCAACTCTTGCTGGTGTGTGAGAAGACTGATCCTATGTAGACAGAGTTACTCCATCTCAAAGGTAGGTCCTAGTTTTTATGCTTTCTATTTTCCTAAAGGGAAATGCCTAGAAAGGGCTTTAGGCCAAAGAAGATGTTTCTTAATATTTGTAGAAAAATATATATATTTATATATATGCACACACACACACACACACACACACACACACACACTCCTGTATTTTAAGACATGCCTCCACACCCCTTTTCATCACGGGGGAGCAATAATAAATGGGCATCATATTTATATGGGTAGGATGTAGAAATGGGACAAGGAGAAAAGCAATGCAGTTTCATTTTGTGCTGGTTTCCCTAAGTATCTCTGATGACTCAGGTATATTTATATGTATGTTTAAAGCCCCACTCTCAAGATGGTGATTGCCAGAAACTAATTCTCTGCTGAAAAAATATTTAAGGATCCCCCACAAAAAGTAGTGCTTGGTCAAAGTTGTTGAATTAGGCCTCTATCTTGTCCATCAGTCTTATCCCGATTTTAAATCTCCCTTGTAAAACTTTAAAACTCACCATTTTATCCATAAAAATAGATTCATTTTGATCTCAAGCAGCCTTAACAGTGTATCTTTTTAGTTTTCTGAGACATGGTTGCTATGATAATTTTCTTTTTGCAATGCCTTTGAAGTTCCACATTCTGTGGATAAGTTTGACTGTCTTTATCTGGGAATTCTCCAAAACACAGTAACATTCCTAAGAAAACTTGTGGAAAAGCAACAGTATTAAGTAATGAAATTACACGACTCCTGTACCTGATTTGTAAATTTCCTGTATTTAATTTCCAAATTAGCCTCTTTAACATCAGGGGCCAAAAATAGAAAATCAGTAGCTCTTCTCAATTCCTCAAGGCTACAGTAGACTTGTCCCTTCTGAGTTTGCATAGTTTCTTAAAATAAGGTAACAAAACCTTTTTTCCCCAAAATCATTCGTATAGAGAAAATCTAAGGAGATCACTTTTCTACAATCCTTGTCTGTATGAGACCTTTAACCCTAGGGAAAGAGACATAGCCAAGTTATCTGTCTTCAGTGTCTGAAACATGAGAATCCCACTCATCCCAAGGAACAAAGTAATCTCACTACTAGAATCTGAAGGGAGGAAGAGGTCAAAAGCATCAGGACCAGATACAGAATGAACTGCTATATAGAAGGGTAGGAGGAGACAGTGATGGAGATACATTGGAATTAGGCAACATTTCAGGATAGGTCTGGAGTCAGGTAGGAAACTCAGGGATGATGTCAATGCTTGATTATTTCCCAAAGTCTCTCTGGGGTCCAGTCAAGTGCTACCTGACTGCCATCACCTGGTATCTAGAGCCCCCTGAATGGGGAAGGTCATGAACCTTAGGAACAGACAGGCATGAGGGAGGAAAAAAAGAAACCCTAAGTGATAACCATCCTTGGTCTTTTTACTTCTCTCTCACCAAGGATCTCCTTATCCCAAACCTATTTGTTTAATAGGTACTCCAGAGACAGTTTAATACAGATTGTAAGAATAATAATAACTTTATAGTATTTTAACATTTATAAAATTTTTTACATATATTTCATTTGGTTCTTATGCCTGCTTTGGAGCTATTATCCTAGGGCTCTACCCAAGTTAATACAGGTCAGCAAACATTTATTAATCACCTACTATGTTTCAGGTATTGTGCTAAGGACTAGCTATAGAAAGAAAAGCCAAAATAAAAGCAAACAACCCCTCATCTCAAGGAGCCTATAGTCTTAAGGGGAGAGAATTTGATTAATGACTGAGTATGTGCAAGCTATCCCACTTAGCCCATTATATCTACTGTTGAACCTAGACCCTGGTTTAATTTCACTTCTTATTCAACTATCCACCCAGAGTATTGCAAGATACCCTTTCTCTCCCCGCTCTTCCATTCCCACTGTTTTCCACTTTCTTGGAATTAAACTCTCTTCCTTGGTCACTTCTCCCCATATGTGTTATATTTTTTATTGTTATAAATCACCAACAAACACATTTCCATATAGAAAATGTAGAAAATAAGAACGGATCTCTTAAATTGTTTTTTTTTTATAATTTTTCCCCAATTACATGCTAAAACAATTTTTTTTTAACATTTTAAAAGAAGTTTTGAGTTCCAAATTCTATCTCTCCCTTTCTCCCTCCCCTGTCCCTCCCTGAGAGGGTAAGCAATCTTATATAGGCTATATATATATATGTATTCACATGAAACATTTCCATATTTGTCATTTTGTATAAGAAGATTAAAACAAAAAACAAAGTAAAAATAGCATGCTTCAAAAGTATTCAGACAATATCAGTTCTTTCTCTGGAGGTGAACAGCGTACTTCTGAGTCCTTGGAAATAACTAAGTCATTCAAAGTTCTTCATTGTATTGTGTACAATGTTCTCCTGATTCTGCTTACTTCACTTTTTACCAATTCACGTAAGTCCAGGTTTTTTTTTTTAAATATCCTACTCATTATTTCTTATATCACAATACTATTCCATCACAATCATATACCACAGCTTATTCAGCCATTCTCCAATTGATGGGCATCCCCTCAATTTCCAGTTCTTTGCCACCATAAAAAGAACTGCTATAAATATTTTTTGGTACAAATAGGTCCCTTTCCCTTTAAAAAAAATCTCTTTGGGACGACAGCCTAGCAGTGGTATTGCTGGAGTATGTGCAGTTTTATAGTCCATTGGGCATAGGTCCAAACTGCTCTCAGGAATGGTTGGATCATGTCATAACTTAAAAACATATATTACATGGTAGCTCCAGCATTCCCCTGCTTGTCTGAGGCAGCTAAATAGTGCAGTGGATAGAGTGCTGGGCCTAGAGACAGGAAGACCTTAATTCAAATGCAACTTACATACTAGCTGAGTAACCCTCCGAAAGTCATTTAACCTCTGTCTACCTCAGTTTCCTCACTTGTTAAAAAAAAAAATCTATAAAATAACACCTACCTCCCAGGACTGTTGTGAGGATAAAATGAGATCATATTTTTCAGGTGATTTGCAAATCTTAAAGTACTAGCTAATGTTTGTGTTTTTCTTTCTGGATTTCCTTCTGCTTTTTTCCTGTAATTTAATTTTTTTTTCACTGATGCTCTTTTCTTTAACATCATTATTATTCTTCCTCCCCATTTTCCCCCATAAACATCTCCAGAAAAAATGAGATTATGTACCAGGTGAATTTATATTCAGTGTAACACAAATCTATGTGATATCCTTGTCTGAAAATATGTCTGATTCTGCCAAGAGATTTGAAGTGTGAATCATCACTAGTCTTCTGGATTTAGTCACCAATATTATTTAATTGTAGAAATGCTAGCTATAGGAATAGGGATAGGGACTAGACTTGTGATTTTGTTGTTATACGAAGACACTTCCTTTACCAAGGCAGGTCAGCATCTTCTTTGCAATTTATAAACTTGGTGAGTTCTCTAGAGCACAGAGAGTTTAAGTGACAGATTGTGGCAGAAGGCAAAATTTCAATCCAACTTTTCCTGGCTTGGAGCCCACCTCCATGGTATGATGCCTGGTAGGGAATTCACCTATCAATTTTTTTAAAAAAATGAAGTTGATTTATTCTTTTATTCTCCCCCCTCTCCAAAAAGTTCTACAGGTGTTTTCATGAGTTTTTTTTTTCACTCTCTTAGTCAGAGTGGGGTCTGGGTATATAAAGTATAAGGGAGGGCAGTCATTACTAGACAGTCAACACCTCCAATGTGGTTGAAGTTCAAGAAGTTGCATGGTTTTTTTTATTTTTGAAGGGCTGGATATTAAATAGAAAAGAATCTCAATATCACAGTGTACTATTAGGGAACTTGAGGGCTTAGGCTGATGTGGGGGAAGCCTGGCTCGGTTCCCTCTGATAAATATTGGGTGAATATAGTGGTTTTACTAGGTCTCAAGAGAGAATGTAGTCCAGAATGGGGTTGGATGAGTGCATGGGATAGGTTTCCACATTGTCTAGTTATTCTCTGAAGAGATACCCCTGCAGAACTATCCCAGGCATTGCCCTGCCAATCATTCACCATCATCTTCTTAGCTGTACAATAAAGTCCTATGAATGTGTTCCATCTGCCATATCTTCCAAGTAAGTGGCCACCTAGGAAGGTATGTGCTATACTTTGACCTCCTTATCAGTGTTTTTCATACATCTCTCTATCAAAGTAGAGAAAAGGCACAATTAGGGTCAAGTTCACTCTATCCTGGAAAGCTCTTTTGCTTAATTGAAACTCTGATATGCTATCTCCTGGGGTAATAGATAAGTAGGTAGGGAGAGAGAGAGAGAGGATAGAGAGAACAAATCTATTAAGCACTTATTTTATATCAGACTCAGTGCTAAATTCAAGTGGTACAAATACAAAAACAAGAAAAGACAGTGAGTACAGAGACTTCTGGGTCATGTGACCAACATGGAGAACTAGACACTTTCTCAAGTCTTCCTCTCAAACTTCTCCAAAATAATAATTATATACAAAAGATAAAACAATTTCAGCTGTCTTCTATATTCTAAGATACTATGAAACCTAATAAGGTATGGTGAAGGCTGCCCTACCATGTAGCATGGGAGCTCCACTGTGTGGCCCAAAGGGAAGCAGAATATATCTCTAGCCTCTTATTCTCCCACTCTTCTCCAAGGGAGACTTTACTTCCTGTCAGGAGGGGAAGCAAGAGGTTGGGTTCAGAAGTTTAGCTATTTTGCTATCATCAGAGTGAGATATAATTCTACCAGACTAAAATTATATATATAATATAAATATATTAAAAATAAATATATATGCATGTATGTATATCTATATATCTATATATATTTGTATGTATGTGTATGTGTGTGTGCACATATATGCATATACATATACATGTGGCTGGTTGTCTTTCATTCTTTAAGAGGACCAAAATGACATTACTATGCTAAAGTTAAGTTTCAATGTGTCTGATTGTGGCTGATCAGATGAATATGAGCTTGGAATGTTCTCCCACAGGTCAGGCACAAGTATTCTGTGTGAACATTTGGGGCAGATTCTCTAAATTTGTACATCCTGCATTTCCTTTGACCTGTTTCAATTCTGCTTTGCTCATAGAGCACTGGGCCTTCTCTGATGTGGGCACGCCATGCTGAGCAGTCCTGTGCCAGTGCCTCCCATATCACACAATTAATGCTAAAGTTCTTGAGAGAAACCTTGAGAGTGTTCTTGTATTGCTTCTTCTGATCATCATGTGAACCCTTGCCCTGGTGTGAGTTCTCCATAAAATAGTCTTTTTGGCAAGCACACATTTTGCATTTAAATGTGGCCAGCCCATTGGAGTCATGCTCTCTGAAGCAGAATTTGAATGCTTGGCAGTTTAGTTCAAGTAAGGAACTCAGTGTCTGGCACCTTATCCTACCAGATGATCTTCAGAATCTTCCTAAGACAATTCAAATAGAAATGATTCAGTGTCCTGGCATGGTGCTAGTAGACTGTCCAAGTTTCACAGGCATACAACAATGAAGTCCACACAATGGCTCTGTAGACCTTCAGTTTGGTAGTCAGTCTAATACCTCTTCTTTCCCATACCTTCCTTCAGAGCCTCCAAACACTGAGCTAGCTCTGGAACTGTGTGTATCGACTTAATTATCAATGTAAACATCCCTGGAAAGTACACTACCAAGGTAAATGAACTTATACACAGCATTCAAAACTTCTCCATTTGATGTAATGGATGGTGTGGCTGATGGAGCACCTTTTTTTTTTTTCTTGGTGTTAACTGGTAGGCCAAAATTAGCACAAGCAACAAAGAATCCATCCTTACTTTGTTGCATCTAAGCAGTTTCTTCCTACTGTTTTCCTTCAATAACTTGAGGTGGGATTGGCAGCAACCATCTCTCTTAAAATTGGAAGCCAGGAGCAGCTGAAACCCAATGAGTTTTGAAGAGACCTTAAGCAACTCAAAGAACTCAGAGAAAACTCAAATACTCAAAGAAAATTGAAGGCTGAAAGAGAGTAATGCTTTTATCATTCTGCTCTCACCAACTTCCTACCCTTCATGCAGGGCATTCATTCCCACAAGAGAAAGAGTTCCATACCAATGGACTTTAGGAATGGAATTACAGAGGAAGCAACTCAATGAACTAAAAGTAGAGAAGGCAGGCTAATACTTAATTCCTAATATGCTCACTCAGCACCACTTCCTAACAACGTACTACACTCTAGCAGGAATATGACCCATGAGCTTGCAAGAAAAAAATCTGATGCGTACTTCCCACCATGCACTGTGTAAAACCATGGTGGCAGTCCTTTGTGCTGTAACAGCACTCACCAGCAAATGGGGGGAAAGAGGAACAAGGGCAGGAGGCCAGGATGTGTGTGGATCCATCCGGCCTGAAGCATAGGAAACTGTTGTTAGGTAAGTTCACCAAGAAATCACTTGAGACAGAGACCAAGAGTGGGGAAATATATGCATTGCTCAAATGGAAGGAGTCAGAAAAGACTTTGAGCCCAGTCCTCAGGAAAAAGACTGAAGTTGAGGGGGTGGAGCCAAGATGACAGAGTAAAAGCAGGAGCTTGTGTGAGCTTCCCCAACAACCACCTCCAATACCTGTAAAACATGACTCAACAAATTTTAGAGCTACAGAACCCCCAAAGTGACAGGGAGAAACAAATCTCCCACTGAAGGCAGCCTGGCAGGCCAACAGGAAGGGACCATTGCACTAAACTGGGAGTTGAGTGCAGTCCTGTGTGAGCCGCAACCTGGGATGGCCCCAACCAGCAGCATAGACCCACCAAGCAGACTTAAGGAGAGTGAATCACCAGCAGCTGTGGCAGTTTCCAGACCCCTCAACCCATAAACACCAAAGAGAAAGCAAAATGTCATTGGGGAACTCTGTTGGAACTGGGTGACTAAAGAGTGCAGTGTGGTCCCTGACACTGGGGCAAGAGATGGCTGCCTCCTGAGCTCCTGGCCTGCAGATAGTAGGGGAACCAAGTGACCATTCAGAGGGTAATTGCTTTTGCTTTGACCTGCTTGGATCTGAGTCAGAGTCAGGGGCAGTGGTGCTAGGTGAGGAATGCTGGTGCCAAAAGTTGTGTGGGCTGTAGAGAGGGTGCCTTCCTCATAGCTCTGGCAACTGTGAAAATGCCTGCAATTTGGGACACAGCTCTCTCCATTCTGGAAGCAGAGTTCTGTTGGGATCCACTCACCTTGGATCCCCTGCTGGCCCGCCTTCCTCACTCACCCTCCCCAGGGTCTTCGGACATCTCTGACTTCCTTTCTCGAACAGAACGCCCCGCACACACAGATGGGTTTAAAAATGCAGCTTTATTGTTACATTTTCTCTTCCTTTCTCTCTCTCTCTCTCTCTCTTCTCTTACCCCTCTCACTCCCCTCGCTCCCCTTTTATCTCCCCCTGGGCAGACTAAGTCACGTGCCTCAGCAACAGGGGCCAGAAGAAGGGGAGAGCTATCCCATTGGATGACATATGCTCAATGCTGTTAGTCCAAAGTTCATATTCTGGTAAGGCAAACAGCCTTATCAGGGCTCTGGCTTCTAGTGCCTTGGAATGCAACAAGTCACCCAGAAGGCAGCAGGAGGGAACAATGGGGGTTGGGGGCCCAACAACTCCCCGTTTTCTTTTAAAACAATACACTAGTGGGGGATTCACAATCTGGGCTTTCAATGCCCCCAAGGAGTTTCGTAAGACATGTACAGCACAATGCAAACATATGGGAATACAGCACAAGAGGAGCATCAGGCACAACAAAACAATCCCTAGGCAGAGCGTGATTTTCCAGCCCCATGCCGACCATGGAATAACCCGTAATTTTCGTAAAATGTCATCTACCACATCATGGAGTGTCAGCTGAGTATGCTCAGCATGGTTCAAATCCCAAATAAGTTGATCTAAAATCTAACATGTCACTTGTAGTGTTTCCACCTTCAATAAGGCCATGGAGGTGATTTTTAATAGCTTGCCAATGCAGGGCAGATGCATTACAGGGGGCAGGGAAGGCACAGAGTTAATGCTTTACAGCTGGGGGGAGGGAAGGGATAGAGTTAACCTGATTTCGCAAACTGATGGTACACACACAAGACTGAAGTTACAACTATGCCACAAAATTCACCCCAAAAATGTTACAGAGGCCATCACATCATTTTCCCCCTATAACAAATTAGACACAAATTCTTTTGGGGATCAGGAATGAAGGTCTCAGCTTCTCAGGCTGCTTCACACTGAGAATTCACATAGAGCTGTCCCTGTCTCAAATAGATCAGTCCAGAGGACGGGGGGTCCTGCAGCCAATGTCCAGAATTTAGTGGATGCCAGATCCAAGGGGGTGTTGGGTAGCACTTCAGGCAGTAGTTCATCTGAATTTGGAATGCATTCAGCCTAGAAGACACAAATCTAGCAGAGAGATTAAACAAACAAGAGCCAAAAGCAGTAGGAAAAATGACCAGAAGTAGATTGAGCATGGGCTAGTACAATCCATTGCTCAGACTATTTAACTTAAGCAAAAGAGGTTTCTGACTTAAACCTCACAACTGAATAGCAGACATACATACTTGTTTCACAAAGCTTGTCTATCCTCTAATTGGAAGAAAGAGATACTTTAGAAATTGAATCTCTTACATATCTGCAAAACATCCTTTCTAGAAGTATTTCCTGTATGAAAGCAACACACAGCATACCACAAAGGTTTACCAAGACTCATATGCATAATTGATTCCTGTTCTATATTCCAAATTATATTCTATATTCCAAATATATTCCAAATCATTACCAAAAACTAATTAGTAGAAATCAATTATACCAACTTTAAAGGGCCAGTTTCAAAACTGACTCATCAGTGAGGCTTTTTTTTTCTTTTTCTTTTAACTGCTGCCCCACCCCCACCCTCCTTCCTTGTGGAGGAGTGGAGAAATTCCCTTACTTAATCTGATAAGGACTCCAGGCAGTCTGTCTGAAACTAAAATTCACTGTAAGTTTGAACATTGCAGAATCTATACACAATTAATAAAATGACCAGAAATCTTACAAGGTCTTTGTATAATTACTAAC
>CM053586.1:182788196-182805470 GCA_028646515.1 Pseudochirops corinnae | reverse complement strand
AGAAAGGAGGAGGCTGATAAGAATGTTATTCTGAACAGTCCTCCTGCATATATGAGAATGGAGAAAGCAGGGGCATCACCACCACCCCAGCCCCTACCTGAAGTCCTTCTCAGTTATTTCTTATGTTGTAAAACTGCCAAAGCCTCTAGAAACTATCTCTACTAGGCAAGGTCATTCTGCTAGGGAACAGAATGATAGTAAATGGAATTCCTTACATTTGTGAGACCTGAACAATTTTCACTGCTTAGTGCAGCTAAAACTGGCTCTAAGCTGTGATTAGTGACATTTGTTGTTTGAGGTAAAAGGCATTTGGGACAATAACAAAAATTTGTTTGGAGTTTGAATTTGGGTATAGTCTGTGACTTTGCCTAGGCATATTTGGAATGTCATATGTCCCTGTTTTTCTTCCTTCTATAGCAAGTTCTATGATTAGAGCAAGTAGTCAGTAGAAGATAAGTACCATCTTGTTTTGTGGTTACCAAATGTACAGGGAAGCTGAATAAACTGGATAGTAGTTTTGGGGGATTTGGAAAGACAGGTATAGGTTTGATGGGAAATGTGAAAGGCAGATAAGAAGGTTTGGGGACAAATGAGGGTTTATCGAAGCCCCTCCTGTCTCCAGATAGTTGATATCAGTTTCAGACAGGTTTAAGTATGTTGAGAGTGTGTGAGGAAGTATTTTAGAAAGCAGAAAAGATTTGATTCTAATATTTTGAGGAAAGCAACAGGATCAGATTGATTCTTCTAAAAACTATATAGGTGTATAAGATTGGCTTTCAACAAGTTTTCTATCATGGAATTCTCTATTTCCCCTTCCACTGGTGTGCCATATAACCCCACTGGCCAGGCCATAGTGGAACGTGCCAACAGGACTATGAAAGTACTCTTGTCAAAACAAGAAAAGGGAAGAGGGCGACTCTTGCAGAAACAACAGATGTGGCTGTATATACATACAATTTTTTGCAAATTTCTTACTCTAGGGAGCTTACTCCTGCCATGAGATTTTTTCATTAGAACCCCTCGCTCACACACAAGCCCAGAATGCCATCCCAAGGTGCGCTGCTACAAAGGGTCATGTGGAGAACCCATGACAAGAAGTGGTTAGGGCCAGGTAGGGTTCACTTGTGGGGACCGGGATATGCTTATGTCGTTCCAGATGCTGACGGAGATATGGCCGCCCAGTGGGTACCAACCAGGTGGATACGCCCCCTCGGAGAAGAAACGGAGGCGCAGAAGGCGGAGAAAGAGAAAGCTGCAGAAGGTTAAGAACTGTTCCACCCTGTCCCATAACCTTCATATGCTCCTGGGAACCTACACCCTCCTGAGCCTGACTGCCGCCACCTGGGCCTCCATGACCAACTGGACAATGCTCACCAATGCTGCCTTACGGCGACAGGACTTAGCAGGACATTGGACTTGGGCTGTACTCCCCAAGCCCCCTATACTCCATGCAGTGGGCTGGGGGGAGCGAACCCCTACCTTTGGAATCCAAGGCAACGCTTCTAAACTAGTGGGGGAGGCCCAACCATCAGAAGCCCCGTGGACTCGCTCCCTAGGGAAAGCCACGTTGACAACCTATTCCGCCCCACTGTGCCTCTCCTTTCTTGTCCTTAATCCAACCTACAGTTGCCTGCCTTTGGTGCCCCATAATTTTACCTCAGGGTGTCACCAATCTGCCACCCTTGGTAACCATCTGGTCCCAGCAAATAGCTATAGACATGAACCTCCACGCTGAGATCATAGAGCTGGAACATGCCATAGAATTTGTAGGAGATGAATTAACTATGCAAAGTATTTTTACTGCTCTTCCTTGCCATTATGCCTATAGACCTGTTTGTGTTACCCCATTACCCCTGAATGATACCAATAGCTCCTTCATCACTTTGTGGGAGCTGGTACAAGACCATTTATGGGGTGCCCTTCTAGCCTCGAATGTTACTGACCAAAAAGCACAGTTAGCGCGCCTGGCACGAGAAATCAATGTTATAGCGACAAATTTTACCTTGCCTACTGATGTATCTGATACGTTTCTTGCATGGGTTAAGGAGCATTCCTTTTCCCTTCCCCTTTGGCTTATTCATCTGTTGACGGCTGGTGCTGTATTGTTATTATTGTTATTTTGCCTGCCCTGGTTGTTATGTGCTGTTCTCCTCCTACTGAAATGGGCCCTGACTGCCCTGAAAGCCGACCTGGTACATCCCATTGGCAATTTATAACTCCAAATTCATTGATGATAGCGGTTCCCGCTAAACAAGAAAAGGGAGTTGTTACTGCCTTACATCGGCTGCCAAGTCCCAAGAGGGTAAAAAGGGCCCCTGATCTTGAGGCTTCCAGCTCTGAGGCTCCCGGGAGTGTATTCTGCAGTCTCTTATCTGGGTACGGAACATTCATCATGATAAGTTGGCTTGTATTGAGTATGCACCATCCAACGGGATGTGTCTCCTCTCTGATAGGATGAGGCTTGTTGCTGGGGCACGTGATAGCTACCCCTATAAAAGGCTAAGGTCGGGGGCAGGAGGGGCAGGAGAGAAGACGGGAGAGACGCGAGAGAGACGAGGTGGAAAGAGGAGAGAGAACAGTACGCACAAGATGTAATCTGCTACAATAAAGGCTTGCTGCGTGAAGTGATCCAGAGTCTGTGTGGGTGCTCTGTCTAGGGTAAGACACAGTGACTGCGGGCAATGACTGCGGCCGGAGACATCTGAAGCCTGGCGAGGTAAGCAAGGTGGTCCAGTTGCTGTGGGGAGACGGCCGGCTCCTCGATGGAGACAGCAACAAGGGTTGCTGCAGGGAGGTAGCAATCAAGTAGTCTCGGGGTGCTGCAAGTAGGCAGCAACACCTCTCCACACCTGAGCCATGGCTAGGGCCCCCACCCATGGAGTCACTGCAGATGCTCTTGCTCCCTGCAGCCCCTCTCCCAGCTGTGAGCTTCAACTCACACCTCTGTCCTGGAACTGAAACCAAAACTAGTTATTCCACTCTCTTGTGTGTGTCCACATGCAGCAGGGTCCTGCCCCATTGCTACCACACTCACCCAGGATTGTGTTCACTTCTCATTACCCCCAGCTAACCTTGGACCTCCTCTGGTCAACACACATATGCCTGGCGTCCAGCAACTGCAGAGGGTCCTTCAGTCTTACCTGCTCAGGGTGGACTTCAGAAAAATTTACATGAACTGATGCTAAGTGAAGTGAGCAGAACCAGGAAAACACTGTACACAGTAACAGCAACATTGTGTGATGACCAACTTTGATACACTTAACTCTTCTCTGAAGATAGAAGAGTGTGGAATGTGGATAGGGAGTTGTGTTTTTTTTTGGGGGGGGAGGAACATTAACTGTGCCACCTTGAGTTAGTTCATTACCATATCCAAATCATCTCAAAGTTTTTGGTAAAACTTTAAAGTTAACATGTCCACATCATCTCAAAATTTTCATCCCTTTTTGGTGTTTCACTGGTCTAGAACTTGTCTGAGATTTACATATCTTTGGATCAAAAACGACCTAGATGGCTAGATGGTAATAGGATATGAAATTAAAGAAATGCCTATCAATTGAGAAATGTCCAAACAAATTAGGTTATATGACTATTATAGAACATTATTACAACAGAAGAAATGACAAATGGAATGGTTTCAGAAAGACCTGGAAAGATATTTATGAACTAATGTAAAGCAAAGTTAGCAGAACCAGGAGAACAATTTACATAATAACAATGTGAAAAAAAACAGCAGCTTCGAAACACTAAATAACTTTGATCACTGCAATTGCCAACCTTATTCTAAAAGACTTATGATGAAGAATGCTTGCTACCCAACTCCTGGCAGACAAATGATGGATTCAAAATGAAAAATGCATTTTATATGGCAAATATTAGGATTTGTTTTGTTTGACTATGCATATATATTATAAGGGCTTTTTGAAACAAAGGACAGTTGGAGAAAGAAAATAAATGCTTGTTTAATAGAAAAAATAGAATAAAAATTTTAAAACTTATGTTTATATAGTACTTTAAGGAGATACAAAGCGCTTTCCTTGCAACAAACCCAGAAGGTAGGTAGCTTAATTATTATCATTGCCATTTTACAGGTAAATAAATTGAGGCTAAGAGAGGTGACTTATCTCCTTAATACAAGGATTTGTTCTGTAAAACTTGGACTCAGTCAAAAGGCCATACCCAAGGACCTAAATGTGGCCTAGAGGCCACAGGTTCCTCATACCTGCAAAAATAACTAGTTTTAGTTTTAATAAGTACAGTAATAGCTATTACTACTTTAGTAATACTTTGGCAAAGTAGATTTTTAAAGGTAAGTTTTAGTTTTATTTGTATGGAAGAATCAAAAGAATGCTGGCATTAGCTTGGCGTGCTTGGACAGGTCACTTCACCTCTCTGAGCCTCAGTTTCCTCAGCAACTAAATGGAGGAAACACTTGCACTATTTACTTTCCAGGGTTGTTGTGAGGAAAGTACTATGCAAATGTAGGCTTATACTATTATTATCTTATATTTATAAGATGTTTTTATAGTTTACAAAATGTTTTCACATTCATCTGGTAGAATGTAAGCTGTTTTTTTTTCAGTTCAGATTTTGAACTGGAAAACTTTATTTTTTTCCCACTTAATATTATTTTATTTTTTCCTAATACATGTAAAGATAGTTTTCAACATTCACTTTTATAAGATTTTGAGTTCTAAATTTTTTTCTCACTCTCTCTCTCCTCTCCCCTCCCCAAGACAGCAAGCAATCTGATATAGGTTGTACATGTACAATCATAATAAACGTATTTCCACATTAGTCATGTTATGAAAGAACAAATCAGAACAGAAGGGAAAAATCATGAAAAAGAAAAAAGAGAGAAAATAGTATGCTTTGATCTGCATTTGGACTTCATAGTTCTTTCTCTGGATGTGGATAGCATTTTTCATCATGAGTCTTTTGATAGCATCTTAGATCACTGTATTGCTGAGAAGAGTTAAGTCTATCAAAGCTGATCATCCCACAGTGTTGCTTTTATTGTATACAATGTTCTCCTGGCCCTGTTTACTTCACTCAGCATCAGTTCATGTAAGTTTTTCCAGGTTTTTCTGAAATCAGCCTGTTCATCATTTCTTATAGCACAATATTATTCCATTACATTGATATACCACAACTTGTTTAGTTATTCCCCAATTTATGGGCATACCCTCAGTTTCCAATTCTTTGTAAATACAAAAAGAGTTATTATAAATATTTTTGTAAATGTGGGTCCTTTGTACTTGTGTGTCTTTGGGATATAGACCAAGTAGCGGTATTGCTAGATCCAAGGATATGCACAGTTTTATAGCCCTTTGGGCATAGTTCCAAATTGCTCTCCAGAGTGGTTGGATCAGTTCACAACTCTACCAACAATGCATTAATGTTTCAATCTTCCCACATCTTCTCCAGCATTTATCATTTTCCTGTTTTGTCATATCGGTCAATCTGATAGGTATGATGTGGTACCTCAGAATTTTTTCCATTTTATTTCTCTAGTCAGTAGTGATTTAGAGCATTTTTTCAGATAATAGAATATGAATTCTAGTTGATACATGATACAATTTGTAAATGACGCTCTTTGATCTTTGATATGATTTGTATATTCCTTCCAGGTTCCCCTTCCTAATCTTATTTCCTCCTATTAACCCTTTACACTATTTTATAAATGAACTATATTGACTAGTAGGGAGAGGAGTGGTCAGGTGGACTAGAACAAAGTACAATTTTCATACATAGGCCTATATCCCAAAGAGATCAAAGAAATAGTAAAAGAACCTTTACGTATAAGATATCCTATAAATATTTTGTACATAAAGGTCCTTTTCCTATTTCTTTACTATTGTGTCTTGTTTACCTAACCTATTCCACTGATCCACCATTCTATTTCTTTTTTTAAAAAATAAATTTATTTATTTATTTTTAGTTTTCAACATTCATTTCCACAAGATTTTAAGTTACAATTTTTTCTCCCTGTCTTTCCTGCACCATTCTGTTTCTTAGCCAGTACCAAATAGTTTTTGATGATTGCTGCTTTATAACATAGTTTTAAATTTGGTATACCTACTCCACCTTCCTTTGTGTTTTTTTTTATTAGTTCCCTTGATAGTCTTGATCTTTTTTTCTTCTGGTTGAATTTTGTTAGTAGTTTTGCTAGTGCTATAAAATAATTTGTTGGTAGTTTGATTGATATGACACTGAATAAGTAAATTAATTTAGGTAGAATTGTCATTCCTATTGTATTACCTACCTATGAGCAACTGATATTTTTCCAGTTGTTTAGATCTGAATATTTGTGTGAAAATGTTCATATAGTTCCTGGGAGAATGTCAGTTTCTTGAGGGCAAAGACTGTTTCATTTTATCTTTGTAGATTCTGTCCTTGATACAGGAGGCACTTGATAAACGCCTCTTGATTGCCCAGTTATCTTATCTGATACCCATTACAACCCCTGAGAGTTAGTTAATGCAAGTAAATAGTGCTCAGATTACCGGAGACCTGGTTTCATATTCTGGTTCTGACACGTGAATCTGGGAAACTCAAGCCCCCTCTAAAGCTTCTCTTTTCCTTCTCCATCAAATACCATGTGAAATTTGCATTGTCTCCCCCACAGTTCCGCTGTGAGAATCAAAAAGAATGGATATGAGACTGTTTTGTAACAGCTGAGTGTTAGGCAAAAGGAAAGTATTCCTCCAAGAGAAGGGTGGATAAGAGTGGTAATAGTCCCAGTTTTCTACTCTATGCCTACTCAGGAACAAAGGTCAGGGCATGTGGAAGGGAACAGAAAGAATACTAAAGTGCTCGCGGAAAGCCCTCCTTTATACTGGCGCTTTTTCAGAAGCGTCGGGTCCCAAGATATCCTTCCAACCCAGTTCCACACCCCATGTGCTTTTCCCTTTCTTGTTTACCTCCACCTGTCCTCCGCAGCCTCACAATGAGGAATCGGATCACACTGGCAGCAATGAACAGTAACGAGCTGTCGCACAATTGTAGAAGTAGCAGAGTGTAGTGGGCTTTTGTTGGGTAGGAGCTATTTCCAAACCATAGCAGAGTGTCCAGCATCGCATTTTTCACCTTTTCATCCACTTTCTTTATTACCGAGCATGTTATTTTTTTATCAGTTTTCCGGTTGATAATGGCCCTGCACCTAAAATAAGTGAAATCCTTCGTGTGAGATGTGTTGAGTACTTTCTCGAAATAGTCCAGTAATTCCAAATTTTTCAGTCGTTTCAGAATCCTTACAAGAAACTTTTGCTGGGACCTCTCGCTAATCCTACAAAACCACTCCCTGGTGGAGAAAATTTTCCAAGCCAAAACACAAGTTTCACATTTTTGGCACACCGTGAGGTACTCAGTTTTCTGCTCACATCGTAGATCTGGGGCACAATCAAGTCTAAATTCCAGTTTCTCCATGACTTGCTTCAGGTACTTTCATTTTATTCTTTCTGGTTTGGCGATACTACATGGCAAACTCTGTGGAAGAGAAGCCTTTGATAAATGTCCCTATATATATATGTGTGTGTATATATATATATGCAAATATATATATAAATTTTTTTTTCCCATTATAAGCCTATCCCAGAGAAATAGTCAGACTAGGCCAGGTGGAAGCCACATCTCTCTGTTCCGGCTCAGAAGTCTCTCTTTATTGTATTGGAACTCCTAGGAGACATGACTTTACCGTAAACCTCCTAGAAGTACTGAACTGCTTTTGCTGCTGTATTTACTGTTATAGGCATGAATGATCGAACATTTCTTGGCCTTTGACACAAAACGCCGGTAGGATACACCTATGCTGCAAGAAGACAGCTTTCTGTCAATCTTATGTTATTATTGATGATAATTGCTCCAAACATGGTTAGAGGAACATTAAGAAGGCTGGTGTCACTGGACTGAAGGATACTTTAGAGAGTATAAGGTATAAGAAGACTGGAAAGGAGGATGGAAGGTATTGAAGGGCTTTGGAAAACTAAAGAATTTTATATTTGTCCTTGAGGGTGAGAGCAAGCTAATAAAGTTTTTTGAGTAAGGGGTGACATGGTCAAATCTGTGCTTTTTAGGAAGATCACTTTGGCAGCTGAGTGGAGGATGGATTGGAGTGAAGAAAGACTTCACTGGAAAGAGCTCCATCTCACAACTCCAGCTATTTTTCATTTCAGTTTGAAAGGTGATTTAAAGGATTAAACGTGTGAAAACAAATTTTTACTATTCCATACTCCATTTTCTTTTGATGTTGAGAGAGCAAAAAGCAACATTCAAATGGAACTTACTGAAATTCAGTGTAACACAGGAAGAAATGAAATGTATAATAAAGTTAAAGTTCCAGATTTTTGTTCTTATTTATCAAAAACATTTGTTTAAATGTATGGGAAAAATTTTAGAAATGTTTGGTAGTATATACCTATGTGAACTCTGAATAATATTAAAACCACATAGGGTAAGATTTAACAAATGAATATTTATCATCCATACTAAAAACTGCATTATCACAAAAGCTAATGCTCAATATTTGTAAAAACAGTTTCTGGTAAAAGATGCCAAGTTTTTAGCAAACAATATTAAGTTAATTTTTAATCTCCTTGCAGTGACATTTTTGTAATGATTTTAAATTTAGTCAATTTGTTTATCTACATAATGTAATTCTTGTACTGTATGTATGTAAAAATAAATATTTAAAAATACACATAAATATTGAAAACAAACTATCGAATTCTTAATGATAATGTTTCTTTTTATATACCAGTTGTATCTAATTCCCATTAGATTATGGGATGGCTTTGTTCAATTTCTTTATCTAAGATAAAGATAGGTAACTATTGTATTTCTTCTTTTCCTCTGGCAATTTATATGTTTATTTTTGTAAATATCCATCTATTTCACTTAGATGATCAGTTTTATTGGCAAATAATTGGGAAAAATAACTCCTAATAATTGTTTTAATGTCATCTTCATTGGTGGTAAAATCATTCTTAATTTTTTATACTGATAATTCAGTATTCTTTTTATTGATCAAATTAACCAATTATTTGTCAATTTTATTGTTATTGTTGTTGTTTTTCACAAAAACCAGCTCATATTTTATGTATTCATTCAAAGGTTGTTGTTTTTTTACTGTCAATTTTGGTAATCTCTCCTTTTACTTTTAGGATTTCCATTTTACTGCTTAATTAAAGATCATTAATTTGTTCTTTTTCTATTTTTTTCTGGTAGCATGTACAATTTATGGATCTGCTTTTTCCTCTTTTTTAAATGGTGTACACATTTAGAGATATAACACAACCTAAGTACTCTTTTGGCCATATCCCACAAATTTTGGCATGTTGTCACATTGTTGTCATTCTCTTTAGTAAAATTATTGATTGCTTCTCTCATTTATTCTTTGACCCATTCATTCTTTAGGATTAGATTATTTAGTTTCCAAATAATTTTTAACTTATGCTTTCAAGGCAATAATTACATTACTGAATATTTTTTTCCTTATTGTCCAAAAAAAGTGCATTTCATATTTCAACTTTTCTGCATTGGTTTGCCTCATATGGGAAAGTTGAGATAACCCACTAGCATTGTTTTAGTATTTTCTTTTTTAACATTTAATTTTTCCTTTAAAAATTTGGATGTTCTGCCATTTGGTTGATTTGTGTTTAGTATTGATAATATTTCATTTTCTGTGGTACTTTATAGCAAGATGTAGTTTCCCTACAGCTAGGTGGTACAGTACATAGAGGACCAGGCCTGAAGTCAGGGAGATCTGAGTTCAAATGTGGACTCATACTAGCTGTGTGACCCTGGACAAGTCAATAAACCCTTATTTGCCTTAGTTCCACATCTGTAAAATGGGACACACTGGGAAAAGAAATGGCAAACCACTCCAGGATCTTTACCAAGAAAATTCCATAGACAAAAATCCATGGTGTCACACAGAATCAGACATGACTGAAAAAGCCTCCCTGCTTATCTCTTTGATTATGATTATTTATTATTTTTTGCTTAACCTGAGATCATGATTGCTACCTCTGCCTTTTTTTTTCACTTCAGCTGAAGTATAAATAGATTCTGTTCCAGCACCTTATTTTAACCCTATTTCAATTGTGTTTCTTATAAATATATTATTAGGTTCTGGTTTCTAATCCAATCTGCTATCTGCTTCTGTTTTATGAGTGAGTTCATTCACAGTCACAGTTATGATTGTTAACGGTGCATTTTCCTCTGTATTATTTTCTTCTGTTTACATTTTTTCTTTCTTTTAACCTTTTCCCTCCTTAAAAGTCTATTTGAGCTTCTGACCACTGGCTTCTTTAATATGTCCTCCCTTCCACACTCCCACCCTCTTTTCTTTTACTCTCTTCCCTTCCTACTTCCTCATTGAGTAAGATAGATTTCTATACCCATTTGAGCATGTGTGTGTGTGTGTGTGTGTGTGTGTGTGTGTGTGTATATATATGTATATATATGCATAACATATATATGTATGAGTGTGTGTGTGTGTGTGTGTGTGTATTCCTTCCTTTGTTGAAACAATTAAAATAAGAGTGAGGTTCAAGTGTTACTCATTCCCCTAAGTTTCCCCTGGATTACTAAAACTCTTCCTTGCATGCCTCTTTATGTGAAGTAATTCTCCCATTCTTCCCTTCCCTTCCTCCTTCTCCCAATGCATCCTTCTTTATTGTCCATCCACTTTTTTTTTTAGAACATCCCAACATAATCAACTTACTCTTGTGCCCTCTGTCTATAAAATCCTTCTAACTGGCAAACTAATGATAAATATCTTAGGAGTTACATGTATCATATTCCCAATATAGGAACATAGGAACATAAATAGTTCTTTATGTGTTCTTTATGATTTTTCTTTCACATTTCACATTACCTTTTTATGCTTCTATTGAGCCATATATTTGAAAGTGAAATTTTCTATTCAGCTCTGGTCTTTTCATCACATTATTTGGAAGTCCTTTAATTTCATTAAATATCCATTTTCCCCTTAAGAATTCTACTCAGTTTGAAGATGGTAGAGTAAAAGCAGGGACTTGCTTGAGCTCTTCTCCCTAAATACTTCCAAATACCTATAAAAATGACTCTAAACAAGTTCTAGAGCTACAGAACCCACAAAATAACAGAGTGAAACCTATCTCCAGTTGAAGAGAGTCTAGAAGGCTGAGAGGAAAGGTCTATTACACTGGGCTGGGAGGGGAGTGCAGTACCATGTGGGCTATACCAGGACAGACCAAAGCAGGCCTCAGGGGACAGAATCACTGGCAGCTGTGGTGGTTTTCAGACTTCTCAACCCACAAACACCAAAGACAAAGTAGAATGTCAGTGGGGAAACTCTGTTGGACCTGGGTGCAAGAAGAATTTGGTCTAGCCCCAACCCCAGGGTGACAGAGGTGGTGGCAGCAGTAGCAGTGGCAGTGGCAACAGCAATAGCAGTGGCTGCTTCTGGAGCTCCAGGCCCACAGATGGTGGGGGGATCAAGTAGCTGATCATAGGGCAATTGCAGGGATCTCTTTGCTGGCATTAAGGCAGGATTCTCTTGCTTTGCCCTACTTCAGTATGGGTCACAGTCTTGGGTGGTGGTCCTGGGGGGAAGAGGAGCACTGATGTGGCAGAGATTGTGGTTGCTTTGGAGAGGGAGCCCTCATAGTTCTGAAGCAGAAAAGAGTGCTTGTGTTCACTTACAGGTGCCTATAAGTAGTTCTGACAACAGCTGCACAAAACCCCAGAAATTTAGGACACAGAACTCTATTCTGGAAGCAGACTTCTACCTTGGCAAAGAGCTCAAAAATCAAGTCAAAAGTCAAGGCAGGGAAAATGAGTAAGCAGAGGGAAAAAAATCAGACCATAAAATCTTATTTTGGTGACAAAGAAGATCAAAACATAGAACCAGAAGAAGACAACAAAGTCAAAACTCCTGCATCAAAAGCCTCCAAGAAAAATATGAATTGGTCACAGGCCAGGGAGGAGCTCAAAAAAGAGTTTGAAAATCAAGTAAGAGAAGTAGAGGAAAAATTGGGAAGAGAAATGAGAGTGATGCAAGAAAATCATGAAAGACGAGTCAACAGCTTGCTAAAGGAGACCCAAAAAATACTGAAGAAAATAACACCTTAAAAGAGAGACTAACTCAAATGGCAATAGAGATCCAAAAAACCAAGGAATGCATTAAAATAAATAAATAAAACAGAACTGGCCTAATGGAAAAGGAAGTCCAAAAGCTCACTGAAGAAAATAATTCCTTCATAATTTGAATGGAGCAAATGGAAGCTAATGACTTTATGGGAAATCAAGATTTTATAAAACAGAACCAAAAGAATGAAAAAAATAGAAGACAATATGAAATATCTCACTGGAAAACCATTGACCTGGAAAACAGATAGAGAAAAGGTAATTTAAAAATTATTGGACTACCTGAAAGCCATGATCAAAAAAGGAGCCTAGACATCATCTTTCAAGAATTTATCAAGGAAAATTACCCTGATATTCTAGAACTAGAGGATAAAATAGAAATGGAAAGAATCCACCGATCACTTCTTGAAAAAGATCCCCAAAAAGAATTCTCGTCAGTTTTGCTGGATAGGTTTTTTTGGTTATAATCCTTGCTCCTTTGCCTTCTGAAATGTCATAAAGCCCTTCATTCCTAT
Organism: Pseudochirops corinnae; assembly: GCA_028646515.1. Classification (NCBI taxonomy): domain Eukaryota; kingdom Metazoa; phylum Chordata; class Mammalia; order Diprotodontia; family Pseudocheiridae; genus Pseudochirops; species Pseudochirops corinnae. The sequence continues at coordinate 182,792,826 of CM053586.1, read as the reverse complement.
AATGTAACAACTGCTATATTTTGTGTGATCTTGACTGTGGCTTCATGGTGTTTGAATGGTTTTTTTCTGGCTGCTTAAAGTATTTTCTCTTTGATCCAGGAGCTCTGGAATTTCACTACAGTATTAATGTGTGTGTCAGGGGTGCATTATTTGGGGATCACTTTCAGGAGATGATCAATGGATTCTTTTCCATGCCTTTTTCACTCTCTGGTTCAAGGGTATTGGGGGAAGTTTTCTTTTATAATTTATTGAACTATAATGTCTAGGGCCAGGGGTGGGGAACCTATGGCCTTGAGGCCACATGTGGTTCTTGAGGTCCTGAAATGTGGCCCTTTATTTGAATCCAAACTTCACAGAATAAATCCCCTTAATAAAAGGATTTGTTCTATAAAACTTGGATTCAGGGGCAGAGCCAAGATGGAAGAGTCAAACTTGGATTCAGTCAAAAGGCTGTACCCAAGGACCTGGAAGACCACATGTTACCTTGAGGCCACAGGTTCTCCACCCATGGTAGGCTCTTTCTTTGATCCTGACTTTTAGTTGGTCCAATAATTTTCAAGTTATCTCTTCTCATTCTGTTTTTAGGTCAGTTGTTTTTCCAATGAGATATTTTAACTTTTCATCTATTTTATTTTTTCTTTTGATATTGTATTATTGTTTCTTGATGTCTCATGGAGTCATTAGCTTCCACTTGCCTAATTCTATTTTTTTAACAAATTATTTTCTTCAGCAAGCTTTTGTAATTTCACCACTTGGCCAGTTTTATTTTTTAAGGTGTTAGTTTCTTCAGTTTTTTTGTGGCTCTTTTACCAAGTTGTTAATTATTTTTTTCAAAATTTTTTGGTATCATTTTTATTTCTTTCCTCAATTTTTCCTCTACAAGCCCTATTTAATTTTGAAAAAAATTTTTTTAGCTATTCCAGGGATTTTTATAGGGCTTGTCACCTAGTTACATTTTTTTTTTTACAAATTGTATACAATTTACATTATACAAACTTTGCTTATAACTGTTTTGACATTTTCTTCTGAGTTTATGTCTTGATCTTCCCTGTCACCATAATAGCTTTTTATTGTAAGGTTCATTTTTGTTGTCATTGTTTGATTATTTTTCCACCCTATTTCTTGACTTTGAACTTTATTTTAAAGTTGGGCTCTGTTCTGAGGATGAGGGTGGGAGCTGGACACTGTACCAAGCTTCAGACTTTTACATACTACAAAGGAAGCTAGTTCTGGAAATTTAGAAATTTTCTGTGATTCTAAGGTGACGTGATCTGGGAAGTGATATGGTCACTGCCTTCATAGTCTTGTCCTTATCTAGGTAGGGCCCCTAATACCTGGCAGTCACAAGTGTTACTGCTCCTCAGGGCTCCTGACCCCTTGTGATTGAAAGTGCTCCTTTTTCTCTTAAAACTGTGACCAAGAAGTGTGTATAAGCAATAGAATTGCCAAACAGCACCCAGTCCTAGCACAGGGGTCTTCTGTAATCTCTTTCTGACCAGTTTCCCAGTCCCCCTACTGTCTTTGACTGGAAGACTTCTAAAGATGCTGCTGCTGCTGTCATTACCTCCAATACCCACAGCTTGTGTTGTTGCCATGTGGGTTCTGGGCCAGCCCCTAACCCAGTGTCACAGACTTCTCCTCTGACCTCCCAAGTTCTCTTGGACTGGAAAATGTTTCACTCCAACACTTTGTTGTCTCCATCATTCCAGGATTCAATTGGATGCATTATTTTAAAGTTGTCTGGAGGGAAATGTTGAGAGAAGGTTATCTTGCTTTTACTCCCACAGCATATTTTCTTGTAGAAAGATAATGTGTATTTTTTTTAAGTTGTAAAATGTAACTTGGCTTCCAGGTTTGGTTTCAAATGAATGTCAAAATTCTCCAAGTACATAATGTCTTCTCATATAGCCAATAGTTAAAAATTTATTAAGATTCAAGGAAATAACTTACAGAAGTTTTTCTCTAATGGGGTGGAAGTTAATAATTCATTGTAATGAATACTTTTTTCTCTGATAAATTAAATAAATGTAAAAAGTTTGTATTTACTTCTTCAAAGTTACCAGTCAATTGACACAAAATAAAAACGAATCTAAACAAAACTAAAACAAAAATCTATTTTAAAAATCATTCAAACTCATTTCTCGTTAGACTATAGACGATGCCTCACTGCTAATAAATTAAGGAATGGAATGTATGTGTGTGTGTGTGTATATGTATATATATATATATGCATACATATATATACACACAGACATACATACACATATACATGCTTTACACACATATGTATATGTGTTTGTATGTGTTTATATCTCAATACATACAGTGATGGGGCTTCATCTTCTAGACAGGAGTGCCATATCAATCACCTCTTTTTAGAAAAAAACAATGATTATTTGAGGACACTTCATATTTCCTTCTTTGACTAGCATCAAATTGACTTCATAAGAATCTTTCCACTTCATGAGAAATATCAGTTTTCCTTTGCTGCCTATAACACTAATGATTCTCTCTGGATCAAGACCTCATGCACAGTCCCTGGGTTTGTCAGTAGACTATCATTTTTTCTTTGATTTCTATCTTTTGACTCATGTCAGATAAAGCCTTTCTTTTAGTTCCTTTTCTTTTCCAGCTTTTAGAAAATTAAGAAATGTTTCAATTTATTCTGGACAGTCTATTTTTTTCAGGTTCCCATGTCTTTTCAGCATGTGTAAATTTTTTTTTTTCCATTTTAAAAAATAACCCACTTTTCATTGGTAAGCAGAGCCAAGATGGCAGAGTAAAAGCATGAACTTGGCGAGGGCTCCCACTCCAACCACTTCCAATACCTGCAAAAAAAAATGACTCTAAACAAATTTTAGAGGTACAGAACCCACAAAGTGAGAGAGAGACACAAATTTCCCACTGAAGGCAGCCTGGAAGGCCAACAGAAAGGGTCTATCACACAAGACTGGGAGCCTAGCACAGTTCCATGTGAGCGCTGTGGTTCCGGCCCCAAGGCAGCCCCCACCAGTGGCCCTGACCAGCAGCTGTGGTGGCTTTGAGACATCTCAACCCATAAATGCCAGAGACAAAGTAAAAAGTCAGTGGGGAACTCTGTTGAAACAGGGATGAAGGAAGACCATGGTCTGGCCCTTGTCCCCGGGGCAAGAAGTGGAGGAGGCACAGCACCTACAGCTGCTGCTGCATGGCTGCCTCCAGAGCTCCTGGCCTGCAGGTTGAAGGGGAACCAAGTGACCATTCAGAGGATAATCACTGTAGCTTTGACCTGCTTGGATCTGGATCACAGTGTTGGGTGGTGGTCCTGAGGTATGTGGTCAGTATGCCAGAGCTTGTGGGGGCTGTAGAGAGGGCACCCAACTAATAGCTCTGGTAAATGCAAAAACCCCAGCAATTTGGGACAAAGCTCTGTCCACTCTGGAAGCAGAGTTCTACTGTGGCAAAGAGCTCCAAAGTCAAGTAATTGACTGGCAAGATGAGCAAGCAGAGGAAGCACAATCAGACCACAGAATCCTTTTTTGGGGACAAAAAGGATCAAAGCGCAGAATGGGAGGAAGACAATGAAGTCAGAATTCCTACATCAAAAGCTTCCAAGAAAAATATGAGGTCAAGATGATGGCACAGAAGCAGGAGAACATTGGGAGCTCCCCCCATAACCACCTCAAATACCTATAAAAATGACTCTAAACAAATTTTAGAGCTCCAGAACCCACAAAAGTACAGAGAAACAAAGTTCCCACTCAAAGCAGCCCAACAGGTGGATAGGAAGGGCTCGTTGCAGCATGTTGGGGGCAGAGACCAGCCAACCCAAGAGTGGACAGGACAAGCTGAGGCTGGAGCATTCAGGAGAGTGGATCACCAGCAGATGCGGCAGTTTCCAGAATTATCAACCCAAAAGAACAAAGGACAAAGTGAAAGGTCAGTGGAAGTTGGCTAAATTTGGAGGAGAAAAGCGGGTCCAGCTGACTGCCCCCAGGGCAAGAAGCAGCGCAGTGGCCCTAGAGCCACCTCCACATGGCTTCTTCAGAGCTCTTGTGGCCTGCAGATTGCAGGAGGGCCAAGCAATCATTCAGAGGCTAAGTGCTCTTGCCTTAAGCTGCATGGACCAAACCGTGGAATGGGAGCAAGACAACACAGTCAAACTCCCACACCAAAAGCTTCCAAGAAAAACACAAAGTAGATAGAGGCCACAAAGGAGCTTAAAAAGGATTTTAAAAACCAAATAAGTGGAGGAAAAATTAGGGAGATAAATGAGAATGATGCAAGAAAATGATGATAATAGAGTCAACAACCTGACTGAAGAAAATAACACCTTAAAAAATAAACTAACTGAAATGGCAATGGAGGCCCAAAAAGCAATGAGGAGAATAATGTCTTAAAAAGTAGAATTTGCCAGATGGAAAAAAGAATCTCAAAAGCTCACTGAAGAGAATAATTCCTTCAGAATTAGAGTGGAGCAAATGGAATCAAATGACTTTATGAGAAATCAAGATACTATTAAGCAGATCCAAACAAATGAAAAAATAGAAGGCAATGTGAAATATCTCCTTGAAAAAACCAGTGACCTGGAAAATAGATCCAGGAGAGACAATTTTAAAATTATTGGACTACCTGAAAGTCATAACCAAAA
>CM053586.1:182768187-182780669 GCA_028646515.1 Pseudochirops corinnae | reverse complement strand
GAATCTGAAGATCTTCCCTGCCCCTAGGCCCTTTGGTAGGCTTAAGTGACTCTGAGAACCTTCCCTGATTTGAAAATATACTCTGCCCCCTAACAGGCTGAATGTGGTCACATGGAGCCTGTGGCAGGAGGCTTGTTCTTCAGGAATGCCCACACCTTATTACTTTGTGATTGGGCAGCTGGTCAAGAGGGCTGTGACAGTCTCCGATCCAGGAGAAGGCTATATATACCCTGATGTGAGTTTTTGCTTTGGGGCTCACTTTGAGAAGAGTTGTGTGATTTGGCCAAAAGAGACTCTGGGAAGCCGTTGAGCCCCTCAGCTTTGAAAGCCCAGATGTTGGTGCTTCCCTCTCTGGTAACTGACTAGGTATGGATGTGATGGTCAGACAGCTGGAAGCCCATCTGCTGATCTGTTTCTTTGTCTGCTTGTAACTTCTGTTTGGATTTTCTGAAGTTCAGGGTGTTGACTTTTCCTCTTGAACTAAGTAAATGATACATGTTTGATTGATTAAAGCAAGACTGTTAACCCATTTTGAGTTGCTTTCCTTTAGAAAAGCAGATCTAAGAACCTGTGCTAGCAGCCATCCTGGGTATGCTAGGGTGCTTGCTGATATAGTCATTTAACTTCTGTTTGCCTCAGTTTCCTCAACTGTAAAATGGGGACAATAATAGTACTATTCATGGGTTTGTTATAAAGATCAAATGAGATAATATCTGTAAAACAGCACAGAGCCTGGCACATAGACATTTAATAAATACTTGTTCCCTTCCCCTGGCATCTTTTACATTATGTGAATTCTCTGTTATGATAATGAAAATGCTTTATATACTTTAAAAATGCTATACAGATAGAAGCAATTATTTTTTTATTTATTAAGAATTTAAAGTTTTGCAAAGGTGCATTTTATAGATAAGGAAAACAGGCTCTGTCAATTTGTCTTGCTTGTCATCACAAAGCTAGTAAATGTCTGAGGAAGGATTTAAACTTGAGTGTCAGTTCAAGTCCAACTCCCCACTACGCCTTACGGTCTCAATATAATCACAGTAAATTCTCCTTCATGTCATCTCTCAGATCCCTTCCTTCCAATACAGAATGGTAGAACTTCAAAGTTGGAGAATAGTAGATTGGCTTATTCTAGTCCAATCTTTACTCAAAGCATAAAATCTACCTCTAATATCTAAAACAACCTTACATTAATCCACTAGCAGCTATACTAGTTCAGACATTCATCACTTTGTGCCTGAAAACTTTGACAATTTCTTAACTGACCTCCTGGCCACCAGGCTCTATAACCCCCAGTCAACCTATGCACTGATGATATTTTAGTTTTGCCTTGTACCTTCCTCCACTACTAACAATGTCCAGTGACAGGAAGAAAAGGTGTCTACACTTCTTAGCATGGACCCTGTATGTTTTTCCCACTACTCCCATTCATCCTTTAAGATCGTTTAAATCTTATCTCTTCTGTGAGTCTCTCTGGCCACTTCATCCCAAAGTGATTTCTTTTATCTCTGAATTCTGATAACACGTCACTTCTACAAGGAAAATCAAAACCCTCTGAATAGTATCCAATCATTAGCTCAGGGGTATACGTAACTGGAGACTTTTTGAAGAGTGATAAAGATAGAAGCACAAATAAATTAATGTTATAAGCTAAAATAAACACAAAATGTTAGTCTGGGACCGCTGATTAATACCATTTATGTGCACTTATTTGCTGCTTTTGATTATTATTTGACCTATAAACTAGACTGAAAACTGTCTTAAATATGGGGGACTGTTTACATTCCCCATAACAGCAGCACAAAGACTTGTACATATTGAGCGCTCCATAAATATTACTGACTGACTGAGTGATACTATTAGTGTCTCCAGAAAACATCAGCGCACTGAATTTTAACACTCACCATTCTTTTGTAGGGGTTGGGGATCCCGAGATTCACATTTGACCTGGGTTTCCACGAGCTGTAACTGTACACTAGGGGACACCTTTGCTGAACACATTGGCACTAACTCCTCCAACAGCAACGCCTGGTTATAGGAACTAGCTGGAACCTAAAGACAACGAAGTACAATTAGGCTTATGAGGAAATTACCATATCTGTAGCCAAACTCTCTCCAAAGTGACCATATATAAAATTCCTAAATCCAACATAGAATATATACTGTCCATTTCCTACCTGTTTTCTTGGTTCGTCAAGCTCTTTCTCCAAATCCTCCAGTACAATCACAGCTTCCTCCCCACTCTTTGGCTCATGTTCCCGAACCCAAGTCTGGAGATCCTCAGGTAAAATAGTCAAGAACTGCTCAAGCACCAGTAGATCTAAGATCTGCTCTTTTGTACGCATTTCTGGTTTTAGCCACTCACAGCAGAGCACCCAGAGACGTCCCAAAGCTTCACGTGGACCAGGTGTTTCCTTGTAACAAAACTGCCTAAAGCGCTGGCGAAAAAGTTCTGGGCTATAAATATTATTCCCTTGCAAATTAAATTCCTGTTCCCAGACAGGGACTTCTTCATTCTTTACTGTGAGTTTTTTCTGTTCCTCTGGAACTCCAGGAGGCAGTGTAGCAGCCATTCCGTACTAGAATAGATTAGAATATGGTTTGCTTCTGGCCCAGGTTTATGTTTCAGGACATATACTTGGTGTTTCTTCTCCCAAAGTCCTCCTAATAAATGGGAAGAAGCACAGATAACAAAGTAACCAGTTCTACTAAAAAACTGACACTGAAGTCACCAAGGCAATTCACTATCTAGGAATAAAAAAATCCACGAAGTTAACTGAAAGAAAATTGTTATCCTCAAAGGTAAAAAAAATTCAGATAATTTATCATTTTGTAATATAGGACCATACTGAGTTTGAGAAAGAAAATAATATTTATGAAGTATTATCAATCTCTTCAGATTTGAGGGCAAAGCAGAAAGGAAAAACAATGTCTATGAATTAATGACAGTTTAGACCAGGGGTTCTTAACCTTTTTTGTATCAAGTACTCCTTTGGCAATCTGGTAAAATTTATGGATCCCTTCTCAGAGTAATGTTTTTAAATGAATAAAATAATTAGAAAAGCAATTCTATTGAAGTAGTTATTAAACTATTATTTAAAAAGTTCGCTGACCCTAGGTTAGGAACCAAAAGTGTAGATCAGTCCATAGAGTCTGGAAAGCCAAGATCTGAATGTATCCTTAATTGCTTTTAGGTACAGAGACATTGTGATGTCGTAGATCAATCACTTTTTTTGGTCCTCCAAGTCATAAAGACTTGGATTCAAATCTTCTCTTTAACAGGTATAAATTATAGTCCTCATCCTCTTTCCCCACCCCCATTAACCACTCAATGCCCCATGCAAGTCTCTACCTATATCTATTAAATTCCAGGTCCAGTACTCGCCTCCCTCCCAAAAAATTAGTTTTACGTAGCTATCATAGAGGCAACTACTGTGTCTTGGGGGGAGAAAGAGGTTAAGCCTCAATCCTCTACAAGGAGAGTAATAATCCCAGAGTGAAATGATTATGGATTTAGTGCAGGAAGCGACCTTAAAGGTAGAAGACTATGATAATAACTGTGAAAATCGTAAATCTGAAAGAGATTAAAGAAAAAAAAGGAAGATTCTAGATGATGATGGATTAAGATGTGAGGCATGATCCTTCATAAACCTTAGGAATTGGGACAATTATGATGCACAGACAGCATTGAGAAGGATTCGATATGGAGAAGGATTCGATATTTATAGAGAAAGGGTATGAGAAGCAGTAGAGTAAAATCAATCTCATTCATAACTCTTTTCTCTTCCCTTGGGTCTGCCAGCTACCCAGCTCTCTGTCTTGGTTCCAGAGATCAGAACAAAGTAGGACCCTGATAAACTGTGGGCTCCTGCAGCAGGAATTCGGTACTAGAGGAGTCAGAAATCCAATTCCTGAGTTCAATTCCTTACTCTGTTACTCATAAATTACCAGTCCTTGTTCAAGTTACTTCACATTTCTGTGATTCAGTTTCTTCATCAACAAAAAAGTACCTGGAACAGCTCTAAATCTAAGATCTTAAGATCCTTTTGCCTGCAGAGACTAAGCTTCTACCACTCGACTGTGGCCTCAGCTCCTCCCCTGATGCAGGAATTGCTTCAGCAGTTCTCATTCAATGTACATAACTCTTAATTCTCAATCCACCCTGAGATGCCCATCCTGGGTTGTTCTTTAATTTCTAGAATATCTCTTCGTACTGTATCCAGCACACACCATAGAATTAGTGCCCTTTATCTAAGACATTCCCACCACCAAACCCCATTGTGTTCCACTTTTCCTCCGCATTTCAAAGCCTGACGTAGAGAAGTGCTAAAAAAGGACACAGAGCTAGTCCTATAGGCTGTCTAACCCTTGTTTGGTAGAGAAAGTTAAGATATTAACCTCTCCTTTCTTAATGTCTATCTAATGCCGAAAGGAATGGTCGGTTCAAAAAAAGAAAAGGATCAACCAGAACACCCCAGAGGCTCATGAAATAGTTACAACCTGTCTCGTAGCAGCCACTAGGGCAAGTCAGATCTCATGGAAACTCAACCCCCAACCCACCCTTAAGTGAACCCTCCACCAGCATCTTCGGAGCCCAGAAATTGCTTTGAAGTTCCACCACGTCCAAAGACACCAGCCCGAAGAAGGAAACCCCAGACCCAGAAACTGGGCTTGGCTTTGTCCGCAGTAGGGGCTGAAAGATACAAATCTTTAGGGCTCCCGCTAAGGAAATTATCTCCAGGCTGTCTACAAGTTACAGAGAACGTTGGGGACGTGAATGACAGCAGGTCCACCGCGGATCCACCTAGTTGGGGGCGGGGGGGAATCCCGCGGTCCCTCAGACTTACAGTTCCTATACACTCACCGCTAAGCCCGAGGGACTGCTAGACAAAAGTAGCAAATTCCAAAAGACCGGAAGATTCCGAGCGCTGCGCCCACCCCCAGCACAACGGAACAGAAAAACACCATCACTCCCTTCCTCACCCCAGCCGTGGCCACTTCCTGTTACCTCTAGGAATCCAGGAAGTTTTAGCTTCTCTGTGGTCGGTTTATTGTATTCTACATTCTCATCTACTCCCAGATTCTCTCAGTGGGATTGAACTAGAAGAAGAGAGGAAGCGGAAGAGTCCACGGGAGACAGACTGAGCAACACTGGGTTTTCTGAATCTCTTTGACTTAGCCTAATAGAACAAAACAGAAATGATCTTCAAGTATTTTAATGTCTGTCATGTGGAAGAATGCTTCGATATAGGCTCACAGAATCTTAGATACAGTTCTGCTTGATCGCAGAAATAAGAAATAGGAGCAGTTGATGTTACAGTGTTGCGAATTTAGACTCAAAGAAAAGCTTCTTAAAAACCGCGAAGGGAGGGGTGGGTGGAGATTATTTCACTGAAGCCAAAGGTGGATGATGTTTGTTGAAATTCATAGGAAATTCATAAATTGGCTAGGGGTTGGACTATAGCTCCTCAGAAATTCCTTTTCACAACTTTTCCCACCACAAACTGTTTTTATTTTCTTCCTCTCAAACACCTCTTCCTTTCTCCAAGAATGTATCCATACTTCTACAAATTTACTCCGGTAATTCAACGAATCTGTGATGTCGAAGATGTGGGGCTCCTCATACTGTGTAACACTTGCTGACCACACTTTATTTATTTAATTTTAATAAATTAATAGATTTAATTAATTAATTTTATTTCTTTCATTGAGAACTTCTTTCATATTTTTTGATCACATATATTGGAAATATCTTCTCATTTAAAAAAATTATATAAATTTAAAATGTCAATGTCTTACAGAGCTATTTAATGATAAGATTTTTCCCAGTTTGTAATTTCCTATTCTAGATGCATTTATTTTATTTGTTGGTAATCACAGGAAAGATTCTGATTTGCCAGACAAGAGCTCTCCGTGGACACATGCCCGGAGGCCTAAATCCTTGCACCTTTTGCTAGTATCTCTTCCTAAAGGGCATTAGCAGCCAGGGGCCCTTAATCCCCAGGGTCTCCCTTAGGAGGTTGTGTCAAAGATGATTGGAGACTGAACAAAAAAGCTATATACTCAGCAGAATTAAAAAAAAAATACAGTGAAGATTTTTTCCACTCCCAGAGTTAATTTTTTTCCTGTATCATCTGAAAGGACCAATGAAACATTTTACATAGTATTTTTATTTCATATAGTATTTATCATATAGGATGGAACTTTGTTTTCATACCTTTTATTTATGACAAATGAATGTAATTTTCTGTTAAGTTTAACTCCATCCTCACACCTTCAAGAACAAAGCTTATTAGAAACTAAGTGAGTGAATCCAACTTGGTGTGGATAAATAACTGTCACCAAGTTCTAAGTCGGAATACTTATTGCCACCATTCAATTCCCTTAGACTTACAAAAATCTGACACCTCCATATATTACATTCACTTCATATTAGAGGTAATTCTAGCTAACCTACCAGATACAGTAATAATAATGATTATTGTATTTATATTTTATTATTTTGTATTTATATGATATATACATTTATATGGCACTTTAAGACTTGCCAAGCACCTTTCAAATATTATTTTGTTTTATCTTCACAACAATCCTAGGAGGTAAGTGCTATTAATATTAACAACTACTTTTTAAGTCTTCATTTTACAGATGAGGAAACAGGCAGACAGGTTAAGTGGTTTGATCAGAGTAATATAGCTATTAAAAATCTGAGACTGAATTTGAACTCCTCCCTGACTCAAGGTGTAGCACCACCTAGCTTCAGTAATTGTTGAATTTGCCACACATACACAAATCAAAGTTGTAACAATCTGCTAAGACACAAAAACAAAAACTAACATGAGGAATCTTTGTGTAGCCCCTAGATGTCACTGGAGGGCCAAATTTCTTGTCCTCTTCAACCCTACCAGGAAAGGGTAGCGGTCAAACCCCTCAGATAACGCTTTTTGTTTCTACTTCCTGGGTCAGCCCAGGAGGAATTTTGAATTTTAGTCCCTTCTTTTCACTTCCTCTCTCTCCCTCTCTCTCCCCCTCCTTCTCTCTCTCTCTCTCTCTCTTTCTTTCTCTCTGTCTCTGTCTCTTTCTGTCTCTCTGCCCCCCCCCCCCGTTTCTCTCTGTCTCTGTCTCTGTCTGTCTCTGTCTCTCTGTCTCTCGCCAGAAAGTCCCACGTTCTGTCTCAATTCTGCCCTGTGACAAACCAAATAGGCCTGATCCAGGGCTCAGATAGAGACCTTAATAACGTACCCTAATTCCTTTTGAGGTGTCCAGGCTTACAAAGGCTAGCTCCCCCGAAAAAAACCTCAGGGGTAAACTTAAATGGACTTCTGTCTGATATCTTGACATCAAAACCTTTACCCCCAAACTTCAGGCACCCAAAAGGACATGTTCCTTATCATATTATGCTAAAGACTATTGTAAGTCAAAATACTTGATTCTCGGGGATCAGGCTTCTATACAGATGTCTTTTGAGACTGGTTTCTATGCGAATGTCTTTGAGATTGTGGTCTACTCTCAGGGAGCATCCTTTGTCCTGTAAGATACATTTTGATAAAAGACAACTGACCTTCCCCATGACTTCCTGGGTCCTTGATAACAAGCCTTGTCTTATGCAAGCTACTTCCTGGGTATGGCAGACTATTCTATTAGTAATAATATTCCAGTATATGATTAAGATAAGGATACTTGAATCTTTGTCATTTGGATCTTTAAAAACTTTGTTCTAAGCATCAATAAACAGAGTTCATGGTTCTTCCCTGAACTACTACCCACATGGCCTGGTCCTTTTTTATTCACATCTCCAATCATGCTTAATGCTGGACATTATGCAGCCCCTAACACTGCCCTTGGAAGTTCAGTTAAGAAATATAGAAAATGAATGGTTCTTGACTGTCAACTCAAGAGTAGGTTCCTATTCTATGAAATATAAAACCCTCTGCAGAGCAGCCCCTCCCCTTAGCACACTTAGAAGCCATTTAATCATACTCAACAAACAATGAAGAAAAAACTCTTTATCTAAATGAATTAAGTTTAACAAACAAACAAAAACCCCTCTATTATACACTAAAATTCTTTGCCAAGGGGGTAGAAAACTCCAGGGAAAATACCTCTTTTTTTCAACAGACAGACAAGAGGTGTGTGGGAAGTGAAAACTTCTCAGAATGTGTCCTGGCATTTGGTGGCAGGTTTGAGTGTCAACTTCACCCTTTCCTCTTCTTTGCTGCTTTTAGGAGTCTTTCAACCCCCACCTAACTTTAGTTCTTTGTCTTCTTTACCACCTCTGTGGGGCCACCTCCTGGCCAATGGGAGCAAGGGACAGCCTGAGCTCACCCACCAATCAAAAGGAGTGAGGAACAATAGGAGAAGTATGATTGCTGCATTAGAGTTTAAAAACTCTGTTTGCCCATACTGCACGCCTCCCTTCCCTAATCCATCATGGAGAGGACGGCCCTCTTCCCCTGGGGGGAAGAGAATAAAAATTTCCTGTTTTTATTTTGAGAAACCTCCATGTTCTTGATTAAATTTTTAGTGGGGTTGTTCAACCCACACAGATTTGGGGGCTGGGTCCAGGATCCACCCCAATTTGGTCTCAAGGCAGTTGCCCAACAGAGATTTCTCCAGTGGTTTCCAGACTTGAGGGGGTGAGGGGGGTTCTGCTGCTCCCAGTGGGTAAAGTCCCAAAAGGATATATTATTTATTGTCTTTATTTATTTATTTATTTTTAGTTTTCAATATTCATTTCCATAAGATTTTGAGTTACGATTTTTTCCCTCCCTGTCCTTCCCCTACCACCCACCCCAAAATAGCAAGCCTATTGAATACCCCTTCCCCCAATCTGTTCTCTCTTATATCTTCCTCCCTCATCCCCTTAATTTTCTAGTAGGGCAAGATGGGTTTCTATATCCCAGTAACTGTATATCTTATTTCCCAGTTGTATGTAAAAAACAAATTTTTAAACATTTGTTTTTAAAACTTTGAGTTCCAGAATTTTTTCCCTTTTTCCCTCCTCACCCACCCCCACTGGGAAGATAAGCAATTCAATATAGATTGTACATGTGTAGTTACCTAAATAATTTCCATAGTAGTCATATTGTGAAAGATTAACTATATTTCCCTCCATCCTATCCTGCCCCCAATTATTCTATTTTCTCCTTTGACGGTATCCCTTTTCAAAAATGTTTGCTTCTAACTACGCTCTCCCTCAATCTACCCTCCCTTCCATCCTCCCCCCTCTTATGTCCCCTAGCCCCTATTTTCCTGTAGGGTAAGATACCCAGTTGAGTGTCTATGTTATTCCCTCCTTAGGCCAAATTCAATGAGAATCAGATTGTCCCATTCCCTTTCACATTCCTGCTTTTCCCCTCCACTGTAACAGTTTTCTCTTGCCTCTTTTATATGAGATAATTTACCTGAATCTCTCTCTCCCTTTCTTCTTCTCCCAATAAATCCCTCTCTCCCCTCTTAATTTTATTTTTTAGATATCATCCCTTCATATTCAATTCATCCTGTGCCCTCTGTCTATGTATACATGAACATACAAATGCCCACACTCACATTTATATTTATAGACACATACATCCTCCTACACATACACACACATATACATATATGTTCCCTTCAACTATCCTCACACTGAGAAAAGTCTCAGGAGTTACAATTATTATTTTTCCATGTAGGAATGTAAATAGTTCAACTTTAATAAGTTCCTTATGATTTCTTTTTTCTGTTTACCATCTTGTGTTTTTCTTGCTTCTTACATTTGAAAGTCAAATTTTCTGTTCAGCTCTGGGCTTTTCATCAAGAATGCCTGGAAACCGGGGCGGGCGGGCGGCGCAGGGAGACCTGAGTCAAAATCAGGCCTCAGACATTTGACAGGTTTACTAGCCGTGTGACGTGGGGCAGGTGGTCGCTTAACCCCAACTGCCCTCAAAAAGCAAAAAAAAAAAAAAAAAGCTTGAAAATCTTCTATTTCATCGAATGACCATATTTTCCCCTGAAGCATTATACTCAGTTTTACTGGGTAGGTGATTCTTGGTTTTAATCCAATTCCTTTGAGCTCCAGAATATCATATTCTAAGCCCCTTGATCCCTTAATGCAGAAGCTGCTGGGTCTTGTGTTATCCTGATTGTGTTTCCACAATACTCAAATTGTTTCTTCCTGGCTGCTCGCGGTATTTTCTGCTTGACCTGAGAACTCTGGAATTTGGCTATGACATTCCTAGGAGTTCTCTTTTTGGGATCTTTTTCAAGAGGTGATCAGTGGATTCTTTCAATTTCTATTTAGCTTTCTGGTTCTAGAATATTGGCAATTTTCCTTGAGAATTTCTTGAAGGATTATTTCTAGGCTCTTTTTTTGATCATGGCTTTAAGGTAGTCCAATAATTTTTAAATTATCTTTCTTGGATCTATTTTCAGGTAGTAGTTTTTCCAATGAGATATTTCACATTGCCTTCTGTGTTGTCATTTGTTTGGACATATTTTATAGTATCTTGATTTCTCATAAAGTCATTAGCTTCCAATTGCCCCAATCTAATTTTGAAGGAATTATTCTCTTCAGTGAGTTTTTGAAATTCCTTTCCATCTGGCAAATTTAGCTTTTTATCTCATTCTTCTCCTCACTGGCTTTTTGGGCCTCTTTTGCCATTTGAGTTAGTCTATTTTTAGAGGTGTTATTTTCTTCAGTATCTTTTTGGGTCTCCTTTAGCAGGCTGTTGAGTTGCTTTTCATGATTTTCTTGCATCATTCTCATTTCTCTTCCCAATTTTCCCTCCATTTCTCTTACTTGATTTTCAAAATCCTCCTTGAGCTCCTCCATGGCCTGAAATCAATTTATATTTTTCTTTTTTTTGTTGTTTTTCTTTTTTTTATTTCTTTGTTTTTTCTTCTTTTTAAATTAACTGTTTATTTTTAGTTTACATCATTCATTTCCACAAGATTTTGAGTTACAAATTTTCTCCCCATCTTTCCCCAATCCACCCCCCCCCCCAAAACAGCGATGCCACTGTATACCTCCTCCCCCAATCTGCTCTCTCCTATATCCTCCCCCATGACCCATCTGACTTTCCAGTAGGGCAAAATGGATCTCCTTAACCCAGTGCCTGTATATCTTAATTTCCAGTTGCATGTAAATAATAATTATACATATATACAAATATATACATTTTTTTTAACATTTAATTTTAGAACTTAAATTATAGATTCTTTCCCTACCTCCCTTGTCACCCACCCCCACTAGAAAGACAAGCAATTCAATACAGGCTGTACATGTGTAGTTATGTAGAACATCTCCACAATGGACATAATATAAAAGACTGACTATATTGCCCTCCTTCCTATCCTGCCCCCCACTTATTCTATTCTTACTTTGTCCCTTTCCCTTTACAGAAGTGTGTGCTTCTAACAACCCTCCCCCCCACTCTCCCCTCCCCTTCATCATACCACCTCTCTTCCCCATCCCCCCTTACTGTCCTGTAGGGCAAGATACCCAATTTAGAGTGTATGTCATTCTTTCGCTAAGACAAATTCAATGAAAGTAAGGTTGACCCTTTCCCTTTTGCCTTCCCATTCTTCCCTTCCATTATAACAGTTATCCCTCACCTCTTCTATATGAGATGATTAACCCCATTCTGTCTCTCCCTGTCTCCTCTCATTATATTCCTCTCCCACCTCTCAGTTTCACCTTTTAAAATATCATCCCTTCCTATTCAATTGATCCTGTGCCCTTTGTCTATGTACACATACTCAGATGTGTTCATACACATATATAAGCCCTCCTATATAGACATATGTGTATGTATACATATTTATATACATTTATAATCCCTTCACCTATCTTCATACTGAGAAAAGTATCATAAGTTACAATTATCGTTTTTCCATGTTGGCATGTAAATAGTTCTACTTTGATTTGGTTTCTTTTCCATGTTTTCCTTCTCATGCTTCTTGTATTTGAATGTCAAATTTTCTATTCAGTTCTGGTTTTTTCAACAAGAATGCTTGAAAGTCCTCCAGCTCATTAAATGACCATATTTTCCCCCAAAACATTATACTCAATTTTGCTGGGTAGGTGATTCTTGGTTTTAATCCGAGCTCCCCTGATCTCCAGAATATCATATTCCAGGCCCTTCAGTCCCTTAATGTAGAAGTTGCTACATGCTGGGTTCTCCTGATTGTGTTTCCACAGTATTCAAACTGTTTCTTCTTAGCAACTTGTAATACTTTCTCCTTGATCTGGGAACTCTGGAACCTGGCTATAACATTCCAAGGAGTTTTCTTTTTGGGATCTTTTTCAAGAGGTGATTGGTGAATTCTTTCAAGTTCTATTTTGCCCTCTGGTTTTAAAATATCTGGGAAATTTTCCTTGAGAATTTCTCGAAGGATGATTTCTAGGTTCTTTTTTTGGTTATGACTTTCAGGTAGTCCAATAATTTTAAAATTGTCTCTCCTGGATCTATTTTCCAGGTCACTGGTTTTTTCAAGGAGAT
>CM053586.1:182744415-182767687 GCA_028646515.1 Pseudochirops corinnae | reverse complement strand
TTTTGGGCCTCTTTTGTCATTTGAGTTAATCTATTTTTTAAGGTGTTAATTTCCTCAGTCATACAGCTGACTGTCTTTTCATGATTTTCTTGCATCATTCTTATTTCTCTTCCCAATTTTTCTTCCACTTCTCTCATTTGGTTTTCAAAATCCTTCTTCAGCTCATCTCTAGCTTTTAGGCATTCTTCATGTTTCTTGTAAGCTTTTGGTGTGGGAGTTCTGACTACATTGTCTTCCTCCCGTTCCCTGCTTTGATCCTTCTTTTCCCCAAAGAAGGAGTCTAGGGTTTGGTTGCTGTTCTAATTTTGCTTCCTATGCTTATTCATGGCTGGCCAATCAGAGATTTTTTAGCTCTATGGAACTCTGCTTCTAGAGGGGAAAGCCCTGTCCCAAATCACTGGGGTTTTCCCAGCTGCCAGAACTTTTAGGAGGCTGCTGGGGCCCTCCCGAGCTCTGGCTCACTGAAAAGAGACCCCAGGACCACCACCCAAGACTGCGATCCAGATCCAGGCCACTCAACGCGAGAGTACTTGGCCTCTGAACGATCGCTTGGCCCCCCTACAGTCTGCATGCTGGGAGCTCCAAAGCAGCAATGTGGAGGTGGGTGCAGGCTGTATGGTTCTGCCACTTCCTTGCCCTGGAGGCGGTTTGGCCAGACCTGCTTTTTTCCCCTGATTTTTAGCCAAGTTCCACTAACCTTTCACTTAGTCCTTTTTTTTTTTTCTTAATGGCTTGATAATTCTGGAAACTGCTACAGCTGCCACAGATCCACTCTTCTGTTGCTCCAGCTGCAGCTCAGCTCCTCCTGCTGCCCCAGGGCCAAGCCACCGTTTCAGGCTGGGCTGATTTCAGCTTCCAGCGCTGAGATGGTGCCTCCTGGCCGAGCTGCCTTTTGTGGAAAGTATATTTGTGTATGTTTTAGAGTTCTAGATTTTGTTTAGAGTCATATTTTACAGGTATTTTGAAGTGGCTACGTGGGAGCTGTCATACTTTGCTGCTCCTATGCCCCCATTTTGGCTCCGCCCCCAGAAGCTCAGATCTTTTGTTAATCAAGACCTCTTTCCCTTCCTTCCTTTGCCCAGTGGGAAAAGGTGGGTGTACAAGTGGGCGGGAGGGTGAATCTCTGTTTTCTTCTGATCTAGGTTTAAAGAAGACTTAGAGGGGAAAGTGTTACAGCCTCCTTTTGTAAGGTAAAGTTGCAAATACCTGATTTCCTACAATGAAACTTAGTTTTCTGTCTATTTATCCTACTTCTACTTCAGAGATATCAGATTCATGGCCCACTGCATAAAATTCCCAAGATGGAGGTAGGACCAGCATCAAAATTTTGAGGACGTATTTAACAAAATAAAGATACAACAGAACATAGATAATATATGAAATTTTGTTTCAAGTCATCACATGCAAATGTCATTGATACAGAATTTTAGGGGTTTTTATCCTCTTTGCAAAGTTGCAAAATGTGAATGCTGAATTCTGACTGCCTTAGGGCTGCCAAGTTGGGGGAGGAAGATCTAAATACCTTAATCATCCTTCAGCACTTTCACTTTAGTGAGGAGAGACTTTTAAAAAATGTTTTTCAGCTAATTTATCTGTACTGCAACCCTGATTCCTAAAATAATTTTTTTTCTTAAAGTAAAAAGCCTTTAATGTCTAAGTACAGTATGGAGAAACTGAATAAAACTTCCAATGGCACCGATCTCTGTCCTGTACTTAGATTTAAAAGCATTATCCCTCAATTTTTTTCTTCAAATATTTATATGTTCTAAATTTGCCTTAGCGCCAAATGAAATTAACCTTCGGTTGCATCTTGATACACAAAACTTTTCTCTTTTTAGATGAGGCAGGAGAATGGTTAAATGCCTGTTAGTCTGCCTCTGTAATCGGAGGGAAAAAATTTTCCCTTTTTACTTTTAATTATTTTTATTTACTTTTTGACAGCCTTTCCCACAATCAAACTTGGCCAGAGTTGGGTCATAGGGAAGGAGACCCTTAAACCTTAAAACTTCTGTTCACATTTTTCATGCAAGCAATTTATTTTTTCCAATTTTATCCTGACATTTTAGTACACTTTTTTGACTTGCTATAAATACTGTGTAAAGACAGCTGCATTATACCTAACTGTTTGTGCGACCTTTGGCACTTTCCTTTCTAATGTAAAACATATCTTTAATACATTCCATAGAAAAAAAGGCACAAATAGGAAAATGCTGAGTTCCTTCTTTTACTAATTTTTAAATGATATGCATTCCTTCTGATTCCCATACTGTTGCACTACCCTTTAAAAACCCAGAGCAGCACACAAAATAAAACTCCTCTAACTGTTCCTTCATAATAACAAAATTAATCTTTCTTACACTACTTCCTTTAATACTTAAAAATATTGTTCCTGATCTTAAAACCCCATGCATTTGACCCATGGTGACAGAAAGCTTGAAAATCCCTCTTATCAGCCTGGTGAAAGAGAATGGCTTAAGAAAAGGTTGATTGAAATTAGTTCCCTTACCCTGTGACTTGCGATTTCTGGAGCTTCTTTCTGCTTGTAAGGGCCATCTCCGCTGTGAGCCTTCCTTTCAGGTTCCTATGTCCCCCACATTGAGCGCCATTATGTTAGGAGCTGCTTAATGTCCAGCATTAAACATGATTGGAGATGTGAATAAAAAAAAGGACCAGGCTGTGTGGGTAGTTCAGGGAAGAACCATGAACTCCGTTTATTGATGCTTAGAACAAAGTTTTTAAAGATTCAAATGACAAAGATTCAAGTATCCTTATCTCAATCATATCCCGGAATATTATTACTAATAGAATAGTCTTCCATACCCAGGAAGTAGCTTGCATATGACCAGACTTGTTATCAAGGACCCAGAAAGTCATGGGGAAGGTCAGTTGTCTTTTATCAAAATGTATCTTACAGGACAAAAGATGGTCCCTGAGAGCAGACCACAATCTCAGACATTCGCATAGAAACCAGTCTCAAAGACATCTGTATAGAAGCCTGATCCCCGAGAATCAAGTATTTTGATTTATAGTAGTCTTTAGCATAATATGATAAGGAACATGTCCTTTTTTGGTGCCTGAAGTTTGGGGGTAAAGGTTTTGATGTCAAGATATCAGACAAAAGTCCTTTTAAGTTTACCCCTGAGGTTCTTTTTGGGGGAGCCAGCCTTTGCAAGCTGTGTCATCTCAAAAGGAATTAGGGTACTTAATTAAGGTCTCTTATCTGAGTCCTGGATGGGGCCTATTTGGCTCCCCACAGGATAGTATTTAAATTATGTTAAATTTAGCATATAATTTTTTAAAGGTTGTATGTAAGAAATTTGTGGTTTTGAGATAGAGGAATTTCATGGATTCTTGAGAAAAGACCAGAGTTAAGTAGAAAATCTGACTTTCAAATACAAGACTCAAGAGAAGTATGAAAAGGTAAACAGGAAAGAGAAATCATAGGGGACTTATTAAACTCTTTATATTCCTACATGGATAGGTGTTATTTGTAACTCATAAGATCTTTCTCATTATTAGGGTAGTTAGAAGAAGTATATATAGACAGAAGGCACAAGTGTGAGTTGAATATGAAGGGATGATATCTAAAGAATAAAATTGAAGTGTAAGAGGAATGTGTTGGGAGAAAGAGAAAGAGAGAGAAGTAGAATGGGGTAAATTATCTTATATAAAGAGGCAACAAAAAGCTTTTACAGTGAAGGGGAAGAAAGGGGGAAGTAAGAGGGAGGGAGTGAAACTTACTCTCATTGAGATTGGCTCAAAGTATCTTTTCCCACCCCACCAAAACCTCCCGGTTACTGTTGAGTGTGCTGCCGTCCTTCAAGTCACCCAGACTGGATACAACCTAGGTATAATCCTTGACTCTTCACCCAAAAATATTCAGTTGGGTATAAAAATCTATCTTACCCTACAGGAAAGTAGAGGGGAAGAGAATAAGGGGAGGGAGGCCATAGAAGGGAGGGCAGATTGGGAGAGGGGACAGTCAGAAACAAAACACTTTTGAGGAGGATCAGGGTAAAAGGAGAGAGAGAATAGAATAAATGGGGCGAGGGGGATAAGATGGAGGAAAATATAGTTAGTCTTTTAAAACATGAATGTGTTTAAATATGGATGTGTTTTGCATGACTACACATATTTATCAAATTGTTTGCCGTCTTAATGGGGAGAGGGAGGAAGGGACAGAATTTGAAACTCAAAGTTTTAAAAATGAATGTTAAGGCACTGAGGTATAGAAATCCATCTTGCCCTACTAGAAAGTTGGGGGGAAGGGGGAGGATATAAGAGAGAGCAGATTGGGGGAAGGGGTTTTCAGTAGGCTTGATATCTTGGGGTGGGGGTAGGGGAATGATGGGGAGAAAAATTTGTAACTCAAAATCTTGTGGAGATGAATGTAGAAAACTAAAAATAAAGAAATAAAAGATTAATTTGAAAAATGAATGTTAAAATGGTTCTTACATGTAATGGGAAAAATGAAATACTAAATAAAATTTTTAAAATTAAAAAAAATTTGTGGTTTCATATAAAGTCCTCTTTAAAAATTAATTTTTATATAGTTAAATATTCACATTTGTTGGTGATTAGGTCTGCAATTTTTAAAATAAATTTTTATTGATATTTCCCTCTATGTTCCTTCCTACCCCCTCCCAGAGATCCATTCCTTATAATCAAATATAAAGAAGAAAGAAAAAAGTTCCACAAAACTAAATCCTATATTAAATAATTTGATGTATGGTATACACTAACCTATATCCACGGTGCTCCATTCTGCAAAGGAGCTCAGGGAATTATTGTTTCATATCTTTCCTTTGGGTCCAGGCTTGGCCATTATGATTTCACAGCATTCAGTTTTGAAGGCTTCCTTACTGTTACTCTTTTCAGTTACATTGTTGTAGTCAGTGAAAATGCTGTTTTCTGGCTCTACTTTATATTTGTTAATATTTGTATTTGTTAATTCTTATAGAATTGTAATATTTATGTACCCAATTTTTTTTAACCCATTCCTCAATGAGTATCTACTTGGTTTCTTGTTCTTTGATAGTACAAAAAGTGCTATTATAAATAACTTGGTGTATATGGGGCATTTCTTTTTATTGCAAATCTCCTTGCAGGATAATCTCTGGGGTAAGTGATAAATCACCTTTTTAGTCATTTTTTTTTTTTTTACGTAATTCCAAATTGCTTTCCAGAATTGCTGTGCCAGTTCTTAACTCTACTAAGAGTGGATTTCCATAGTCCTTCCAGCATTGTATATGTTGACTATATCACTATCTTTTGTCATCTTCACTGAATTGCTGGGTATGAGGTGAAACCTCAGGGTTATTTTGTTTCACATTTCTTTTATTATTAATTATCTGGAACATTTTTAATGGTTGCTAATAATTTGCAGTTTGTTTAAAAACTGTTCATATTCTTTAACTATGATCTATTTGAGACTGGTCTTATATATTTACATTATTTATCCATATATCTTAGATATCAGACCATTATTAGAGATATTTCATGTAAAAATTTCTTCCCATTCAGCTACTTCCTTTCTTATATCCTAGTTATGTAACTATATTAATTTCATTCAGGTGAAATCTTTTCAATTTCATGTAATCAAAATTGTGTATCTTGTCTTTTATAATTGACTCTCTTTTTTTGGTTGAGTTACTCTTTACTTACAGTTGTGAAAGATATATGATTTGCTTCTCTTTTAATTTTTTATGCTATGATCTTTTCATATATTTTGAATTTATTGTGGAATATAGTACACAATGTTGGTCTAAATCTAATTCCTGCTAGACTGTCTTTCAGTTTTCCTAGTAGTTCTTATCAAATAGGGAATTCTTTCCAGGTAATTGATGCTTTGGGGTTTATTAAACACTTTATGTTTGTTGATATTTAAGTTTCTAATAACAATAACATAAAAGAGAGGCCCAAGTGATAGAAATAGTTGGTTAGAGTAAAGAAAGGAAAAGGTTACTGATTGATGGTGGTAAAGTAATTATCTAGAAATTTCAATGCTAAACTATGAACATGTTTATTCATTGCTCTTGTCTCAGGATGTCAGAAGAAATTTGAGAAGAAACTTGGACTGTTAGATCTTCTCACTCTTTGACTATTGCTCTTTCCACCATACTACACTTTGATGTCAGGTGGGAAAATAAAAAAAAAAATAAAGCTACATTGTAGTCAGGAATGGAGATGTACTAGGTCTTGATAAAGTACCATTTTAAAAAACCTTGAAATGCCAATAATTTATGGCAGCTAAGTGGAACAGTAGATAGAGCACTGGACCTCTTATCTGGAGGACCTAAGTTCAAATCTGACCTCAAGCACTTACTAGCTGTGTGACTTCATACAAGTCATGAAACTTCTGTCTGACTCAGCTACCTCATCTATAAAATGAGAATAATAACAGAATCTATCTCCTTGAGTTATTGTGAAGATAAAATTAGATAGTATTTCTAAAGTGCTTTGCAAACCTTAAAAGATATGGATATGGTAGAAGCCATATATAAAGTCAAACTCATTAAATTTTTCAGGGCAGCTATATAGCATACAGTATGTAGTGCTATTATTTAGAACTGTTATGATGGATAATACTTAAACAGAAATTCTCTGATTTTCAAACTTTTTCAAAACTAAACTATGTTAGTGAAACTAGGCAAGAACTTCATTTTGTCCAACAAATCATACTTCTAAAAAGTTCTCATAAGAAAAGACATGTGGCAACAGGTTAGATCTGAAGTGGAGAACCTGAGGCCTGGAGGCCATATGTGGCCCTTTAGGGCCTCAAGTGCAGCCTTTTGACTGAATCCAAACTTCACAGAACAAATCCCTTTAATAAAAATTGGAATCCGTCAAAAGGCCACACCCAAGGACCTAGAAGGCCACGTATGGCCTTGAGACAATAGGTTTCCCACTTCTGGATTAGATGACTAATAGGACTAGTAGGTCTACTTCTAATCCACTTCTCTGGATAAACAACATGAGAGATTGTATTATATGGAATATAGTGGTGTAGAATTTATTCTTAGAGAAGATGGTAGAAAAAAAAGATTTAATTTTATTATTTTTGTGGATTCCTTTCACAATGCTTTCTTTTGCAACTGCTGTACTCTCCCCACTAATTTTAGGTCACTTAGATCATGGTTTGTAATTTACAGAATCAGGTTTTTTTTAAGTTCTTATAGATTTTGGAATTGAATTTTTATGTGGTGTAACTTTCTGGCAACAGTATGCTTTCTGATTTGGGGCTTTAACTGCTAATCGTGACAGTTTCTTTTCTTGTTTATGTTAATATATTGCAGGATCTTGTATTATCATTGAATGTAGTTGTCCCAAAATTAATTTGTTTTCTAGCATACCTTTGTCTCAGTTATTAAAGTTGAAAAATATAAAATGAATCTATGAAGATCTTGTATGATCAGGAAAGTTTTCAGGAAATATGAAGAAAAATTCTGAAGGAGACAATCTTAGATTCCATAATGATTGGAAGTCACACAGTAGGATTGGTCTCACTCACTCCTTTCTTCTCTCTTAGCTCTGCCTCTTTCCCATGTTCCTATACTTCCACAAAAGGGGATTCCTAGTGACCAAAAGATGGCAGCTTCACTTCTCACATGTAATACAACTGGATGCCAGGTGAGCTGTGATCTTTGCCCTCTTGACTGTTACTTGACAGTGGCTTTCTCTTTCTTTTGGGCTGGACTTGCCTACCCATTTTCCCTTGCTGTCCAAGTCCCATCCTACCTTGTTCCAAGTACTCCAGTAACCTATTTATTTATTCATTATTCTTTGTTCTTAACTTGCCTTCTCAGATCCCTTATGAGACATGTTATCTCTCTGTGTATCCTACTTGCTTATTACCAGCTTTATCCCTCAATTTAGGTCCCAGTGGTGTTATTATTCTAATGGTAACCTGACCTGAAAGTGGGGATCTCATGTTTTTGTTTTTTTCCCCCAGAAACTAATGACATTTGAGAATATGGCCATGTCACTCACATTGGAGAAATTGGGACAACTGGACCCTGTTCAGAAGAGTCTCTGTAGGGACAAAAGGAATGACAGTTATGGGAACATGGTTTCCCTGGGTAAGGAAAAATAGGGTTAGTCTTTATGGGATTTTATGAGTTTATGGTTTATTTGCTTCTTGTTTGTTAGTAACCATGAGGTCTCTGAAGGTCCACTGAGTTTAGTCTTACAATACAGAGACTCTAAATTCTGCCTCCTTAGGTCCAGATAGAAGAGGTAGATCATTAATATCCCAGAGGAAAAAATAGTTATTTCTTCTTCCTGTCCCCAGGTAACAGCTCCCTTTTTATTTTGGGTTCTGGTCTTTCCACAGCAAGGGTAAGTCAATCAGTCAGTAAACATTTACTAAGCTTCTACTGTGTTCCAGGCATTGTCCCTGAGAGGTATGATATGTAAACATAGTATAATGGAAAAATATATTGACTCATAGTTGGAAGACTAGATTTGAGTCTCATTCACATTTATTAGCCCTCTTACTTCAATAAGATAAATGAAAATAAAATGAGATAACATGTGAAATTTGGTAGAATGCTATACCAATATAAGATTTTACTATTTGAAAATGGAATCTTATGTTTTAACTTCAAAAATATCTTGTATAGAGTCTCTTCATTACTTCTACTTTGCCTTTTTCCTCTCTTATCTTAATGGTCTATTCCAAATTGATGAACCTATCTTTAATTTTTTTTCCCATTCATCATTCTGCATGCTCCCTTGGTCACACTTATCCTACCTGATCAGCTCTCTCTATCCATTCTCTGTGCTTTGCTCTCCTTTTCTGATAATTTCTTCTCATCTATATAACCCCTGCTGCTCTTATCTGCCCTTATTCTTTCTCTTTGCATGTTTGTAACATCATTTTGTACATGTATACACACACTCCTGGTGTGCATTTGTTTAATTTGTATCATCTTGTTCTTCCTAAAGACTGCTTCTTTTTTCCCAGTAATGTTTGCATAGTATATTTATTGTTTCAGATGGTGTGACCAGAATGGAAAATGGAAAGTCAGCTCAAAACCAGGATATTAAAGCAGATATGGAATCTAAAGGGGAATTACCTGATAGGCTCAATGGGCATATTCCTCAGGGTCTTGAGCTTGGAGAAGTCTATGAACATGAGGGCAAATTAGAAAGGCATCAAGGAGGTGCTGAAATTGAAAGACGACATAAATGTGATGAATGTGGGAAAAGCTTCACTCAAAACTCAAGCCTTATTAGACATAAGCGAATTCATACTGGAGAAAGACCCTATTCATGTAACAAATGTGGAAAAACCTTCATTCAGAGCTCACAACTTATTGACCATCAGAGAATGCACAGCAAACTAAAACCCTACCAATGTAATGATTGTGGGAAAGCTTTCTATTACAGTTCACACCTTATTCAGCATCAGAGGACCCATACTGGAGAAAAACCTTTCCAATGCAATGATTGTGGGAAAGCCTTCCATTATAGTTCAGGCCTTATTAGACATCAAAGAACACATACTGGAGAAAAACCTTTCCAATGCAATGATTGTGGGAAAGCTTTCTGTCTCAGCTCACATCTTATTCAACATCAAAGGATTCACACTGGAGAGAAACCTTACCAGTGTATTGAGTGTGGGAAAAGTTTCAGTCAGAGCTCTGGCCTCTTTCATCATCAGAGAATCCACAGTGGGGAAAAACCTTATGAATGTCATGAATGTGGGAAATCATTTAGTCATAGTTCTGCACTTGTTGGACATCAGAGAATACATAGTGGGGAGAGACCCTATGAATGTGATGTTTGTGGGAAAGCCTTCAGTTACAGCTCACACCTTATAGGACATAGGAGAATTCACACTGGGGAAAAACCTTATGAATGTGATGAGTGTGGGAAAGCCTTTAGGCGGAGTTCACACCTCATTGTACATCAGAGAATCCACACTGGGGAGAAGCCACATTATCCACTGGCATAAAAATTTTAATAATTTATTCCACATGAACCTGCAGAGAAATCCTACTGACAAAGCTACAGATACTCTTAGCACCTCATCAAGCATCAGAAAATCATGTTGGTGACTGCGTAAACAAATGCCTGAGAGTGGGCTAACAAAAATTATCTCATACCCCAGCATTAGGAATGTTAGCTGAGAATTTGGGGGCTTCAGAATGACTTATTCAAACCTATCAAACTCAAAAATCTCTTTGGAAATATTTATTTAACTGTAGTCCAGGGCACTTAAGAACATATACTAAGTAAATGTATGGTTATGGCTTAGAGGTGTGGGGATGCTGTTACTGCTTTTTTTCCCCTTGCCTTCCTTTTTTCACTTATAGAGGTGACATTTTACCCCTAATAATTTGATCTAAGATGTGAATTTAGAAATAATATCTGTCTTCTATGAAAGGTATGTATTTTTGTTCAGTTCTCTAAAGTATACTTGCTTCTCAATTAATTGCACTAATGAATAAGCAGTGTGTGTGATTCAAAAACAATTTATCTGACTTTGGAATTAATCATATGATTTTTTTTCTTGACTACAGATTTACTTTCTTAATTATATTAGGTTTGATAACAGGTTGACAATGATATGAGTTTGTATTGTCTCAGCTAATCAACCAAAGGCTACTACACTATACTGGTGGCATTCACCATTAAAAGTTCTGCAGATAACTATTATTCATAAAATAGATAACCCACTTAAGAATAATGAAGATTATACTGTAATAAATTACAGGGGACTTGGCAGACATACCCAGATTGTTATACTGAGAGGGCTGAAGTCTGAGGCTAAATTTGGGCATGAGCCAGTTATAGGGATGATGGTGGCAATAATGGGTTAGAATGTGGAGTGTCAGAGTAGGAAGAGGCACCAGATTTGAGAGTTAGATTTGTGTTTGGAAGAGGAAAGCAGCTGTGGGAGGGATAGAGGAGATGACTTGAAGAGAGGTAGAAATGAGAGTATAGAGAAGATGAGGAAAAAAGAGGGGAAGAAAGGGAAAGAAAATGAGGGAATTTGGAAGGAAAGAGTAAAATGAGGGAATAGGGAATGGAAAGAAGAAAAAGGAAAGGTTGAGGAAGTGAGAAGACAGTATGATGGTGTGCTTTTTAAAATAGAATCTCACTCACATTGGTTCCAGGATAACAGGTCAAATAGCTCTTTAAATTATTGTATATTTTGTTTTTATATAACCTTCA
This sequence comes from Pseudochirops corinnae, assembly GCA_028646515.1. Taxonomy (NCBI): domain Eukaryota; kingdom Metazoa; phylum Chordata; class Mammalia; order Diprotodontia; family Pseudocheiridae; genus Pseudochirops; species Pseudochirops corinnae. Next base: position 182,756,506 of record CM053586.1, on the reverse strand, counting down.
TTTCTCAAGATATCTCTATCTCCTTCCCTACACAAGCCATCCTTGTAAATTAAAAAATTTTAAAGGAAAAAAGATAGTTCAGCAAAACCAAGCAACATAGTTAAGTCCAACAGCATAGGAAATGTTCCCTTACCCACCCCTAGAAAGAAGGTTCATTCTCTCAACTTTTCTGCAGGACTAAGTTTGGTTATTCTAATTAGGTAGCATTTAGTTGGGGTTTTTCTTTCCATTTCTAAGTTGTTTTTCTTGTTCTCCTTCCCTCTATCCATTCATAAAAATCTTCCCATACTTCTATGAACTCTTCATATTCATAATTTCTTATGGCACAATAATATTCCATTACAGTCATATATGCTAAATAGTTTATTCATTCCCCAGCTGATACACATCTATTTTGTTTCTAGTTTTTTGTACCACAAAAAAGTGCTACTGCAAGTTTTTGGCTTGAGTCAGATTATCTCCCAGCACAATCCCTGGCTCAAATGGTGTGAACAGTTAGCATAATTTCAAATTGTTTCCCATAACAGCTCCACCAATAGTGTCTTCATATATCAAAAATTCACAGTGTTCTCCCTTAATTGAAGGCTTCCCTTATCCTATTGATATTGATTTTCTTCATGCAAAAGATTTTCAGTCCTTTGCTCTAGATGTTTCATATTACCCAAGAAGACAATATAGTTGAATTCTGGTTCAATGCTGCTTCATGATTATTTATCAAGCACCCATTTCACATTACTTCATAGACACTGTCTTCCAGCCAAACTTGTCAACTAACTTTCCCAGCCTGGCAAACTGTTCTGTCTAGATGCCTTTGCTCACCCACACGAGCTCTGGTTTGGGAGAAGACTTGGTTTCAAATTCTGGCTCTGCCTTATTACCTCTGGGATCTTGGACCAATGCCCTGAATCTCTTTGGGCTTCAGTTTCTTCATTTGTAAAACTAAGGAGTGGACTAGATGGTCTCTGAGGTACCTTCTAGATTTGATCCTATGTTCTCTGCCTCCTTCAGTCCTTAACTCAGTTCAGATAATCAGTTCTCCGATTCCCTACTCAAATTATGTTTACTTCATTTAGCAATCATCCATTATAGAAAGATAAACCATTTGCTCTACTCCCTTAATATTCATCTATCTATGTATATCTTGTATTCTCTGGTAAAACTAAAGCCATTGAGGCAGAAATTGTTTCATTTTTGTCTTTGTAACCCTTACATAGTAGTTACTTTATGAATATTTGCTCAGTTGAATTTGTAAAATATTCTAATATATATGCTTTCAAGCAGCCACTGTTTGGGCTTACACACTGAGTCACACCATAAGTGAGGCAGGGAAAGAAAATGTATAGTGCGAGAGAATTCAGGAGTAGGAACAAAAACTCCTCCACGTCAGACATGTCTTAATTAGAAGAAGAAAAAAAGCCCTCGTCATAGTCGCAGAATTAGACTCAGCTTGCAATCAGGACAACGGGCGGGGTGAGTAAAGCGGAGTGTTTCTTTGAGAGATCCGGAAATGACGAGATTTCACCAGGTTTAGCTTGGATTGGTGGACCGCTTCGCAATCATTTTGTCAGTGCCTAAGGTGGCCGGTGGCCAGTGGCCTTTGCTTTCTTGTCGCCCACTTTTTGGAACTGAATCTTGTAATCCTTATCTCTACTTGCTTGCGGTGAGTGGGATGTGTAACGAGTTGGGGAAGGTGTGCGGAGTAGCTTCTATCTCTTCTCAGCCTCGTCTGCACAAAAAGGCCGAGAAAATCCAGAGAAAACGGGATTAGGGGTGGTGTCTATTTCTGGGGCTTCCACTAAGGCTCTGGCCCCGCCTCTCTTCCTTTTGCGGTGCATTCTGCGGACTAGGCCTACCTCTGTTCCCTAGGTTAACGCGCCTTCAGATATTGTGCAGCAGAGCCTCTGAAGATTTCTGGGCGCAGAAGACCTGGGGCGGGTGTCAGGCACCTGTCAATGCGAGGGGATTACGCTCTTTAGCAGTAGCATAGAAGGGACTTTAGCTCTTCTGAGACCCAGGTTTTCGTGTTCTCGTTTCTGTCTCTCTTTGTCTCTCCCTCCCCCCTCCCCCTTCCCTCTTCCCTCTTTCCCCTCCTATCTCCCTCTCCCTTCTCTCTCTTCTCTCCTTCCTCTTCCCCCCCTCCCCCCCGTTTCATTTCTGTCGAGCTCGGCGTTACCCGCTTTCTATTTCCCTGCCCGCACACTTTCTCTTTCAAGTGTTCCCTGGGGATGGGGAGAAGAAAGACAAGAGTATTTCTTTGCAGAATGGACATAAAGTCTGTTACGTGCCAGGATAAGAGGAAGTGAGATTAAGCTATAGAAAATTTGTGTGATGTAGTGGATGTAGCTGTGGAGTCAGGATGACCTGGGTTCCATTGCTTCCCATGATATTATGTAACCCTGTGGAAAGCACTTAGCCTATTAGAACATCAGGCAACTCCTAAAACCACCAATTGCAGAATAGTTACCGGTCTGCCTTGATAACGGGAAAGTTGTTTTTTTCATAGAAGTTCTTTAATCAAATTGCAGGTCTACCGTCCTCCCTTTCTCAGGAATTCAATAATCAAGGAACTGTTTACATTATTGGAGTGAAATTTTTGGATTCGTAAGATTTTATTCCAGTTATTTTCACGATTTTTTGTTATTGTTTGATCGATTGGTCATATCCAACTCTTGGTGAGCTCATTTGAAGTTTTCTTGGCAAAGATACTTAAAGTGGTTTGCCATTTCCTTCTCCAGCTCATTTTACAGATGAGGAAACTGAGACAAACGGGGTTAAGTTGACTTGTTCAGGTTCTTACAGCTAGAAAGTGCCTGAGGCTGAATTTGAATTTAGGTCCTCTTGCCTCCAGGGCCAGCCCTGCCACCTAGGCATTTTCCTAACAGAGTTGTAAAAGCATACAGGGTTTTAGATTAGAATAAAGAGACATAGGTACTGGCTCTACCACAAACTTGCTGCGAAGCATTGGACGAAGCACTTCTTCTTGCTGGGCGGTTTTCTTATCTGTAAAATGAGGGAGTGGGCTAAATGATCCCTAAGACGCCTTCCCTTGCTAATTTTCTGTGAAACTGATGAATTCCCCACAATTTCAATAACCTACCTGTTTAGTTATTCAGTGATCTCTTCCAACTGAAGTTACTTTCAAGTAGTGAACTTCTGTGTGTCTTTTTTTTAATTAGCTTGTCTCTAAGTTTGTACTAACTTTTGTCATTCTCTCTGTTAAACTGTTTCTCATATCTCAGGAGTATCCTCAAAGAAGAACAGAAAAGGATCTCCCTAAATTATAGACATATAGTGACCCATCTTTTGGTATACACATTTAGAATGGCCACACCCCTTAACCCTGAAGTTTTGGAAGAGCCAGAGGATCTTTTTTTAGTGAAAGAAGAAGCACATTATTGGGGGCAAGAATCGACCCTGCAACGTAATCACAGCACAAGTGAGCTTTTCCGGCAGCATTTCAGGCAGCTCTGCTATCAGGAAACGCCTGGGCCTCGTGAAGCTCTGACTCGACTTCGAGAGCTTTGCCATCAGTGGCTGAGGCCAGAGATGCATACTAAAGAACAGATTTTGGAGCTCTTGGTATTGGAGCAGTTCTTAACTATCCTACCCAAGGATCTGCAGACCTGGGTACAGGATCATCATCCAGAGAACGGAGAGGAAGCAGTAACTGTCCTGGAGGATTTGGAAAGAGAAATTGATGAACCAGAATACCAGGTGGGAAAGGGGAAGGTATGATTTGTTTTGGGGGAGAACAGAGTCCAGACTAAAGGAAATATGAATTATGTTTGAAGGAACTGGGATATTAATCTGGAAAAGAAAACACAGGGGAAAGTTGATCTCTCCAAATATTTAAAGGAATATGGAAGAGGGTTTAGGCTAGTTCTTCATGTTCCCAGATGGACTGAACTAGGACCAGCAGGCAAAAGTTTTGAAAAAGCAAATCTCATAAAGATAAGATTAAAAATAAAATAATTAACTGGGAGAAAAGTCACAGCAAATTTTTCCAATAAACGTCTCATTTCTAAGGTATATAAGTAACTGATTCAAATATATAAGAAAAAGAGCCATTTTCCAATTGACAAGTGGCCTATGAACAGATTTCTTCTCAAGGGAAGAAATTCCGACTATAGCCATATGAAAAAATGCTCCAAATCACAACTAATTAGAAAAATGCAAATTAAAGCAATTCTGAGATTACACTTCATACCCTTCAGAGTGGCAAAGATGACAGAAAAGGAAAATGATAAATGTTGGAGGAGTTAAAGGAAAAAAGGTATATGGATGCCCTATTAATGGACTTGCAAATAGGTATAATAGCCATTCTGAAAGCAACTTGGAATTACACACTAAAAAATTACAGAACAGTGCCTTGCCCTTTGACCAAGCTATACTGCTGCTAGGCTTATACCTAAAATAGAATAAAGAGGAAAAGATTTGTTACAAATATATTTATAGTGGCTCTTTTTGTGGTGGCAAATCACTCCCCCCCCCCCAAAAAAAAAACCAAACTGGAAACTAAGAGCATAACCAGCAATGAGGAATGGCTGAATAAATTGATTTATTTGAATATGAAGTACTGTTTTGCTGTAATAGATAGATGCTTCAAAAAGGCATGGAAAGACTTAGCAAGCAGAACCAGAAGAACAATTTATGGTATAATATCAGTATTATTAAATGAACAATTTTGAAGACTTGCATAAAATGAAGAAGAAATGAACAGAACCAACAGAACAATTTATACAACACCACTACTTTAGAAACAACTTTGAAAACTGTAAAAATGGTGATCAGTACAGTAACCATTCATGATTCCAGAAGATCCATGAATAACATTATCCATTATGGCTGTGTGACAGATTTAGGGTACAGAATGAGATATAGATATATCTATGTAGACATAAAGATATACATATATCTATAACTGTATACATCCCTTAAGGAATTTTTGTTGCTTGCTTATGCATATTTCTTACAAGAAATTTGTTTTTCTCTTCTTTTTCTTCAATGGAATGGGGAAGTAGGAAAGAGAGAAAATAGATTTCTATTAGTTTAGAAAAAAAAAGTCATGGGGATGCTCAGATGTAAAAAGTAGCCTTTACTTTCAGATGAGGTCTCTAGTTTTACTTAATTGATTTACTTTGTGACAAAGGATCTCTTGTGAAGTGATCTGTAAATGTCTGTAAAATTTAAAAAACCACATCAATAAAACTTTTTTAAATGTTATAAAAAAAGGAAAAATTTCCTACGTTTTTCATTTGTTTGGAGATGGAATGGGATAACTTTGTGACAACATATCTTCCCCATAACTGGATGTGTTCAAGCAGGGGTTAAATGATCAGAGAATCCAGTGATAGAAGTTAATACTGGAATTCAGAAGTAAGGTTACTTTCATGATTATTTGTGTTATTATAGCAATGGGAACAATCCATTGACACTACAAATCTATTGATGGATTAGCTAAAGCTATTTATTTTGTCACTTCCTGTCTCTTTTCCTTAGAGCTCATCCGTATTGAATAAGGCTCTCATTACTCTTTAGTAGCTTACATTTATACAGTATAGTTTAGGAAGTATTTTCCTTAAAACAGCCCTCTGTGATAGATATTATAAGTATTATTGTTCCAGTTATACAAATCAAAAAATTGAGGGCCAAAGACATGACTCCTAAAATTACCATTTTTCCTTGGTCCACAGGAAATGTTCCTTTTACTCTTTTTCTCAGAGGTTTTAGTTCCAACTCTGAGTGATCCCCTCATAAATCAACTCTTATATTGTTTCTAGGTCCCAACCCATGTACATAGACAGGAAATTGTCTTGGAAGAAATGGCACCTATGGGAACATCGAGAACATCAACGGAATCACTGAGTTTACATCTCAGTCCCAGGAAGACCCAGCTGAAATGGAAATCTTGGGAGCTTTATCCATTACAAGAGAATGGTAATAAGCAAAATTCTACGTGGTAGTAGGGGAGGTAGGAAAGGTGGTTAATCAGAACAGGTGCATGTTATTTTAATAAATAGCTAAAGTTTCCCCTGCTTGCCTCTCTTTTCTATCACTACAGAAGGCTTTACCTTCAGCTGCTTACCATCCCAAGATAATGAAAGTATTATTTCATCAAGAATTCATTAGAGGTCTTTGTGCTTGTTTAAAAAAATGTTATTTCTTAATGTTTTTTATGTTTATATGTGTCCTGCTTCTTCTTACCCTTTAAAAGTTGAAGCTGAGATTTCTATTTCTAGAAATCATAGAATTACATTTCAATACTCCATGAGGATTAAGAGCTGTCATCCAAATAAATAGGACCACTTATCCCTGGGGCAAACAAAAATGGATTGAGCACGCCTTATACATTTATATAATTTCTTTAAGTATAAAAACATATAGCTTTTATTCCTTTAAATTTCCCTTATAAGAAAGTAGATTATTTTTTGAGAGGGGAGTAATATGTTAGGATGACAGCTCCAGTCAGTATAGATGAGATCTCTGTAACTTTTTTCTATAGCCCTATCTATCAAAAAACACTAATTTAGAGCTTCTTTAAGCTAGATATAATAAACAAGCAAAGTTTCAGTTCTCTTTCTTCTCTCATACCCCCTACCATTTTCCATGTGCCTAGGACCCTCCACATAACTCCTGATCATTCAAGATCTCCACTCAGAATTATAGAATTTTAGAACTGGAAAGTATCTTAGCAGTATTTAATTAACTTAAGTTACATACCAGACACATGTTTGTTTGGTTGAAAATTTCCCCAGTGATAGGAAATGCTACCCCACCACTGGGGTTAGCTTGCCTGTGCTATTCCATCAAGCTCCAAGCAACCCTCTCTGGCCACTTACAGCTTCACAGGGATTGCCCTGCTTCCACCCAGGTACCCTCTGCACTCCTCTTCTGTTTTGTATCCTCCTTTCTAGCCACACACAGTTGTTCCTGATGTCCTGGGACAATTCTACCTGAAGCCAAACAATTGTGGACAATGATAATTTGCCTAAACGAGTTCTTCATTGATTAGCATACTTCTGGAAATCCTTTCATATGCATTCTTTCCCAGGGATTCTGAACCCTTGGTTGTCTTTGTTCTGATCTTATTCTCCACCCTCATGGACTGATTCCCATATCCTTCAACCCAGCCTTTCCACTAATGCTACCCAGCCATTATACTGTGCTCCATAGGTAGCAAACTAGATTTTATCCAAAACTTTTTCTTTCTTTCTTCTTCCATCTCACACTCACTGAGACCAAGTTCCCTCCTGATGACACAACTTCCCTGACTACTCTTTCCAGAACTGGTTGTACTTGTACTCATATTTCCTTGTGATAGAGGAATTGAATTACCCCTTGTTCCCCATTGCCCCTTCCAAATTCTTTGTCTACCACCATCACTCATAACCTCTCTCCCCTAGAGGTTCATTCAATCTGTATTTATTACCTAATCATCTGGGATACTCACTTCCTTAATGAATTCAGTGCCTGGCTCTCAAACTCTCTTCTCCCCATTTCTTGCTCTCATACTAGGCAACTTAAACATACAAGTGATACTCCCTCAAATACCCTAACCTCCCAATTCTTCATCTTAACCATTTGTCCAAGACCTGCCCCTCCCTCCCACCACAACTACGTATACTTGGAGGGAGGGAGCCAGGTCTGGAATCAGGATCACAAATTTAGAGCTAAAAGGAATATTGGGGACCATCTAGTTTGTCTTCCTTTTACAGATGAGAAAACTAGGGCCTAGACAAATTAAACGACTTGCCAAAGGTCACAGAGATAATAAGGGTCTTAGGAGGAATTTGAATCCAGGTCTTTCTGATTCCAAGTCTACTACCCTGTGGACTTACTTCTCCTTAATCAAACTCCTTCATTTTATAGATGAGGAAACTGAGACCCAGAAAAGCTAAAGTACCCAAGGTCACACAAGTAGTAATTGGCAAAGCCAGATTTTTAGAAAGAAACAAGTTAAAATAATTAGTATAAAAAATGAAAAGGGTGAATACACCACTAATGAAGATGAAATTAAAGCAATTATTAGGAGTTATTATATGCCAATAAATTTAACAATTTAAATGAAGTAGAAGAACACTTACAAAAATATAGACTGCCCAGATTAACGGAAGAGGAAATTGACCCTTGATCTCATCATAAACCATAGTGTTCCATAATCATGTTTATATAATTCCTTTTTCTGATTATAATCTATTGTTATTCCTCTACTTTTCGATTCAGACTTTGTTCGCCCCTCCCTGCACCCATCAGCTCTTTTATAAGCCATCACCTCTGCATCAGCTGTCTTCCCTTCTCCATCTTGATGCCTTTGTGAAACAGTCCAACTACGTTGTCCTTTTCTCACGTCCCTTTGCTCCTAGGAGCAAATGAGTACATATTACTGACTAAAATAAAACCCTGATACCTTGTTTACTGGGTCCACTACACATTTGTTTGATAATCTGAACAGAGACCTCACTGTGGCAAGACAATCCTTTTACACCTCTGCAATCAATTCAATGTCTACCTTTTCCAAACCTTTTTTTGTTCCGCCTCAAACCTTTCCCTACTCTCTCAGCTGAGAAACTTGCCTCATATGTCATTGAAAAAATGGAGGCCATTTGCAAAGAGCTCCCTCTTCTTCTACTCCCACATTATTCAAAACATAACTTAGATGCTTTTTGTCCCTGTCTTCTCCCTGTTTCACATGAAGAGGTGGCACTCTACATGCACAAGTAGGTAAGTATCCTGTCTTCAATAAATTGTCCCCTTTACCATCCCTGCTCATGAATCTTCAGTCATTCCCTGTCCACTGGCTGTTTCCCTACTATTTACAAACATTCCCATGATTCCTCCATCCTCAAAAAAACTTTATTTCTGCTAGCTGGTGACTTATATCTTCCATTCATTTCTTAATTCCTTGAAATCTGTCTTCATACTCCACTACTTAATTGAAATTCTTATATTCAAGATTGCCCATGATCACTTAACTGCTGGATGCATTGGCTTTTAAAAAAAAATACTTATCCTACTTGACCTCTCTGCAGCTTTTAACACTGTTAATCCACTCCTCCTGGATACTCTCCTCATAGGGCTTTTGTGATACTGCTATCTCCTACCACGCTGCCCATGAATGCTGTCCTAGGTTCTTGGTATACATGCAGATATTCTAGGGCAGGGTTCATTTATACCTGGACTTAGAATGAAATGAGACATTGATAGACCATCTTGTTTTGTTTTTAAATTTGATGTATTATTTTTTTTTTCAGTTTAAAAATATCCATCTTCTCTCCTTCCCAACTCTTCACACTCCCTCTGCAATGGAAAGAAAACAAAACAAAACAAAAAAATCTCTTCTAACAAATATGCAATCAAGCAAAAACAAATTTACTCATTCTTCTTTGCTCATAGGAGCAAAGGGATATGAGAAAAGGACAATGTAGAGTTAGACTATTTCACAAAAGCATCAACATGGAGATGGGAAGATAGCTGATGCAGAGGTGATGGCCTATGAAAGAGCTGATGGGTGGAGGGAGGGGCGAACAAAGTCTGAATCAAAAGGTAGAGGAATAACAATAGATTATATTTTGACCATGCTAGTTAAAAATGTTGTTTCCTAATGATTTTTTAATGTTTATATGTTCCTTGATTCTTCAGGGCTGTGTACAATAGATGCCTCCTCTTTTCTCTCTCTCTCTACCATCTAGTTACTGATATCATTCAAATGAAACTAATCTTGCCAAAATTAACTAATGATACTAATTGCCAAACCATTTCTTAATTCTTACCCTTCTTGACCTCCATAGTCTTTGACACTGTATCACCCTCTTCTCCACTGTTGGTACCTGCTTAACCTCCTCACTCCCCCCCCACCACTGTATATTGTATGATAAGTAGACAAGAAACCTTTATCAACCTTCATATTACGATCTTCCATCTGAGCTACCCTCAGTTTTCCTGTATATATCTTGTTTGTTTGACCATGCTGAAAAAATGTCTCATTCCAAACCCCAGGGTTCATCACCTCTCTGTCAGGAGGTAAGTAGCATGTGAAATGACATGACTTGACGAGTCTTAACAAAGTGACCACAGAGTCCGAATTAAAAGTTTTAAGGAGCTTTAATTTACCAGCTGGGGCTACTCCATGCCAATTAAAGGGGGAGCAGCCCCGAGTTCATGGGTGGAGAACCTTTTATACATTCTTTGGTTTACGTATCTAACTAACACAATTGGTTACTAAGCAGGTTGTCACATAGATACAAACAAACGGTTACTCAGGCAAGCGGAGGGGGTAAGCGGAGGTAAGCAGAGGGGCACAGGGCATGATGACTGAGCAAAGAAAAGATAGATTACCCTAGGCAGGCCTCTCAGGTAAAGATAAATTACTCTAGGGAGGCTTCCCAGGTTCATAGAGTTTCACTTGGCTAATACCATAGAGTTTCACTAGGCTGATTACTAATTTCAGAAAGTATTTCTTAACTATTTCTTGGCCATAACATTCCTCCCTTTTCTTTAGGAAAGAATCAAAATATAGATTCTTGGTTACTCATGGGTGTGTAGTGTGTACACAGGACCAATAACTTAATAGACTGGACCTGTTTACGTGCATAGCTTAGTAGGGCATTTAATAAGGCAAGGGCCAATGAGGAGGCTCAGGAGTAGAAGGGCAAGGGGGCCAGCTAATGCTGTAACAAGGGAGGTCAGTCAGGGGGACCAATTAAATAGGGACTCAAACCAGTTGGTCCCTGTCCCCCCAGTATCTCTTTATTAATTTTAATCCACCTGGGTGTTCGCAGCATACTGAAACTTTCCTGTAACTAGAGCTGCTGTGCCAACAGTGGTGGATCCAGAAATACCTAATCCCACCAGAAGGGAACTAGGATGGGGACCTTTCTTGCTCTGGTAGACAAGCCAAAATGCTCATGGCTCCCCTCCCCAGAGTAAAAGAAATCTTGGGGTAGGACATGGACCACAATACACATTTCAGGGGAGTTAGAGTCTGCTAAAATGTGGATGGGAATGCAGGGAGTGAGGCCAGTGGTACATAACATCAGGAGCTTGAAGCTTGATAACCCTTGGTTCCTATCAATTTCAATGGTAGCAGCACACAGGTTAACATAGGGTGATTTAACAAGATCATAGGAAGGGGAGAGGACACAAACTGCCTGCACGTCCTCCAGTGTTATTTTTGTTGGGGGATGCCAATTGCAGGTCTGAGCAGAGGCACACATGGAGATTTTTACAGACTGAAGTTACAACACTGTCACAAAGGCACTCTAATACTTGGGAAGCTGACCCAGTTTGGGTCACCTTTCTTATCTGTCTGTTAGAGATGGTACAGTGGCTCAGGGTTGGATTTTGGAGGTGCAGGGAGGTTTTGCTGCTTGTGGGCAAACAAAGCTGGTCGCTTGAATGGCTTGGGATGGTTTCCCCTGCCCACACTCCCCAAGTTAGCTTGGTGATGATGCCAAAATCACCCATCACGCATGTAGGTGAAAAGCTGGTGAAGGGCTGGGCCTCTAGGTAGCATCTGTTGCCAGATTCTTTCTATACTTCCTCACCCTGGGGCTGGCTAGGATAGGTTAAGTCCCCAAGGGAAGCTACTGGAGATGTTCATAGAAATGGGGGCATCTCTTGGTTGGGGCATGGGGGGAGTATGGAGAGGATGTGGATTCTGGGCAAAACCTTGGCTACTTCTAAAGTACTAAAAATTCAAGGTCAGGCCTGGGTCTGCGGGCTCTTATTAAATGGAAACCCATGTGTTTTTTTGCTAAAGGCACCCCAGCACCCCATCCCCCCCTCAAACGAATGGGACCCAAAATCATTTGGAGACAAAGGGACAAAGGTCTCAGTCCCAGGCTGCTTCATGCTGAGAAGGGGTGTAGAGTTGTCTGCCTCAGGGGTCCATCATTCAAGGAGTGGGTGCTGTGGTGTTCGGGCCATGGGTGGTAATCAGCCTGAGCTGTCAATGCACTGTGTCTAAAAGATACAAATCTGGCAAAGAGATTAAACAAACAAGAGCCAAAAGAGATTGGAGAAAAATGACCAGAAGTAGAGTGGGCATGGGCTAGCATAACCCATTACTCAGACTAATAAACTTTCCTTCACT
>CM053586.1:182726409-182743915 GCA_028646515.1 Pseudochirops corinnae | reverse complement strand
CATTAACTTGGTCACGCAACGGTGGTCACTGAAACCTGCTTGCTCTTTTCTACAGAAAGAAGGGGTCAAGGTAGCAGTTCTTGTGCAAACCTGGTTTCTTTTTCAGGTCCCCTGGCTCAGCTTGACAGGGGCTCACAGAAACATGATTGAATACCAAAGGTACAGAGAAATGGTTCAGTTTTTCTAGCCACACAGGGGTTACATAGAGAGTTACAAAAATTGCATCAAAAATCCAAACTTGTGATCTTATTACCAAACATGCTCAGGGTTTCAGTTTCTACAATAGAGAAATCTTTGAAAGCCAATCTTATACACCTTATAGTCCTTAGAAGAATCAATCTGATGCTGTTGCTTTCCTCAAAATTTCAGGATCAAATTACAGATCTTTTTGCTTTTATAACATACTGAAACCTTCTAGAACTGATATCAACTATCTTCCTATCTGCATTTCATATTTCCAATCAAACCTATCATCCAGATTATTCAGCTTTCCTTTACATTTGTTAACCACAAAACAAAATGGTCCAAATCTTTTGGTAACTATTTGCTGTGATCACTGAAACCTGCTATAGGATGGATAGGCAGGGACATATGACATTCCAAATATGACAGGATAAAACATCTTGGCTCCGTTTAGATTTGGATAAAGTCATAGATATCCATCCATGCCATCTTGGTACCACCTCATAGCTAGATTCAGAGATAGGTGGGCACAATATGACCAAAGGAATCCCATTTTAGGTGAGGCTAAAATTGTTCCTTCAGCTTTTACCAGATATAGACTTCCACCAGTTAACAGTATAGGGTCACACTCCCTGTGAGTAGCTTGGGGGGCATCTCTCTGGATACTGATTTATCCCGGCAACTATACTCAAATCCAAACTCCAAACAAAATTTAGTTGTGGTCCCCAATGCCTTTTACCTCAAACAACAAGTTTCACTGACCACAGCTTAGAGCCAGCCACAGCTGCAATAAACAATGAAAAATTTATCAGGTTTCACAAATGTAAGGAATTCCATTTACTATTATTCCCTTCTCTTGTGGAATGTCCTTGCCTAATAGAGATGGTTACTAAGGGCTTTGGCAATTTTACAAGGGGCTGGTGATGATGCCCCTGCTTTTTCAATTTTTTGTGCCTGCAGGACTGTTCAGAATAACATTTTTATCAGTCTCCTTCTATTTACATACAATGCCAATTAACAACTTTTGGTTTTAACATTAAAACAGTGGTCCAAATAACTTTGTTAACATTCTTACAAGTTAAGCATATGATTTTTCAAAGTACAATACTCTAAAACATTACAAAAGAAACTGCTTTTCTTACAACACAGATGATACAAGGTTCAAACTTTGAAATAAAAACCAGTTAATTACCAGTCTGATTACCTTAAGATTTTCACATGAAGTTACACAAAAATAAAGTTTTCATGTTGTTACACAACTCATCAACTTATCACTAGAAATCAGTTACATTTTGAAATCTCACATAGATGCTGAATGTGGTGATCCATAAACTTTCAGATGAACATAAATAGAAAACTGGGCTTACCCATGTATAGAGGCTCTTTCCCCTCTTCCCACATTGCAGCGCCTGGTGGTGAATTCAGGAAAAGGAGAGGTTCATCTGTGTTCCCAAAGGTGTTGATTTTAGAGTGCCCAGTGGGGGGTCCAGGGCTGTTGCAAGGTGGCCCCCAATATAATTGTTACTCCTCCTCCCCCCTTTCTTTACTTAAGGTGGGGGAGAGTACTTTTCAAAACTGACTGGAATAAATTCAATTACTTTACAGATGCATTCCCACACACAAAACTTTTCTCTTTTAGGTGAGGCAGGAAATTTTTGCCTCTTTACATCTCTCTACATTCAAAACCCTGGCCAGATGTTTTGAATGTAGAGGGAGCCTTTTAACCAATCAGGAAATACAGTTCAAAACACAAAGTATAGAGACCTATCAACTGGGCAGAAAGAATACCTCTAAAAAGCAACATATTAAACATTTCCCTTAATTTTCCTTTCCATTAGAAGTCTTTTATTTTACACTGTTAATTTTTACTTCTTCTTTTCCCAGTCTTTTGATGAAGGGAGGAGGGAAGAGGGAACATTCACTTCTAAACCACAGTCTTGAGCTGCTTTCTGGAAAGCAGATAAATGATCTAATATCCCTGTCTCAGCCTACAAAAACATTTTATCACACCAAACACAAGACAAAGACACAGACAAAAGACAGACAAATGGACAACACAGATCTGAAAATTTCCTTTGACAAAACACAAGATCACAGATGAAAAAACACACCTAATAAGAGGTCCCAAACAAACTTAAACAGAGGTCTCATGAGAGAAGGAGAGAAAGAGATCTTAAGAAAAAGACTTAAACAGAGGCCCCAAAGGCCTATCAGAGGTTGCCAATGGCATCTCGAACAGCCAAACCTGATAGGTGCAGTCTACTGCGTCCAGCCTGACCCCTACCCTACTAGGAAAGTACTCATCAGAGATCCATACAGAGGCCCTACCGGCCCAACAGAGGTTGCCAACGGTGTCCCGAACAGCCAAACCCGATAGGTGCAGTCTACTGTGTCCAGCCTGTCCCCTACTCTACTAGGAGAGTACTCATCAGAGATCTCTCTTCGGAGATCCATACAGAGACCCTACCGGCCCAACAGAGGTTGCCAACGGCATCCCGAACAGCCAAACCTGGTAGGTGCAGTCAGCTGCATCCAACCTGCCCCCTACCCTACAGGAGTACTCACCCGAAACAGAAGTCTCAAGAGAGAGAGAGAGAGAGAGAGAGCTGCGCAAAAACCAGAGCTCCTTACCTTCCAATTATTAATGCAATAAATGAAATCTTTCCAATCTGCAGCCTGACTGGGAACAAGGAAGTGGATTCGGGGCTGAGGAACATCTCTCAGCAGCCACCCCCTGAATCAGTTTCCCTGTTCAGCCCCCTTCACAGATGGAAAGGTGGTCACTGGAGATGGCCAAAGGCCATCTCACTGGGGCCTCCAAATGAAATGACGTGACTTGACGAGTCTTAACAAAGTGACCACAGAGTCCGAATTAAAAGTTTTAAGGAGCTTTAATTTACCAGCTGGGGCTGCTCCATGCCAATTAAAGGGGGAGCAGCCTCGAGTTCGCAGGTGGAGAACCTTTTATACATTCTTTGGTTTACGTATCTAACTAACACAATTGGTTACTAAGCAGGTTGTCATATAGATACAAACAAGCAGTTACTAAGGCAAGCGGAGGGGGTAAGCGGAGGTAAGCAGAGGGGCACAGGGCATGATGACTGAGCAAAGAAAAGATAGATTACTCTAGGCAGGCCTCCCAGGTAAAGATAAATTACTCTAGGGAGGCTTCCCAGGTTCATAGAGTTTCACTAGGCTGATTACTAATTTCAGAAAGTATTTCTTAACTATTTTACATGTTTCATCATTAGTCCTCCAGAATCATGAGAGGTCATTATGTTTGTGAGAGTTCTTTGTCTTTACAAAGTTGTTGTTGTATAAATTCTGGTTCTCATTTCATTTGGCTCATACACATGTTTATATATAAATCTTCCCGGTTTTTTCTGAAATAATCTTGCTTATTTCTTGGATCACAAGAATATTCCATTCCAGTCATAGTTTATTAAAGAATTTTGCACCTGAAAAGCACTTTCTTAGTTTCCAATTCTTTGCTACCACAGTAAGAGACCCTTTAATTATTTTGTGTCCTTCACATATTGCATATGTCCTTTTCCTCTTTTTAGGTTTTTTGTGATTATAGGCCTAGAATCATATCCTTTGAGTCAAAGTATATGCAATTAGTAACTTTTAGGAATAGTTCTAAATTGCTTACTAGAATGGTAGTACCAGTAGAGCATTAATGTTCCTATTTCCCCATAGTCCCCTTAGAGTTTTTTCATATGATAATTGATAGCTTGGATTTCTTCCTCTAAATCCTACTAGTCATATCCTTTGAGGACTTATCCTTTTAAGAATGGCTCTTACTCTGATGAATTTTAATAAATTCCTTCTGTTTCTTAATGGGACCTTTATGAGAGAAACTTCTAAAAAGATTTTTCCCCTAGTTGCCTTCTTCTAATTTTAGTTACGTTATTTTTGTGTCTGTAAAAACTTTAATTTTATGTAATCACAATTGTTTATTCTATCTTATGCATAAGGCTAGATAAAGAGATCTGAGTCTGCTACATAGAGATGACATTTTATTCTGTGGGTCTTCATACTGAACTTCATCAGGCCCTCCTAGATCTACTATGATGATAACCATTGTGTGTCTGGGTTGAGGGTAATCCTAAGCCCCTAAAAGACTAATAGCATTCTCTTTCAGATTTATTTCAGATATATTTGATTGCATGCTCCTGGCCACCCACCACACTCCATACTTCCATTATTGACGCCAACCTGTTCTTTCTCATCCTCCTAGGAAGTTTTACCTGTATCTTACCTTCCCCACTCTATCTCTGGTTCTTATCTGCCACATTCTTCTTTATTCTTTATTCCCAGCCACCTTCTCTAATTCTGTTCTTTTTGCTTTTTACAATATAGACACCTTTAATATCTATATTTGCCAACTATTTACACTATAATCCCCCCCACTTCTTTTATTCCCCAATTTTCTCATTCCAATTTCCTCATTTTCCATACTCAGCTCTTACCCATTTTTTAGGTGTATTCCCAACTTACTACATCAACTATACACATTTTCTATCTACCTACCTACCTATCTCCCATCTGTGAATTTTACCCTATGTCCAATCTATCCTGCCCTTTTGTCTCACATTTCCACTGCTGGTTCCTGCCTAACTTTCCCCACCCCCCACTGTATATTGTATGATAATTTTTTAAGTATATGCCTATAAATTCATTCAAAAAATGTTTATTAAGTGCCTGATCTGTGTAAAATTGTGTGCGTGTGACTGACTCTAAATTCTGATATTTACTTGTGATTTGTGAAATAAGTCTCATTTATAGACATTCCTCATACCTCATACAAATTGCACATTCTTCAGATATGTTTTATTTGGTTCATTGTGAACTGTTCTTATAAGTTGCTTTCTATTACCATAAGGAAGAGGGGACATTTGCATAATCTCTTTATTATTTCAGATGATGAAACCAGAACTGAAGATGTGGGGTCAATTCAGAAGGAAGAGCTTTCTGAAGACATGGAATCACTTGGGGATATATATGGCAGACTCAGTGGGCACATTTCCTGGGAACCTGTATTCAGAGAAGCCTTTGAACCTGAGGGCAGATTAAAATGGCAACAGGAGAATCTTGCAGGGAAAAGACGACATAAATGTGATGAATGTGGGAAAGGTTTCAGTCATAGCTCAGACCTTAGTAAACATAAGAGAACCCATACAGGGGAGAAGCCCTATAAATGTGATGAGTGTGGAAAAGCCTTTATTCAGCGCTCACATCTCATTGGACATCAGAGAGTCCACACTGGAGTGAAACCCTATAAATGTAAAGAATGTGGGAAAGATTTCAGTGGTCGAACAGGCCTTGTTCAGCATCAGAGAATCCATACTGGAGAAAAACCCTATGAATGTGATGAGTGTGGGAGACCCTTCCGTGTGAGTTCAGCTCTTATTCGACATCAGAGAATCCATACAAACAAGTTCTATTGATGAAAATTATAAAAACCTTCATTAATAGCTCAAGCTACACAAACAAGATCAAAACAAGACAGAGATTTTATGACTGTCCTATGTGGGAAAATATCAGTAATCATTGAAACCTTATCTGGAATAAGAGAATCCAACAGAGTGTTTTTGTTTGTTTTAAGTTGCCAGACCAATTTGGTGGGGGGAGGCAATGGTGAGAGATGGGGTCTAGGGAAAATGATGTTTTAAAAGGCCAACATTGTCCTTAAATCTATTTTAAAGAAAGCTGTTTACCTCATAATATTTTCTGGAATGAATAGCTATGGAGACTAACACTCCTTCATCATTCAACCTTCTCTCCCAAATGCCTTCCATTCTTGACTGCAGTGGTAAGTCAATGTGTGACTTTAGCTAAGTCACGTTCTGTGCCTCAGTTTCTCCTTTAAATTGTGGAAGTTAATCCCAGCACTATTCACAGGTATGTTGTGAGAATAAACTCATAATCAATGATAAGTGCTTCAAAATTGTTTTAGTTCCTATAATGCTAGTAGTTATCACAAGTGTTGCCATATTTAGTTGTATAATGCTCAAAACTTTATTCTAATTATATTTTGTCCACAAATGGGCTTGACCTTTTCATGGAAAAGTTTTCTTTGGGCACTGGGGAAAAGAGTAAAAATTGAAAAAGACAAGTTAACAAAAATGCTGGTAACCTGTGTTGTGTGGTAGAGTAAGGTAGTAGTGAACATCTGAGAATATGACGGGAATAAAAGAAATATGACCTGTAGCAAAAGCAGTGGCAGGAATCCAAAAGAGCTTTGAGAGATCAAAGGTGAAACTAAAATAGTTTGGTCTAGGCAATAGTATCATTTTGATGTTTCTTTTGTCATCCTGAAAATTCAATTCAGCAAGCATTGATTAAACACCTTAATATATGACAGGCACTGTGCTAGATACAGGATAAAAAGATATCTCTGTCTTCAAGGAGATTACATTTAACTTGTATATGAGGGGGTGGTATATCAGTATCAGAGGCTGATTATTATGCAATTATAGTATTGTTTCCTATGAAATTATAGTTGTATGCCTAGAAATTTTATCTAAGATAATGTTTACAATGTCATCTGGCCATTGTGAAATGTTTATATGGTTATATTAAAGTAGTTACTAACTATTTATATTAATGAGGAGGGGAGAGGTATAATGGCACAGATAACTGAAAGCAACTAATGCAAATCTTTTTCTATTTCGTTTTTATCTTCTTTTTCTTTGCAGCAACTTTACTATTCCAGTTAGAACTGGCTATAACTTAGAACAGGTTAACAAAGGTAATCAAAGCACAGACTCCTGAACAACTTTGAATTTATGCTTCCTTGACTGGTCATTTCAAACAGTTAAGAGCATTGTGGGAAGTACTTGGGAGGTAATAAAGTTTAGATAAGGTGTGGTCTTTGCCTTCATAGAGCTTTCTGTCTGAACCCTGTGGGACCTGCTGGTTACAAGTAGGTGGTAATAAGAACCTGTGGGATGACAGTGGGAATAGAGAAGAGGAGACACACATGCACACATGCACATATGGTGAAAATTGGAAATTCATTTGCTATGAGTTGAAGAGGGAAGAGAAGAAGAAAATCTTGCTAGTAACCATGAGAAAGATATTAATGGAAATAATGAAATGATAAGTAAGAGCAGGCTTAGGAGGGAAAATAAGTCCAAATTTAGAAATGTTGAGTATGAAGTGTTCTTGGTATGTCCAGGTAGTGGGGTCCTGTGGGCAGCTAGAAATATAGAGGTCTGGAGCTTGGAAGAGAGGTAAGGGTTGTAGATCTATATTTTGAAGTCATCTGTATAAAGGTAGTTTAAAGCTACAGGAGTGAATGAGATTGCCAGAGGCAAAAGAGAAGAGGGCACCTGAGTCCCTTGTTCTCTGTGACTGAGACAGGAGGAGACCTTATCCTTGCACTTCAACCTCCTCAGTGACAAGACAGTTGATCAAGTCTCATGTCTCTGCTCTTTCCACATGGTTTTGAGGATTTTTATCAGTACTCCTAGAGAAGAGAAGGACAAATCTTTTTCCCCTTATCATTTCTATATTGCAATGAGGTTACTCTGAGCATTGCCCTATAGCAGCAGAAAAATGCACGGAGCAAGAAGATAGTACTTCCCCTATAAGGAGCATAAGGCTATGTTGGGTTTCCAACCAATCACGTAGTTTCTACAATAGACTAGGTATTGAATCTGGCCATGACAGCTGTCTGAAAGACAGGAACACTTTTAGAGATGTAAAGCCAAGCATGAGCAACTTTCTGGAGGACTGCTGCTGTGAACAGCTTTATGGTTCTGATCACATAGTATAGTGAACTCTCTATTTATTCAACAGTAAATTAAAGCAAAACATTCACAGAAACCAAAGTGCAGCATTCACAATGTTATAATGTTATCACTAAAGTGGCCACATAGTTTTAAACTTTAAAAGATATCATTCAGTAAGTCCTTAACTCAATCATCCTTAAGGAGCAGGCTTCCTTAAGGGACACAAAGTACAAAGGTCAAAGTTCTCCACCCCTAGATCACAGTAAATCATGATCTCAGTCAGCATTAAGTACCCAAAAAGAGGTCTTTTCATCTTGACTCAGGCATGGTTCCTCTTCAATGGTCCCAGCTCCTGCCTGAATATACCCAATTGTCACCTGGATTCACAGGTAGGCAGCTCTCAGCTCCTCATCTACTCTGAGTTAGTTCCTCATCGAGTTCCATATTGAATCTCACGGTGTTCAGTACATCTCAAGTCCTTCAGAGTTTATGTTTCTGAGAAGACAAAGCTTAAGAGAGCCAAGACAACATTCACACACATGCTGGCACCCTTATCAATTCACTATCTGCCTGTGAAATCAACAGAGACCCACAAACAAGGTCCAAGAGGTCAACACAAATCATCAGTAAAGTCCCAGGACCTCCGAAACCCTCCTCTAGGACTTCTGTAAACAGATAACCAGAAAATCCTCTTTCAGGGCTCCCAGTAAGGTCTCAGGGCTTCTGTACAAAGTATTATAAACAAAAAACAACACAGAACAGATAAACAGAGTGCCAGATTACCACAAGTTTTCTCCTCAACTTGGCCACCACCAGAGTTCTCTTTTCAATTCTGCCATGTCCCAGCTTGGGCTTCTCCTTATGTATGGTCATTAGCTCTTCCCCTTCCTGTTGCATCAGCAACAGGGGTTCACAGGTTGTGGGGTTCATAAGTTCTATTTCTTAACAAAGACTTGATATAATCATGGCCAAGTTTCTTAAAAGAAACTTGAACAGAAACAAGATGCTAAATAATTAAATAGCTAAAACAAGGCATTAACTACTCTTTTGCTTGCTGTTACAAGAGACAGCTCTATACCTGCTCTGGTGGGGAAGCAAGGAGGAGGACAGGCTAAAAATGCTTCCAGGGGCTCGTAGATAGGGGAAAGAAACCAGTAGTATCTGATATTATTTCAGTTAGAAAGATATGAAGCCAATATGTCCAGAAACTTAGTAGTAGGGGAGAAAAAAAGTAGGCTGAAGTTCTTTGTGATATCCCAGTAGAACAGTGGTTCTCAACCTTCCTAATGCTGCGATCCTTTAATACTCGTATGTGGGCATATCTGCATGTGGGTGGACCCGCCTGGACATGGATAGAGGAGCAGTGTCTCGGTTCCTTAGACCATCAGAAATATGTGTTTTCCAATGGTCTTAGGCAACCCCTGTGAAAGGGTCATTCGACCTCCAAAGGGGTTGTGGCCCACAGGTTGAGAACTGCTGCAATAGAGTAAAGAGAAAGAAGCTTTGGGTGAAGATCTGAAGATAACCCATGAAAGCAACTGCCTTCTGAGAGGGAAGAAAAAGTAAGAAGAGCAGGAAAAGGACAAATATATTTTTTTGTCATGTTTAGTGCCAGAGCTTTAGGTTTTAAGGAGGGTGTTTCTCTTTGGGATCTGGATATTCCAAGAAGCTTCCAATATGGTAGGTTGTTTCTAAGAAAAGGGATGATTTCAAAAAACACCTGTATAACTCAATATTTTCAAAAAGGATTCACTTCCATAAGGGACTTAGGTTCTTCCAGTACTCTGTCTACTAACAAGCAAACAATAATAGTAGTAATAGCTAACATATATTATGTTGTTATACTTACTATGTGCCTGGCCCTGTGTTAAGTGCTTTACAGTTATCTTATTTGATCTTTACAAAAACCTTGGGAGGTAAGTGCTGGATCTCCCCATTTTACAGATGAGAAGACTGAAGCAAACAGATATTGAATGACTTTGCTCAGGGACAGAGAGCAAGTTAAGTATTTGAGGCCAGAATTGAAGTCATGTCTTCCTGACTCTAGACCCAGCACTCTTATCCACTGTATCAGCTAATTCATTCCTACATAAAGCTAAAAACTTTTCTGCTTACAGAGATACTTAAACAAATGACAGAAGCCAGTTGTGTAAGACATTGATGTGTATTGTGGTGAGCTATTGATGATCAAAATAGAGTGTGAATGGAAGGGGGGCAAACACAAAATGGAGAAATGTCTATGATTAGGAGCTGGAAGAAAGAAGAGGAAACAATTATAAAGAGGGGGGAAACAATAAAAGTAGGGAGAATAGTAAACCTGGTGTGGGGAGGAAGTAGATGAGGAAGGGAATAATATGAGTTTAAGGACTGGGATTGTGTAAAGTTGTCACATATATATCATATATGTGTCTATGTATATACATTTACATACGTACAATATATGTATTTAGTGTCTTGCATTTAGTAGGTCTGTAATGTTTATCAAATTGATATTGATCAAGATGTTAAAATATGAGGAAGCAGTATAGCCTAGCACTTCCCAACTGCTACTTGAACATAGGTCTAGAAAGAGCACCAGAATGAGCTGTCTCAAAGAACTCTTAAGGGGAAAAAGCTTTTTTCAGTCCTATGAGCATGAACAGGAGCAATTAACTGAATCACCCTAACTCCAGAACTGGGTGGTAGATTCATTGGGAATGAAGGAAGAAACCTTTGTCTAGGTAGGGGACTGACCTGTGTCTATGTTCCAAACAAGGAGCAATTGCAGATCCAGCAGCGACTGGCCCTGACCAGTGCAACTTGCAAGAAACAGAAATATGAACTAATTTGCATCTTTGTTACTGTAACTCCAGAGTTGGGTCATAGAACCAACTTGGAATGAGCCAACCTGTAGCCCCATAGGAGGTCAAGGAGCAGGGATGGTTCTAGCTTAAGCCTGGCCTAACTGTAACTCAGGG
The DNA here is from genome assembly GCA_028646515.1 of Pseudochirops corinnae. Taxonomy (NCBI): domain Eukaryota; kingdom Metazoa; phylum Chordata; class Mammalia; order Diprotodontia; family Pseudocheiridae; genus Pseudochirops; species Pseudochirops corinnae. The sequence continues at coordinate 182,733,036 of CM053586.1, read as the reverse complement.
CAAAGAGAATAAACAGAAGAAAATGGCATTTTATTGACACTGGAATAGGGTCACAGATTCAGCTCACAACTTGGTCACTGAGGCCTGTGAACAAGACAAGAGGTACAGACCAAGGGGAGAGATCCTTTAAAATAGCTAATGACATTAATCTACTGGGGCTACAAATATTGGTAGAAAGAAAGAATTTAGGTACCAAAGAGCCATGAGAGAGGTCACACAAGATTTAGCAGTTACCACTATGAAGAAGCAAAGAGCTTGTAATAAAGAAGATACTCCAAAAGACAAGATAATAGTTTTTAACCAAGAACAACGTATTTTTTTAAAATTGAGTGTAATTTTATAGGGAGTGACTTGGACTTTCAGTGAAAAAGAGTACATCAAGGATTCTAGGTGAAAAAAACCCCCGAAACCAAAACTATGTTAAAATGTTGAAAATAAGCACAAAAGGGCAAGAGAAACAAGAAAGTAAATACTAGTGAGTAATAAAAAGGGAATATATGAAATGTTTATATCATAATTGGAAGTGATAAATTTGCCCTCAGAACTCTAGTATCATGATGATTCAGAGAAGTAATTAGGTCAGGGGATAGGCATGATTTTAGGTTCATTTATGTGTATGAGTAAAAGATTACACAAATAGGAGGAAGGGATAGGGAAAACAGGCATCACATGAACCTCATTTTCATCTGAATTGATCAAAGGATAATACACACACATGCACACACACATATGAAATATTCAACAAGGAAGCAGGAAGGAACAGAGAAGACATGTAGCAAAGCTCAAACTACTGATTCCTATTCCCATAGAGGTATAATAATATGTGTCTTTTCATAATTTTCATGTCTTTAAAGGGTATTGAGGGAGTTGTAAAGAAAAATAGGTTAGCTGTGAATTGGTTCTTAAGATTTGAAGAGCGCAAATAAGAGAGCAGGTAAAAGGAAAGCACGAGCATAGAAAAGAGGAATAAAGGAGTGGAACATGTTAATTCTCACAATTAGTACGTGTGAGAAAAAGACTATATAAACATGGAAAAAGTGGTGAGAACAGTAGCATTAAATAAAGCTCTTATCTGAAATAGAAAAAGAAGGGTTGACCTTGACAATATGGTGAAGAAATACTTCAAACTCAATAGGGAGAAATTCAGTGAGAAGTAGCAAGATATAAGTAGCAAGATATGTTAAAAAAAAAAAAAAGATAAAATAGCTATACATAAGTCAAACTTTCTTTTCCTGAAGGGAGAAGTAAAAAGGGAAAGAAAAGAACTAGAATTTAAGAGGGTCTCACAAATTGCATTTTGGATAAGTTGTAAATAACTGGATAAATATTAGCATATGGATGTAAGAGATTTGAATGAAAGTGAGGTAAGCAGAAGCAGGAAACTCTTTGTGACCCCATTTGGAGTTTTATTGGCAAAGATGCTAGAGTGGTTTGCCATTTTCTTCTCCAGCCAATTTTATAGATGAGGAAACTGAGGCAAACAGGGTTAAGTGTTAAGTTAAGGTTAAGTTAAGCCCAGGGTATACACAGCTAATATCGGAGGCCAGATTTGAACTCATGAAGATGAGTCTTCCTGACTCCAGGATGTGCATACTATCCCTCTGTGCCACCTAGTTGCCCCTTGACTTAACACTAATCAACATAATAACCATCCATATGCCCAAAGGTCCTATGGTAAAGCATGTTACCCATCTCCTGAGAGGTGTTAGATAATAATGTACAAAAAGAGACGTGTTTGGACATTATCACTGTGTGGGTCAGTTTTACTTAATTGCTTATTTGTTAAAAGTTGCTCTTGGCAGGGGTTGGTGGTGGAAGTTGCACCTTTTTCTTTTTCAATTTTTAATGGTGGTGGCAGAGGGGAGAGGACATTTTTAGCAATTATTCCAAGAAAAGATATTAAAACTTTTTTTTAATACTCAGAAGAAAACAAAGTTCAGATGGAAGCATATAAAGCAGGATAATTTAAAAATAGCATTATGCACTTTCTCAAAAGCAGTATGAAAATGAATTTCACAGTTTCATAGAAAAACCTGATTTTGTGTCCTACTTTTTGTATAGAAAGCCCTTTTTGTGGCTTTTAAGTTCATATTTAAAAAAAAAATTCAAAAAAGAGAGAATAGATCAATGAATTGGACATGTTAACTAAAAATGCTAGAAAGCCAACAAATTTAAAAATATGAATATAGAAATTCTGAAATCAAATAAGAAATAAATGAAATTGAAAGCAAAAAAATGAATCAATAAAATTAGGAACTTGTTTTTAGGGGGAAGACAATAGATATATCATTGGCCAATTTTATTAAAGTAAGAAAGAAAAAAAATTACTAGTATCAAAAATGAAAAAGGGAGAATTTACAAAAAATAAAAAAAATAAAATATTTTGCATTACTCTATGTTGCCAATGAAATGACAAATGAAATGGATGAATTGTTATTTAAAAAAATCAAATTCCCAGATTAAGAAAATAAGAAATACAAGCAACGCAGTCTCAAAAAAAGAACTTGAACAAGACATAGTAAATAATTTTCCAAAGTGGATGGGGGAGAGAAGGGAGACCTGGTACCAAATGGGTTTATAAGCAATTTGGTCAAATGTTCAAAGAAAAATTCAAATTACATTATCTTTCTGCAAATATAGGGAAAGAAGAGATCCTACTAAATTTCTTCTATGTTAAAAATATTAATCCATCAACCAGAGAAAATCAAAAAAGAGAAAGAAAACTATAGATCGATACCCCTGATGTATAATGACACAATTTTACAATAAAATATTAGTAACATTTCGAAAACATTATACCTTATGATCAGGCTGTATTTATACCACAAATGCAGTGTGCAATATTAGGAAAACTACAAGCAAGAAATCATGTTAGTAATGAGAATAATAAATCATGATTATATGAATAGATTCTGATGGGGAAAGCAATTTGACAAAATCTAATACTATTTCTGTTAAAAAAAACTAGAAAGCATAAGAATAAATTAACCTTTTAATATAATAAATAGTATCTAAAATCAAGAGCCAATATTATATGTAGTGTAAATAATCTGGAGGTCTTTCCAATAAGATTGAGGGTAAAACAAGGGCATCCATTATCACCGTACTATTTTTATACAAGTCTAGAAATACTAACTATAGTAATAAGACAAGAAAAAAATTGAAGAAATGAATACGAAGAAGAAGCAAAATTAGCTATTTTGCATATAGAGAGAGTAAACCAAAAATTTAATTGAAATAACTCAAGCAAAGTTGCAGCATATATGATAAACCCATGCAAAATCAGATGTGTGTATGTACTTATATATGTGTATATTATCAACAAGATCCAGCAGGAAGAAATTATAGAAATTCCATTCAAAATAACTACAGAATGTATAAAACTCTTGTGAATCTACCTTTCAGGACATACCTACACACAGAGCAACTATGTGACTACAACTGCAAAAATATTCCTTAGAGTAATAAAGATAAATCAAATTAGAAAAACATGAATTGTTCATGAGTAGACTGAGCCTGTATAATAAAAATGGCATTACTAACTACTGTTACTTTTTTCAATGCCATACCAATCAAACTACCAAAGAATATCTCTGTGGAGATAGGAAAATAATGAAATTCATGTATAGTAACAAAGGTTTAAAAATTTCAAGGGGAATGATGAAAAAATATGGCCAGTTTTGATTGTTGCTGTTACTCTGCATTTGTAAAACTACCTCTGGCCATCCAGTACAACTCCTGGTTGTGCTTCCACCTTTTTCCAATCTCTGCTATCCATACTGGAACAAGTCAGTTCATCATTAATGAATTTCTTTCACCACAATGGCAGAAAGGAAATAACACTTTGCAGCACTGCTTTTCAAAGACTACCTGCCCCTTATTCTTTACTGAAACCACACATATATTCTGAAGAAAGGGCAGGCAGTAAGAGAATGGATTCTACCTTTAATATCCCCAGAGCTTTGTACAGGACCTATCATTTATTTAGTACTTAATAAACACCTGGTAACTTGACTTTTATTTTAGTAAGTTTTTTGTGGAAGTTTATATTAAAGAAAACATTGAAGGTAGAATTTTTTTCTCAGTCTCATGATATAGGGAACAGGAGTCAGGGAAAAAAAAACAACAACTTTATAATCCTACCAATGTGTGCAAGACCACACTAAGTATTGTTTTGTGTGGAGCCTTATATAAGCTATATTGGAAAATGAGAGAAAAAGTAAAAAGGTATGATTATGGCCTTTCAGAAGTAGAAGAGCAGTCATCCTTATATGTAAACAACATAATCAACAATAGAAATAGCAACTAGAATAAAACATGAGAACAAGTGTAAGTCAGAAAGTGAGTATAGTTCTGTGTTAGACTGCATAATCAGGGATGTATGAGGGTCCTACTATGGGAGGGCTCCCACCATGGAGCAATGTCTTCTCTGTCACTTGCATGAATTGGTTTTGTTCTGGAGTGAGTCACAATGAAAAAGGAGGATCCAGAAAGGCCAGAACTACAACTATTGCAGAAACTGCTAAGAGGGGGAAATCCAGAAGAGATACCTTGGAAGTTATGATTCCATAAGGAATACAGAGAATAGAGAACAGAGAATGAGGTTCTAGAGTAGACAGAAAAGAAAAAGAAAGGTGGATAATGAAGAACTCAAAAAGGTTACAAATTTTGTTTTTTGCTTTTTGGAGGGGGGAAGGCAGGGCAGTTGGGGTTAAGTGATTTGCCCAAGGTCACACAGCTAGTAAGTGTTAAATGTCTGAGGTCGGATTTGAACTCAAGTCCTCCTGACTCCAGAGCCAGTGCTCTATTTGCTGCGTCACTTAGCCACCACCCCCCAAAAACAATTTTTTTAAGCTAATAACTAGTAGAACTAAGAACTGGTAGAAAGGAAGAAAGAAGAATCTACTTGACAGAGGAACAAAAAGGTCAGAAGAATAAAATAATCAGGTAAAGCAAGAAAGAAAAGGAATGAATAAGCAAGACCCCCAAAGAAATGGTATAACTAATGGGAGAAAAGGATCAGGGTGAGAGAAAGAGAGGTGTTTAGAACAGGCCACCTAAAAAAAAGGATAAGCTAAATTAATTGAAGGAAAGTAGGGCTGCGTTTGCAAGAGAAGAAAGAAAAATCATAACTTGGAAAAAAATTATGAGATACAAATGGAGGAAAATATAAACCTAATGCTTAGAACTTTAAATCTGAATGGATTAAATAATCAAATAAAAAGGAGGAAAAGAAATTGGACAAGAAAACAAAACCCAACAATCTTTTGCTTATAAGAAAAACATTTCAAAAGCAGACATAAAAAAATAAAGTTGAAGAGATTGGGGATGGGGAATTTTCTATGCATCAAGTGAGTCCAAAAAAGCAGGAAAACTGCAATCATGCTATATGATAAAACAAAAACAAACATCCAAAAAATAAAAAAGGACAAGCAAGGAAACTGCATTGCAGTGAAATAAACCATAGATGCATCAGAGGAGAGGGCGGAGTCAAGATGGTGACATAGTAGCAGGAAAATTCCGTGGCTCCCCCCATAACCACCTCACATACCTATAAAATATGACTCTAAACACATTTTAGAGCTCCAGAACCCACAAAGTGAGAAAGAAACAAATCTCCTGCTGAAGGCAGCCCGCAGGAGGACAGAAGGGGTTCCTCGCACCTGGGAGCCAAGCCCAGCACTGCATGAACCCATAGTTTTAGCCCTTGCCCAGGACCAGCTATGGCTGGGACATTTGAGAGAGTGGATCACCAGAAGCTGTGGCAGTTTCCAGAATTATCAACCCATAAATGCCAAAGACAAAGTAAAAGGTCAGTGAAACTCAGCTGGATTTGGGAGGGATGGAAGAGCAGGTCTACCCTCTGCCTCCAGAGCCAGAAGCAGTGGCCCTGCAGCCACCTCCATGTGGCTGCTTTAGAGCTCTCAGCCTGCAGATTGCACGGGGGCCAACCGACCATTCAAAGGCTAAGTGCTCTTATCTTAACCTGCCTGGATCTGGATCATGGTCTTGGGTGGTATTCCTGAGGTATGTGACCAGTGAGCCAAAGCTGGTATGGGCCTGTGGCAACTGTGCCCCCTAATAACTCTGGAAGCTGTGAAAACCCCAGAGATTTGGGACAAAGCTCTCCCCTCTGGAAGCAGGGTTCTACTGTGGCAAAGACCTCAAAAGTCAAGTAATTGACTGGCAACATGAGCAGGCAGAGGAAGCAAAGCAAGCACAGCAATCCAACTTTAGATTCCTTTTTGGGGAACAAAAGGGATCAAAGCATGGAATGGGAGGAAAACAACACAGTCAGAACTCCTGCACCAAAAGCTTTCAAGAAAAATATGAATTGGTTACAGGCCATAGAGGAACTTAAGAAGGATTTTGAAAACCAAATAAAACAAGTGGAGGAAAAATTGGGAAGAGAAATGAGAATGATGCAGTAAAATCATGAAAAAGAGAGTGAACAACCTGACTGAAGAAAATAACACCTTAAAAAATAGACTAACTCAAATGGCAAAAGAAACCAAAAAGCCAATGAGGAGAAGAATGCCTTAAAAAGCCAAATTTGCCAAATGGGAAAAGAATCTCAAAATCTCACTGAGAAGAATAATTCCTTCAGAATTAGATTGTGTCAAATGG
>CM053586.1:182706406-182725909 GCA_028646515.1 Pseudochirops corinnae | reverse complement strand
ATAAAAGGAACGGCAGCCGGAAGGCTCGCTCTCTTGATCCTCTCTTCCTCTCTCTTCTAGATGTAGTCATTGGGTCTGGCACGCTTAGCAAGTAATAGATAAAGTGTGTTACTAGTAAGTTAGTAATAGAATAATAAACGATTGAAACTAACATCACGGTGCAGCGTGTGTTCTGTGGGGGAGTGTTCTGTGATCGCGGCCTGAGCATTCACAGCCGGGTCCAGGGATTCACTATATCCGAAGAAGCGGCTCTCAGAGCGGAGAGGCTTATAGGCCAGTTGTAAAGGTAAGTATAAGGTAAGATAAAGTAGTGTACCTTAGCAGTGTAAAGTAGTGTTCTTTACAGGTTGCAAACTCCACAACATAGAAAGATTCAATTTAACAATTCCATTGACAGAAAAAAACAAACTCTCCAAGTGACCTTGAGAAAGGCTTTCAAATACAAAAGAAAGAAAATTTGAATAACATAACTACTAGAAAATGCAAGAGGGAATAAAATAATGTGTTCTGAAAAGCAATAATGCATCTGAAGATGTAACATGGAGTGACCTATCCTGCAATTCTGAGGTTAGCAATTTTTTAGAAAAGATGAATGTTCAATAATAAAGAGACTTTTGAAGTATTTTTAGAAAGAAAATGAGACCAGAACAGATACTTTACTTCTTAAATGTCCCAGATAAGACAACAGAAGTGCAAGAGGATCGAAGGAATGTAACAGTCAAGGACTGAAAGAACAACAAAGTGACATCCAAAGAGACTAGTAAGAGACTTTTTTCTAAATGTACAACAAATAGATAAGTGAAGGCAAAAATCAGGTGGAAGTGATGGTGATGAGGTGGGCCAAGGACATCATGGACTAAACCTTGTAATACCCTGCTAACTGGTGAATCATTTTTTTTTAATGAGACTCAGTTACAAAATGAGTGGCTTTGCAGAAGAAGGAGTGGGGAAGATACATGAATGTACCCTGGGAAAGTTGAGAACTAGCAGTGAGGGGAAAATGACTTCCATGGTCATTCAGGAAGAGAGGAGTCTGCATGGGAGTGGATAGAAGTCAAGAGGAAGTGTAAGCAAGGAGAGGAGGGATGGAGGTCTTACTTTGGGGGTGGGAAAGGGGGTCAATAATGAACGCTCCTAAAGGTAAACAGATGTTCTGTGAAGGGGGGGTGGGGTGTCTTCCATCAGATTTTTGTCTTTGGGGAATTGGTGCTTTAAAAGACAACTCTTCCTGCCTCAAGGTGAGAAGAGTTGGAGCTCCTGTTAGGCAACTGACATCTGGGGGAGTGGCAATACTTGGACTCAGGGAGGATATTTTAAAACAAATTGGGAAGGAAGATGACCAGGTGGAGACTATAGGTGAGTGATGAGTTGCGTAATTGGGGGTGCATTGCAAGGGAGGGCATTTCTTGTCATTGGGAAGTGTCTTCTCTGTCATATACAGGAATTGACATCTTTCAGGAAGTGAAGGAGAATAGAAAAAAGGGTATTTTGGAACCAGCTCTACAAGACAGTGGCAGAAACTTCTTAGAGGGATATCCCAGAAAGTTTAATGCAGAGAGTAGAGAGACTAGATAAGTAATAACTAATAATCCAATGAACAAGAGTGTGAGGGTCTAGAAAGGGAGGGTAGATAGTGAAGAGAGAGAAAGAGAGAAGTCTTCTCTGAAAAAAAGCCCCCAAAATGAAATTTATTTAAAAGAATATTAACAGGTGAGAAGAGGACAAGAGGATGAATTGATCAGATAAAAGCAAGCAAGAAAAAATGAATAAGGAAAACTCTAAAGGGAAAGGACTAACAAAGAGAAAGGAGGATTGAGGGTGAGGGGAAGAGAGCCAGCAGGAATTTGGTCACCTGAAAAAAAGATAAATCTAAGGTAACTGAAGAAATATAGTGGAAGAGGGGGAAAAACCATAACTAAAAAAATATAAATGGGTAGATAGATGGATAGATAGATAGATAGATAGATAGATAGAGGAAAATATAAACCTAACTTTCACAAATAGTGAGTAAATTAAAGAATCCAATAAAAAAGAATGACAGATCAGACGAGAAATCAAAACCCTACAATATCTTGCTTACAAGAAATAATTGTAAAATACAAAGCAATGCAGAGAGTAAAATGAAGATGAATGGGAAAAAAATTACTATTCAAGTGAATCCAAAAAAATAGGAGTTGAAATCATGGTATATAACAAAGCAAAAATAAACATTCAAAAAATAGAAAAAGATAAAACAAGAAAACTATGTTATACAGAAAGGAATCATAGATAATACACCAGCATCAGTAATAAACTTATATGCTCCAAATGCTTAGTACCAAAATTAATAAAGTAAACAATGAGCTACAAGAAGACACAAAAATAACAGGAGACTTCAGGATCGCTTTCTCAGTCTTGGATAAGATTTGTACGGATTCACTTTTATAGATTTGATTATTACTAAAAGAAATAAAGAATATCTTAAGTATTTGGAAAAGTATTTACTGCTCATAGCTGGGTCATTACCAAATGATAAACATGACAATACTACCAAAGTTAATGTGCACTATTGTTATTCCAATCAAATTACCAACTGGATTTAGAACTTCACAGAACTTCATAAAATAATAATGAAATTCATTTGGAAAAAACAAGAGATCTAGAATATCAAGGAAAATTATGAAAACAGGTAGGAACAAAGGGAATATAGCACTTCCAGACATTCAAGCCTCAGTAACATAGTGCTTGATAAAATAGAAATCATAAATTATCTAAGAAATAACTCCTTATTTGAGAAAGACTATTGGGAAAATTATAAAGTAGTCTGGCAGAAATGGGATGTAGATCTATACCTTAAACCATATTGTCAAATATATTTTAAATGGATGTGACCTTAATATTAAAGATTTCAAAAAAAAATAGGAGAGAACCATATCAAATGCCTCTAACAGTTATGGGTAGGAAATGTATTCTTAACCAAGCAAAGGACAGAGTTAATTTTAAAAGATTAAAAGATTAAAAAGATAAAACAGATAACATTGATTATGTGTAACTGCACAAGCAAAATTAATGCATCTAGATTAAGAAGGAAAATGATCAAATGAGAAAAAAAAAGTTTGTACCAAATTTCTCTTACAAGAATTTGGAATCCAAGAAATACAAACAATAAGTATAGACTATATGCCCAGTAGAAAAGTGGTCAAAAAACATTTTAAAAATTTGCAAAAGAAGAATCACAAAATATTCACAATCACATGGGAGAATGCTGCAAGTCAATAATAATAAGAAATATGCAGATCAAAACAAGCATATTTCAACTCAAAAATTTGCAAAAAGGCAAAGATGACAAAAATGGCAATAGTTATTGTTGGAAGGGTTATAGGATGATAGGCACACAAATATATATTTGATGAAGCTGTGAGATGGTACAACCATTTTGGAAGGTAATTTGTAATTATGCAAATAAAGTGACTAACCTATCTATACCTTTTAACCTATTATTGCTGAAGTGTTAAATTTGCAGCTCAAAATGTAATTGGGAAATATTTAGCAAAATAAATAAAAATACAATACAACACAGAAAATGTTAATTTGAGATTTTCTCGGTCAATATGTAGCCCATTTCTATTTGAGTCTGATACAAACTGCATTCCCGAGTTTATATGAGAAGTAAGCTATTGATAAAAGGAAAGTTACACCAAAATATTCATAGCAGCACTTTTTGTGATAGCTAAGAACTGGAAACAAAGGAAATGCCCAATGGCTAAATAAGTTGTAGTAAACAAATGTAATGGAATATAATTATGCTGTAAGAAATTATGAAGTTTGAAACTGAGGAAAAAGTTTTATAGAAGTTTCTCTGATAAAGTTCTCATTTCTTAGATAAGTAGAGAACTGAACCAAACTTATAAAAATCAGTTATTTTCCATTTGATAAATGGTCAAAGGATATGAACAAGCAGTTTTCAAAGGAGGAAATCAAAACTATCAATATCACAAAACCTTGCAATACCCTGCTAACTGGGGGACCATTTTTAAAAAATGAAACTTAATTACAAAATGAGAGGCTTCGTGGAAGGGGAAGAGATGCAAATACAACTTGTGTATAGTTCTATACCCAAAGGTGAGCAAAAGAAAAGGACTCATATGTACAAAAATATTTATAGCAGCTCTTTTTGTAGTGGGAAAGAGTCGGAAACTGAGTTGTCCATTGTAAACCAGACTGAGCCCCACAAGACCCCCAGGTCAAAAAGGCCAAAAACCTGGATTGGTGAACCAGGAAGAAGACATTTTGACTCACTCTGAGTTAACATACCATCATCCTTTGCATGCTCTCTGAGAGAAACCAAAATGCTCCTTGCTGTGTCAGCAATCACAAGGCCAAATAAAGCTAACTGGGAGCATTCTTCTGTTATAACTGATAAGGATCAGGAGCCTTGAATGAGACACTATCTTGATCAATAGCACTTCTCTTATCTTGATGTCTTATGGGCACTATTCTGTTATGACATTCTTGTTTTATGACATTCCTGTTTATGGCTGACAGATATGGAAACTGTAATTTTGGTGACACAGGCATCCTGAATTAGGAAGAAAAGGAGCGGGAGGCACTTCCTTACTCTATGAGTATATAGTCTCCTTCAACTGGTCTTTCTTTGAGCTCATTTTCTAATGAAGTCCAATGTATCCATATACATACTTGCCAGCTTTGAGAGAAATAAACATGCATACACAGTCTAATTTTGTTTGTCTTTCTTAGAACAAACTCTGTAAGGTTGACACCACAAATCAGGGAATGGCTGAACAAATTATGTGAATGTGATGGAATATGATTGTGCTGTAAGAAGAGGATGGTTTCAGAAAAACTTGGGAAGATTTATATGGACTGACACAAAGTTAAGTGAACAGAACCTGGAGAACAATCTATATACTAACAGCAATGTTGTAAAAATAATAAACTGAAATACTTAATAACTTTGTTCAGTACAATGATCCACACAACTCTTCAGGCTCATGTTGTAAATTCTAGCCACGACCAGAGAGAGAACTAATGGAAGCACATATTTTTCCTCTATTTTTCTAGCTTTTTATTTGGGAGTAGGGATATGGGAATATAGATGATGTAGAATATGTTTTGTATGACTTGATATGTAAAATGGATATCATATTTCTTGTCTTCTCAATAGTAAAATGAAGGAAAAACTGAAGAGAAGACAATTAAAAATGGAAAATATAAATATAAATTAAAAATAAATAGAAAGCATTTTTAAAAGGAATTATGAAGATAATGAATACAGAAAAGCATGAAAAACTCTACATGAACTAAAGCAGAATGAAGTAAGCAGAGCCAAGAAAACAATATAAACAATGATCAAAACAATGTAAATGAAAAGAACAACCATACCCCCCAAATCAAAAGTGAACATAGCAAAATTATAAAAAGCCAAGTATGATTTGACTAAAAAAATATGAAAAGATGCTCTCAAGAAACCCTGTCACGGAGTTGGGAGGTCCATAGATATAGCACATTTCATGTTTTCAGACTTTTTCATCGCACTGATAAGTTGTGCCAATTCTTTCATCTTTATTTTCATTTTTTCTTTAAAAATACTATTTGTTATGTAGGATGGCTCTCTGGGAAAGAAAAGAAAAGAAATAGTGGGGAAAACCAAGATTTTTAAAAAACCCAAAAGACATCAATAAAAAAGCATAAAAATTTTAAAAACCATATATTTGGTATCTAGAGGTTTGGGAACAAATAATAGTTCAAGGCTATCAACAAAAGAGTCTATGAAAACAAGGTCTATAAACAAAGGATAGTCTTCTTTCTCTGACTTACTGTGAGAAGTGAGAAATGGTTATGTTTCCATACTATGAGACTTGGTGACAAAGAGGAAATACCTTAGGGGAAAAGGGTTCTCAGGAACTGCGGGGGTTTCCAAAGAAGAAAAGTGGGATAAAGGTCAAAGATAAATTCTTCTGACCATGCTTAATAAGGCTGATACATGTTAACTTTCACACCCCAGAGGAGGAGCTTGCCACCATTTTTGTATGTACAATGTATTATACAGGTGGAGGAACATGTCAAGGGGTATATTAGTATAATGGGAAGGGAATTTGAAGATCTTCCCTGCCCTTTACTAGATCTAAGGGAGTTTCAAGACCTCTCCTGCTTTGAAAGTAAACTCTGCCCACTAATAGACTGAATGTAATCACATGGAGCCTATGATGGAGGGAATTTGCTGAAGGGTTCAGCAGAGCCCACAGGAAGCTTCCCTGCTGTGAAGACAAACTCTGCCCCCTAATAGGCTGAATGTAGTCACATGGAGCCTGTGGTGGAAGGAGTTTTGCTGAAGGAAAGCAGAACCCACAGGAAGCTAGTAGCCAGAGCTAGCAAGCTGGTGGGAGAGTGAAGTGCTCAGGCAAGGACATAGAGAGATTTGTGAATAAATATTGATCTTGTATTGGTTTGTGGGAAGGCTAAAGGATGGTGTGGCTCTCAGTGTTGTTATGGCTTCTGAATATCTTTGGTACTATGGTGGAATTGGCTTACTGGTTTGGGGATTCAGTTTTCTGGTGTCTAAATAAATGTTTCAGTTCTGTCCTCTACATGGAGAGTTTGGTATATTTTGCGATCAAATGTCATTCGATATTTATAATGATGGTCATGATCCTGGGTGTTGTAGATATTGCATTGGTGCTACAATTAGGAAATAGGTGAATCTGGAAGTCTGTGAACTTTGCTGACTCCAACTAATTAGGATCAGGTAGGAGGAACTTGTGGCCATGAGTAGGGACAAAAGGCTTGTTCTTGCTTCTGTAGTGTGTGTGTGTGTGTGTGTGTGTGTGTGTGTGTGATCTTCTCGAGTCCCACACCACTTTCTGCATGAACATAATAAAATTTTAACTGCTTCACTCATCTTGAGTCTGTCTAATTTACCGTGCCCATTTGGGCACAAGAGGTTATTTCTTACATTACCATATTACCCTGAGTAGGACACTAGAAAAGTTTTGTAAGGTTGAAGCTTGCTTCTATTAATCTCTCTCTCTACCTCCCAGAAGGTGGTAACAGTTCTTCATAGAATTTTTTCACTATCTTTAATGTCTTCTGTAGCTCACGTTCTACCACTGCTATCCTTGGTCACATCATCTTCTTTATTCCAGCTCTCAGTTCCACTGTTCTCTGTTGTTCTGTTTGCTGCAGGTCAGCTTCCAGGACTTTTATCCTCTGTAGTACTGCTTGCTGTAGTTTAGTTTCAAGAGAAAGCTTTTTTCTTTTACACTCAGCTCACCACAAATGGCTCTCTGACATTCAAAAATGAAAGTACACACTTCTCTTTCCTGGTGGAGCAACCTTTGTGTTCTGGCAAAATTAATATTTATTTGAATCTCATCCAGAAATCTATTACACTCAGTCTTAGAGAAAGAAAACTCACTGTCCTTACCTTCCTTCAAGATTTTCTTAGGCAAACAGTTTTGGACCTCTACCACCTGCCAGAGAATTGTCTAGTTATTCCAAGTTAGAAAGAAATATAAGGAAGATAGTGGCAAACTAGGATGCAGACAAACCCACAGTTACACACAAACACACACACACACACACACAGTCCCTTCAGAGGACTTAAAAATGCACAAGTTGTTAAGAAATAAAAGAGAATCATTTGTAGAACCACCACTGAAATCAAGAATCCATAAAAAACTCCACTTTCCCAGTTCTACAAAGACACTGACATAGGTCAAGGGTGGAGCACAGAAAACAGATTTCAGACAGGCCCTGGATGCTTTGGGCAGGTGCAGCCTTCCTGGCATGAACCAACAGTGCCCAAGACTTCTGAGAAACTGTAGGAATTCAGCCAGAGGAAGCAGTCTCAGGACATTCTGGGTTGTTCCAGCGTAACACTCCTAGAATAAGGCAAACAGTCTTGAGCCCAATCTGAGCCTTCCCTAAAACCCCCAGCTACAGGAACCCAGCCAGAGAAAGCATTCTAAATGGTTCCAGTGCAATATTCACAAGCTGAGTCAAATAGCACCAGAGCCTAATCTGAAACCAATAACTCTCGAGCCTAGCTTAAGCCTTCTCCAAAGCCAGTGGATACAGGAGACCATTCAAAGAGATCAAACATGGAATATTATGAACAGGTTCAGGGAAACACTATTGGCTGAATTGTGAGAGATATGGCTTAGATAAAACATAGCCCAAGAAGTTCCAAAAATTTCCCAAAAGGAATCCAAGCATGGGTTCAGCCTCCAAGGTCAGCAGTAGGAATCAGGGATCCCAAAAAAAGTCTACAGCAGGTAGAGGTCTCAGAGCTCTATGGCAATGGGGATCCCCCAGGCAGAAGAGAGTACCAGAGCTGCCCTGGAGTTCCTTGAAGGAGGGACCTATCTGGGCCAATATACTGAGGGTAAAAGTTGCAGAATTTGATCCAAGTAAAGACACCCCCCCAAGAAAACTCCATATATTATGATAAAATACTTTGGTCTAAGGGACACCCAAGAGGTAAACACCAAGGAAAATGGATAGCAACCCCATAAGTCTAGGTAAAGCAAAAGAGAATAAAATGCACAAGATACAGGTAAAGCTGGAGCACCAGGAGGAAATAAAGCAAAAGATACAGAATGAAAAAACTACTGAGGAAATAATGACAATGAAACTTGACAGTTAAGTACAAATAGCGGAAAACCTCATCTGAAAGCTGAATGACCTAAAAATTAGAGTGGGTCAAACAGAAAACAACTCAACAAGACAACAAGAAAAAGTAAAACAAAACCAAAAAGATTCTTTAAAACCCCAAATATTAGAAATGTGATATTTTTAAATGACTTAGAAAATGGTTCAAAGAGAAATAATAAAAGAATGACTATATCAAAACCATGATCAGAAAAAAAGTCTAGAGAATGTATTATAAGAATTTATCAATGAAAATGGCCCAGAACTCTTAGAACCATAAGACAAAGTGAAACTAAAAAAAATCCATTGGTCACTTCTCTAAAGAAACCTCCAAAATGGAACTTAAAGCAATGTAATTTCCAAAGTCCAAAGCTTACAAAGGGAAGAAATATTTCTTGCAGTCATTCAATTGTTGCAATTATGTCCAACTCTTCTCTTGGCTTCTCTTGGCAAAGATACTGGTGTTGTTTGCCATTTCCTTCTCCACCTTATTTACAGATGAGGAACTGGGGCAAGTAGGGTTAAGTTACTTAGACAGGGTCACACAGCTAATAAATAAAATGTTTGAGGCCAGATTTGAACTCAGGAAGATTGGTCTTCCTGACTTCAATCCTGGCACTCTATGTGTTGTGCCACCTAGCTGCCCCCAAATACTTTAAGTTTGCCAAAGGGCAAAAAAAGGGATTTCAAGGACTAAAATCCACAAAAATCATACAAAACTTATTAGTTGCTACTTAAAGAAAAAGAGGAGAGCTTGGAACACAATATTCCAAAAGGCAAAAAATAAAGGTTTATGACCAAAGATAGATAACTTATTGATCAAAACTGAGTCTAATCTTATAGTGGTGGAGAGGGGTATGGAAAAAGGAGGTGAAGAAGCAAGTGAGGGGATGGGAAATGAAACTTTAATAGAATAATTTTTTCTGAATAAAGGGCTAGAATTGAAAGGCATTTTGAAAGGCAAGCACAAGCACAAGAAACATAGATAAAAAATGTGTTTAATGAAGATTAAATATTTATATGTTAATGGGGGATAAGAAGCAAATATTTTTAAGGATCATAGAAAAAGAGATAGAGGGTCTGTGGGTGGATTTTTCCTGTTTCATTGCTTATAGAAGAAGACAAAAATAGTAGGGACAGGAGACTATATTGGGAAAGAAAGGAAGAAGAGGAATTATTATTATGATACCATATATTGCATGATAGAGATGCATAAGATGAGAGGCACATTGTCATAGAAAATTTTGGGGGAAAGGAAACAGGCAATTGAACCTCAATTTCATCTGAAATGATTAAAGGAAGATTAAACACAATTACACAGAGATAGATATTGGCATAGAAATAATATATTAAACTTGAAAAGGAAGTGGGAAGGGATGGGGACAAAGGAAAGGTAGAGAGATGTATAAGAGGGAGAGCAAGGTGGGTAAGGGAATAGTCATAAGCAAAACTAATTTGAATACTGGAGAGAGGAATGTAAGTGGTGTAAAAGAAGGAAATAAAGAAGTTTTTCTCTGGATGAAGAAAAACTCTCAGATTTAGAAATGAAGTGAGGAGTATTTCACTTATGGAGTCACAAACATTGGGAAAACTAGCCTTCTACCACCTTTGTAAGTGGAAGCAAAGAGAGGGAAAAATACGAGAGTATAGGTTGGAGGAAACTATACAATTAACAGTCATAATTATGAATAGAAATGGAATGAACTCACCCATAAAATGAAAGCAGATAGTAGGATAAATCAATCAAAAACATTTATTAAGCACCTACTATGTGCCAGACACTGTGCTAAGTGTTGGGGTTATAAAAAGAGATAAATGGCACTCTCTTCCCTCAAGGAGATCATGGTCTAATAGGGGAGACAACATGCAAACAAATACATACCAAGAAGTTGCATATTGGATGAATAAGCAATAATTAACAGGGGAAGGCACTAGAATTAAGAAGAGTTAGGAAAAGACTTCTTGCAAAAGATAGAAATTTAGTTGAGACTTAAAGGAAGTCAGGGAAGCCAGTATGCACAGATGAGGGAGGAAAGCATTTCTGACAGCCATTTCCAACATCCTTTCCCACTTCCCTTTTGAGTTTAATATCTTTCTATGCCAATATCTATCTGTGTGTATAATTGTATTTAATCTTCCTTTAATCATTTCAGATGAAAGTGAGGTTTAATTGCCCGTTCCCTTTTCCTCAAATTTTCTGTGACTATGTACTTCTCATCTTATGCATCTCTATCATGCAACAATAATATAATAATAATGATTCCTCTTCTTCCTTTCTTTCCCAATATAGTCTCCTGTCCCTAACATTTTTGTCTTATTCTCTGAGAAAATGCCCAGAATCAAGGGATTTTAAGTGTCTTGCTCATGGAACAGTAAGATGGTCAGTGTCATTGGAACAAGGAATATGTGTTGGGAAGTAAGAAGTAAGAAGAATGGAAAGGTAGGAGGCAGGGTAGGTTAAGAAGATTTTAAATTCCAAATAGGATTTTGTATTTTATCCTAGAGGCAATAGAGTCAATGGATTTTATTGAGTATGAGAGTGAAATGATTGAACTTGCATAGTTAGTGAAATCACTTTGGCAGTTGAATGGAGGAGGGATTCATGTGGGGAAAGACTTGAGCCAGGGAGGGAGAAATTGAAAATAAGTGATAGAGTAGAGATAACAGAGGAGACAATTTGTTGGAGGAGATAAGATGGAATGGGATGACTCGAGCAAGTAGAAGGATGAGCTTCTATAAGGTACCTCATCATATGAGATAGGTAAAAGAGGAGATAGTAGAAGGTGGCATGTAAGTGATATGAAGAAGATGGGAGAAGAGGGAGTTCACAATTATGGTTTCAATTTTTCTATAAAATATGAGGCAAAGTTCTCAGTGAAGGGAGTGGCAAGAAGGGGAGCTATGGAAAATTTGAGGAGGGATGAAAATATTTTGAAGAGCCACTGTGAAGAGTAGGATAGTGAAGAATTTATTAAAGTTGGCAAATTGTGAGAGTGATCTAAGACTGAGACTTGGCAGGGCATAATTGGAAAAAAAATATAAGGAGGCTAGTGATTCAAGAGAGGAGGATAGTGTATGAATTGGTTCACCAAGTGGTCAAAAGGGAGTAAAGATGGAGGATAGTGTAGAAATTGGTTCACCAAATGGTCAAGATTGGGTAAAGAATGAAAATGAAATGACCTGGGAAAGAATTTTAAAAGGGTCATGGGATTTGAAGTCATGATGCAGACAGAGGATAAGGTTTTGTAAGGGAAGTCAGAGGGAGAGAATTAAAAACCAGTAGTTAAATAGGAGCATTTTGGAATTCTTGAACATGGAAGTGGTACATTTGTGGGTGATGGCAAAATCAAGCATATCACCATTTTTGTGTGTGGCTGAGGCAAGGTGGAAGTATAGCTTATGGGAAATGAGTAGGCTGAGAAACTGAATAGTTAGGGTGTTTTAGGGATAGTCATGTATATTGATGTTCTCTAGTATGAGGGCAGACATTGAGAAGGAAAGAAAAATTGTGAGCCCTGTACCAAACTGAGGAACGAAGAGGAGTGATCTTAGTTCTGTAGATAATAGCAATCAGGATTTTGATTAGGTGGTAGATATGAAACCTGAAAGGAAGAAAGGTTACTGATTACTGGTGGTAGGGGGAGAAGCTGGAAGTAACAATGAAGAACAAAAAATATTCTAACTTCCCTATGAGCTGAGAATGAGTGAAGGTGCAGCCAACTCTCTATGGAATCATTTACAAATTATTTGGTGGGATATAGTATATGCATGAGTATAAAAGAAATACTATTATAGAAAAACAAGATAGTGAACTCCCATTAATTTCAGTATCTCCATCAGGCCATGTATAGAATTTATGGAGAAAACTCCTTTGTGACTTTGTGTGGAGAAAATAACCCTCATGAAAATAACTCAGTTTTGAGCCTATAAAATAGAGTAGTAACACAAAGGCTCTTGATATAAAGGGGACACAAGGGAAATATCTAGAGTCAACTCTATGTTGCAGCAACCAGATATATTCTCTTTCTTTTGTAAGAAACAAGATACTGAACTCCTATTCATTTATTTCAGTACCTGCATCATTCAGGCTGCAGAGCCTTCCACTATGTAAACATTTTGACCTTTGGGGAAATAAGGGAAATCCTTTAGGAAATTTATTCTGCAGTTTATGGGAATCAAAGCATCAATGATGAGGTATATTCCTTGACAAAGAGACCTTTAGTTTAGAGCAATTTGGGGTGTTATTTCACTCAAAAGCAGATAACTAGAATATCTTATCTTTTGTTTACATTGAAAATTTATAAGCTTTCTATATTCCTATATTTTTATTCAAAATAAAACAAAGTGAGTGCTTTCTATAAGAAAATACTCAACTAGATAACCGTTTCTTGAATGAAATCAACTAACAGGCATGGAAAACAATAATTATCTTCTGTTTCACTTTGTGATGTTTGTTCTGCCAGTTTCATAAGATACATCTGAGCAAAAGAATGGCATATTGGACTAGGGAAGCAAGATATTTAACAATCATAATGTTTCCAGAGAACTTTCTTCAGTTGTCCAATTGATGCACCTGCACACAATAAAGTTAACAAAGGAAAATCAATTGGAATGAGAAAAAATTTTCTACATAAAGGGTATTGTACAATGAGGGTTTTCTTTTCATATCTGAATTATTTTTAATACATTAATACCATCTAGTCAACTGCTTAGCTGGCTATTGTAATCCAAATAAGCCTGTATTTTCTCTCAATCTAAGACAAGGAAATCTTGTCCTGTGTTCAGAAAAGTATTCTCAGGAGAACTCTAATTGTAGCTAATAAAACAGAGTTAATACCCAGGATCTTTATATTCTAGTGGATACAGAAGAGGAAAATATTTGTATAATTGAGTCAACAAAGGAAAACAATTTGGACGTGACAAAATATTTCTTTGGAAGGCTCTTGCATAACCAAGACTTTCTTCTTTTGCTTGAATTAAGTATAGTGCATTACACCATATCCTGTCTAATAGTTTAGTGTTTGCTGCAGGACATTAAATTAATATTTTCCTCCAGTATATGACAATGGTATCTTGCCACGTATGGATAAGATTACCCTGATGAGAATGAGTATAAATTGAACCAATAAAATCAAGTGTTAACACAAAGGCCCTTTATATATAAGATATAAGTCAGATTGTATAGACCATTGTGATTTGAACTTATTAAATTAAATGGTAATAAGAAGGTACATGATATTCTAGAGGATATAGGTCAGAATATTACTGTCAATTAAATGGTCTATAGCTCACCAGATAACTCCATTTATGTGAAATCTTACTTCTTTCTTGTATACCACATATCCATGCAATTGCTCTCATAAAGAAACAACACTCAGAAGACCTATTCATTTTTTTTTCAGAACCTACATAATTCCAGCTGTTGAGTCTTACACTAGATGTCACAATGGGGCCATTTGGAGGAATTAAAGACATCTTTTAAGAGATTTAATCTGCAATTTTTTAGAAATCCACAGAAAGAGACAATGACTAGGTAATAATCCTTTCCAAAGATAATTTTCCTTTATGGTTTATAGCAATTTTGGTTATTTCACTTCATTAGAAAGATTGGTTTTTCTCTACAAGATAGCTAGTGAATCTTACTTTTGACTTAAGTTGTATATGTTTCAGTTTTCCTCTTTTCAAAACAAAGCAATCTTAGTGCTTTCGCTATCAAAGAAAGAACAGAAAGTCAATAATATAAATGGAAATAATGAAAAATGTAAAGGAAATAAGTTTAGCAGTAAACTATATTATATTATTATAAATCTATATTATATATAAATATATCTATAACTATATTATAAGGCAGTATTTATCAAAACCATCTGGTACTGGCTAAGAAATAGAAAGGTAGAATAGACATACAATTTACAGTAGCAAACAAACATAATAACCTTGTATTTGACAAGTGTAAAGACTTAAGATTTTGCAATAAGAATTTGTTATTTGACTGGAGAGGATGTGGAAAAACTGGAACACCAATGCATTGTTGGTGGAGCTGTGAACTGATACAACCATTCTGGAGAGCAATCTGGAACTATGCCCAAAGGGCTATAAATAATTCCATACCCTTTGATTCAATAATGCTACTTCTGGGGTTGTATCCCAAAGAGATCATAGAAGTGGGAGGAAGACCAATATGTACAAAAATATTTATTTCAGCTCTCTTTGTGGTGGCAAAAAACTGGAAATTAAGGGGATGCCTATCAATTGGGGAATGGCTAAACAAGTTGTGGTATATGAATGTAATGGAATATTATTGTTCTATAAGAAATGGGGAGGAGACGGTCTTCATATTCACCTGGAAAGGTCTATACAAACTGATGCTAGGTGAGAAGAGCAGAACCAGGAAAAATTTGTACACAATCACAGACACATCGTATGTGTGACAACCAACCTTGATAAACTGGACTCTTTTCGGCAACGCACAGGTATAAGATAACTCTACAAGTTGCAGCATGGAAAGAGAGATCTACATTCAGAGAAAGATCTAGAAAGACCAGAGTTTAAATGGAGACTGAAGCAATCTAAATGCTATTGTTCTTTTTCACGTTTGGTTTTCTTTCTTTTTTTCCCATTGTTCACTCCATTGATTTCAACCCTTCTATACAACCAGACTGTTGTACAATGTGAAAATATTTACAGATCCTATACTTGATTGCATGCCACCATGGGCATGGGGGGGAAAGGGAGGAGAGAAAATTTGAAAATCAAGGGATTGTGGAACTGAATCTTGTAAACTAAAAGTAAACAAACAAGTCAATGAAAATTTTAAAAAAAGAATTCATTATTTGGTAAAAAAAAAAAAAGTTATTGGGAAAACTGGAAAGCAGTATGGCAGAAACTGGGCATAAACCATCTTATACCATTTACTAAGATAGGGTCCAAATGAATACATGACTTAGATAGAAACAGAAATATTACAAAAAAAATTAGGAAAATATGGAATATATTACTTATCAGATTTATGGATAGGTGAACAATTTATAAACAAACAAGAGACAGAAAGAGAAAAGTTAAGTGTAAAATGGATAATTTTGATTACATTAAATTAAAAAGGTTTTGGCAAATAAAATAAATGTAGTCAAGATCAGAAGGAAAGCAGAAAACTGGGGAAAATTTTTTAAAAACAGTTTTGCCAATAAAGGTGTCACAACTCAAATATGTAAAGAATTTTGTCAAATTTATAAGAATATGAGTCATTCCCCAACTGATAAATAGTCAAAGGACCATTTATTTATTAACAGGCAGTTTTCCAACGAAGAAATCAAAACAGTTTATAGTCATGAGAAAAAATGTCCTAAATCATTGTATCAGCAAGCACACTAGCATACCCAGGATGGCTGCTAGCACAGATTCTTAGATCTGCTTTTCTAAAGGAATGCAACTCAAAATGGGTTAACAATCTTACTTTAATCAGTCCAACATATATCATTTACTTAGTTCAGGGGGGAAAGTCAGCACCCTGAACTTCAGGGAATGCAAGCACAAGTTACAAACACAAGTTACAAGCAAACAAAGAAACAAATCAGCCGATGGGCTTCCAGCATCTGACCATTACATCCATACCTATTCATTTACCACAGAGGAAAGCATCAACATCTAGGTTTTTCAAAGCTGGGGGGGCTCAATGGCTTCCCAGAGTCTCTTCTGGCCAAATCACACAACTCTTCTCAAAGTGAGCCCCAAAGCAAAACCTCAGATCAGGGTATATATATAACCTTCTCCTGGCTCAGAGACTGTCACAGCCCTGTTGACCCACTGCCCAATCACAAATTAATAAAGTGCGGGCATTCCTGAAGAACAAGCCTCCTGCCACAGGCTCCATGTGACCACATTCAGCCTATTAGAGAACAGAGTATACTTTCAAATCAGGGAAGGTTCTCAAAGTCACGTAGCCACTTTAGCAAAGGACCTAGGGGCAGAGAAGATCTTGAGATTCCCATAACAATCATTACTGATTAGAGAATTGCAAATTAAAACTACCTTCATTTTACCCCTACCAGATTGGCTAAAATGATTGAAGGGGAAAAGGACAAATGTTTGAAGGGATATGGAAAAATTGGAACATTAATTCATTGTTGGTGCAATTGTGAACTGATCCAACCATTTTGTAGAGCAATCTGGAATTGTGCCACAAAAGTTATTAAACTACCTATACCCTTTGACCCAGTAATACCACTATTAGGTCTATTTCTAATGATGATTAGGGAAAAAAGAAAAGAAACTGCATGTTCTAAAATGTTTATAACATCTCTCTTTGTGGTGGCAAAGAACTGGAAAATGCAGGGATACCCATCCACTGAGGAATGGCTGAACAAATTGTGTTATATGACTGTAATGGAATACTACTGTGCTATGAGAAAAGATGAGCTCAATGATCTTAGAAAAACGTGGAAAGAATTGTACAAAATAATGAAGAGTTAAATGATCAAGAACTAAGAAAACATTGTATACAGTAACAGCAATATTGTTTAAGAACAACTTTGAACAAAAAAGTCATTTTGACTATACCCAAATTAACAATAAAGGACATATGAATCAAAACACTATCCATATCCAGAGAAAGAACTGGTAAACAGATGCATATAGAATAATTTTTCGTATCTGTGTGTGTGTGCATTTATGTGTGTATTTATCTATCCACACACATACACATACATACATATATATATACACCCATATATACAGTTACCATTCAGTTACTAGTGTAGCTGTATCAATCAGGCTGTGGAGCCTTCTACTTCAGATAAAATTGTGACACTTAGGAGGAATAGTGGAATGCCTTTAACGATATCACTGTGCAGTATATAGGAATCAAAGAATGGAGTCATTAACTTTAGATATTCCTTGACAATGAGACTTTTTTATGTTCCTTGTGTTTTAGATAAATTTCTCTGTTATTGCATTTATTTGAATGTCTTTCCATAAAAAAAAGAAATCTTGATTGGGGTTTGTATGCCGCTGTTGTGAGCATTCCCATAATCAGAGGAAAACAAACTGAGGGCTTTCTCTAAGGACAAAATTAGAGTTCTCTTCATTCCCTTCTTTAGACAACTCAAGAAACTAGCTTGGAGCACAATCTTTTCTTTCATTTGGCTTTGTAGTATTCTTATACAATTGGGTAAGTTACTTTACTACGAAACAATGGTACACTGCTCCTGGGAATTAAACTATTAAACTTTCAGTTTCTGGAGCACCTTCTCCAAATTATCAATTTTATCACATTGAAATCTATAGAGCAAATACTAGCAGACCATTAGAAATGAGAAAAAGTGTTCTATGGAGAAGATTGTGCCTAACTGGGAGTCTCTTCTATTTTTTAAATTAAATCATCAAGAGTCAAGATATAGAAGCAGGAGAACTCCGTGGCTCCCACCATAACAACCTCAAATACCTATAAAATATGACTCTAAACAAATTTTAGAGTTCCAGAACTCATGAAATGACAGAAAAACAAGCTCCTGCTGAAGGGAGCCTGGCAGACGGACAGAAAGGACTCATCGCAGTCCACTGGTAGCAGAACCCAGCCCCATTCAGTTTTAGCCCCAGGCCATCTAGGAGAAGCCCTGGCTGGAGCTTTCAGGAGAGCGGATCACTGGTAGCTGTGGTGGTTTCCAGAATTACCAACCCATAAGAACCAAGGACAAAGGGAGAAGGTCAGTGGAACTCAGCTAAATTTGGGGGAGAGGGTCTGGCGAACTGCCTCCAGAGTTAGAAGCAGTCTGAAGTGACAGCCTTGCAGCCGCCTCCACATGACTGCTTCAGAGTTCGTGGCCTGCAGATTACAGGGGGGCCAAGCAATCATTCAGAGGCTAAGTGCCTTTGCCTTGAGCTGCCTGGATAGGGATCATAGTCTTGGGTGGTGGTCCTGAGGTGCTTTTTCAGTGAGGCAAAGCTGGTGGGGGCTACAGAAACAGTGATCCCCTAATAGCTCCAGCAGCTACAAAAACCTCAATGATTCGGGACAGAACTCTCCCCTCTGAAAGCAGAGCTCTACTAAGCCCAAAAGTCAAGTAACTGACTGGCAACATGAGCAGGAAAAGGAAGCAAAGCAAGCCCAGAAATCCAACTTTAGAGTCCTTTTTTGGAGACAAAAAGGACCAAAGCATGGAACAGGAGGAAGATAACACAGTCAGAACTCCCGCACCAAAAGCTTCCATGAAAAATGTAGACTGGTTAAAAGCCATAGAGGAGCTTAAAAAGGATTTTGAAAACCAAATAAGAGAAGTGGAGGAAAAATTGGGGAGAGAAATGAGAATGATGCAAGAAAATAATGAAAAGACAGTCAACAACCTGACTGAAGAAAATAACACCTTAAAAAATAGACTAACTCAAATGGCAAAAGAGGCCCAAAAAGCCAATAAGCAGAAGAATGCCTTAAAAAGTCAAATTTGCCAGATGGAAAAAGAATCTCAAAAGCTCACTGAAGAGAATAATTCCTTCAGAATTAGAGCAAATGGAAGTAAATGGCTTTATGAAAAATCAAGATACTATTAAACAGATCCAAACGAATGAAAAAAATAGAAGGCAATGTGAAATATCTCATTGGAAAAAACACTGACCAGAAAATAGATCCAGGAGAGACAATTTAAAAATTATTGGACTACCTAAAAGCCATGATCAAGAAAAGAACCTAGAAATCATACTTCAAGAAATTCTCAAGGAAAATTGCCCTGATATTTTAGAACCAAAGGGCAAAATAAAAATTGAAAGAATTCACCGATCACCTCTTGAAAAAGATCCCAAAGAGAAAACTCCTAGAAATGTCATAGCCAGGTTCCAGAGTTCCCAGATCAAGGAGAAAATATT
>CM053586.1:182687336-182705906 GCA_028646515.1 Pseudochirops corinnae | reverse complement strand
CATTGCCTTCTATTTTTTCATTTGTTTGGATCTGTTTAATAGTATCTTGATTTCTCATAAAGTCATTTGCTTCCATTTGCTCCACTCTAATTCTGAAGGAATTATTCTCTTAAGCAAGCTTTTGAGATTCTTTTTCCATCTGGAAAATTCTATTTTTTAAGGCATTCTTCTCCTCATTGGCTTTTTGGGCCTCTTTTGCCATTTTAGTTAATCTGTTTTTTAAGGTGTTATTTTCTTCAGTCATGTTGTTGACTCTCTTTTCATGATTTTCTTGCATCATTCTCATTTCTCTCCCCAATTTTTCCTCCACTTCTCTTATTTGGTTTTCAAAATCCTGTTTAAGCTCCTCTGTGGCCTCTATCTAGTTCCTATTTTTCTTGGAAGCTTTTGGTGCGGGAGTTCTAACTGTGTTGTCTTCCTCCCATTCCATGCTTTGGTCCTTTTTGTCCCCAAAAAAGAAATCTAAAGTTGGATTGCTGGGCATGCTTTGCTTCCTTTGCCTGCTTATATTGCCAGTCAATTACTTGGCTTTTGGGTTCCATAGAACTCTGCTTTCGGAGAGGAGAGCTCTGTCCCAAATCACTGGATTTTTTGCAGCTACCGGAGCTATTAGGAGGCCACCATTTCTGCAGCCCCTACTACCTTTGGCTCACTGCACATGCACCTCAGGACCACCACCCAAAACCATGATTCCAATCCAGGCAGCTCAAGGCAAGAGCGCTTAGCCTGTGAATGATCACTTGGCCCCCCTGAAGTCTGCAGGCCGGGAGCTTCTGAAGCAGCCACGTGGAGGTGGCTGCACGGCCACCACTTCAGCCACTTCTAGACCCGGAGCAGTTGGCCGGACTCTCTCCCTCAAATTTAGCCAAGCTCCACTGACCTTTTTCCTTTGTCCTTGGCTCTTACAGGTTGGTAACTCTGGAAATTGCCACAGCTGCTAATTATCTGCTTCTCATGAATGCTGCAGCAGGCAGCTTCTCCTGGATGCCCTGGGGCTGAAACCACATAGGGCTGGGCTCTGCTCCCAGTGCGCTGTGATGGCCACCTGCAAGGCTGCCTTCAGCAGGAGCTTTGTTGCTCTTTCATTTTTGTGGATTTTGGAGCTCTAAAATTTGTTTAGAGTCATATTTTATAGGTTTTTGACATAGTTGTGGGGGGAGCTAGAGGAGTTCTCCTGTTTCTATGCTGCCATCTTGACTCCGCCTTCTGATCTATTTTTTAAGGTGTTATTTTCTTCAGTCAGGTTGTTGACTCTCTTTTCATGATTTTCTTGCATCATTCTCATTTCTCTTCCCAATGTTTCCTCTACTTCTCTTACTTGATTTTCAAAATCCTTCTTGAGCTCCTCCTGGCCTGTAATCAATTCATATTTTTCTTGGGAGCTTTGGTGCAGGAGTTCTGACTTTGTTGTCTTCCTCCCGTTCCATGCTTTGATCCTTTTTGTCCCCAAAAAAGGAATCTAAGGATTGATTGCCATGCTTGCTTTGCTTCCTTTGCTTGCTCATGTTGTCACTCAATTACTTACTTGAATTTTTAGCTCTTTGCCACAGTAGAATTCTGCTTCCAGAGAGGAAGTTTTGTACCAAATTTCTGGGATTTTTGCAGCTGCTGGAGCTATTAGTTGAGTGCCCTCTCTGCTGCCTCCACAAGCTTTGGATCACTGGTCACACACCTCAGGACCACCACCCAAGACCGTAATCCAGTTCTAGGCAGGTTAAAGCAAGAGAGATTACCCTCTGAATGATGGCTTGCTCCTCCTTTGATCTGCAGGCAGGAACTCTGAAGCAGCCACATGGAGGCAGCTGCAGGGCTGCTGCACCTCTGCCACTTCTTGCCCTGGGGGCAAGGGCTGGACAGTGCTTCTCACACCAACACCCTTCAGTTCCAACAGAGTTCCACACTGACCTTTTACTTTATTTTTGGCATTTATGGGTTGATAATTCTGGAACCCGCCACAACTGCTGGTGATCCACTCTCTTGAAGTCTGCTCCAGCTGCTGCTGGTCAGAGCCACCCTGGGGCTAAAACCATGGGCTCATGTGGGGCTTGGCCTGGCTCACAGCATGCTGTGATGGACCCTTCCTGTAGGCCTGTCAGGCTACCTTCAGCGGGAAATTTGTTTCTCTCTGTCACTTTGTGAGTTCTGTAGCTCTAAAATTTATTTAGAGTCATATTTTATAAGTATTTGAGGTGGTTATGGGGGAGCTCATAGAATTTTTCTGCTTCTACACCACTATCTTGGCTCTGCCCCAGCAGCATGTTTCTGAAACTGGACTTTTAAGCCAGGTCTCCCTGTCATGTTGCTTCTCACATATCATGCTTAAAAAGTTTGAAGTTTTAATCACGCGCAGAAACTCTACAAGTAAATTCTCAAGCTCTGGTGACTATGCATTCACTTAAAGACGAACATCTACACTTGGATTTCTTTCTAGGGAGATTCCTAGCTCCTGAGAATCAAATGGGATTAATTACCATAGTACTCATACTGTGTATAGCAACAATAGATATACTCGTTTCTGAAGACTGTACCAATTTTCAATATATTTCTCCTCCCCATAAAAAAAATGAACCAAGTTTGTAAAGAATACTTGAGCCAATTCTACTTCTGGGAAACCCCTAAAGAACATCCACAATCTGTGATATATAATCACTATTTCATTGTTGATTGGCATATGTGTTAATTAGTCTTATCTCTCCAACTAGACTGTAAATTCTTTGAAAGTCAGAACTATTTATGCATCATACTT
This sequence comes from Pseudochirops corinnae, assembly GCA_028646515.1. Taxonomy (NCBI): domain Eukaryota; kingdom Metazoa; phylum Chordata; class Mammalia; order Diprotodontia; family Pseudocheiridae; genus Pseudochirops; species Pseudochirops corinnae. Next base: position 182,703,160 of record CM053586.1, on the reverse strand, counting down.
CTTTTGTATCCCTATAGTTCAGATTGCTGAGCATATAGTAGGAGGTCAGTAAATTCACACTGAATAATTAAAATCTAGTCATAGATACAATGTCTTACATAAAGAAATAGAAAGAATACCCTGTGATTGTCCTTTCACAGTGGTGAAAATGCACCCCCCCCCTGCCAGATTATTGTTTCTTTCAGTATTTCTGTTATGATGTTTATTTCCTTATTTCTTAGTTTCTTAATATCAAAAACCTCCTCTCACCTCCCATCCTGAGAAGTTTCCTCCCTAGCAAGTTCATGCTATCTGAGTGACTTTCCCACAAGTCATGTGTGTTCATTTTTCTCTGAAATATTCATCTTACCACTGAAGTTGAAGTCTTCTATCTGGTCCTTGCCATCAAAGAACGCTTGGCTTTTTGAGGTTCTGGAAAAAGAAAAGGTGTGGAGCCTAGAGTAGGAGATCTCACAGCTGTGATGTGATTCCTTAAGGCTGTCTGATAATGAAACATCTGAGTCCTCTTCTAAATCCACTGAAAGAAAAAAAAAACCTAGGTTACTGTCACATTATAACAGCAAATAGTTTCCTTGAATTCTACTACTTGCCTGGGCCTCTGCAGCTTTTCAGGTACCACAGAAATGCCACTGCAATAATACAGTTTCAGCTCTACTCTTCATATTTTCACCTAAGTGACCTCAATCAGATGAGTCTCCAACTCATAGGTAAATGTTTTAGAACTGTCTCATTTTTCTATTCATATCCCCAGCACCTAGAATAGTACCTGGCACATAATAAATGCTTTCCCCAATTTTCTCTCTCCTAATTGTTGCCATAGATATCCCAAACAAACATTTCTAAAACAGAGCTCATTATTTTCTCTCCCCCACCTTCTACCCAGTTGAACCCTACTCTAACCCTAACATCCATATTTCTGTTGAGGGCATAACTGTTCTTCCAGTCACCAAGATTCTTGGCCTTGGTGTCTTCCATCTTCTACCCTTTTCCTACTATCTTATGGCAAATTAATTGATGTCTTGTTGGTTCTGTTTCTACATGCTTCAAATTCACTCTCTCCTCACCTCTACCTTGTAGAGTCCCTAACTTTCTTCAAAACTTAGCTCAAATATCATCTCCTACAAGAAATCTATCCTGATTTCCAGCCAATTGCTAGAAATTACTTTGTACCTCTATTGTATATGTTTTATATTTTCTTTATTGTGTATATGTCACCCTCTATAAAAATATGAGATCCTTAAAGGCAAGGGCTTTCATTTTTTTGTCTTGCCATTGCTAATAAGGTACTTAATAAATTCTTACTGAATGAATAAATGAATAAATAATGTAAATGGACTTCTTAGTATGTCAATAAAAAAATCACATCACCCTTTCATCTCTATGAAAATGGTGTGAGCAGGACAGGAAGTAGGATGTGCTGATTACAGGGCTAGCTGAGGAATATAGCCTAAAGGTTAGTAACTTTCTAATATTTCAAAGCCGTTTATTCAGACTGGCCCCAGTCCCATGTTGCCTCAAAAATGAGCTTCTTCTTAGTACTAATTAATATATTGTGAAACTTTTTCTTATAACTCCACATAAGTTTAACCAACCATGCAGTTTAAAAAGAAGAATTTTAGTTCTCTTGTCAAAAAATTTTCAAAGCATAAAGAGAGGTTTGTTTTATATTTAATTGGTAAATTTATGTATCCTCCAAAAGAAGAGCATTAGACTTGAGAGTCAAGAGAACTCTTAGGTTCAAAACTTACCTGTAACATTTACTGTGAAACCTTGGGAATATTATTTAGCATTTCTGACTTTCAATTTCCATTTGTAAAACAAAGATAATAATACTTGTAGTACCTATTTCATAGCACTTTTGAGAGTATCAATTGACACAATCTATGCAAAGTATTTTGCAAATCCTAAATCTCAATTATTATTAATTACATAAGGCTTCACTCAGGGTTCTCAAGCAAACAATCAAGAAAGAATACTTTAAATCTCTATTATAAAATAAAGATTTCCAGTCTCATTGGCTCCTGCATTTACTTAGATGTCTGTACAAGGATCAACAGAAGGGAACTGGGTTCAGAGTTGTGTTGGGTCACTCTCATCAGAGAGATGCATACGTTGAGAAAAATGAATTGCATTAACCATCAATTATTTTTAATTCAATTTTATTTTAATTTCAGTTTTAATTCTCTCCCTCCCAACTTCTCCCCACAATGAGAAAGCGTGCAAAAAAAAAAACCCTGTTACAAACAATATATAGTCAAGCTAAACAAATCTCCCCCATCAGTCATGTCCAAAAAATATATATATATGCCTCAGTCTAAGTCCATCACCTTTCTATCTGGAGGTGGGCAGTAACTTTCATCATGAGTCTTCTAGAGCTGTGGTTGGTCCTTGTGTTAATCAGAGTTCTTAAATCTTTCAAAGTTGTTTGTCTTTATAAGACTGTTGTTATTATATCAATTGTTCTCCTGTGTCTTCTCACTTCACTTTGCATGAATTCATACAGGTTCTTCAAGATTCTCAGAAACTTCTACCCCAAATCATCATGTCTTATATTACAATAATATCTCATTATATTCACATACCATAACTTGTTGAACCATTCCCTAACCATGAACTGTTTGCATCATAAAGCATTCAAGTTACTCTGTAGTTTAGAGGATGGCAACCAGAAGACTTTTTTTTTTAACCTCTAGATCATGAAAAATTTCACACACCACCCCTACATGAAAGCAATTATGTTATTGGTATCTGTTGACTGAGGGGGAAAAGATGATAAAAGATTATTACTAATTCAGTATCACTTTTTGTTTAATTTTACCAACAAAAATTTATTTCCCTTCCCTCCTCCACCCCAGTTAAAAAAAAATAACAAAGCAAAATATTCTGACATTGGCAATGTCTCAAAATATGTGTCTCATTCAGCACCCTAAGTCTTACATTTCTCTCTCAGGAGAGGGTAGCACATTTCATCATCATTTCTCTAGAACCTGTGTTGGTTATTGCATTGATCAAAGTTCTAAAGTCTTTCAAAGTCTTTATGATTTTGATGTTATTACAGAAATTGTTCTCCTGGTTCTGCTCACTTCACTCTTAACTAGTTAATATAGATCTTTCTGGTTTCTCTGAAACCATCTATCTCATTATTTCTTACTATAAAATAGTATTCATTTTTATTTCTGTACCAGTCAATTTATTAAGTACTTACTCTGTGCTAGGGATACAAAGAAAGGCAAAAATTGCCCCTGCCCTCAAGGAGCTGACACTCTAATAAAAGAGAAAACAAGCAAACAACTATGCACATAGATGATATGCACAGGGTAATTTGGAGACAATATCAGAGGGGAGGCATTAGTGTTAAGAGTAGCAGCAGAAGGTTACATTTTAGCTGAGACGTATGATAGAAGCCAGAAGGGTAAGATGGTGAAGAAGAGTACTTCACAATTGAAAATAAACAAAATGTAGAGGTGAAGAGTAGTATGCTAGGAACAACAAAGAGGCCAGTATCAGTGGGGTTAGGTTGTGATGAAATTTAAAAGCCAAAAAGAAAATTTCATTTTTGAACATAGAGGTAATGGGAAACCACTGGTTTATTGAGTGAGGGAGTGATAAAAGTCACTTCGGTAGATGAATAGAGGATGGACAGGAAATCTGAGGCAGGGAGACTAACCAACAGGCTATTACAATAGGTCAGATGAGAGGTGAGATAACCAGCAGGCTATTCCAATAGTTCAGGGGGAACCAGGGTGGTAGTGATGGGGTGCTTGGGTGCCTGTGCTTGGACTCCAGTTCTAAAATCACAATTATCTCTAAAAATCATATCTCTCCCTTGCCTCAAAACACTGTCTCAGGTACTTTCTCTCTAGCTCAAGGGCAGCATGCCCTAGCAAAATACTTATCCGGCTTCCTGATACAGTAGGCAACTGCACCTATAGAATTTATTAGTTTGAACTAGCTGTGTACTGGCTGAACTGGCTGTGTATTGGATCATAAAGATATTTACTACTTACTGACCTGTCATATGTACTCTTACACTTAGACATATCTATAGTCCCTTACATTTATCTTATCCAACAAGACATTGATGGGGGTGCCCTGGGTGCTTCTCAGTCAGCCTTAACTGCTAATTGACTTAGTAACATTTCAGGCCTAAAACCACACCTTCCTGTAGCCCCCCCTTGGGCTTCTCAGTGAACTCTGGGTAAAATTCCTGTGTAGTAGATACTAAAAGTGTATGTTCCTTTAAGAACTGACCACTCCTTATCCCTTATCCTTTATCCCTCCTCAATCACCTAGTTAGCATATTTGATAAATATTCTTCTATAGTTTATCCTATATAAACTTTAACTGTACCCCTATAAAGTTTCAGGTTCTTTAAGAACTCTTGCCCGTTGAAAAAGCATAACAATAAATCTTTGCTACTTTGACTTAAAGAATGCTTGAGTCCCTGAATTCATTCCAGACTAGCCTGTGAGGGAACTCCAGTCTTGGAGTTCCTGGACTTTGTCAACCTCTATCAGTAGCAGAGTCAAGAGAGAAGGGGATATGTGTGAAAGATATTATAAGGATAGAAACAATAAGATTTGACAATGCATTATATATCAGAGTTGAGAGAGAGTGAGGAAGCAAGGATGACACTTAGGTTGTAAACTTAGGTAACTGCAAAAATGATAATATCCTTTGAGGTAATAAGGAAGTTCAGAAAAAGAGAGAATATAGGGAGAAAACCAATGAGTTTGGTTTAGACATGTTGAATTTAAGACATTAATGTTTTCAACCTGTTTAAGATATCTAAAAAGCAGTTAGATATTCAAGACTGGAGGTCAGGAGAGATATTGGACTTGGAGAGTAAACCCAAGAGTCATCCACATAAATATGATTGATAAAAGCATTAGAGCTTATAAGTTCATTAAATAAAATAATAGAGAAAGGGAAAAGAAAAGGGTTCAAGACAGTTTTGAGGTATCCCCACTGTTTAGTGGATGTGATGGATAAAAGAAGAGAAAGTGATCTATAATGTTAAAGGATGGAGAGAGGTCAAGGAAGATGAGAACTGAAGAAAAGCCCATTAGATGTGTTAATAAAGAGATCAATAGTAATTCTAGAGAGGACAGTTTTGTTTGAATGAGCTCAGAAGCCAGATTGCAAAGAATTAAGAAGAGAATGAAAACAAAGGAAGTAGAACCCATCGTAGACAGACTTCTCAATTTAGCTATAAAAGACACAATAGCTAGTGGAGAAGGATGGATCACATGAGAGGTTTTTGAGAATGAGAAGACATAGGCATGTTTGTTTGGTTTTTTTAAGCAGGAAGGAAACAGCCAGTGGACGAAGAGCAATTGAAGAATATTTGAAGATTAGGGATAAGGGGGCAATCTTCAGGAGAAGACAGAAGAATAGGATGCATATTCAAGGAGTTAGCTTTGGCAAGGAGACAGGCCATCTCTTCTTGTGAAACAAAGATGAAAATTGAAATAGGGAAAGCATCTGAGTGATGTGAGATGAGAAATTGGGGAGAAGGGGAAAATGGCCTCAATTTTTCCAGTGAAACATGAGGCAATATTCTCAGCTGAGAATGTGGGGGAGGGGCAGACCTGAGAAGGGATAAAATGTTTTGGAAAAGCTGCTGTGATGAGTTGGGATAGTGAATGAATTAGGAATGTATAAAAAGAATTGACTTGACAGAGGGCTCAGTTGAGATAATGTAACATAAATTGTAGTGGACAAAGCCTATGTTATTTTGTGATTTTCTCCAGCTTCATTCAGCAACCTGAGCAAGTAGGTTGAGGAGCACAGAAGTGATCCAAAGCTTATTTGGAAGGCAAGATAAGATAAAGGGGTAAGGTACTCAAAAGAAGAGGACAGTGTAGAAATGAACTAGCTCATCAAGGGATCAAGACAGGGAAGGGAAGAGAGTATATCTGGTACAGAGGTGATGACCTGGGAAAGGACTGAGGAGTGGAAGGACTGGAAGTCACAGTGAGGGCAAAGAACAGGGTTTGAAGTTGTAGGGCAGAGAGACTTGAAATGAAAACAGATTTATGATTAGATGAAGGAATTGTAAACTTCATGAGCATGGATGTGCAACACTTACAAATGATAAGATTGGGTGAGGTGAGGGGGAGAGAAATTAGACAACTGAGGAACTGTGAAATCAGAATGTTTGGGGAAGTATCAATATGTATGTTGAAGCCCTATTATGGGAACAAGAGATGTGGAGGAAAGACTATGAACCAGGCACTGAAATCATTGAGGAAGGAAGTGGAGTATCCTACAGGTATATTTTTTCTAAAAAGGTTACCAAAATCTTGATGGATTGATAAATATGGACCGAATAAACCTCAAAGAAAGGTTACTGAATGATGATGGTAGAGAACAAGAACAGTGAATTGAAGAGACAAGAGATGTTATGAATTCAAATACAACCTGTGCTAGCTGTGTCATTGTGATAGGGGCAGGTCTGTGCAAGAAGATGGAGAGGGTGATAATGGAAAAAGTTTAAGATGAAATCCAGTTTGTAACCTGTGGATAAGGTAGTCCTCACACAGTGGAAGGGTGAGATAGCTTTATAATGGAAGACTGGGATGCTGGGTTAGGGAAGATGGAAATAAGGGAGCAGTGGCAAATATATAATGAGATTTGAACAATGACAACCAGGGGCTGTAATGCTCTTGGGATTTTTCATCAGATTGTTTCTTTTTCCACTTAGCACTCTGGTTCTAGGAAATATGACTAGTTTTCTTTTGTTTTTTTAAATAAGATTTCATTGTTTTTTATATTATCACAGTTTCCCTCAGTATCCCTCCCCCTTATTCTTCCAGAGAATTACCTCATATAACAAAAAGTATTTTTAAAGACAAAAAAGAAAAAGAGGGGAAATCAGCAGAACAGATTAATACATTGAAAAGGCTGAAAACATGAGCAATATGTGTATCTGTGGATTTTCTACCTCCACAAAGGGGTAGGTTATATCTCCTTGGGTCCTGTTTGATCTTCATAATTTTATTACAATTACTTCTCTTTTATTTGTGTCATTCTTTCCATTTACACCGTTGTGGTTACTGTGTGTATTATTTTCTCAGCTCTCCTTACTTCATTTGGTATCAGTTTATGTAGATCATATAGATGCTTCTTTGTATTCATCCCAAACATTTCTTATAGCACAGAAATATCCCACTATACTCATGTTCCACAGTTTGTTTAGCCATTTCCAACTAATGGATATCTACTTTGTTTCTAATTCTTTGCTGTCACAAAAAGTGCTACCACAAATATTTTGGAGTACGTTGGGACTCTTTTTAAATCATTGCCTCTCTTGAAGTATAAGTTCAGTAATGGAGTCCCTGTTAAAAAGTGTATAGATGTTTTAAACACTTTGTTTACATAATTCCAAATTGTTTTCCAAAATGGCTATACCATTTCAGAGCTTCATCAACAATGTCTGAAGGTGTTTATCTTTCCATAACACCTCCAATATTGACTATTGCCATTTTTTATAACTTTAGCCAAAATGCAGGGTATGAAGTGAAATCTCAGTTGTTTTATTTTGCATTTTTCGTATTACTAGTAATTTTGAGCATTTTTTTCTCATGTAGTTGTAAATACTTTGCAGTTCTTTTTTTAATTTTAATTTTTTACTTTTTTGACAGGGCAATTGGGATTAAGTGACTTGCCCAAGGTCGTACAGCTAGTAAGTGTCTGAGGTCACATTTGAACTGAGGTCATTCTGACTCCAGGGCTAGTGATCTATTCACAGTGCCACCTAGCTGTCCCCTTTGCAGTTCTTTTGAGAATGGTTTTTTATAACTTTTGGCCATTTATCAATTGGGGAATAGCTATAAATTACACACACACATGCACACACACATACACACACACACATACACCTTGAATACAAAATGATTTCAGAGAAATATGATGCAAGAAATTTTTCCCCACCAACACTTCCTTTCTTATCCTAGATCTATGAATGTTGTCTGTACAGAAGCTTTTCAGTTTCAAGTAATAAAAGTTTTATCTATATTGTCTTTGATAATTACTTCTCTCTTATTTAGTTAGGAATATAGCTCCTATGTATAATTGTGAGAATACTATGATTTACTTATCTTCTAATTTTAATATTAAGGTCACTTAGAATGTATTGGGGAATTTGGTGTAAGGTATGTGTCTAAGCCTCATTTCTGCCAGACTGCTTGTAATGTTAATTAATTTAGCAGGTACTTAGTGACTAAGGGCTAAGTATTTCTGTGAAAGAAACAGAAGGTGTGAACTCTGTCTCCTGTTGCTGACATAACAGGAAGGGGTTGGCTGAGACAGGAAACCAATGTGTGTGTGTGTATTTAAGAAGAGCTCCAGAGGCGAAACAGTCAGAATCAAGAATTTTTACTCCTGGTGGAAGAAGCAGAATTGTTCCAGCGTCTGGGAGCTGGGCTGCTACTGGACTGAGAACTGAGCTGGAGTTTTCTATGAGACCAGAATCTGGTGAAGGCTGAAGTTGCTGTTGAGAAGGCTGCCTGGAAGGCTGAGATTTCTTCTGCGTCCTAGGGGCAGCTGAACTACTGGAGGACTGAAGAAGCATGACTGGGATAAGACTTTGTTTGTTTGTGGCTTGGTGGATCCTTGAGTTCCCAGCAACAGAAGTTGTGAAGGTTTTGAGATGTGCTTGACCCTGTGAACTTCAGCGTGTAGCAAGAATGTCCTGGAGGAATGGATGAGAACCTCGGAGCTGTCTGCCTCTGAATCCAGGTGACTGGTGGATTTGGGTAGGAGCTGGGACCATGGAAAGGGATCCAGGGAATCTGAGAGACTACCCCAAGTCAAGATGAAGAAAAGACTCCTCCTTGGATATTAAAAGTGTGATGAAATTGAAGTTTACTAGACACTGAGGGGTGGAGGGTTTGTGTAATTTTTTAATGATTGTATTTAGTGATTAACATTACTTAGTGACTCATTGCCAGATAAGTAACTGGTTAAGCTAATCTATGATTGCCCCATGAGTGGAAGACTGACTTGTATTGTGAAATGATTGAATGATTAAGTGAGGAGGCAAACCTCCTTAGGGATACCAGATGATTATTCTTTTGTTCCTTGTTGCAAATACTGTGACCACTTTGGTGAAAACTATGTGGCCATTTTAATGTTAAGCTGTTGTGAACACTATATTGTGATTTTCTGTGATAAGATGTAATGTTGTGTATATTGTATTATGATTTGTTATAAATGTTTGCCTTGATTTGTAATGGAATAAATGGAGTATTCACTATACTGTGTAATCAGAACCTTAAAAGCTGTTCACAGTAGCATTCTTTTGGGAAGCTGCTTATGCATGGCATTACACTGCTTCCCAGTTTTATGAGCAGTTTTTATCAAATAGTAAATTTTTCTCTAGATAATGTTTGCCACTTTAATAAACACTGGGTAATAGAATTCTAGTGTTTTGGGTATCTCTCTTGTCTAGCCTATTCCATTGATCTCTCTGTTCTTTACCCAATATCAGATGACTGTTGCTTTATAGTTTAAGGTCTGAAAGTGCCTCAGACCCAAAGAGACCCTTTGTCCTTCTTTTCATAATTTGCTTTCATATTATAGATCCCATATGTTTCCAAATGAATTTGTTTATTATGTAGGTCTGGAAGTGCTAGCAATAGCAATAAGACAAGAGAAAAGAATTTAAGGAATAAAGATTAATATAGAAGAGATAAAACTATTCCTATTTACTGATGATATGAAAATTTACTTGGGATCAACAAAGGGAATACACCTGAGAAGCAATAAAGATACTGATTGAGAAAATTAATACCTTCAGCAATGTTGCAGTCTACAAAATAAATCCTCAAAAATTAACAGTATTTATAAGGTTATGAAAAGTATCCCCTTGGTAATTTGATTGGTATAAAATTAAAACATCAATTAATTTAGTTAGGAATGTAATTCTTATTATATTTGCATGGCCTAGCCATAAACAATGAATATTCCTCCAGCTATTTAAGTTTTTCTTTACTTAATAAGGTATTTTGTAATTGAATTTGTACAAGTCATTTGTGTGCTTTAAGAGGTTGATCACCAGATATATGCATATTGTAGTTATTTGGAATAGCATTTACCTTTCTGTTATAGCTCATTGAGTTTTGTAATTATCATATAAAAATAGTGTTGATTTTTGAGGATTTATTTTGTAACCTGCAACATTGCTGAAGCTATTGATTATCTCAATTAGTATCTTTACTGATTCTCAGGAGTATTCCCTTTGTTGATTCCAAGTAAACTTTTATATCATCAACAAATAGAAATAGTTTTATCTCTTCTATACCAATCTTTATTCCTTTAATTCCTGTCTCTTATCTTATTGATTGCTAGAACTTCCAGACCTACATAAATTAGTAAAGTGAGCATCCTGACTTCACTCCCATATTTATGGAAGAAGGTCCTAGTGTATCCCTATTACATATTGCTTTTGGTTTTAGATAAATGATTTTTTTAAACCTCATATTGGCCTGTACTTTGTAGGTTTGTTTTTTTTTTTAGCATAAAAGAGTGTTGTACTTTGTCAAAGACTTTTTCTGCCTCTATTGAGATGTTCATGTGGTTTTATATGTTTTGATTTTTTATATAATGATGTTTATTGTTTTCAGATTACTCAACCATTTTTGCATCCCTCGTATAAATTTCATCTGATCACAATGAATGATCACTATAACCTATCTGACAGTATTTTGTTTAAAATTTTTGTCATTGTTCATTAATGAGTTTTCTCTGTGTGTTTTATCTTTCCCTGCCTTAGGTATTAGGACTATATTTGTTTTGTTGAAAGATTCTGGTAGAATTCTTTCTTTCTCAATTAGAGAATAATTTGTGAAGTATGGGCATAACTGTTTATTAAAAGTTTGGTAGAATTCTCTTGTTTTTTCCCCTGGAGGCAAGTGAATTCTTTCAATCAGAATTTCATTTCCTATGTTCAGAAGTTCTGGGACATTCTTTTCCATTATTTCCTTCATCGTGGTGATAAGATTTTTTTTGTCCTGTTTTATTCTTCTGGGAGACCTATGATGTTTTGGTTGCCTCTACACATCCTGTTTTGGAGATTGGTTTGTTTTGTTTGCATAGTAGGTGTATTTTCTTTTAATGTTCATGTATTTTGTTTCTCTTATTCTAGGTTTTCTTTCACTTCTGTATACTTGTATTCCCAATCTATTGTTCTCTCTTTTATTTCTCTGGTGTGGTTTGACATTTCAGATTCCAAGTTTTCTATTCTGCTCATCATTTTTGCTGTACAGGACAAAAATTCTGCTCTTCTAAACTCATTTTTCTTTTAAGTACTCAGGGAATATCATGATATGTTCTCTTTGAATTCCACAGGATCCTCTGTCTCATTGTGTTGGATCATTTTCCTTCATTTTACAGTAGTTATTAAAAAATGGCCAAACTAATTTACTAAGTCTGTAGACCATATTTCCTTCTGTTGTTATTATTTTTCCTATTGATTTATCTGTTTACATTCAAGATCTTATGTTTTCTTCTCCCTGAGATTTTCAGTAATTTCAGTCTCTCTGCCCTCTAATTTTCTTTATCATTCATTTTCTGACTCCCTCTCCTCCTCTGACTTGGGATTAGATCTCAGAAAGCCTGAACCTTCTCCCATACTGGGCAGTTCACCAACCTAAGTCTTTGACACAAATGACTTTTGGGTGATCAGAACTGACTTCAGTTGGTTGCTGTTTCTTTTTCTCAGGTTTGGTGGAATGCTGCATAGCCTCTTATACTCATAGTGTCCTGCCCCACTCCTTGTGTTCCTCAGTTCTAGGTCAGAGATCAGGTCATACTTTGTAGCAATGTTTTTTCTGACACTGGCATTTCAAAATTCTACAGTGCTGGTGCTTTCAGGTTGAAATTACCTGAAGGCTTTTGTTCCTGAAAGTCTAGATTTCAAGGTCCAAGTAAATCTCCCGTCTGAAGTCAAGTTCTCCACATTCGAAAAATGTGGAGAGGAATGGAGTGTTTGGGTGGGTGCTGTTGTTAGCCTGTACTGTGTCTTTGGGTCTGATGGTACAACCTCACTGCTAGTAGTGTGGGAGACGGAAGGGAGTAGTGGATGAGCTTAGGATCTGGGAGGATCAATTCATGGATTTATAGGAAGGGGGTGTCTTCTTTTAGATTCTGGTTGTGCTAGGCCACAAAGACAACTGCAGTTGCTTTATCTTTGGCTGTTTGGGAGAGGCTGTGGGGATCAAAGAAGATGTATAGTTCTCCATCTTGTTGCTAATGTGACCCAGAATTCCCAGTTTTCTTTTATGATTTTTGGAAATATGATTAATCAGCTCTTTTTTGGTCACAGCTTTCAGATAATCCAATGATTCTTAAATTATCTCTCCTTGATATGTTCTCTGATCACTACCACTCCTCTCCCCATCCAGTGAGAGGTCTACAAGTTATTGACCTGGGTTTGGATCTGAGCAACTAACCTATGGGTTTCCTCCATTTGGAGTCTTAGTAGACTTCTAACCATTATCAGCCAGCTAGAAAGCTATGCTGGTCCAGTGGCCGAACTCTAGACTTTCCTTTGGTCTAAGATTCCTGACCTGGTTATTCCACTATAGGCTGCAGACTGGTCTGGAGGCTAGAACTAAAACCCTGCTCTGCTTCTGGGATCAGAACTTGATCCTTGAGCCTAAATGCCCACAATTGCTCCTATTCTGGATTGCCACCCCTAAACACAGGTACCTTCCTCATCTGTGTTGGATCTATGACCTAGAACTAAGAGTGACAGTGCTTCCAGTTGGTATCTGTTCTTTTACTCCCAAAATTTTAGGCTTTTTCTATACTGAATAAGGGATATATTTTTTGCCCTGGTGTCTAGGCTCTTCTTGCTCCAAAATATTTGACTTGTACTCCTGGTCTACCTGTTGGATCTTGATACAATGATACAAGAAAGGTTCTATATCTATATATAAATATATCCATACTTAATTATAGTCTTCATTGGGTGAGGGAGAAAGGGGGAAAAAGGAACAAAGTAAAAAGTACATAGCAAAGAACAAAAGAAAACTTACAATGAAGCAAAAAACCAAAACAAACAACTTTCCTGAAGCATTAGAACAAGAGAGGAAAATAGAAATAGAAAAAATCCACCAATCACCACCCAAAAGAGATCTTATGAGAAAAACCCACAGGAAACGCCCAGCTCAAGGATAAAATATTATCAGCAACAACAACAACAAAAAACTATTTAAATGTGATGGTACCACAATTAGAATCACACAAGACCTAGCAGCAATGACACTAAAAGACTGCAAGCCTTGGAACACTATATATTGAAGAGCAAAACAACTGGGGTTTTAGACAAAAATATCACACCCAGCAAAGCTCACCATAATTCTGAATGGAAAAAAATGGACATTTAATGAATTGTCAGACTTTCAGGACTTTGTTAAAAAAAAATCATAAGCATTTCTATACATCTAACTAACAAAGCCAAGTAGCAAGAGACAGAAAGAGAAATTCCATTTAAAAAAACTGTAAACAATATAACATGCCTGGAAGTCTACCTGCTAAGATAAACCCAGGGATGATGTGAATGCAAGTTAAAAAATATTTTTAGCACAAATAAAGACAGATCTAAACAAATAGAGAAATATTAATTGCTCATGAGTAGGTCAGCCAATATAATAAAAATGGCGTTTTAATTTACTTAATTAACTTATTCAGTGCCATACATATCAAACTACCAAAAATTATTTTATAGAGCTAGAAAAAATAACAAAATTCATCTGGATGGGCAAAAGATAAAAAATATCAAGGGAAACAACGAAAAAATGTGAAGGAAATGACCGACTAGAACCTGATCTGAAACCATATTACAAAGTCATCACAATCTGGCATTCCCTAATAAATAGAGTGGTGGAACAGCGGAATAGACTAGTTACACAATACACACCAGTAAATGACCATAGTAACTGAGTGTTTAATAAACACAAAGATCCAAGATTTTGGTACAAGAACTCACTAGTTGACAAAAATTGCTGGAAAAACAGGAAAAGAGATTGGCAGAAACTAAGTTTAGTCTAATATAGCCCAGCAGTTCATGTTGTATACCAGAATAAGGTCAAGATGAGTATACTATTTAAATTAAGGGTGAAATCATAGCAAATTTAGGGAACATAGAATGTCTATGAATAAAGGAAGAATTTGTGACCAAACAAAAGATAAAGAGTATTAAAGGAATTTAAAGGGATAATTTTCATTACATTAATCCAAAATTTTTGCACAAGCAAATGTAATGCAGTCAAGATTGGAAGAAAAATGAAAACTGGGTGAAAATATTTTACACCCAGTTTCTCTAATAAAGACATCATTTCTCGAATATATAGCAAACTCACTTAAATTTATAAGAAAATAAGTCTTTCCCCAAATATTAAATGCTTAAAGGATATGAACAAACAGTTTTCAGAAGAAGAAATCAAAATTATTTTTAGTCATATGAAAAAACATGCTAAATTAGTATTGATGATTTTTAAAATTTTAATTTAAATTTAATTTATTTTAGAAGGGGGAAGGCAAGGAAATTGGAGTTAAGTGACTTGTCCAAGGTCATACAGCTAGTGTGTCAAGTGACTGAGACCAGATTTGAACTCAGGTCCTCCTGACTCCAGGGCCAGTGCTCTATTCATGTGCCACCAAGCTGCCCCAGTTACTATTGATTAAAGAAATGAAAATTAAAACAACTCTGAGGTACCACCTCACACCAATTGGCTAATATGATAGGAAAAAGAAATGATAGGTGGAGCCAAGATGCTTAGAAGCACAAACTTGGCATGGGTTCTGGCTCCAAACAATTCCAATACCTATTTAAAAAATGACTCTAAACAAATTCTAAACCTACAGAACACACAAAGTGACAGAGAGAAACAAATATCCAACTGAAGACAGCCTGGCCGGCCAACAGGAAAGGTCTATCACAGCTATGCTGGGAGCTGAGAGCAGTCCAGCAGGAACCGCACGGTTCCAGCCCCAAGGCGGCCCTGACCAGTGACCAGCAGCAGCCAGAGCAGACTTCAGTAGAGTGAGTAACCAGCAGCTGTGGCAGCTTCCAGACTTCTCAATCCATAAACACCAAAGTAAAAGGTCAATGGGGAACTCTGTTGGAACAAGGATGAACAAAAGAGCTAGTTCGGCTCCTGACCTTGAGGCAAGAAGTGGAGGAGGTGTAGCAGAAGCACTACATGGCTGCCTCAGGAGCTCCTGGCTTGCAGATTATAGGGGAATCAAGTGACCACTCAGAGGGTAATCGTTTTTGCTTTAACCTGCTTAGATCTGGATCACAGTTTTGGGTAGTGGTCCTGGGGTGTGTTACCAGTGAGCCAGAGCTTATGGGAGCTGTAGAGATGGCACCCTCCAAAACGCTGCAGCAGCTGTGAAAACCCCACCAATTTGGGACAGAGCTTTTCCCCCTGGAAGGAGAGTTCTATTGAGCCCAAAAGTCAAGTAATTGACTGGCAACATGAGCAGGCAAAGGAAGCAAAGCAAACCCAGCAATGCAACTTTAGATTCCTTTTTTGGGTACAGAAAGGATCAAAGCATGGAACATGAGGAAGACAACACAGTCAGAACTCCCACACCAAAAGCTTCCAAGAAAAATGTAGACTGATTACAAGCCATAGAGCAGCTTAAGAAAGATTTTGAAAACCAAATAAGAGAATTGGAGGAAAAGTTGGGAAGAGAAATGAGAATGATGCAAGAAAATCATGAAAAGACAGTCAACAACCTGACTGAAGAAAATAACACCTTAAAAATAGATTAACTCAAATGACAAAAGAGGCCCAAAAAGCCAATGA
>CM053586.1:182665073-182680666 GCA_028646515.1 Pseudochirops corinnae | reverse complement strand
AATTAATAAAACATTACATTGAAGAAAACAGCTCCTTAAAAAGTAAAATGTGTGAACTAAAAATGAAATCTGAACATATGGAAAAGGAGCTTCAAAAACTATCTGAGGAAAATAATTCACTAAAAATTAGAATCAACCAAATTGAAGCCAATGACTCTATGAGGAACCAAGAATCAGTCAAACAAAACATCAAGCCTGAAAAATTAGAAAAAGAGGTAAAATACCTCAATGGAAAAATAACTGACCTGGAAAACAGATCCAGGAGAGATAATCTGAGAATTATTGGTCTAGCAGAAAATCATGATGAAAAAATGAGTCTGGACAATATCTTCCAAGAGCTCATCAAGGAAAACTGCCCTGAGATCCTAGAACCAGAGGGTAAAATAGGAATAGAGAGAATCCACTGGACACCTACTGAAAGAGATACCAAATTGAAACGTCCACAAAATGTTGTGGCCAAACTCCAGAACTATCAGGTAAGGAGAAAATACTACAAGTGGCCAGAAAGAAGCAATTCAGATATCGCAGAACCACAGTGAGGCTTGCACAGGATCTGGCAGCTTCAACATTGACAGGTTGGAGGAACTGGAATATGATTTTTCACAAGGCAAAATAGCTTGGGTTACAACCAAGGATCACCTATCCAGTGAGACTGAGCATAATCTACCAGGCAAGGAGATGGACATTCAGTGACATAACAGAATTCCAGACCTTCCTGATGAAAAAGCCAGAGCTCAATGGAAAATTCAACTTCCAATTATAAGACCCAAGAGAGACATAGAAAGGTAAATAATGGAAAACACACACACATATACACACACACACACACACACACAACTTGTTATTTAACAAGAGCAAACTGTTTACTTCCCTATATAGGAAGCTGATACTTGTTAATATCATGAATTCTATACCTATGGTGATATCTAAAAGGCATATAGATAAATAGAGTGTGTGGGTATAAATTACACAAAATGACAATAAAAAAAACTTATTAACAGACTACAATGGAAGAAGAGGAAAGAATGAAGCAGAAAATGGTAAATTATGCTACACAAAGAGGCATAAAAACATTATAGGAGAGGGAAAGAAGGGAAGGAGATGACCATTAATTGAGCTTTTCCCTCACTGGTTCTGGTGCAAGGAGGGAATAACACAATCAGTTAAGTATAGGACTTTATCAAGAAGACAAATAAAACTTATCATAATAGAGAGAAAGAGGGGAGGGAGAGGAGCGCTGCTTGAGATCTATTCTCATCAATCTTCATTCAAGGAAGAAATAACATACAACACTGAGTATAAAAATCAATCATATAATACAAGCAGTAGGGGGGGAAGGACTATAAAGGGGAGGTGATTTAGAAAGGAGGGAAGAAGTAGTAAGGAAGAAGGGTAGGAAAAGAGAGAGGGGCAGATAAGAAGGGAATACTGAGGGAAGAGGTAGTCAAAAGGAAAACTCTTAAGAAGGGAAAGGGAGGAGGGAAAAATAAAAGCATAGACAGGGGAGGGAATAGGATGGAGGGAAAGACACAGATAGTAATCATAACTGTGAATGTGAATGGGATGAACTCTCCCATAAAACAGAGGTGGATAGCAGAATGGATTAAAAATGATAATCCTACAATATGCTATTTACAAGAAACACATCTGAAACAGGGGGACACACACAGGGTAAAGGTAAAAGGCCAGAGTAAAATATATCGTGACTCAGCTAAAGCAAAAAAAAGCAGGGGTAGCAATCCTTATCTGAGACAAAGCAAAAGCAAAAAACAGATCTAATTAAAAGAGACAAGGGAGGAAACTATATCCTGCTAAAAGGCACCATCAAAAATGAGGCAATATCATTACTAAACATTTATGCACCAAGTGGTACAGCATCTACATTATTAAAGGAGAAATTAAGGATGCTAGAGGAAGAAATAGATAGCGAAACTATACTAGTGGGGGACTTCAATCACTCTCTCTCTGAGATTGATAAATCTAACCTCAAAATAAACAAGAAAGAAGTTAAGGAGGTAAATAGAATCTTAGAGAAGATAGATATGGTAGACCTCTGGAGAAAACTGAATAGTGATAAAAAGGAATATACCTTCTTCTCAGCAGTACATGGCACATACATAAAAATTGACCTCATACTAGGGCATAAAAATCTCACAATTCAGTACAGAAAGGCAGAAATATTAAATACATCCTTCTCAGATTATGATGCAATAAAAATTATATGTAATAAAGGGCCACGGAAGGATAGATGGAAAACTAATTTGAAACTACATAACTTAATCCTAAATACTGAGTGGGCCAAACAAGAAATTATAGAAACAATCAGCAACCTCATTCAAATGAATGACAATAATGAGACAACATACCAAAACTTGTGAGATGCAGCAAAAACAGTTCTTAGGAGAAGTTTTGTATTCCTGAATGCATACATAAATAAATTAGAGAAAATGGAGATCAATGAACGGGGCATACAATTGAAAAAGCTAGAAAAAGAACAAACTGAAAATCCCCAATTGAATACTAAGTTAGAAATAATGAGAACCAAAGGAGAGATTAATAAAATTGAATTCAAGAGAACTATTGAATTAATAAATAAAACTAAGAACTCAGGTTATGAAAAAGCCAATAAAATTGATAGACCTTTAGTCAATATGATGAAAAGAAAGAAAGAAGAAAACCAAATTACGAATATCAAAAATGAAAAGGGCAAATCCACCTCCAATGAAGAGGAAATTAAAACAATAATCAGGAATTATTTTTCCCAATTGTGTGCACATAAATCTGACAATCTTAGTGAAATGGATGCATATTTACAAAAATACAAGTTGCCTAGACTACCTGAAGAGGAAGTAAACTACTTAAATAACCCCATCTCAGAAAAAGAAATTGAACAAGCCATCAATGAACTCCCTAGGAAAAAAATCTTCAGGGCCAGATGGCTTTTCTAGTGAATTCTACCAAACATTTAAAGAACAATTGACTCCAATATTTTACAAACTATTTGGGAAAATTGGAGAAGAAGTAGCCCTCCCAAATTCCTTTTATGAGACAAATATGGTACTGATACCTAAATTGGGAAGAGACAAAACAGAGAAAGGAAATTACAGACCAATTTTCCTTATGAATATAGATTAAAAAAATTCTAAATAAAATATTTTCAATAAAACTACAGCAAATCATCATGAGAATAATACACTTCGATCAGGTAGAATTTATTCCAGGAATGCAAGGTTGGTTCAATATCAGGAAAACTATCAGTATAATTGATCACATCAACAATAAAACTAGCAGAAACCATATGATTATCTCAATAGATGCAGAAAAGACTTTTGACAAAATACAACACCCATTCATATTAAAAACACTAGAAAGTATAGGAATAAATGGAGTCTTCCTTAAAATAATAAGTAGCATCTATCTAAAACCATCAGAAAGTAGTTAGAAGCATTTCCAATAAGATCAGGGGTGAAACAGGGATGTCCACTATCACCCCTCTTATTCGATTTAGTATAGAAATGTTAGCAGTAGCAATAAGAGAAGAAAAAGAAATTGAAGGAATCAAATTAGGTAAAAAAGAGACTAAGCTATCATTCTTTGCAGATGATATGATGATATACTTAGGGAATCCTAGAGAATCTAGTAAACAACTACTTGAGATAATAAATGAATTTGGCAAAGTTTCAGAATATAAAATAAACCCACATAAATCCTTGGCATTCCTATATATCTCTAACAAAATACAACAGCAAGAGGTAGAAAGAGAAATTCCATTTAAAGTTACTGTAGACATTATAAAATATCTGGGAATCTACCTGCCAAAACAAACCCAGGACTTATATGAATACAACTATAAAACACTTTTCACACAAATAAAATCAGATCTAACTAATTGGAAAAACATCAATTGCTCATGGCTGGATCAAGCTAATATAATAAAAATGACAATCTTACCTAAATTAAATTACGTATTTAGTGCCATACCAATCAAGCTACCAAAAAATTACTTTGTAGAGCTAGAAAAAATAGTAGCAAAATTCATCTGGAAGAACAAAAGGTCCAGAATATCAAGGCAACTAATGAAAAGAAAAGCTAGGAAATGTGGCCTAGTCATACCAGATTTTAATCTGTAGTACAAAGCAGCAGTTATTAAAACTACTTGGTACTGGCCGAGGAATAGAGTAGTGGATCAATGGAATGGATTGGGTACACAGGACTCAGCAGCCAATGAGTATATTAATCCACTGTTTGAAAAACCCCAAAACCCCAGTTTTGGGGATAAGAACACACTATTTGACAAAAACTGCTGGGAAAACTGAGGCATAGTATGGCAGAAATTGTCCGTAGACCAATGTCTACCTCAAAATAAAGTCAAAATGGGTGCATGATCTAGGTATAAAGCTTGATACCATAAGCAGTCTGGGAGAGCAAGGGGTAGTTTACCTGTCAGATATATGGAGCGGGGAAGACTTCATGATGAAACAAGAGTTAGAGAGCAGTACAAAATGCAAAATGGATACTTCTGATTATATTAAATTGAAAAACTTCTATAGAAACCAAGCCAATGTTACCAAGGTTAAAAGGGAAGTGGAAAACTGGGAAAGAATTTTTACATACAGTGTCTCTGATAAAGGCCTCATTTCTAAAATATACAGGGAATTAAGTAAAATCTATAAGAATACAAGTCATTCCGCAATTGATAAATGGTCAAAGGATATGAACAGGCAGTTTTCAGAGGTAGATATTAAGTAAATAAACCAAAAAGAAAAAGAAGGAAAAAGATTCGTGCCAGTCTTCCACTTCTTATAACAATTTCATAGAAGTGGGAAGAGAAGATGAAATGGTAAAGCACTCTTGATAATGATTAAAGCTGTATAGTTTCCTTTTCAGAAGACAGATGAAACAGGATGGTACAGATAGACAGGGAGTAAATGTTGCAATATACACATAAAGCCTATGTGGGAAAATCACCAAAACATAACATCCTTATAAACACTGTTCCTATATAAAGTTACACACAAGAAAAGATATTTCTCACCAAATTTATAATAGTAAATTTACAAAGTAGAGCCCAGAAAAGAAGTGCACAAATTGTCTGCTATTGTTCATGATGATGATATTGGAAACTTCTTTTTCCTGACCAACTTTGAGGTAAGAGGGGAGGAGAGTTTGGATCAATTTCCTAGGTTGTGATTTAGCTCTTTCTTAAGCATTTCTCGATAACATCATTACTGGAAGAGGTCTTAGGTAATGAAAAACTTGAAACTGGACAAAACCTTTAACTAAAGGATTTTAAGTGATATGCTAGTAAGAATATGATTTGAAAAGAAAAGAAATATTGATAATGATAGACTTTTTTAAGGGAAGACACATGTCCAAAATAATTTAGAAAAAGCTCTTGTCATATGTTTAACATATATGTAAAATATCTGTGCTTCTCTACATATGAAATACATAGGCATACGTGTACATGTATAATACATAAGAAGGTGTGATCAGGAGGAGCCTAGTTAACTTGACATGGTGGAAAGATAAGAACTTTGTTCTGGATTTGAAGATCTCTAATCTATATGGAGTGAACTTGCCCCATGAAACTGTTTAGCATTTTGGTAACATTTTGATATTTGTAGTGTCTCCTATCTCCTTTAGGTTACACACTGACACCATACTGAGGAAGTCCAATCTTTCTGCTGTCTTTTAAATGCCAATTCAGGGGCATGACTCAGATTCACACCAACAAGGTCTCAACCAATCATCAATGTGGAATCAATAGGCCACTAAGTAAATAAGAAAAAGACATTCCTTGCTTTCCAGATATGAACACTATCCCCAATTCTGGTGTCAATTGGCATATTCACACTGTCTTTGGGGGCACAGCTTCAAAGTCAGAACAAAGGTCTAAGTGTAATTCTATCAATTGAATAAGGCCCTTTCTTCTGGTGATCTCTCTCCATCTCCTTCTTTGTGTATACATATACATAAGTATATAATACATATATAGGCATGTAAGTATGCATGCATGTATATATGTGGGTGTGTATGATCAAAGAGGCATTTGGCATACAAAGAAGGAGATTTGAACCCAAGTCTTCCTGCCTTCAAGTCTAAGAATAATATATTCTTTGTCCACTTATGCTGTGGTCAAAGATTTCATTATCTACTGACCTGTCTTTCCATATATCCATGCATATATTATATATTTACAAATTTAGAATTAATGTTGCTTTAACTAGAAAAAAAGACTTCAATTATAGAAACTTGTGACAATTGTAGTTTTTTTATTGTTTGATATGAGAAGTATAATGATGATTCCAATATGAGATTGCCTAGGCTAAGGCCCATAAATTATACAAGCAAATGTAGTCAAGGTTGTACTTCACTGCTCTTCTGACCCTGGGTCAACAGCTACTACTTACAGCTTCTGACTGGAAAATACTCCTGGCCATGTGCAGCAGTCAGAGTTACTCTTTTCTTTAGCTGCCTCAGACAGTCAACCCAGAGCTGCTGCCAATTTCTGGTCCCAACAAAGAGATTTCCCTTACCCAAGCCTTACTCAAGCCTAGTGACTCCAAGAACTTCACCACATCTGGGTCTCATTTAGGGATGTCTCCTCCCACATTTGACCTGACCACCTCTTCTCCACCAAGACCATTTTAGGGTATGTAACTCCCTCCTTGCACCCTGGATCTGATATCTCCTCTCCACGTGATTCAGGAGAATTTCTTGCCCTGTTGGGGATGAACCACTGTCTCCCTCTATTGTCACAGAAGGTATTTGTACATATGCTGTTTCCCCAGGCTTGCTGTGCTGCACAGTAATGAAGCTCCTTTTTATATCAGCTTCCTGAGTCCCAATTTCCTGTAAGGAGTCAAACCCTGATCTTTGTTTTCACCAAAGCTATGAAGCCAAAAAAAGCAAAACTTTATCACTTAACTGTAGATAATGCAATTGAAATATTTTTTAAGAAGAAAAAGGTACAGTTTTTCAAAAGTCTATAAATAAAAAGACTTTCTTTTATTAAGACAAATGTAACAAAGTGACTTTGTAACTTGACAGTTGTATAACTTTGGGTAAGCCTAATCAATAAACTACTGTTTGCTCATATGCAATATTGGAATAATACTTGCACTAATACCTTACAAGGTATTTATTACAATTTATTACAAGGATAACACAAGATAATAAATTTCAAACATTTTGCTAAGTATAAAGCACTTCCTACTACTCTTGATTTCTATAGACTCTCCAATACGATTTACATTATTTCAGTTTTAGACTTGAGAAGTTACAAGGCTGTGAGTAGGCCAGGGTAGAGTAGATCATAACCTATGTGTCTTATTTCTAGAAGGCTTCCTATTCCTGTAAAGGTTTCTTCTTCCCAAATAGCTTCTGTACTAGACTTTCACAGAAATCTGAAATTGTTTCATATTCGTTCTCCTGGGTTATGGTAAATATATCTAACCGCAGGAGGGAAGTATGATATATAAATATAGAAAAATATATTTGTTAAATCAGCTGAAGCCTTAAATATTTCAGCATGAATAAGATTATTAAATAATTTCCAAAAAAAAGGCTGAGAGCATCTCTCCTTTGGGCACAAGATGATTCTAATAGGAGAAGCACTGGACATGGAGTCAGGACAATACTGGTTTCATCTTTGCAGCTGATACTTCTTTCTCTCATGTGGTTTTGGCTCTTCTTGCTCACAGCCTCTGTGAATCTATAGCTATATCTGATCTATATCTGTTCTTGTTAAAATTTCAGACAAAATCATGAGTGAGTCACTTAGCCCCTATCACCCTCAATTTCCTCATCTGTAAAAAGGAATAATAATAGCACTTTACAGAGTAGTTGTAAGGATCAAGTGAGACGATATGTGTAAAGCATTGTGTAAATTTTAAATTGCTATAAAACTGTCAGCTAAAATAATAGCACTATTATTATTGTTATTGTTATTTTTAGAATAAAGAAAAGGTCCAGGGCAGGCATATGTAGGGTATCTAACAGTGCAGCTGTTAGTGACTAGCACCAGCAGGAAGGTCCCTGGGTATTCAGGGAAATGGCAGCATGCAAGAAAGGGGAAAGTATAAGAAAGGAAAAATGGAAGGTACCAATTAGAAACCAATTTGGCATAGGGCTAGCCCTCTTTATTAAGGGAAGTTAGAATATAGACATTGTCTGAAATTCTATAACTTTTTGATCTGATTCTGACTTATTCAACTAACTCAAAATCTGTTCTTGGGAAAGTTGTTAATTTTCTTTTTTTAATTAATTCATTCATTTTTAGTTTTCAACAGTCAATTCCATAAGATTCTGAATTCCAAATTTTCTCCCCCCTGCCTCCATTCCCCAAACCCTGATGGAGTGCAATCTAATATAATCTCTACATGTACATTCATAAGAAACATTTTCACATTAGTCATGTTGTAAAGAAGAATTAGAACAAATGAGAGGAACCATGAGAAAGAAGAAACAAAAAAGGAGAGCAACTAATATGTTTTTATCTGTATTCAAACTCCATACTTCTTTTTCTGGAAGTAAATTACATTTTCCATCATGAGTCTTTTGGAGGTGTCTTAGATCTTTGCATTGCTAAGAAGAGGTAAGTTTATTAAAGTTAAAGGTCACTGTAACTATGTTCAAGGTTCTCCTGGTTCTGCTCACTTCACTCAGCATCAGTTCATGTAAGTCTTTCAGGTTTTTCTGAGGTCTGCCTGTTCATCATTTCTTATGGAATGATAATATTCAATCACATTCATATACCATGATTTGTTTAGCTATTTCTCAATTGATGGGCACCCCCTTAATTTCCAGTTCTTGGCCACCACTGGCCAAGCTATAAAAAGCTGCTATAAATATTTTTGTATATATGGGTCCTTTTCCCATTATTAGGATCTCTTTGGGATACAGTCCTAAAAGAGGAATTCCTGGGTCAGTTTCATAGTCCTGTGGGCAGTTCCAAACTGCTCTCCAGAATGAGTGGATCAGTTAACAACCCCACCAACAGTACATTAGTTAGTGTTCCAATTTTCCCACATCTCTAAACATTTTCTATAATTTTCTGGCATTGTCATGCTAACCAATCTGAAAGGTGTGATGTGGTACCTCAGAGTTGTTTTGATTTGCTTTTCTGTAATCAATAGTCATTTAGAGCATTTTTTCATGACTATAGATAGTTTCAATTTCTTCATCTGAAAGTTGCCTGTTCATACTCTTTGACTTTATCTAGTGGGGAACGACTTGTATTCTTACAAATTTGGCTCAGCTCTCTATATATGTAAGTAATAAGGCCTTTGTTTCTTCTTTGCCTATTCTAATTCCTTCAATTACTTTTTCTTCTCTTGTTGCAAAAGCTAACATTTCTATTACAATATTGAATAACAAGTGGTGATAATGGACATCCTTGTTTTAACCTGATCTTACTGGAAATGCTTCTAGCTTATCCCCATTACATATAATGCTTGCTGATGGTTATAAGCAGATGCTGCTTATTATTTTATGGAATACTCCATTTATTCCTGTGCCCCCTAAGGGTTTTAATAGGAATGGGAGTTGTATTTTGTCAAAAGTTTTTCTATATCTATTGAGATAATCATATGATTTCTGTTAGTTTTGTTGTTGATGTGGTCAATTCTGCTGATAGTTTTCCTAATATTGAACCAGCCCTGCATCCCTGGTATAAATCCTACTTGATCATAGTGTGTTACCCTCATGATAAGGTCCTGTAATCTCTTTGCTCATATTTTATTTAAAAATTTTGCTCCTATATATTCATTAGGGAAATTGGCCTACAGTTTTATTTCTCTGTTTTGGCATTTCCAGGTTAGGTATCAGCACCATATTTGTATCATAAAAAAGAATTTTGTAGGACTCCTTAGTCTATTTTTCCCAGGACTGTGTATTTTTCCTGGGACTTCTGGGGGCCAATATGGCAGAGTAAGCTGCTCTCAGTCTCCCTTATTTACTTCTAAAACCCAGAAAATATCACATCAGGGGAAAAAAAAAAACCCTGGAATAGTGGAACCAGTAGAAAGGCAGGGTGCAGCAACCTTTTAGCTGGTAACTGTGGGGTTTAATGGAAAAGGTCCTTCTTCCTCTGGTGGATGTAGGGCAGTACAGGACAGAAGGTGTCCTTGCAAGCCAGTGACAACTCCCACCTCCGTAAAGCAGTGGGAGATTCTGAGCCCCAGTGTGGTGAAGCAGACAAGCACTAACACCACTGACTACATGTGCTTTGGCACTGCCAGGAGAAATGGAATACTCCAGCTCAGGAAATTACTATATACACCTGCTGAAAGTCCTCATGCTTCAGTGCAGCCCCAAAGAAACAGAGAAAACCACCACCTGACCTCAGAACATCCCAGCCACCTCCAGTAGGACCCTAGTTCAGAAGCAGCTAAGTGGCCAGACTCATACAGCCTCCAGCTGCCAATACGTGGGACTCGAGAACACACAGCCAGTGACCAGGCCTCTGGTCATTAGCACAAGAAGCCTGCAACTGTGCACCCTGTGCTCCTGCAGAAGAGCTCAACTTTAAAAGTCAGAAAAAGTCAAACATAAACATCATGAACACAAAAGAGAAAAGGATTATGACCATAGATTTTTTCTATGGAGACAAGGAAGATCAAAACACAAATTCAGTAGAGGACAACATAGTGAATATATTCACACTTGAAGCCTGAGAAGGATACAGGAGCTAGTCTCAAGCCCAAAGAGTCTTCCTGGAAGAGCCCAAAAAGGATTCTAAAAGACAAACAAAAGAGGTAGAAGAAAAATTGGGAAAATAAATGAAAGGTACACAAGAGGGTCAACAGCTTGGAAAAGGAAGAACAAAAATTCACTATTGAAAACAATTCTTTAGAGTGTTGGGGCACGGGGGAGTTAATATGGAGCAGTAGAAGCAGGACTTCGATGAGGCTCTGGCTTCCACCTCCTCCAATATATGTGAAAAATGAATCTAAATAAACTGTAGAGCTACAGAAACCACAAAGTGACAGAGAGAAACAAATCTCCCAGTGAAGTAAGCCTGGCAGGCCAAGAGGAAGGGTCAATCACAGCATGCTGGGAGCTGAGCATAGTCCCACCTGAGCCCAGGTTTTAGCCCCAGGGCAGCCCCAAACAGTGGCAACTGGAGCAGAATTCAAAAGAGTAAATCACCAGCAACTGTAGTGGTTTCCATACTTCTCAATCCACAAATGCAAAAGACAAAATAAAAGGTCTGTGTGGAACTTTGTTGGAACAGGGGGAGCACAGTCTGGCTGCTACTCCCCAGAGTGAGAAGAAAAGGATGCGTGGTGGTTGTAGCTGCGGGTGCAAGAATACTCCCAGAGCTCCTTGTCTGCAAATTGTAGGATGACCAAGCAACCATTCAAAGGATAATAATCACTTTTGTTTTGACCTGCTTGGATCCAGATCATGGCCTTGGTTGGTGGTCCTGGGGTGTGTGACCAGGGAGCCAGAGCATGTGGGGGCTGTAGAGAGGGCAGCCATCTAATAGCTCTGGCTGCTGCAAAAACCCCATCAATCTGAGACATAGCTCTCTCCATTCTGGAAGTGGAGTTCTACCATGGAAAAGATCTCAAAAGGCAAGGAATTGGCTGCTAATATGAGCAAGCAACAGAAGCACAAACAGACAATAGAATACTTTTTTGGGGACAAAAAGGATCAAGGCATGGAGCAGGAGAAAGACAGAAAAGTCAGAACTCCTCCATCGAAAGCCATCAAGAAAAATATGAACTAATTATAGGCAATGGAGGAGCTCAAGACATATTTTGAAAATAAAGTAAGAGAAGTAGAGAAAAACTGGGGAAGAGAAATGAGAATGATGCAATAAAAGCATGAAAAGAGAATCAACAGCCTTCTAAAGGAGATTGAAACATATACTGAAGAAAATAACACCTTAAAAAGTGGACTGATTCAAAGAGGCCCAAAAAGCCAATGAGGAGGAGAACTCTTTAAAAAGCTGAACTTGCCAGATGGAAAAAGAATTTCAAAAACTAACTAAAGAGAATAACTACTTCAAAATTAGATTGGAGCAACTGGAAGCTAATGACTTTATGAGAAATCAAGACACTATAAAACAGATCCAAAAAAATGGAAAAATAAAAGGCAATGTGAAATATCTCATTGGAAAAACCACTGAACTGGAAAATAGATCCAGGAGAGGTAACTTAAAAATTATGGGTCTACCTGAAAGCTACGATAAAAAAAAAAAAGAGTCTAGAAATCATCCTTCAAGAAATTATCAAGTATAACTGTCCTGATATTCTAGAAGCAGAGGGCAAAATAGAAATTGAAAGAATTCACCAATCACTTCTTCAAAAAGACCCCAAAAAGAAAACTCCTAGGAATTTTACACCAAATTCCAGAATTCCCAGGTCAAGGAGAAAATACTGCAAGCAGTCAGGAGGAAACAAGTTGAGTGTTGTGGAAAAACAATCACGATAACACAAGACCTAGCAGTTTCTACATTAAGGGATTGAAGGGCTTGGAATATGATATTCTGGAGGCCAAAGGAGCTAGGACTAAAGCCAAGAATCACCTACCGAGCAAAACTGAGTATAATGCTACAGGGAAAAGTATGGTCATTCAATGGAATAGAGGACGTTCAAGCATTCTTGATTAAAAAAAAACCTTAGCTGAACAGAAAATTTGACTTTCAAATACAAGAAGCAAAAGAGGCATGAGACGGTAAACAGGAAAAAGAAATTATAAGGAACTTATTGAAGTTGAACTATTTACAACCCTACGTGGAAAAATGACAACTGTGAGTCACAAGACTTTTCTCAGTATGAGGATAGCTTAAGGGAATATATATATATATGTATACATAGGCAGGGGCACAGGAGGAGTTGAATACGAAGGGATGATATCAAAAAATAAAACTAAGAAGTCAGAGAAGAATTTATTGGGAGAAGAAGAAAGGGAGAGATAGGTTACGGTAAATTATCTCATATAAAAGAGGCAAGAGAAAACTGTTACAATGGAGGGGAATATCAGGAAGGTGAAAGGGGATGGGACAACCTGATTACTGCTGAATTTGGCCTAAAGAGAGAATAAGATACACATTCTATCAAGAATCTTACCCTACAGTAAAATAGGGGGATAGGGGATAAGAGGGGGGAGGATAGAAGGGAGGGCAGACTAGGTCAGAGGGTAGTTAGAAGCAAACATTTTTGAAAAGGGATAGGGTCAAATGAGAAAACAGATTAAGTGGGGTACAGAATAGGATGGAGGGAAATATAATTAGTCCTTTAAAATATAACTACTATGGAAATGATTTGGGCAACTACACATGTACAATCTATATTGAACTGCTTATCTTCCCAGTGGAGGTGGGAGTGGAAGGAAGAATCCCTTGAATTTCTAATTTTCTTCCCTCCCTCTCCCTGAGCCCCTGCCCATGGCAGCATGCAATCAAGTACAAGATCTGCAAATACTTTCAGATTGGATATTAGTCTGGTTGTATAGAAGGGTTGTAACCAATAGAATGAACAATGGGAAAGAAGAAGTAAAATTCTGTTCTTTCTAGATCTTTCTCTGAATGTAGACATCTTCTTCCATCCTGAGAATTCTGGAGTTGTCTTGTAACTTTGCATTGCTGAGAAGAGTCCAGTTTATCAAAGCTGGTCATCACACATATGAGGTGTCTGTGATTGTATACAAATTTTCCTTGGTTGTGCTTTTCTCATTTAACATCAATTTGTATAAGCCTCTCCAGGTAAATAGGAAGTACATCTCTTCCTCATTTCTTATAGCAAAATAGTAATCCATTAAATTAATGTACCACACCTTGTTTAGCCATTCCCCAATTGATGGGTATCCCCTTAATTTCCAGTTTTTTGCCACCACAAAGAGAGCTGCAATAAATATTTTTGTACATATGGGTCTTCCTCCCCCTTCTATGATCTCTTTGGTATACAACCCTAGAAGTGTTATTACTGGGTCAAAGGGTATGCAATTATTTATAGCCCTTTGGGCATAGTTCCAGAATGCCCTCCAGAATGGTTGGATCAGTTCACAACTCCACCAACAATGCATCAGTATTCTCATTTTTCTACATCCTCTCCAGCATTTGTCATTTTCTTGTTTTGTCATCTTAGTCAATCTGACTGGTGAGATGTGGTACCTCAAAGTTGTTTTGATTTGCCTTTCTTGAATCAATAGTGATTTAGAGCATTTTTTCATATGCTTGTAGATATCTTTTAATTTCTACCTCTGAAAATTGCCTGTTCATATCCTTTGACCATTTATCAATTCAGTGATAACTTGTATTCTTATAGATTTTACTTAATTCCCATTATATTTCAGAAATGAGGCCTTTATCAGAGACATTGGTTGTAAATATTCTTTCACAATTTCCCACTTTCCTCTTAATCTTGGTTACATTGGCTTTGTTTGTACAGAAACTTTTCCATTTCATGTAATCAAGATTATCCGTTTTGCATTTTATAATGCTCTCTAACACTTCTTTGGTCATAAAGTCTTCTCTACTCCATAAATCTGACAGGGTAAACTATTCCTTGCTTCCCCTAGATCATGCACCCATTTAGACTTGATTTTGGTGTACGGTGTTAGATGATGATCTATGTCCAGGTTCTGCCATTGTATATTTCAATTTTCCCAGCAGTTTTTGTCAAATAATGAATTCTTATCCACAAACCTGGGATCTTTGGGTTTATCAAACAATATATTACTATAATCATTGACTACTGAGTCTTTTGTACCCAATCTATTCCATTGATATACTACTCTATTCCTTAACCAGTACTAAGTAGTTTTGATGACTGCTGCTCTGTAATACAGATTAAAATCTGGTATGGCTAGGCCACCTTCCCTAGCATTTCTTTTCATTAATTGCCTTGATATTCTGGACCTTTTGTTCTTCCAAATGAATTTTGTCACTATTTTTTCTAGCTCTATAAATTAATTTTTTGGTAGATTGATTGGTATGGTACTAAATATGTAATTTAATTTAGGTTAAATTGTCATTTTTATTATATTAGATTGACACAGCCATGAGCAATTGATGTTTTTTCCAATTAGTTAGGTCTGATTTTATTTGTGTGAAAAGTGTTTTGTAGTTGTGTTCATATAAGTACTGGGTTTGCAACTCAAACACTTAAAAGCAAATGTTTAAAAATTTGTTTTTTACATGCAACTGGGAAATAAGATATCCAGGTATTGGGGTATAGAAATCCATCTTGCTCTACTAGAAAGTTAGGGGCATGACGGAGGAGGATATAAGAGAGAACAGAATGGGGGAAGGGGTATTCAGTAGGCTTGCTATTTGGGGGTGAGGGCAGGGGAAAGATGGGGAGAGAAAAACTCTAAGTCAAAATCTTGTGGAAATGTATGTTGAAAACTAAAAACAGATAAATCAAAAATTCTAAAATGAAAACAATTCTTTAAAAAACACAATTGGCCAAATGGAAAAAAAGTGCACTGAAGAAAATAACTCCTTATAAAGTTGAATTGGCTAAATATAATAGGAGCCACAAAAACTGAATGAAGAGAAGAACTCCTTAAAAAGTAGAACTGGGCAAGTGGAAGCTAATGACTATGAGACATAAATAATCAATCAGACAAATTCGAAA